>CM040244.1:259403450-259863671 GCA_022545495.1 Chrysanthemum lavandulifolium | reverse complement strand
TTGTTAATTGTTGTATTCGTCTAAGAGAGTTGTTATATGGTTTTGATTGTATTGGGTGTTGGTGGAACTATGGTCCTTGGTCAAAGCAGTTTAGAGTGTAGGGGACATGTTTTAGTCCCTATCCATCTTGCATTAACTTATACCAAGCACTTTATTCTCACATTTTACCACAAATTTGAATTCAAATACATAAACCCAACCCTTTCGGAGAAATTGAGTCAAAATGGGTAAATCTAGAGCTTGTAAATGATTAAATGCTCCAATTGTCAAACTGTTGGACATAATAAGTCTAAACATCACAAGGATCGGTAGCAAAACCAACAAAGGAAAGTAAGGCTCGAGGTAGAAAAAGGCATTGTGATGGCAGAAGGCAACAGGTATTCATTTAATTGTCATTTGTATAACGATTGTTCTAGTGTGTTTACATTCTAGTTGATGTGCAAATGTATTACTTTTGAAGTGGATGGATGAAGAGGATATAAGGAAGACTATGGAACAAGAGGTTTATGATGCTCTTTACAAGCAAGAAGAAGAACACACAAATTTGGAGGAAAATGAAGAGCAGTCCAGGTTGGATGAAGAAGCATTCCAGCAGTTTTTGGAAGAGGAGAGAATGTACAAAAGAATTGAAGAGGAATGTGTCACAATTCTCAATTTCCGGTCATTTCTCAAACTCAATATTCATCATATTAGTTCATGCATGGTTTTGCATTTCACGTTAAACGATAATTTCTTATTAAATAAACGCTATCGCGTAATTGATTATTTTGAACATTTGATTCCGACACTTCCGAAATTATCCCGATATATTTTATACTCATATTAAGATTATAAAATAATATTATTAGTTTACCGGTGTTTTAAATTTATTTTGTATATAAATTGTTATATTTATATAATTGCGACGGTTTTCGTAAATTCAACACGATAATTATTATTTCACTCAAATTTTGCAAGAAATGTATTTTTATAATTTTTATGACATCAATGTATTTTATTTTGATCCGTTAAAATTTATTTTTAGTTAACACTACCCTACAAGCTCAAATATTTACACAAGTTACTAACTATCCCTAAGTTATTACACATTTACTCTACATTAATACACTTAAATACTACAAAATGCATATGGTCTTTCTTTTTCTTGAGGAGGTCGACCAAACCACATGACTCACACAAAAATTGCAAAATATCTAGTAACTTATATTCATTTTTATACTAAAACACTACACATACACATTCATTAAATCAAAGTGAAAAGAAAATTTGCTCTCTCTTCTCTCTTGCTCTAAGAACCGCCATCTCAAGGATCAAGAAGGAAAACACAAAATTTTCCTAGTCAAGTTCAAAACAATCTAGACACACTCTTGATTAAGGTTGTGAAATAAAACCTTGGGTGTTTAGGATTAATCCTTTGTTCATAAAACCTCATCAAGTAACTAGTAAGCATTTCATATTCATCATCATCTTTCATATTCATGTTGTGTTCATTTTATCATGTTTGTGTAAAACATGCAATTTATATGGATGTTTATACCACTTAAATTGTTTATAAGCTATATAAATTCCTATAAGATATCCTATAATTACTCCTTGAAATATATCACATTTGGTGATGTTTAGGAACCCATGACACCCTAAGAAGGTGTATGGTAGGATTAGAATAGCTTCGGAGTTGTTTTGAATTGGTTGGAATAGGTTTGGCGCGAGAAAAACTCATTTCGACAACTATAATTAAGGGTCTGATCTTATTTGTGAAATCTGGAAAATCCGACAGTTTGTAAAATATTTTGGGCTAGATATTCAGAAAATATACTTTAAAACGAAAACGTGACCGCTTGAATGGGTTAAAACGGAGTTATAACGAAGAAGTTATGCTATTTTCAAGTTTGACGACGAAAAATATTTGATTCAGAAAATTCAGCATGTAATCTCTACTTTTTACGAGTCAAAAATGAGTCTTAAGCATTATAAAATGTGTCGACTTATCAAAAATATATTAGTATATATTATTACGATTCGAGGACATATAAAACGTAGAAAACGGACTTGTAACAATTAAATTACACACGATTTAACAAAGTTGCCGTAACTTTATTATATAAGAAAAACTAATATATTTATATTAGACAAATATTACGGCCACGAAGGACCATGTTGAGGGTCGTTTTTAACATGGATGTAATACTTTTTATAACGTGATGTCTTCTAGTAAAAGTAAGTTCGCCAAGCATATTTTCCAAAATGTCCAACCGTTCGTCAAGCGGAGTTGTAACGAATAAAATATGGTCACTTAAACTTCGCCGAAAACCACCCTTAAACAATATTTTGGACACAAGTACCATACGCAGCCTATATTTTTCTTCATGATCGAGACCTCTAGGATGAAAACTTAAATGCTAAAACTTTGAGATAATGACACAAGCTTCCAAAAACCGTTGAGTTTGTTTCCTAAAACTCGATGTGCACCATTTTACGACTAGTTTTTCAAGGCCGTTTATTCACTTTCATGAAATTTTCAATGACATTATTTTACGACGAAAAGTTATTTGTAGCCACCGTAAAATTTCACTATCATCAACCTTCATATTAATAAACTAGATTGTTTATCAAAACTTATTTGAGCATTTTAGCATGTACGCTTCATTTTATTGCATAAAATTTATGCAACTCCGAGTAGTCTCATTTAATCATGCCCGATATTTATCGATAATCGAAATCGGTCTCACAAGAAATTTTCTTGTCTTACGAGCCGCACGCGTACCGACACTAAATTAATTATGGCTAAAGTCAAATAAATATTTCTACGAGTTAGAATTAATATTTTATTTTTATATTTTTATTACCTTTATAAAAACATGCTAAAGTATATATTAGACGTTGGTCAAAAACCTCAAACCGGAACACCGTGACTCACATTTAAACTCAAACGGGACACGATATACATAACGAAAATTTGAGGTCTTTTCCTTCCTTTCTTTTCTTGTAACCGAATGGGCTCACAAAACTCCCATCTCATCCAAAACTTGTAAATACACTAAACTAGAAACTTTATTAGTGTAATAAACTTAAAATACAACATGTATCTAGATTAGTTGACTTTGGGAAGCATGTTCCCCATGCACACAACTCACCTTCTTGTCCCTTTTGTCCTATGTGGTCGAATACCACCCAAGAAAAGGCCAAACCCATTTGCTTGTTCTTAAGATACTACCTAGGTTGTAGTGAAATCAAGTTTTGCATGTATCCAAGCTCAACATAAACCCTTGGTCTTTAACCAAAGGCTTCTTCCTCTTTTTCTTCTTAAAAACCCACGAGCCTTAGTTCATTCCATATTTCACTTACAAAATTTCATTCAAAGGCCTCCAAGTGTATGCAAGGTATAGCATTTGAAGTTTGGTTTTCCCTTGGTTTACTCTAGCTCAAGTCGACACTCTTACTCTTCCACACCCTCATTAAAACTTCCAAACACTCAAAGGAAAAACTAAGGTAACGAGCATAAGGGTTTAGAAGCAAGATAGTCGGGTTCACTTTGGAAAACATATCGGGTTCTTTTGGTTACCATTCTCGCCTACACGTACTCTCCACCACCATTCTTGGTGTCGTAAGTCCTTTCCTCTTTTCTTTTTTTTTTTTCGTATATAGGACGACATGATTTCTTAACCATTTGATAACATATCGATGCATTTTCACGGCACTTATACACGACCTTATTACAACTAGCTACGTTGTCAAACCAACTATATTTCGAAACCAACCCATTTCGAGACTAACTAATAAGCTTGAATGGATAGAAACTCGTTTTGTTGTCAACCTATTTCGAAACTAACAATAAACACGAATGTAAGGCTTATATTGTACCCTTGATACACTCGACATCTTTGTTTAAAACCAACGAACAAGAGAAAAAGCAATGTATATGCATGCATAAGTTTCAAACATGTTTGTTTAAAATCACCAAACAAAGAGAAGTCATGCATTGCATGAAAAGTCGAACATGGCTACTGTGAAAGAAATGCAAATCAAACATGAAACAACAACATGATCCTTAAATAGTATAACGCTACAAATCCTAACACAAAAGGTCCTTTGGCTCGCTTGGTGGGAGCGCTAGTCAGGCGTAAAAGGTTGTGGGTTCGAAACTGCCTCATGGCAGTTACCCATTCCTTTTTTTTGTAATACTTGTAACTTTCGGGACTTGACAAAACTAGTCCCCAAACTTCGCACCTTTTCTCATTTTCTCAAGGTCTCTTATAAACTTTGTAAACTAATACTAACATCTACGATTTCAACCCTCTACTTTGAACCACTTAACATGTTTTTCTTAAAATACTTATAAAATTTGAAACTTATATAAATCTTTACAACTTTGGACCCTCCAAGATCTACACTTAACGCTTCCCATCCTAAAACTTCTAAAAGATACTAAATTTATATTTTCTACAAGTTTTCGTCACATAAATAAAATTGGTACATGTTTCTATTTGACATCCACCTTTGCATAAACTAGAAAATATTAAATATAATATTTTCCCGCAACTTAGATAAAATATATATTGTACGATATATATATATACTTTTCAAAACTAAACAAAATCAAATAAATATAAGTCGATTTGTAATTGTTTCCGCTTTAATAAATATACTCGAGCCAACTCTTATACGAATGCTTCAGAACTATTCCATTCACTTTTCCAAGAGCCAAAGACTTATAAGCATTTCAAACTTATTTAAACTTAACCGCTGCCACATAAGCGTTATTAAACACAAACTCTCGAAAATACTTCAACCGCTTTAAATACATTAAATCATGAATAAAAACAATAAACTAAGACTTGCCATGCTAATTATAGGTCGCGTGACGGTACTTCGTGCTCATACTACTTGACCTTACACTACTCGGATACCATTTGCTAAGGTGAGTTCATAGCCTCGCCTTTACTTATTTCTTTCAAACCCCGCGAGGAGATGCATGCTATAAACTAGAACACAAGTCTTTTCTTAAACCAGATGCTTATCTCGATCATTATTATTATAGCCTAAGTTGCCCGCCATAAGTCCCTTACATCATGAACCATTAATCACTTGCTAGTGAACGCGAATATTGTGGATAGTACTATGGGAATTAACGACCCGACTCGGTTATCGGAAATAACCGGGCGCACTATATTTGGTTAACTATGGAATTGGCAATTCCATCTCGAGGGCAATATTATTACTTACGCCAAGAATTAGGTGTATGCGCTTAGTTTGGTGTCATGAGCTTAGCGCATAATAATAATCTATGTTTTCCATGGTGATTGTATTCAAGCAATTATCATCTCTTACTTGTGTTCAACTTATTATTTAAACCTATGAATATCACTCAACTTTTGTTGACTTTTAAGCATGTTCATCTCGTGTACTAATTAGAATTTCATGAAGGCGTGGAGCGGATGTCGTGGGACACTTGAAGTGGTGTTGTTTTCAATTAAAGTTATCATTTCATAAATATTTAAACTATCTTTGTGTAACTTCAAAACATGTGGTATTCCCTTTTGTGTTTCTAAACGCCGAGATTTATGAAATGGTAACTACTTTTTATTAAAACGCCTCTTTAGAGCCGCTTTCTATAACTTGTGACTATGATCCTCTAAGTAATACCCCAAATAGTCTTCCGTCACATTGTGATTTTGGGGTGTTACAGATTAGCATCGAGCCTAGGTTATAGAGAACCAACTTGTATTTTCAAAACAAATTGGACTATAACCACGCTTTCAAATGGACCGCTTTACACCACCACTTCACGCCCTCCGCGCCTACTGCACCGATAACATGTAGGAGATTCACTTAGTAGATACTACATGACTAGTAAAACTTTGCATGATAAACTTATGATGATAGCTTTCATTTGGTTAGGCATTTAGATTTGCGTGCGATTATGCGCGACTAACTAAATCTTATTTATCGCATGACTTTATTTACTTATGAGTACATATTTTCTTTTGGGTTGTTACAAGACTATGTCGTCCGCTACTCACCCTATCGACCGACATCCGACACCGAGATGGAGGATGCTATGTCTTCGACTCTACTCCGCCTCGTTGCACCTATGTCCTCCGAGATCGAGCCCTTCGAGGAGGGTGAAGTCGCCACCCCACTTGCTTTGACCATACCGAGCGTTTGCGCCTTTGGTCCCTCACTTATGACAAATATTTGAGTCACAACAAGGCTATCACCCTCCGATGTTATGTCCCGCACACACTCATCCACCGATTCCGTATCTTCTGCCTCTTGCCCATCACCATTGCCTATTCGCCAAGGCGAAGGCGAGCTAGGGTTCTCAAACCCCACGAGCCCGCACCGCTTGGCCACCATTCCGTTACCGAAAGAAGGGTGCTACCTTCATACATACCGCCGGAAACGAGTAAAGGCACCCATCACTTTTGTTCCACCATCCGACATACCATCATCCTCTGCTTCCACCATCACCACACCGCACCACCACTGCACTGCTTCACCACTACCACCACCTACCACATTCATTTACCGCACCACCACCGCATCGGTTTCATCCTCATCCTGCACCATCACCCTTGGTGACGCACACCGAGCCAATGACATCTCTTGGGAAGAGAGCCCGCCTCTCACCCACACATTCGCACCCATATTACTGTGCTATGTTTGGTACTTCGAGCCGAGAGCCCGTAGGAGGGTCGATGCTAGACGTTGGTCATACATGATGCCGCCATTAGTCGATGGAGGTCTGAGGAGGGTGCACCTAGCGCCGTGGAGCTTGGGAGCATCGGTTTGTCACCGAGACTCTTCCTACACGGAGAACCCTTCATCATACTATTCCATTGATAGCTGCCCGAGTTCTGCGATTTGAGGATCAGCTCGAGGATGTTGTGGCATTCGTTGATGAGGTTCCGTTGGTACGTATCGAGAACATCGAAGATGAGGTTGGAGAGCTCCTTAAAGGGAGGAGTACGATGGAGAGAGAGCTTGAGAGGATTGGTTCCCAGAGTGAGAGAGCTAGTGGAGCAGTTACAGTGTTAGAGAGGAGGATGGAGTCAGATAGATTAGGACTACTGGACAGAGCTGAGATGTTGGAGGGGGTTGTGCGACGACAGTCAGAGAGGATGACTATCATGGAGACTCGTGCTACTGCTTTGGAGCAGAGATTGGAGGCACGAGATAGAGAGGTGGATGAGCTGGCAGAGCTAGTCCATGACCTACGACGCCGATTGAGGAGCACACCTGACAGCCTCTAGAGTGGTGATTCATCTATTTAGTTTTCTGGTACCTTAGCCTGCCGCATGTGGCACTAATAAAGGCCTTGTATTCGCATGTTTTGTAAACTATCGAACAAGCTATTTATGCGACATTGTATGGTTTTGTATCACTATGTATGGATGATAGACATATGGCATTATGGTTGTTATTTCTTGATGTTCTCATGTATGATGATCTTTCTTATTTATCGTTGTATGAATCAAGTGATCATTTATATATATATTCTCTTGTGTGGTTCGACATGTTACGATTCTTCTTATGATGATTATACTCTATTGATATAATGTGATGATCTTGACTATTATGAAATTTTTTATAATAATTCACAATTATGTTGAATGATTCTAAAATTTGAGTGTATGTCTTTAGAAAATGGCAAGAACAAGAACTACCTCTACCTCTACGAAACTCCCGAGATGACCCTCAAGCAATTCGGAGGCTAGTTACTAATGAAATCGGTGTCGCTTTTGTCGCAAGACCTGCTGGGCAGCTCGAGCAAATGAAGCTCCAAATCAAACCAACCGAATGAAGTCGTGGCAAATCGCAAATGTGGATACAAAGAGTTCATGAATTGCAAACCTACTTTCTTCAAAGGAACCAAGGCGCAGCTTGGCCTTATTCATTGGATCGAAAGATCCAAATCGTATTTCTTTTAAGTGATTGCTCGTAAGATTGCAAGGTGAAATTTGCTACCGGTACTCACCGGAAGATGCATTGTCTTGGTGGAAGGCTCATGCCCAACCTATTGGCATGGAAGAAGCCTACAAAACCACTTGGACCGAACTAAAGCAATTGTTGATGAAGCAATCATCGTCCAAGGACCGAGATCAAGAAACTTGAAGATGAATTCTATCATCCGACTACTAAAGGCAATGATCTCAAAACCTACTTCAAGCGCTTTCCAAGAATTGAAAGCTCTATGCCCTTCCATGATTACCGATGAAGTTGTTGTCGGAAAATCTCATTGGGGATTACCCAAGCATCGAGGGCAATGTTATCGCATCAAAACCCAAAACCGTGGAAGAAGTGATCACAATTTCCTACCAACTCATGGATCAAGTCTTGAAACATGGATCCGCAAGGCAATAACGACAACAAAAGGAAGTTTGATGACCGTCGAGGCAACACTTCAAACAACTACAACCACAACTCTTTCAATCACAACAATAACCGCAACAACAACAACCAAGGCCGCAATAATCACAATCAACACCATAACAACAACCCCAACCCATATCACCAAAACCGAAACAACCACCACAATCAACAAAACCGTAGACAAGAAGTTGTGAGGGCTTATGCCGCTACACCCGCCAATGGAAGAGGCTATGCTGGACCACACCCTTTGTGCACTCGATGCAACCTGCATCATGTGGGACGTTGTACTATTAAGTGTGGGAAGTGTAACAAGGTGGGCCATACCCACAAGGATTGTCAAGCCCCACATCGAAGTAACCTCCAACCCATGGGGATAACTTGCTTTGATGTGGAGAAGTCGGGCATGTCAAGAGTAGGTGTCCAAAACTCAGACGGAACAACAACAACAATAACAACAACAACCCTGCTAGAGCAAGAGCTTATGTGCTAGGAGATGGAGATGCACAAGAAAACCCGGACGTCGTTACGGGCACGCTTTTCACTCAATCATCATTTAGCTAAGGTGTTATTTGATTCGAGCCGACAAAAGCTTTGTGTCTTCTAAGTTTGCACCTTTACTAAAAGTCACCCCAACCGTCCTAGATACCACATATGAAGTAGAGCTAGCCGATGGAAAAATAGTAGGAACTAACACTATCCTTCGAGGTTGCAACCTATCTTTATCAAACCACCCGCTCGATATAGACCTTATGCCTATCCAACTTGGTAGCTTCGATGTCGCCATTGGCATGGATTGGCTATCCAAGAATCGTGCAAGAATCATCTCGTGACGAGAAAGTCGCTCACCTTCCTCTCAATGGCAAAACTCGATCATTCGGGTGATCGTAGTAAAACCCGATTGAATATCATCTCGCATATCAAAATCGCAAAGTACATAGAAAAAGGATGCCACATTTTCTAGCACAAGTAACGGAGAAGAAGAAAGCGGATGAGAAACAACTAAAAGACGCCCCGTGGCTAGGGACTTTCCCAAGTATTTCACAAGACTTGCTCGGTCTTCCTCCGATTCGCAAGTAGAATTTCAAATCGAGCTAATGCCGGAGCGGCACCGTGGCACGAGCACCTTATAGATTGGCACCTCTCGAACTACAAGAATTGTCCAACCAACTTCAAGAATTGTCCGAAAAGGATTCATTCGACCGAGTTCTTCGCCTTGGGAGCTCCGGTCTTATTTGTCAAAAGAAGGACGGATCTTTTCAGATGTGTATCGATTACCGTGAGTCGAACAAGCTAACGGTGAAGAACCGATATCCATTGCCTAGAATTGATGATTTGTTTGATCAACTACAAGGGTCAAGCGCCTACTCCAAGATTGATCCGAGATCCGGATATCACCAACCGAGAGTTAGAGAAGGAGATATTCCAAAACTCGCTTCCGAACACGATATGGCCACTATGAGTTCCAAGTGATGCCATTTGGTTTGACAAACGCACCGCGGTATTTATGGACCGATGAACCGAGTGTGTAAACCTTACTTGGACAAATTTGTGATTGTGTTCATTGATGACATTCTCATTTACTCCCGCAACAAGGAAGAGCATGCGAACACTTGAAAGCCATTTTAGAGCTACTCAAGAAAGAAGAATCAGTATGCTAAGTTTTCAAAGTGCGACTTCGGATTCAAAAGTTCAATTCCTTGGTCACGTGATAGATAGTAATGGTCTTCATGTTGATCCTTCAAAATCAAGTCACAAAGATTGGTCATCCCTACTACTCCTACCGAAATACGCCAATTCTTAGGTCTTATGGGTTACTATCGAAGATTTATCAAGGATTCTCGAAAATCGCTAAACCTCTAACGGAGTTAACCCGTAAAAAGAAGAATTTTGACTGGGTGAGGAACAAGAGTTAGCCTTTCAACTCTTGAAACAAAAGCTTTGCGAAGCCCCTATCTTAGCCTTACCCATGGAGTGGAAGATTTTGTGGTTCATCAGTGATGCATCACACCTAGGGTTAGGTGCGGTATTGATGCAAAGAAACAAGGTGATCGCTATGCTTCATGACAACTCAAAACTCACGAAAAGAACTACACTACCCATGACTTGGAATTGGGAGCCGTGGTTTTCGCCTCAAAATATGGAGACATTACCTATATGGAACCAAGTGTACGGTGTTTACCGACCATAAAAGTCTCCAACACATTCTCGATCAAAAGGAGTTGAACATGCGACAACGCCGATGGCTAGAATTGCTTAGTGATTACGATCGTGAAACCGCTATCACCCGAAAAGCAAATGTCGTGGCTGATGCTCTTAGTCGAAAGGATCGACCTAAACCTCTCCGAGTAAGATCTTTGGGAATGACAATTAAGTCACCCCTTCCATCAAAAATCCTTGAAGCTCAAGCTGAAGCTCTCAAACCTGAAAACCGTCCCCATGAAAGAATCTTTGGAATGCCGGAAAACGAGAACGGTTTTGCACAAAGATCGGATGGAACCTTATGTTTTGGCGATAGAAGTTGGATACCACTTTATGGAGGAATACGGGAACTCATCATGCATGAGTCTCACAAGTCTAAATATTCCATTCACCCGGATCCGGCAAAATGTACCAAGATCTCAAGAAGCTTTATTGGTGGCCAAACATGAAAGTCGAAATTGCAACGACGTTGGGAAATGTCTCACCGTTTCGAGTCAAAGCCGAATGTCAAAACCTTCCGGATTGTTAACTCAACTCGAACTTCCGGTTTGAAATGGGAGAGAATCACTATGGATTTCATAACCAAACTACCAAAGACTGCTAGAGGTTACGACACCATTTGGGTCATCATTGATCGCCTTACCAAATCCGCCATTTCCTACCCATCAAGGAAAATGATGAAATGAAAACCCTTGCTCAACTATACCGAAGGAAATTGTATCCCGTCATGGAGTACCAATTTCCATCATTTCGATCGTGACGACTGCTTTACTTCACACTCGAAATCTCTTCAAAAGGCCTTAGGTACTGCTTGATATGAGTACCGCATATCACCCTCAAACCGATGGCCAAAGCGAAAGGACTATCCAAACCTTGGAAGACATGCTTCGAGCTTGCGTGATCGACTT
The DNA here is from genome assembly GCA_022545495.1 of Chrysanthemum lavandulifolium. Taxonomy (NCBI): domain Eukaryota; kingdom Viridiplantae; phylum Streptophyta; class Magnoliopsida; order Asterales; family Asteraceae; genus Chrysanthemum; species Chrysanthemum lavandulifolium. The sequence goes on along the minus strand of CM040244.1, from coordinate 259,852,191 downwards.
TGGAAAAGGTTGGGATAAACACTTACCGTTGGCGGAATTCTCTTACAACAATAGTTACCACGCTAGCATCAAGGCAGCCCCATTCGAGGCACTTTATGGTCGAAAGTGTCGATCACCTGTTTGCTGGGCCGAGGTTGGAGATGCCCAACTCACTGGACCTGAGCTTGTCCAAGAAACAACCGAAAAGATTGTGCAAATTCGTCAACGACTTCAAGCTGCTAGAGATCGACAAAAGAGTTACGCTGATGTTAGAAGGAAACCCATGGAATTTCAAATTGGTGATCGAGTCATGTTGAAAGTATCACCTTGGAAAGGAAAAGTTCGATTCGGAAACGAGGAAAGTTACACCTCGATACATTGGCCCTTTCAAGATTCTCGAAAGAATCGCCCGGTTGCTTACAAACTTGATCTCCTAAGAACTTAGTAGAGTTCATCCTACCTTTCACGCCTCAAATCAAGAAATGCTTGTCGGATGAATCTCTTGTCGCCTCACTAAAAGAGATTAAACTCGATGACAAGCTCAACTTTGTCGAAGAACCAATTGAAATCATGGATAGGAAGTCAAGCGACTTAAGCAAAGTCGCATCCCTATCGCCAAAGTTAGATGGAACTCCAAGAGAGGACCGAGTACACGTGGAGCCAAGACACCATGCGTGTTAAGTACCCACATCTCTTTGCAAATTCAACTCCGACAACCATCAGAACTAAAATTCATGGACGGAATTCTCTTAAGGGGTTGGTACTGTAGCCACCGTAAAATTTCACTATCATCAACCTTCAGATTAATAAACTAGATTGTTTATCAAAACTTATTTGAGCATTTTAGCATGTACGCTTCATTTTATTGCATAAAATTTATGCAACTCCGAGTAGTCTCATTTAATCATGCCCGATATTTACCGATAATCGAAATCGCCTCACAAGAAATTTTCTTGTCTTACGAGCCGCACGCTGCATCGACACTAAATTAATTATGGCTAAAGTCAAATAAATATTTCTACGAGTTAGAATTAATATTTTATTTTTATATTTTTTATTACCTTTATAAAACATGCTAAAGTATATATTAGACGTTGGTCAAAACCTCAAACCGAACACCGTGACTCACATTTAAACTCAAACGGACACGATATACATAACGAAAATTTGAGGTCTTTTCCTTCCTTTCTTTTCTTGTAACCGAATGGGCTCACAAGAACTCCCATCTCATCCAAAAACTTGTAAATACACTAAACTAGAAACTTTATTAGTGTAATAAACTTAAAATACAACATGTATCTAGATTAGTTGACTTTGGGAAGCATGTTCCCCATGCACACAACTCACCTTCTTGTCCCTTTTGTCCTATGACCCGAATACCACCCAAGAAAAGCCAAAACCCATTTGCTTGTTTTCTTAAGATACTACCTAGGTTGTAGTAAAATCAAGTTTTGCATGTATCCAAGCTCAACAAAGACTCTTGGTCTTTAACCAAAGGCTTCTTCCTCTTTTCTTCTTAAAACCCACGAGCCTTAGTTCATTCCATATTTCACTTACAAAATTTCATTCAAAACCTCCAAGTGTATGCAAGGTATAGCATTTGAAGTTTGGTTTTCCTTGGTTTACTCTAGCTCAAGTCGACACTCTTACTCTTCCACACCCTCATTAAAACTTCCAAACACTCAAAGGAAAAACTAAGGTAACGAGCATAAGGGTTTAGAAGCAAGATAGTCGGGTTCACTTTGGAAAACATATCGGGTTCTTTTGGTTACCATTCTCGCCACACGCATTTCTCCACCACCATTCTTGGTGTCGTAAGTCCTTTCCTCTTTTCTTTTTTTTTCGTATATAGGACGACATGATTTCTTAACCATTTGATAACATATCGATGCATTTTCACGGCACTTATACACGACCTTATTACAACTAGCTACGTTGTCAAACCAACTATATTTCGAAACCAACCCATTTCGAGACTAACTAATAAGCTTGAATGGATAGAAACTCGTTTTGTTGTCAACCTATTTCGAACTAACAATAAACACGAATGTAAGGCTTATATTGTACCCTTGGTACACTCGACATCTTTGTTTAAAACCAACGAACAAGAGAAAAAGCAATGTATATGCATGCATAAGTTTCAAACATGTTTGTTTAAAACCACCAAACAAAGAGAAGTCATGCATTGCATGAAAAAGTCGAACATGGCTACCGTGAAAGAAATGCAAATCAAACATGAAACAACAACATGATCCTTAAATAGTATAACGCTACAAATCCTAACACAAAAGGTCCTTTGGCTCGCCATGGGAGCGCTAAGTCAAGCGTAAAAGGTTGTGGGTTCAAACGCCTCATGGCGCTACCCATTCCTTTTTTGTAATACTTGTAACTTTCGGGACTTGACAAAACTAGTCCCCAAACTTCGTGACTTTTCTCATTTTCTCAAGGTCTCTTATAAACTTTGTAAACTAATACTAACATCTACGATTTCAACCCTCTACTTTGAACCACTTAACATGTTTTTCTTAAAATACTTATAAAATTTGAAACTTATATAAATCTTTACAACTTTGGACCCTCCAAGATCTACACTTAACGCTTCCCATCCTAAAACTTCTAAAAGATAATAAATTTATATTTTCTACAAGTCTTCGTCACATAAATAAAATTGGTACATATTTCTATTTTGACAACCACATTTGTATAAACTAGAAAATATTAAATATAATATTTTCCATAACTTAGATAAAATATATATTGTATATATATATATATATATTTTCAAAACTAAACAAAATCAAATAAATATAAGTCGATTTGTAATTGTTTCCACTTTAATAAATATACTCGAGCCAACTCTTATACGAATGCTTCAGAACTATTCCATTCACTTTTCCAAGAGCCAAAGACTTATAAGCATTTCAAACTTATTTAAACTTAACCGCTGCCACATAAGCGTTATTAAACACAAACTCTCGAGAATACTTCAACCGCTTTAAATACATTAAATCATGAATAAAACAATAAACTAAGACTTGCCATGCTAATTATAGGTCGCGTGACGGTACTTCGTGCTCATACTACTTGACCTTACACTACTCGGATACCATTTGCTAAGGTGAGTTCATAGCCTCGCCTTTACTTATTTCTTTCAAACCCCGCGAGGAGATGCATGCTATAAACTAGAACACAAGTCTTTTCTTAAACTCAGATGCTTATCGATCATTATTATTATAGCCTAAGTTGCCCGCCATAAGTCCCTTACATCATGAACCATTAATCACTTGCTAGTGAACGCGAATATTGTGGATAGTACTATGGGAATTAACGACCCGACTCGGTTATCGGAAATAACCGGGCGCACTATATTTGGTTAACTATGGAATTGGCAATTCCATCTCGAGGGCAATATTATTACTTACGCCAAGAATTAGGTGTATGCGCTTAGTTTGGTGTCATGAGCTTAGCGCATAATAATAATCTATGTTTTCCATGGTGATTGTATTCAAGCAATTATCATCTCTTACTTGTGTTCAACTTATTATTTAAACCTATGAATATCACTCAACTTTTGTTGACTTTTAAGCATGTTCATCTCGTGTACTAATTAGAATTTCATGAAGGCGTGGAGCGGATGTCGTGGGACACTTGAAGTGGTGTTGTTTTCAATTAAAGTTATCATTTCATAAATATTTAAACTATCTTTGTGTAACTTCAAAACATGTGGTATTCCTTTTGTGTTTCTAAACAATCGAGATTTATGAAATGGTAACTACTTTTTATTAAAACGCCTCTTTAGAGCCGCTTTTCTATAACTTGTGACTATGATCCTCTAAGTAATACCCCAAATAGTCTTCCGTCACATTGTGATTTTGGGGTGTTACACTTTTCATAGTTGACCCATTTTTCTCTCATGCATTTCGTTGATCGTTAGTAAGCTTTTTCTACTGGTCTTGCATAATGAAGTTTTCACTTGTCACTACTAATCGTTATGTAATAAAATGCAATATTTTGGAATCTAAACTTTGTAATATATTTGCCTATGTCGGCTAAACTGGTTTTGTAATGGTGTACTATTTCTTTTTAATCTTAACGTTGGTATGTTCTATTATCTTGTGCTTATGTTTCTTTCCGTTACACCTCGTGTTTCCGCCTCCGGCGAGGGTGTGACAGAATGGGAGAGGAAAAATTGGCTTGAAGATGCAGAGTATGAGGCAGCTTACTATGGAGTGTCTGTGGAAAAGTTATATCCAAGACATCCATATGTGCTGGATAAAATTCACGCTTTGAAAGTCACAAATTCCAGCAGTTTTCTAAGGTTGTAGGCTTCTACTCTTATAACCATTTTGTAATATCGACAATATTATGTTTGAACATGTTTTTGTTTTTTTTGTTGACTTTATAAGTTGACTAGCTTGTAAGAATTTATGTTGTCTTTACTCCTTATCTACTTGTTCAACAACCACAACTCCCATCTACTTATATAATACATCTTAAGTCGGCAATTGTTTATCATACCACCATATTATCACCATGGATGTAGAAAATGGTTGTCAAATGGTATGCATTGATTGTTGGCTTCAAAGGGAAAACAGTGGATTGACCTTTTTGCAAGGCGTCCACCTTATAGAGCTTTCATGTGGTATGTTTGTCCACAGTGCCTTGAGATAAGGGGAAACACATCTTATAATCGCATACGGATGGTGATACAAGGAAAACACAACCACAGGGAGATAGTGGTGGATATGTGATGGGTCTACATATTTACGCACCTACTAGTGTTGGTGCATCCTTGGGCGTGATGAAGAACAAAGTGAACCACCTACAATCGAAATAGCAAGTGGAGTTCGCCCAAGCCAAACACCACGTGAAGCACACACTGAATCGAAAGAGCAAATAGAAACGCATGAGACAAACACCGTTGAACCAACTGCAACCGATGCAGACTAAATGGATCACCTATAAGTCATTTATCGCAGTGAATTCCTAGCAAGAAATGTTATGTTGTCTTCGGTCTAAATGTAGCTTTAAGCGATATGTGTGTGCTTTTTTGTTATAATAATTGAATTTTGGTTACAATTTGAATCATTGACTTTATAAGTCAAACAAGCGAGATTTAAAACAAACAATTCGGTTTCAGTATCCTCTAATAATTTGGTTTATGTTGACCTTATAAGTCAAAATGGGTTTTCCCAAGCACCCACCTAAACTGGATATGCAAGTGCAAACTACAAAATGAAAACAACATTTCCAAAATATACCTACACCACCACCTAATTACACCATATGAACTACTTCTCAAGGCTATATTAAAACACCGGGGGACCCAAGTCGTATTTTTATACATTTTCCCGAACTACTTCTCAAGGCTCGTATATTTTATAACTAGTGACTGGCTATTTTTATTAATAGCACCATTGTTTTTAATTGCCTTTTTCCATCGGCTTTGATGATTAACACGTCTTATTTCCACGCAACGAGTTAAATGTTACTATTTTTCTTGTTTTAGGTTTTACTGCGTGCGACTCGACTAGTGCCTAACATTACGGGCCATAATTCATACCATAACTCATTCAATACAAAAATCAATCATAAAAAGCAAATAAGCGATACCAAGTTAAGTCATTATTATTCAAATAGCTCCTACAGTAATCGCTCGATCTAACTAGCGTAATGCGGTACCTAAAACCGCTCCCTAATTTGCCGCTTGTCACAAAGCGTGTAATGTTTGTTGTGAGGTGATTTGGATCACCAAAATATTAGTAGATTTGCGGGTTGATGTGAAATTACACAGAGATATGTATTGTGATATGAGTTTTGCTATGTAGATAGCTCTTATCTTGTTTTGCATGAAAGGAGTAAACATTTTGAAGTTGATCTTTATTTTTAAGAGAAAAATTGCACCGTGCTTTATAAAACAAAAAGGTCAAGTTTGAAGATAATATAGCGACTTGTTTACAAAAGGTTTTAGTATTCTCGACCATCACAAATTTTGCAAGTGTCTTGGTCGGTTTAATGTGTTTCGGTCTAATAGTCGATGGGGAGGCCGGATTGCTCAAGCTTATGGGGAGTGTTGAAAGTCTAAGCTTTAGCTTCTCAAACACATGGGTCTCATAGTCAATCTCCTAAAGTTCAAGCCAAAAGTGTTCCGCCCAATTGTTAAAGGACTAAAGAAGACATTATTGTGGAACTTGAAGGGCTATAATGAAAATGCAATGAAGGAGCTATATAAAGAATTTCACAAAGTTATTTTCTCATTCACCATATTTTACTTGTGTGTCCAGTCTTTCATCTCTTTGTTATCGTGTTGGGAGAAAGTCTAGTTTGTGTAATTGTTTATCTCTTGTTTTATCTATTGTAACTAAAACTGCTATTTCTTTAGCTTGATGATTTAATAAAAAGAGTGAGCCAAGAGGATGTTGGTTGGGTTCATTTTAGTGAATCTATGTTGATTTAGCTTTGGTTTATAAATTTCTACATTACCAATCCTCATCTATCGACTACAACTTCCATCGATATTTTCATGAACTTGTATTTGCTAATGGCATTTTGTCTCTTGGTCACGTTACACCATTTCATTCATGGTGTAATCACATGAATCTAGGAAGAGTCACTTTCTTATTTTTACTTAGCGAAGTTGCCTTCTAACAAGTCTGACACCGAATAGTGTAAGAAATGGGTTTTGGTTAATATCCCAGTATCCCACATCAGAGTGTGAAGAAAACTTGGCTAAAATAAGTTGGTTATAAATAGGAAGTGGATGGTGTAACACAAGATAAGCTTAGTTTAAATTTTTTAAACAAACATGGCAAATGAACCGGCTTAAAACGTTTTTTTTTTTTTTTTAAAGTTTTTAAGCCAATTTGTTTGCTAAGTTTGATTTTTAAATTTTAACAAGTTTCTAAGTATATAAAGTCTATTCTACATCGTTGCTTAGAGTATATAAACTCTGGTACTCACTCACAAGTCGCAAGTACTAAACGGTGTATTTATAATAGCTTTTCATATAAAAAGGTAAATAGGTTTGTAGCTTATGTTTTAGCTATGACTAGCATGGTTCTCGTTCAAGGTCAAGATCCGACTAACAGCTTTTTTTTCTCATGTCAAGTTGATGAGTTTTATCTTTTTGTTTTGTTTTAGATTAAACACTTATACGTAAAAGTAATCTCGGCCATTCTGAACGTGGTTCTATTTATGACTTATGAGTACGTTAATCGTCACACATTCTAAAACTTTGGTGTTGATTAGCAAATCGTGATATTTGTATTTACGACTAAATAGTAGTAGCATGAACATACTTCAGTCATTATCGGACTAGGCAGGGTATATGGTTTTCACATATGAAGGAAAGAAAAACATAAAATCCTACAAAATTATGTTTGTGATTATTATACTCATAGCACTTTCCCTTGCTATAGCTCGTAGCATTTTTCAAACCTCTTGTATTATTCATGATTTCAAATAAGAACTATCAACTTATTTTAGGAAATCATGTTTTATAATGTTACCAATTACTTAGAGATCACTAAAACAATCAAAATCGTGAAAGTTAAAGCTAACGCGATTATAACAGTATGCATATATTAATTGTTGTTTATTTAAACATGTTAGTATGCGGTAAAGACGTAAAGTTAATTTCAAACCACACAAATGTATAACAAATTGCATACGTACAATTGGGTTTTGACTTTTGATCATCCCACATTGCACTGTGAAGGAAAGTAGGTACATAGTCATGACTATAAATAGGAGGAAATAGCAGAATTCAAGTTAGAGAAGTTCAAATTATAGAAAGTCATAACCTTTAGATGGCTTATGGTATTGTTGCCTTTTTAAGACTTTAGCACGTCTTTAGTTCCATAAAATAAGTTAACCGTAAGAGCTTTGGTATGAACCGCTTTAACTAAGATAAATATAGCTTGGTTTGAACCTCTTTAGTTTGTTTGTCGGAAGCATAGTCGCTTGTGCGTTGAGATATAAAAAGATGTATAGATGAGAATAATGTAAATATTTAGTAATTTACGGGGTACTATTTAAAATTTACATGTATGTTTATAACTGGTCGATAAGAATAACATCTACACGGGGTTATACTGCAACGACCAGTAACAACTAACAAGTATTTATCTATCTATTGTCTTCTCTTTAAAGAATAAGTAAAGATATCCGAAAACAAAACATGCGTTATACACGAATTTATAGCTAATAATTTTGTCAGAGTGTAAACCAGATGTCATAGTCAGAAGTTCAAATTTGCAAAAAGTGATGTTCTATGTTTGACTTGCGATCTAAATTTCGTTGTGTTGTCTCAATGAACCTCTTGCATTTATCTTTGTAACATGCACTACAACAAGGTCGAATATGTCGCATGTGTTTTGGCAAGTTTAACACACAAGTGCACCCCAAACAAATAATTAAGTAGTTAAGGTGACTTGGTGCGAAAAGAAAATTCGTTATCATTTGCCTAGTGATCAATCTTTACAAAAGGTTTGGGGTAAACTAATATGTCATCTTTACGATTTACATGTAAAGAGAGGATGGGCAAACTCAAATGCCCACTACGTGCACATTTTACATATGCTTGTCTCAGTTGTTGTTTAAATTTACGATATTTAATTAGAGAATACCTTGCCCTCAAACATATACAACCTAAGGGCATCCACTATGGTTAATTTTTATAAAGCTTTAAAAATTTAATATTTCATACCACATCAATATTTTATAAACTTTTTGTGTTAATAAACCTATCTCTACTATGATACAAACATTTTAATTAAAGCTTTATAATTGTTTCGCATAACACATGCGTTAAATATCTTGAGACGACTAGAGAGGCTTAAGATTTAGGACCTTTTACATGCCACATAGACATGGAATAAAAAATCTACTATGATTGAAATGAGACATAAACTTTTTCAACAATTATAAACCTATTCTTTGACCTTCTGTAATGGATGCTCTAACTACTAGAAACATACCGGTTAGTTTATGGATTTCAAACTAACTTCCATATGTTATTTTGTTATCTTAATTATGGTATAAATAAAACATCAAAATCTAACACTTGTCAAACTCAAAACAAAAAGTGAGTCAAGCAACAATTGTTTTTGCTCATCTCACATCAAATGACACAAGCTATGATAACGGATTCTCGTTGTATACTCCGCATAGTGGCTTTCTTTTCACCGGAAGGAAAGTGTGTTTAGGTTTTAAGTTGAAAGTTATACAGTGTAAAGCATGAAGAAGTAGTTTTAAATGGATTTTGGATGTTGGTTGTTATCCAACATTGACTATGAAGATAAGTTGGTTAAATGAAGTGGGTTATAAATAGGGAGGTGAAGGTCTCTTACAAAGTGGGCTTGTTTTGATTTCTAAAAGCACTGTTTGACAATTTTTCTATCTTTTGATTTTTTAGATCAATGATAATTGTCATATTGTTGTTTTTTAGAGTTCCTAATCATATAAAAATCGTTGTCCTGCTTCCTTTGTTGGCTTACAATGAATTAACTCAAAAGTCAGGAGGCCTTATTCTTGTGTTTATATATACTATTTAGAATCGTGTGTTGACTAGCTTATGTTTTCAACCATGACGAGCACGATCATTGTTTAAGCTCGGGATTTGGAATGGGTTTGGGGCGGGGCGGTCATCCCCATCCCCAAACCCAATTACAAAAATCATCTCCAAACCCGTCTCAATCCTCATTGGGGATTTTATCGGGGCGCCCCATTGGGGCGAGATGCTCCCCCAAACCCGCCCCATTTCTCATCGGGGTCTTATCATGTTTTTTTAGCGCGATCCTCCATTATACTCATGCTTTTCCCCGTTTGTTCTTATTTTTACGCTATTAACAATATTGTTTTACGGAATAACTTAAATAATCGAGAACCCATTAATAATATATTAGGCATTGGAATAAATCATAATTTTTTTAGAATATTATGACACAAAACAAGATACCCATTAATAATATATTAGACATTGGAATAAATCATAATTTTTTTAGAATATTATGACACAAAACAAGATTTTATGATCACACTTTAAAATATTATAAAGATAAAAATTAACAAAAATTAAAGAATTATATTTAGTACATAAATACTAGCACAAAATTTAAGGTATATAGATATATGTATATGTAATTTGGGATGAAAAGGAATAATAACTGGTTTTAGACAACGCTCGTTTTAAACTATTATTCTGGGACGGAATGAGTAATAATTTAGTCGTAATTTTGATAGGTTAGAGGTATTGTTATTTGTATCCTCGGCCTACTTTTACCTTCATTAACGGACAAAACAATTTTTTATCGTTTATGTTCCGTATTTTTATTATGTTCCATATTTTCTCTCTTTTAATACTTTTGTCTCGTCACATTTTTAATTTTTTATGTACTTTATGTTCAATATATTTATATATATACTAAATGTCGGGACCCAAGTTGTGCAAAGTTGTGTGCATTAAATGCAAACTTTGCCAACTTAATAACTTCGAGGTTTAAGTGTCGTTCAAAGTAAGTCCTTTAACATTAATAATCTTTCGTAACTTGGCGAAAACAACCCCGAGGTTCAAGTGTCGTTGCAAAGTAAGTCCTTTAACATTAATAATCTTTCGCAACTTGGCAAAACAACCCCAAGTTTAAATGTCGTTGCAAAGTAAGTCCTTTAAGCAATCCCATTGCATCGCGGGTTTTCCAACACTCGTTTATAATAAAAATAAAGAAAAATAGAAGGGCATCTAAATAACTTTTTTAATAAAATAAGGTGTTATGCATGATTATAAAACTTGACGTAATGCATATCTCGGGCGGCATTAAAATTTGTTTAGGAAGCTTCGAGAATAAAAGTAAATTTAAATAAAAGTATAAAATACGGTTCGGAAGTCTCGTCCGGGGAAATGAAAGATATGGCACGTCATATTTGTTGTAGTGCGGGGAGTTTCTATTTGTGTATTTGGGGCTTCTTATTTTTTTGGATAAAGGGGCTTTCACACGGTAATATATATGATGACGTATAGTCTATATTCGGGTCACGAACCCGACTAATAACCGCTACTAGCGAGCCGAGCATGAACTGAGCTAAACCGATAAGTGTTTGGGCTCACGAAGGCCCAAACCACAAGTTATTTATGGAACAAGATATTGGATATCTCCTAACTTTGGAGATAAGCGTTTACCAATCGACTTAGGCGGGATACGCCGAAGGTTGGGGAACACGAAACCAACAAGGATTTCGTGTGTATATAAAGGGAACCATATCCCTCATTAAAGGTATGATCTAAAACCCTAACTCTCCATAACTCTAAAACCGATTACTTATTCTCACGCCGGAGGATAATCGTGGGAAACAATCCCACGATAAGCCTAACGGTGTTTTCTTAGTGCGCAGGTCTCAAGTATTAAGATTCAATTGATACGGGAACCGGAGTCCAAACAAGGAACGCCCAACTTTTGTATCAACAAGTGACGCCATCCGTGGGACCATCACTAAGAATTAAGAACTAAGAACTAGAATGACGAAGCACGGAAATCAGCGATCGCAAGCAGACCTTACATGAAAGAAGCTGCAAAGCGGATCAACTTCTAAGCAGACTACTGGGACAACCAGTGTCGCTAAAAATCAAGGATTAGGCCCAGACCTAGTCCTCCCTATGGTGGAGCAACGCTCGGGGACAACCCAAGCCACTACGACCACCGCCAACAGGAGATCCATTGCTGCGCCCTTCGCCACCCCTCCAATCGGTGCTAGGCCGATCTCTCAAAGGCACCAGATGCACCCGATAGAAACAAGGGCCCAGTGGTAGAAACAGGCACCCTTGCTCTAGAAGGGGTCGCACAAAACTAGCATCGGAGATTTCGTATCTCAAAATTACGAAACTTTGACCGCTCTCATGCAAGAGGAAGCAAAAAGAGGTCGAGTCGAACTGCATGCCGAATAAACTTGATTCGAATCTGAAACATCCCCACCACGCCATCGGAAGGAGAAGCGCGGAAGGATAGCCACGACCCTCGGTGTTTAATAGAATTGGGAGGAGAGTTGAGAAGGATGAGACATCTAACTCGCACATTCGGAAGCGCGAGGAGGATGAGCAGTACCAATGTCCACGCCATGCTTGGTAGCCGCAGAGTCCAGGACAGACTTGGGCGAAGGTACTCTCCAAGTGAAAGCCTTTCAAGTGCAGATTCCGAGGACTGTCGGTGCTAAAGCCGAAGAAGGGAAAATTCGTCCTCTGGTAATTCCTCGGACAACGAGGATAGCGAAACTGGACATTGGAATTCCAGGAGGAAATATCGTGACCAGGAGGAGGAAGACATGTCTCTTCTGTGGCGCCGCCAAAAAGTGGATGCGTTCACTCGACGGATCAGTAATTTCTCAGAAGATAAGAGAAGGCGCATGCCCGCTAATGTCAAAACCTATGATGGAGCAGTGATCCCGATGATCACCTAAATTTTTGAATCACCGCTACTATCGGCGGCCACAACTCGTGTGGTGCCACATGTTCAATTACACACTAGTGGGAAGCGCGGAACTAGTTGATGGCTTCCACGCGAAGCATTGATGGCTTTGAAGAGTTGAGAAAGGCGTTTCGCCTAAACTTCACTCAACGAAAGAAGTGGGCTAAAACCCTGTCGAACTCGCCAGGTCAAACAGATGCGGGGGAATCTACAAGCGCTTACATGGGCGCTTCAAAGATGAGTGCATCTGAGGTTAAGGCATGCCCGAAGTCTTGAAAATCTCGGGGTTCATGAATGGGATCAATAACCCGAACTCATCAAAAGTTGAGCGACAAGATCCCCAAACCTTTGATGAACTTATGAAACGCACAAGGTCCTTCATCCAGGAGAAGCCTTGCGGCGGATAGCAAGAAAGGCTACTCAAACTACAGGTCACAGGAACAACACGGGAGACAATCCACCGACCGGAGTAGCAACAGTAACAAGAACTACCGCGGCCGGGGGCGAGCGAGATAATGACGGTATACCCGTGACCAAGACTCAAAGGAAATATTCGCAGCAGTATATGCGAACTTTCTAAGACCCCACCGTCGCACACGGAGGATCGGCACGTGGGGAGTGGGTACTGTGACTACCATGGACAGAAGGGCCACACCACCAATGAATGTGTCCAACTGCTCCAACTCATTGATAAATTAGTGAAAGAAGGCAGATTGGACCATTTGGTCAAGAACATCAAAGAAGGAAAAGATAGGCAGAAGGGTGGGAACAAGAAAGAGGGACCCCAAAGATAAGGCTGATACCATCTACATGATACAATCATGGCGGAGTAACTAAGCGGAAGGTCGACGAGAATTTTCCTGTGGCGGTGAAATCTCTTTCCCCACCTTGATCATGGACAACGCAGGTGGTAGAGCCACTCACCATTGAAATTAATGCGGGTCACGATATCCACCACATGTATGTTGATGGAGGAGCATCTGCGCACATAATGTCTGAACATCTTGTTTCAAGCGATGCGACACGAGATCTGTGATCGGTTAAGCCCCGTCATGACCGCTACCGACGGTTTCTGGGAGAAAAGATATGGCCTATGGGAAAATACGCCTACTAATCAATGTGGGTAATAAAGAACACTTCCGACGGCTGGATGAATTTTATGGTGATCAAATCCCTTCGCCATACAATGCCATTATCCGAAGACCGGGGATATCGACCATGCGCAGCAATACCATCTACACATGGGATGCTCAAATTCCGGTGGAAGGTGGTATTGTTACTCTCTACAACGCCATCAGTATCACATAGAGAATGTAGCGATTACATACGAGAGCACCCATTCGAGCAGTAGCAACCAAAGTTCCAAACACGAAGGTTGCAATTCATCTGATTACCGAGCAGAAATATCGATCGGAGGATCATTGTCGAACAACGGCAAGGCATTGTGTGCGCACTCTTGCAAAAGAATATGGACATCTTTGCATGGGGCCAAAACACATGACCGGGTACCACGTTCAATCACGAACACAAGTCGAGAATCCGACAAGGATACTCACCAATCGCCGTAAGAAGCGGCCAAGCTCCTAAGCGCGCACAAGCAATTATGGTGAGGTACACAAACTTGTGGAAGTCGGGATCATGCGAAATTTTACTACCATGGTGGCTTTCTAACCCAATGTGGTCAAGAAGAGTGACGAGTGGTGGCGGATGTCGTGGACTTCACAGATCTCAACAAGGCTCGTCCACAAGATCGCTACCCACTACCGAGATAGGCGGAAGGTAGAATCTACGTGGGATATCCACTCAGTGTGTTAGGAATTAGAAATTCCGGTATTAAAGAGTCGGTCACCTCAGTATATGTAATCGTTAAGCTCGTAGTCATAGTTATTTCAAGTTAAGTAGTATTTAGTTAAGTAACACCGTGGAGGACAGACGGGTCTTTACCCACCCAGTATGCACGATCCACACCCGTTGTGTGGCGTTTATGTAAGACTATAAATAAGATTTTCTTTCTCTCACTAAAGTTCCCTAAACCTCTAACTTTCTCTCTCAAAAACCTCTTGTCGCCTACTTTGTGTTATGGTTTGATGTGTATGTGAAATCTAATATCCTACAATTGGTATCAAGAGCCATGGTTAGATCATATCTTACATATCTTTAGATTTCTAGTGGTTTTAGGTGGTTTTTGAGTTTGAAAAAGTTAAGTGTTTTTTGCATCATTTGGTTAATCTCTAGTGTTAAAGTTTGGATTTTGGTAGTACTTTTGTGTTTAGAATCATCTCAAGTGTTTAGGTTTTGATTTGGAAGGCTTGAATCATCATGGTTGGGTTGTTTTGGATTGAAAAGTGTGTTTTGGAAGTTGTTCAAGTTAGCGACTTGGCTCTCGGTGTAATTTTCTTGGTAGCGACTTACTTTGTAAATCAGTGGCGAGTTGCGGTGTATTGTGGTAGCGATTTGGTCTTAGCGACTTATCTAGTGAGACAAGCGACAAACAAGTACAAGTAGTGGACTCTCCACTCACGGGTAGCGACTTGGTGGAAGTTAGCGACTTGTGCGTGTGTTCATTAGCGACTTGGTACATAGCGAGTTGCTATTTAGCGACTTGACTCATTAGCGACTTGGATCTTAGCAATTCTTGCCAAAATTTTGCTAGCGACTAGAGGCTTAGCGAGTTGCTATTTAGCGACTTATTTCTGCTTTAGCGACTTGGAAGTATAGCGACTTAGTAGTTAGCGACTTGGTGCATAATTTTCTAGCGACTTGGGTGATTTTCTTAATCGGTTTCTCTTAATTTAGTAAAATCCGTGAAAGGATCTATTTCCGGTTTAATCATAGAGTTATAAAATCCGTGTTATCTCGTTAACATGTCTAACAACGTTCTACTATCATCTCCATCATTGCGAGAGGATGTTCAAGTCAGAGCTCGGATACTCGTCCACCCATGCTTGATGTAGCCGACTATGACTCTTGGGCTCAACCAATCAGTTGTCTTGTCTTGGAAAAGAAAATGGGGTTAACATTCTCAAATCCATTGATGAAGGACTTTACCTAGTTGAGACTACTCGAGATGTACTTGATCTTCTTGAAGATGGAACTACGATTTCTGGAATGGATGGACCAAAGATGTATGATGAGCTTGATGATAAGGAGAAAAGAGATTCGATGCACGATATCAGAGCTTCTAACATTATCTTGCAAGGTCTACCAAAAGACATCTACAAGCTTATCAATCACAACACCGAGGCAAAAGGCGATGGGATAATGTCAAGATGCTTCTCTCGGTTACGAGCTAACTGTTGAAGACCGAGAATCACGGTGTATGATGAATTTGAGCACTTCAAGATGAAACCGGATGAAAGTGTTTATGAGTACTATGTGAGATTTCATAAGGCGGTGAATGACATGAGGAACATCGAATGACTATGCCTAACATTCAATTGAACTCAAAGTTTGTAAACAACATGAATTCGAATGGCACAAGTTTGTTATACGTGAAGCTCACTAAAGGATTGAAGAATACGAATTATGAGCAACTCTATGCCTTCCTTCTTCAAAATGAGAGGCATGTGATAAGGTTTTAAAGGTACCATTTTGAGGGTCGTTTTAGCCCTTATTTGATCACTTTTGTATCCGTTATTGCTTAATATCGTTCCTTTTCACTTTTAAGTCTCTTGAAGGCAAAATCTTGGAATGGCACTTATTTGGACGAAAAGGCGATTATCTGAAGAAAATGGCCAAAGTCAAAATCGAGACACTCAAAGTCTGCTGAAAATAGAAGGCGCGGCGTCCTTTGCTAACTGGACGCCGTCGTGGGATTTTGTGACGGTCGGAAGACAAAACTCGTATTTTCAAGAGGCGTCGGGCTTTAAAGGAGTAGACCGTCGCAACTCGGGCGACCTAGATGTGACCCACGACGGCGTCGAGTCGAAGAGGACGGCGTCACGGGCATAAGGTGGCGCCGTCGCAAGGTTAACGTTGCCAAGGCGAAACCCTAATGACGGCGATACGGCGGCGTCACGAAACATAAGGTGGCCGTCGCATATGTAATCTTATATATAGAATCCAATTTTTCGGTTTAGGAGAGTCTTTTGGGTGAAAACCTAAAACCGAACCTAAGGTGTCTTGTACAGTATTTTAGGGTTCTAAACCCTATTTTACATCAAGATAAGTATTTACTTCATCAATTCAATTATGTCTTTGATTATTTGTGTGTATGCTTGCATGTTCTCCATGTCCGCTAATTTATTTGTGTGTTTGCTTAGGAAGTATGAAACTTAATTATTGAATATTGATTGGTTGTTTCTTATCTTAGTTGATTAATGATCTAGTAGTGCAATAGGTCATTCGTTGTGTACTAATGCTTGATTCATCTTTGTGAACCTTAGAATATGATTACCTAAGTAGTCGTAGGCTAAACCATCCGAAGAGTGCCTTAGAGTAAGAGTTTATCATCCTAGTGGGTTTTGTAGGCGAGACCCTTTAGTAAGTTCAAAGAGTTGGGAGAAAGCATACCCTACAACTTTAGACACACAACGCAACTAAGAATAAGGACGTGACAACTCAACCATCAATAGGAGATAATTAAGGAGTAGTAAAACCTAAGTAAACACATCTTTAAACTATCATACAGTACACATAATTTAGACATAGACTCCCACAACCTTAGTTTAGATAATTAGACAATAGTAGAGTAATCGGTGAAATACCAACCCCCCAAATCCAATACCGTGATTCGTACATTTCAATTTCATAAAATATAAAAATACAAGAAATAATCTTCCTCAACCTCAACCTTAGTATAGTAACTTCTCACTAGCATTCCTATTCCCTGAGAGCGATATCAATACCGTGGCTTACCCTAATTACTACACTACAACGATTAGGTTCCTTGCCTAGGGTGTTATAAAACTTGCTCGAAGAAAAGGAAGTTTCCTTGACCTCGAGCAGCGTGTGGCGTTATCAAGTTTTTAGGCGCCGTTCTTGGGAATAGAATAGCTAGTTAGTAGTCCACCTCGTTTAGGTTCTTTGCTTGATTCCTATCAAGTAAATTTTTCTCATTTTTAGCTTTCTCTTAATCTATCCCCTTCTTCGTGACCTTTGTTCGTAACCCCATCACTTTTCATCATGGAGGATGATAACCAACCACCACTCATCAACCCACCACCAAATGACCCGCCAAGAGCCCGTACTCTTGGTGAATACTCAAGACCAAGCCACCTAGGCTATAGGAACACCATTGAGCTTCCCGACCAAGCCCAAACTATGGCCTGCGATCCGACACCATCCGGTTGGTGCAAAGCGGATGTGCATTTCATGGACTTCGTTAGAAGATCCAAATCGACATCGAGGATTTCCTCAAAATTGTCGATTCCATCGACCTTGATGCTACTACTCGGGAGACCACGCGCTGCGTCTCTTCCAATTCTCTCTACGGGACCAAGCTAGTAATTGGCTTGAGCGACTTCCCGCCGGCTCCATCTCAAGTTGGGATGATCTTACCTCTCGCTTCCTTGCTCAATTTTTCCCAGGGAGAACCACCAAACTTAAGGCGAGACATCTTGGCGTTTCACAACTCAAGGTGAGTCTCTTTACAAAGCGTGGACTCGGTTTAAGGAACTACTCCGTAGACTTCCCCACCATGGCATTGATCTTTGGCTTCAAATCCAAATCTTCTATGATCATACCGATTTCATCACTCGACGATCCATTGATCGAGCGCGGTGGAAGGCTCGGCGACTTTAACGCAGAAATCATGGGATATTATAGAGGAGCTTGCCGATCAAAGCTACGAAGATTGGAATGAATCTCCGAAACTCCGATTAACGTGGTTAATGCCATATCCACTCTTACG
This sequence comes from Chrysanthemum lavandulifolium, assembly GCA_022545495.1. NCBI lineage: Eukaryota > Viridiplantae > Streptophyta > Magnoliopsida > Asterales > Asteraceae > Chrysanthemum > Chrysanthemum lavandulifolium. The sequence goes on along the minus strand of CM040244.1, from coordinate 259,833,906 downwards.
AATCATCCGACACACTCGAGGAGCAATTGAGTGCCATTGAGAGAGAATTGATTATCTTATGGAAAGCGAAAAAGAGCCCCGTACAAATTCCTCGAGAGGCCGTCAAATCCGCTTAACTCCACCAACCGCCCTACACCTTCTTCTGAGTCCCAAGTCGTGAGCAAAACCCAAGTTCGAAAGGCGCTTCCGTTCTACTTCCCAATACCACTTTCACCAAGCTTCAAGGATCAAATGAGGGAGTACATGGCGGCTCATACGGAGAGATTAGCCGATTGAAGAGGAGGTTTATAGGCGAGAGAGGAAATGCAAGCAAAATGAATGAAATGATGAATTTGGTAATTGAATTTACCAAAACAAAGGTTCGAAAAGGTGCTCGTAAAAGCAACGATTGCCCTCCACTTCATTTGTGAGCATTTGTTTCCATTATGCACGAGAATGCAAGGGTTGAGATGTGGAAAACGAGGAGAGCACGAAGGAGGAGTATGTGCCTAATGATGAACACGAGACCATTGAATACTACCTTAAGCACGAGATTAACAAGAAAACCATTGCAAACCAAGTAAACAACTTTAGGTACAATGAAGTTCTTAGGAAGCTCTTGAAGGAAAAATGACCGAAGAAGAATATGACGCCTTACCTATGGAACCTCTGTATGAGTTGGTTATAAAAAACCGTTAACAAGAAAGCGAGACACCACAGAAATTTCGTGATACCGGTTAGCATCGGTGACATGGATAATATAAATGCCTTGGCCGATCAAGGGACCGATGTGAATATAATGCCGTTGTCAATCTATAATAAGTTAACTAAGGAGAAACCAACCAAGACCGACCTTAGACTTTCCTTATCTAATCATACTCATGTCCACCACAGTAGGAATCGTTGTAGATGTTCTAATTGAGGTGGCTAACATCGTTTATCCGTGGATTTCGTGATCACCGATGTTGAAGAAGATAAAAGCGTACCCTCATTCTTGGGACACCGTTCACGGCCACCGCCAAGGCAACCATTAAATGCGGAGGGGCATCATGATACTCAAAAGCGGGAAGAGTGCAGCTAGGATACCCATCATCCCAAGATACCCTCTTAAGATCATGGAAATGATTACGGTGGAAATCGAAAAGCCCGGGCAACAATGTTAAGAAGAAGATGAATGGCGGGAAAAGGGCTTAGAGACTTTATGGTTCAAGGATTGTATGCGATGTTGTGGAAACCCGATAAAAAGTTGGGAAGCAATCCCACCTCGATACCTAAGGCACAAAAGGACCCTAAGGAATTTCTAAAGGGAGAAAAAGTGCTCTTGTATAGATCTCGGATAAGGGTAGTACGAGGAAGAAACAAACCAAGATGGTTTGGGCCTTTCACAGTTAAGGAGACCAATTTAAAAGATAAAACCGTCACCATAATTGACAGCGTTAGCAAGGAATCCACGGTGAACATACAGCGTCTACACCCTTTCGATGAGGGGAAAACAAAGGGTGAAGAAGGCGGTGGTGAAAAAACATAGGAGCACGACTTCGAGTCTAGCTACAAGACTCTTAAATAAAGAAAAGCGCTTCGTGGGAGGCAACCCATGCTTAATTGTTTGCTTGTTAGTGTTATGTATCTTTTATTAATTGTTTATCCTCATGTTTAAATTTGTAAAAATGCTTTATTTTATTTTTAACCTCGTCTTAATTATATAAAGGTATTTTACATAAGGGATAAGTGTAGGGAGGATTACACGTTTTCAAAAGAAACGTAAACATGAGAATAACAATTAACTAAAAGATATATATGTTTGTTTGTTCGAGTCAAATGCTTGTATCGAGTCATAATGGATGTTTTGCGAAATTTTTCCAGATTCTAAAGATGTAAATTTTCCGAATTTTTCGGAAAATCGCGAGACTAGTTTTTGTCGGGATAACTTTGGGTGTCGAGATTGCAACTGACGACGTCGAGAAGGAGTAAAACATCGATTACTTTTCTCGTTTTACGAGCTACTTATAAATTTTGGAATTTTCGGTCTTAATTTTCTTAGAAATTCAGAAACATCCATTCCACAAACATTATATCCTAGTTTAAATCGAGTCTTATATATATTATTACCGCGATTTTACGAAGGTTTCGTTTGTTTTCTTTAAGTGTCTGAGTTTAGTTTGTCAAGAAGAAGTTACATAAGATTGGAAGGAGCTTTTCACGCATAATTCTTCTTGAAAAGTTTAACCACCACTTTACACGGATCCTACCGAGCTAATCATGGGAGTATTAGTTTCTTCGTTTTAATTACCTTCCATTATCATAACTTTGATACTTTCGGGAATATTGGGGACAATGTTCGGTTTAAGTGTAGGGAGGAAAATAAAGCAGGAACTTTGAAACTATGCTTATCCTTGACTATTTGCTTTGTCCAATTGTGATTGTGTAATAAACCATGAGAAAATGTCGGTTAGGGTAATTTTGGCACCAAATTTAAAATTTTTCATGACATATAGGAGTGGGCCATTAGTCTTAACAAAAGCGTCTCACGGATAGGAAGTTGCATGACTAGCACAAAAACCCTTTACCACTTAAATTCCACCCAAAATGTGAGGATCACCCTTAGATTAGTAGGAATTAAAGCATTCATCTTCAATGCTTAGAGTGTGAACCGGTAGTATATTAGATTCTAGAACTTGTTTTGTGATGCATTTCGAGATCGCAAGTGAGGCTACACTTGTGTAGTTAGGAATAACTAAATGATAAGAGGCATTAGGATAAACCCTTGTTTGATACCGTAATATAATTACTTCTTCCATATCGGTTGAGTAATTCCCCGCACCCTTTGCGTTGTACTCATCTTTAGTACACGATACCCTAGTTAACCCCTCGAGCCTATCCTTTTCGCGGTTCTCGTGATGTTTGGTTTTCGAATATCAATGAAGAGCATTGTTTACACCCCACCCCAATATACACCCAAATCGCCTTAGCCTACCCTATATGCACTCACTTTTAGTGCATTATTGTTATCACCCAAAACCCTTAGTTCAATTATCGGTTGCTTGCATGAGTTGCTAAGTCGAGTCATATCCCTTGTATCTGATTTTGGGACGATTGGGATTCATGGGAAAAGTTAAAGTTTGTGAGATGACGGGAAGGGAACGTTAAATTCAAATTTCCTTTGTTTGCATAATAATGTACCCCAAGTGTTTTGATCAATTCGGGTCAAATTAGTGTTAGAGTAATAAAAACTCAAGTGTAGGGATGTGCCTATAAATCCCTATCATTTTGATGTTACCGTAGAGGATGGTAGAGTAAAAGTGTATGAAAAAAAAAAAAAAAAAAGAAAAAAATAGAAAAGAGAAAAAATATAGAGTAAAAAAAAAAAAAAAAAAAAAAAAAACGGCTACCATCCTACATCTATCCTTTAAATTTATGCTTGTTTATTTCGTTACCTAGAGTTTTAGAGTGTCGAGTCTTGGCTTAGCAACGCCATTCTTCGTATGCTTGTAACATAAAGATTTTTGACTTGCCACCACTAAAAAGCCTATCCCACCAAACCCTTTATTTCCCTACCGTAAGCCTAACATTACAACCCTTTAAAAGACCTCTTTGATAGTCTTTCCTAGGTGCTTACGTAAGCGATGGACATTTGATCTATTCTCAAGCCTATGGTAATCTATGTACTAGGACCGGTTAATGAGTGTTTATCTTCCATTTCCTATTTGTTATATTTCATATATACACCGAGAGATGTGAGTATCCAAACACCCCATGTGAGGTGCTAGTATGTAATTCCGTGCTTGTTATGACTTTTATGGGCTTATATGTGTTGTGGACGGTTTTGAATCAATGCTTCATGACCCCAACTTATAAATTAATTGGCTAAAAGCACATATGCTTGAGGACAAGCAAATACCAAGTGTAGGGATATTTGATAAGGTTTTAAAGGTACCATTTTGAGGGGTCGTTTTAGCCCTTATTTGATCACTTTTGTATCCGTTATTGCTTAATATCGTTCATTTTCACTTTTAGGTCTCTTGAAGGCAAAATCTTTGGAATGGCACTTATTTGGACGAAAAGGCGCGATTATCTGAAGAAAATGGCCAAAGTCAAAATCGAGACACTCAAAGTCTTTGAAAATAGAAGGCGGCGGCGTCATCGCTTAGCTGCGACGACGTCGTGGGATTTTGTGACGGTCGGAAGACAAAACTCGTATTTTCAAGAGGCGGCGTCGGGCTTTAAAGGAGTAGACCGTCGCAACTCGAGACGGCCTAGATGTGACCCAGACGGCGTCGAAAGGCGAAGAGGGCGGCGTCGCGGGCATAAGGTGGCCGTCGCAAGGTTAACGTGGCCAAGCGAAACCCTAATGACGGCGACACGGCGGCGTCACGAAACATAAGGTGATGTCGTCGCATATGTAATCTTATATATAGAATCCGAATTTTTCGGTTTAGGAGAGTCTTTTGGGTGAAAACCTAAAACCGAACCTAAGGTGTCTTGTACAGTATTTTAGGGTTCTAAACCCTATTTTACATCAAGATAAGTATTTACTTCATCAATTCAATTATGTCTTTGATTATTTGTGTGTATGCTTGCATGTTCTCCATGTCCGGCTAATTTATTTGTGTGTTTGCTTAGGAAGTATGAAACTTAATTATTGAATATTGATTGGTTGTTTCTTATCTTAGTTGATTAATGATCTAGTAGTGCAATAGGTCATTCGTTGTGTATAATGCTTGATTCATCTTTGTGAACCTTAGAATATGATTACCGAGTAGTCGTAGGCTAAACCATCCGAAGAGTGCCTTAGAGTAAGAGTTTATCATCCCTAGTGGGTTTTGTAGGCGAGACCCTTTGGTAAGTTCAAAGAGTTAGGGGAAACGATACCTACAACTTTAGACACAAGCGCAACTAAGAATAAGGGCGTGACAACTCAACCATCAATAGGAGATAATTAAGGAGTAGTAAAACCTAAGTAAACACATCTTTAAACTATCATACAGTACACATAATTTAGACATAGACTCCACAACCTTAGTTTAGATAATTAGATAATAGTAGAGTAATCGGTGAAATACCAACCCCCCAAATCCAATACCCGAGATTCGTACCTTTCAATTTCATAAAATATAAAATACAAAAATAATCTTCCTCAACCTCAACCTTAGCATAGTAACTTCTCACTAGCATTCCTATTCCCTGAGAACGATATCAATACCCGTGGCTTACCCTAATTACTACACTACAACGATTAGGTTCACTTGCCTAGGGTGTTATAAAACTTGCTCGAAGAAAAGGAAGATTCCTTGACCCCGAACGAAGCGTGTGGCGTTATCGATGCCATGTTTGAAAAGAGGATTCTAGATCGGTTCAAAGCTCGGGGAGAAGCAAGTTCAACAAATGATTCAACCGCCTTCTACTCAAACATCGAATCACAACCAAAGCCTCACAAGTCATACCCATGGGTAATGGTAATCACAAACTCATTCCCGATCCTATGTTCAAACAAGGCGTCTTGATGCACACGTGGGAAACTTCATTAATCAACTAGCTCTTACGATTAGTCAAAACATGAATTCTCTCCTGAAAACCAACAACAACCTCGAGCGACATCTAACCCACACAATCAAGCTCTTTGCCGAGATGGGAGGATCGTGGTGCAACCGGTTCTGGAAAGACAGTATGATCGGGGAAGAGGTGGGCTGGTAGAGGTTATGTTGGTAATTAGAATCGAGGAAGGAATGGAAATCAAGGTCAAGCTAAGCCGATCAAATGCTATAATTGTGGTGGTGAGGACACATTGCAAGGAACCGCACATCTCCAAACGTCCACGTAATCCGATTACTTGAGATAAGATCTTGCTTGTACAAGCTCGGGATAATGGTGTTGCTTTGGATGAAGAGGTTGTTGTTCTTCTTGAGGGCAATGCCAAGACCTATGATGCGAGATGTGGATGAGCGACCAATTCGGAGATAGGTCACAATCATCGAATGCCTTTCAAGTCGGCGATTGTGATGCATACGACTGATGTGGATGATGGACCAGCTGCACACACAATTTTATGGCTAGCATTTCTCCAATGGTTTCTCCCAAGGTCTCATCTTCACCACAAGTGGCCCATCCAAAGACAAACTCATCTCGGAGGTATTAAAACTATACGATGATCTTGATGTGCAAAGATGCATGACAAAGTACAATCAATGAAACTATTGAATCAAATATTGAAAACATGGGTAATATCAATGTTGTCCCATATGATCAATATGTGAAACAAAGTGAAAGTGAAGTTGTACCAAGTGATGCATCTTCTGCAGATCAACAATGACTATGTTTTTGATGAATACAACGCATGTGACCACGATGATTCTGTTATCTCTTAGCCGAATGCCTATAAAGAACGTGTTGCTATTTATGAACAACGTGCAAAATTTGAGTTGACCACCCGTGAGCGGGAAATGGATGACCAAATGCGTACAACTATTAGAAAAAGTAGGTTTAGAAGAAGTATTAAAACAAGAGTTAAACTCCTTACAAGAAAAGCTTTCTAAAGCGCTAAGCAAAAGTGTTAAAATGCTTAAGCAAGAATTGATGCTAAGGAATCAAAACTTTTGAATGATTTTTCTAATCTAAAACCTTGAAAAACAAGCTTGAAAATAAGTTATGCGTGCAAGGAAATACCATTCATTGCTCACTTAATCACTAAGCATAGAGTCTTAAGCGATAAGCATAGCATTCCCTTGTTGAGGAACCAAATCCGAGGTCATTAAAAGGCTAGAAATGCTCATAAGGTTCTTTATGATGGCAATGAAATCCTTAAACCTAGAGCGAAACCTAGTTGCGTTGAGTGCACTAAGGAAGATAAGAAATCGATGAAGTCACTAGGGAAAAGATGAACAAGAAATTAGATGATCCTAAATGTAAAGAGAAGAAAATAAAGATCACATCCCATGATTACAAGAAGGAAAACTGGATTTCCTTGAACATGTTTAAGCCTCGACATTGTTGACTCTGAACAAGTTTTCGGAAAATGGATTTAGATAAGCGAAAAATCGAAAATATTGTTGAAACAAACCCTCCCTTAGGAAAATGCCTGAGCGACTTGTGTATCCTCCTAATACACCAATGCATCTTGTTCCTAGAATAATTGCCACTAAAAGCAAGACCTTAATTAGTCAATATGTTATCTTTCAACTATTTGTTGATTTTGAGAAACTTGCAAAAAGGATCACACCCAGGTATTCTTGAAGGAGAAAGGGGCTTTGAGCAAACTAAAGAATGTTATTTAATGAAGTCATGCCTTTCTTTAAACCGCTAAAAGATCATTTTGAAAGTCTTAAAAGGGAATGAACTTAGACATTAAAGAAATGGAAAAGGAGTTTGATGCAATGATAGTTGAGGTTAGTGACTATGAGCGAGCACTAAAATATAATGAGATTGAGAGGAAGAACTTGCATACATTAAATGAGACTCTTATTCTCGAATGTGTTGCTCAAGATATGTTTTTCATGCTACAAATTGTTCTATTAATGCTTCCAAATTTCATGAACTATCTGTTGCCTCGAAAGTCTCCCATGATCGTGTCATTGAGCTTGAAAATACTAATTACGAACTAAATGAGAAAATTGAACCGGATGATCACGACAATTTGGTTAAACATTTTCTAAACTAGAAGTTGAGCATTTTAACTTACAACTAAAATATCAACATCTTAAAGAAAATGTCAAAACTTCAAATATCAAGATATCCTCGGATGCCCCGAGTTTGATGCGCTTTTCAAATTAACAAACGTGATGAATGATTCAAGCTCATTGCAACACGATCGAAAAGTTGAAAGCCCAAATCTCTCAATTAAAGGGTCAAACGAACAATATGACGGCTCCCAAATGCCTCCTCCTCTAGATTCTCGAATTCTCAAACGTTTCATCTTCAAAACTTAGTAAATGCATTACAAAAGGAAAGCGAAAGTTTTCTAGAAGAAATGAAAAGGTTAAACGTCATTTCAATGAGTTATTTGAATCTATAAAGGTCACTCAGTAACAAAAATAACGAAACGGTAGCCTCGTTACAAAAGAAATTGAGAATCTAAAGAGTCGGTAAAGGGAATATGCCAATGACCAATGGGAGAATGGTGTATCAAAGGTACATGTCGTAATAAATATGCTTTGTCTGTGAAATATGTTCCTCCTCATCTTAGGAATAACAAACTTGCTATTCAAACATATTTCTCACATCTTAAGGACGACCTAGAATGTCTCCGTGAGATTGTTGAAGAGGATAAATTAGAGAAACCACTTGACAATGCAATTGGGCATGCATGCTTATATGCCAAACGATCTCAAGAAATTCTAGAATGCTTAATCACAATATGCCCAAAGTCCTTGGGTGAGAGAGTTAATCCTTTGATTTCATGTTCGATGCCTAGTGCCAAGTATGATATTCATTCGATGCCAAATGTTTTTAATGTGAACCTTAGTGTGCCTTTAAGTAGTTCGATTCGGATCATCAATGCTAAGAAAGAGAACTCTAGTGTGCCTTCTAGGAGTACAAATCCAAAGCACTTCTAGTGTTATGAAAGTGAACCTTGGTGTGTTGCATGTAATTCGGATCCCGAACATCTAAGCAGGAGATGCAAAGAGTAGCAAAACTAATGTTCTCATTCCTCTCAGAGAGTAATCGGTGACATTAAAGCAAGCGGTCAAAGTCTCAAGACAATACAAGGAAGGAAGCGACCTGCAAGCTAAGAATGTGCATTGGAAGAGAGTAGAAGACCAACCTAGGAACTTTAAGTTTGAGTCAATAAAGCGAATCGTGTTGATTCTAGTATTAGCCATAGGCGTCTTGTAATTAATTCGATTCGATACTATTTGCAAACCTTGTATTGATGTCCGCTTGAATTACATTTCTAATCATGAATGTGGTGTTAATGTTTTGCCTAATGATGTTAATTGTCCGATTAATGTTGTTAATGCTAAAAATCATGCTAAGAAGGCTAAAAGGCAAAAAGCGAAAGAAAATTAGAAAACAAAGGAAACCCACAGGAAGAACATTTAGTAAGATAGGCTATCATTGGATACATGTTGGTCATAAAACTAATCGAGACAATGCCCGCTAGAAAATGAATGCCCTCTTGGTAGAACTATTCCCTTAAAGTGAGCACACTTTGAATAGGGCTATCTAGAACACTAATCTTGCATCTATTCATAATGATTCCATTGCCTTAATTTCGATATGAATGCTTCTATTTCGATGTGGGTGTTCCAACCATTGTTACTAACCAAATGGAACCCATTCTTGCATGGGGATCCCAATTATCCGCTTATCCATTCTTGTGCATGTTCAACTGCGGATCGTTCAAATCGTTACGTGGTACACGGACTCAGTCGCTCCAAGATATGATGGACGACGGTCGCGCTCATGAACCGTGAGCAAATTCATCGGAGACGATTAGATTCGGGAATGATCATTTCGGTGCAATTATGGGTTATGGTGATTATGTTGTTGGTGATAGTGTTATCTCTAGAGTATACTATGTGGAAGGTCTTGGTCATAATCTGTTCTCTGTTGGTCAATTACGTGATTACGATCTAGAAGTAGCCTTGAGAAAACATACTTGTTTTGTAAGAGAACTTGATGGTAAGGAATTAAGAGGAACTCGTGGTTCAAATCTATACACCATCTCTATCGATGATATGATGAAGTCTTCTCAATTTGCTTGTTGTCAAAGGCTTCAAAAAAAGTCATGGTTATGGCATCGTCGTCTCAATCACTTGAACTTGCACCATCAATCATCTCTCCGAAAGGACTTAGTTGTAGGTTTACCTAGACTAAAGTATGAAAAGATCATCTTTGTTCGATGCCAATTGGGAAAAAGCAAAAGTATACCCATAAACCCAAACCTACAAACTCAATATGAAGTTCTTCATACCCTTCATATGGATTTATGTGGACCAATGAGAGTGCGAATATCTTTGGGAAGAAATATGTATTTAGTTGTGGTAGATGATTACTCTAGATTCACACGGTCAAGTTCTTAAGGACAAAGGATGAAACTCCCGATATCATCATCAAACTCATCAAACAAATGCAGTTCGACTTAACAAAACCGTAAGAATTATCCGAGCGGACAATGGTGCGGGTTTGTTAACAAACAACTTAGTGAATTTTATGAAAGCATTGGAATCAACCATCAAAGAAGTGTTCCACGAACTCCTCAACGTAACGGTGTAGTTGAAAAGGAAATCAAACTCTTGTGGAAGCCGCTAGAACAATCTTGATTTACTCAAAGGTTCCAATGTTTCTCAGGCGAGAAGCTATTGCCACTGCATGCTACACAAAAGTATCGACACCCATAGTCTTGGGTCCACAGGTCGTTACATGATAAAACAATTATAAGAAATGTATTCTTAACAAACAAGTTATTGATATATTTACGTAAATAAGCAAACGTTTAATTATTTACCTTTGATAAAGGACATGCATAATACTTGGACCACAAGTTTTGGACTTGTGGGATGTTCTTCAATTATAAATCGTCGACAACGACACAAGAAAGGATTTTCTTGTTACATCCGCCAAAAGAATTTGTATAATTATTCACAACATAAATCGGTAATATCATGGTTCACAAAATTAGAAGCTTGAATACATAAAACCAATCTTGTTATAGATTAATAGTTGATACATGGTTCATAAAATCCAAATATAACTAGAAACTAATATCAATCACGCCCGGGCGTAGTCGCCCAAAGATCTTTCTCATCCCACGAAACACTAACTCGAAATCGTCTCCTCAATCCGCAATCTCTCGCTTGTACTCGTCAGCATAAGACGGATGTAACAAAAGATGAGGAAGAACCGGAGGACGGTGTATAATCTGGACTCTCAACCGGAGGACGGTGTATAATTGTCCTCATCATGGCGGAGATATAGGCGGAGAGGGAGCACATAAGATGGAGAAGAATGCATAATCTGGACTCTCAACACGGCGGGTGTCTTTGCGACACAATGAATGTCATCCGATTCCTCTAACAAAAGATGAGGAAGAACCGAGGGCGAGGCAATCGTAACAAAAGATGAGGAGTCGTTTACTATAAATCGGCAATCGTTTACTATAAATCGATAATCCGTAATCGCTCATACATGCTTTGTCGTTTACAATATAAATCGATGTCGTCTATACATGTTTTGTCGTTTACAATATAAATCGATGTCGATCTATACATGTTTTGTCATTTACAATATAAATTAATAATCGTTTTCTACAATCGGTGTCGTTTGCAACATATGTCTATACTACGTCCTTAAAACATGCTCGTAGATTCGTGACGCAGATGTATCCATCCAGCGCAAGTCATTTCGAACCATCTCCATTGTGGGTGAGTGAGCGGGAGTTGTGAGTTTTCATCCAGAATCGCGTGAACATAGTGAGCAGCTTGGTCTTCCCCCACACGAAGAATCACAATGGGGGACAATAGTTGTGCTATATCTGGACCATCTCTCGTGGAAGACACGTAATGATTGTGAATTGGATATGCATACAATGGGACGGTTAAGAGTCAGTAGCAATAGCTACGCCTGTCGGCATAATCATCCGATGTAGTAGGGTCTGGGACCTACTTCAAACTAATTCAAATGAGTTGACCATAGTTGTAAACCATACCGTCCCCCACATTTGCATGTAAACTTCCCGATTATTGTCTACCTCTTCCCTGACAATAGTTAGAAGTCTGGGCCATATTTGTTCGGGATGACCAAGACCTACGGCAAGAGCTCGATACCCACAATTTCCATCACTTTCCACGTTAACGATCCCTAGGATCCACCGACGGAAAAGAGGTGGAATTCGAGCCATAAAATATTCGCTACTGTCATCTGGAATGTATAATCCGTGTCTTAAATTGGCATCACTAGGTTCTTCGTTCAAGTCTGGGACGTTAGAAGGCTCTCCCACGTATGAACTATTTCTCAGTTTCTTCATTTAAGTCTCGGACTTTTTAGGTTTTGTAGAGCTTCTGCGGTGCCACATGGGGAGGGGTTCTTTGTTCAAATCGGGATATTTTGTTTAGCCTTGGATTTTTTGTCCTTCACGCTCGGACGTCCACGAGTACTTTCTTTAACAGCAGGTTATTGGGTTGATACAGATTCAGGAGCGTATATACCTCTGAGCATGTTTAACATATTTTTCTTGACAAATGACGATGCTTTGGTAAAAACATTTTGGAAATTTTCTACGTCATTTTGGCAAGAAAGATATTCAGGCTCTTCAGACTCTTGAGGCTCTTCAGGCTCTTGAGGTGTATGAGTATGTCGGACTCTTGGCCAGGGAACAGTTAGTGTTCTCCAAAAATTATCAATAGCATTAAGCGGAATAGGCGATCCTGTATTCGAAAAAAGCGACTATTTAAAATTATCGGCATTGACGGGGAGAATAACTTGATAGGCATAAATTTAATATACATACCATGAAGCTGATAGTAAACCGGTTCGTGATAGCATGGTAAACCATAAACTAACCGCAACTGATGATCACATTCATGTGGGTCCACATTCCGTTTACTTTCTGCGAGTATGAGTAGTAAAGCATCTTTTGAAACATTATACATGAGTTCGTTAAATAGTGTGCCCCTATCGAATGCGGTTTCTTGATTTTGCTTTATTTAAAGAGTCTCGTATCGCGGTTTCTTCTTGCACTATAATCTTGTCGACCGAACACAACAACGTGTCTAAGCCGGACTGTGTGGATCCCAAGTATAACTTCAACAACGTGTTGACCCTCAACTCTACATGTTGTTGTTCGGCGGCTGCGATAATGATCGGTAATGTACGACACAAACATGCGGTCGTAATGTTGCGACCGATTATGAAAATACCGTAAAACATCCGAGAAAACAATGAATTAATAAAGTGAGAAAACAATTCGGTAGTTATTTATTAAATAATAATAAAAATGTATTAATGGGTAAGTACCACTTTTGGACCAATAAATCAGAGGTCTTGATAATAGTGCGTGAACACATCTTGATTCGGAGTGTAACCATCAAATCCCATGTCCATCTAACGGACTCATACTCCTCTAGCGTGGCGAATTTGTGTCTGCAATGTTTGAGCACATTTTGATTGATATGCCATCGACGAGTAATCTGTTAGCGTTTGGGAATTACGCTATGCATGCCCCAAGCAACGCTAAATCTCTGTCGGTGGCGATAACCCGCGGTAATATTGTTCTTGTATCACCAACTTAACACATTCCAACACCCATTTGAAATTTGGCTCTTTTCACACGGTCCAAAAGCTAAACGCCATTGAGAATGTTCATTTGTTGAAGTAACTCCAACAATTATAAGAGAATGGCGGTTTAAACAACGTGGTGTTGTATGTGAGTCCATCGGCATGATTTTCGTGAATGTTGTCCACAGGGGCATATGGCGTCGGGTGAACAAAAATATTTCCTCCACTCATTAGTGTGGTCATTTACCACAGGGTAATATGTATAACCTGACGCCTCAAATGGACTAAAAGGAGTTGTATCGGGGTCAAATCACCACGAATGGCGCCAGCGTATCTTGTTTTGTGCATTATATCTTGTTTTAATGCTAGACACGTTATTCGGATCACTCTTTTAGTGAAGAAAGTATAATTCGTGGTGCTACTTGATGTTTTGTCAATTGCTCCACCAAAACTAACTCACTTTCTTTTAATCGCATGGCTCGTGAAAACCATGGAACTAGTCTACAAAATCATGATTATGCCTCGGACACTTGACCCTCAAGATCCAACCACTAGTTTTAGTGGTACCGGTTCGACCTTTATAAATTTCTCCAGATGTCAAATGGGCAATTAATTTTAGCGATATTAGTCTGCCGTTGAAGTTCATCTTCTAAACATTCACGTCTGCACGTCCCATGTCTAGAACACTTAAATTCGATAAAGTACTTATAGCCCCTATCTGTTTTAGTTCTTCCTTTAACAATAAGAAAACCGTTCGATTCAGCAGTAGATTGCACCCAATCAGTTAAAGCAACTTCATCATGGAACACCTAAAAGATAATAAATACAACTTTTATAACTTTCATTTTTTAACATATAATTTATAACTTTTTTACATTTTTTAACAACTTTTATAAAACTTTTGTAAAACTTTTATAAAACTTAAAAAATACAACTTTTGTACAACTTTTAATTCAACTATTAAAAAACTTGTTATAAAACTTTAAAAAAAAATACTACTTTTAAAAAACTTATAATACAACTTTTATTTTAATACAAATTTTAATACAACTTTTATTTTAATACTAACTTTTATAATACAACTTATATTATAAAACTTTTATAATATAACTTTTAATATAAAACTTTTATAATACATTTTATATAAAACTTTTATAATACATTTTATATAAAACTTTTATTTATAATACATTTTATATAAAACTTTTAATATAAAACTTTTAATATAAAACTTTTATTTATAAAACTTTTATTTATAAAACTTTTATTTAAAACTCTTTTAGTATTAAAGGGTGTGTTACGTGTGTGGTGTTAAAGTGTGTTACGCGTTCGGTTTTTGTGGTGTTACCGTGTACGCGTTTTCTGTCTCTCTAAGTTGATAACTCTGTCTCTCATCTCACTTCTGGCAAAATGTGTGTGTCTCTCTCTCTCTCTCTCTCCTATTTTTTATGAAGAGAATGAATCTTTTTATCGAAGGTTCAGAAAAAAAAAGGTCTCTCTCTCTCTCTCTCTCTCTCTCTCTCTCTCTCTCTCTCTCTCTCTCTCTCTCTCTCTCTCACAAGATAGATCTAAAAATTTTAGATCTAAAAACTTGAGATCTAACAAGTATAAAACTTGTTAGATCGTTGCTTGCATGTAAAATTTTTAGAGAGATGTGGTGATGTTGTGGTCGTATCTGCTCTCTCTCTCTCTCTCTCTCTCTCTCTCTCTCTCTCTCTCTCATAAAGATAGATCTAAAAATTTGAGATCTAACAAGTATAAAACTTGTTAGATCGTTGCTTGCATGTATAATTTTTAGAGAGATGTGGTGATGTTGTGGTCGTATCTGTTGTGGGTTGGTTTCGTTGATTATTTTTAAGATCTAACAAGCTTTTAAATCTTGAATACTTTTTAGATCTTGGAAAAAAATGAAAGATTTGGTATCGGTAAAGTGGTAAAGTCTGATTTTTTTTTAAATCTAAAAACTTGTTAGATCTGAAGAAAAAAAAAGAGGTATGGTATCTGTTGTGGTGATGTTTATGATGTTGTGGTGATGTTTATGAGGTTGTGGTGATGTTTCTGATGTTGTGCTGATGTTTCTGAGGTTGTGGGTTGGTTTCGTTGATTATTTTTAAGATCTAACAAGCTTTTAGAGAATACTTTTTAGATCTTGAAAAAAATGAAAGATTTGGTATCGTTAAAGTGGTAAAGACTGATTTTTTTTTTGTAAATCTAAAAACTTGTTAGATCTGAAAAGAAAAAGAGGTTTCTGATGTTGTGGCTAGTATTTCTTGGGGTGCTTGTGTAGAGGATGCCTAGTTTTAAGATCTAACAAGCTTTTAGATCTTGAATACTTTATAGATCTTGGAAAAAATGAAAGATTTGGTATCGTTAAAGTGGTAAAGACTGATTTTTTTTTTGTAAATCTAAAAACTTGTTAGATCTGAAAAAAGAGGTTTCTGATGTTGTGGATGGTTTCGTTGATTATTTTTAAGATCTAACAAGCTTTTAGATCTTGAATACTTTTTGGATCTTGGAAAAAATGAAAGATTTGGTATTGTTAAAGTGGTAAAGACTGATTTTTTTTTTTAATTTAAAAACTTGTTATATCTGAAAAAAAAAAAGAGAGGTATATATTGTGGTGATGTTTCTGATGTTGTGGTGTTGTTGCTTATTAGACTTTATTGTTATGTTTTGTAGGTTTGGGGTGCCTCAATAGCATGACCCTGTGATACTCTAGCCAAGCACCCCATTTGGTCTTGTTTGGTAATGCCGTTTCATTACTGGATGGTAAAGTGATCATTTTTAGCTCACTTTGCAACTTTAATGAAAAAAACTTGAGTGTTTTAGCATGGCAAAACTGATGATTTTCTAAAAAAAAAGGCAATGATGATTTTTTTTAAAAAACTTAAGATTTTTGGCATGGCAAAACTGAATTTGCAGCCAACATGAGCTAAAAAGCTAATAATCTGAGCCTATTCGATAAGTTTACCTATTGTGTGTCAAATGGTGAACTAAACATGGTTGTTGCTTGTGGTGCTGTTGCTTGTGCAGCTGTTGCTTGTTGTGGTGGACTGTGACACTTGTGGTCCTGTTGCTTTCTTGCTTGTTGTTTTTTGTTGTGGTTTTTGGAGATATTGCTAGTTGTGTTGT
Organism: Chrysanthemum lavandulifolium; assembly: GCA_022545495.1. Lineage (NCBI taxonomy): Eukaryota > Viridiplantae > Streptophyta > Magnoliopsida > Asterales > Asteraceae > Chrysanthemum > Chrysanthemum lavandulifolium. The sequence goes on along the minus strand of CM040244.1, from coordinate 259,817,586 downwards.
TGCTTTCTTGCTAGTTGATGGGTACTGCTGTTGCTTATAAGGTTGAATGCCTGCACTTGTTTACCTTTTTGTGAACTTTTGCAGAAAGGGAATCGTACCTCTTGCACAATGAAAACGTGTTTGTGCTTGGTTAGACTTGTGCAGTTTTTAGACCTGTTGTGACTTGTGCAGTTTTGAGACATGTTGTGCAGTTTTGAGACATGGGGTGCTGTTGTAACTTGTTAGGCGATGATGATAACCGAAACCGAATGGACGGCAAAGTGAGTTTTATCTCACTTTGCAACCTTCGAATTTGAGTCTTTTTTAAAAAATTTCCGACGCGATGATGATTTTTGAGCCTTAAAATTTTCCGAGGCGATGATGATAACTGAAACCGAATGGACGGTAAAGTGAGATAAAATCTCACTTTACAACCTTCGAATCTGAGCCTCCAAAATTTTCCGACTACGTTTTTTTTCTACAAAGTTATAAAAAAAGAAAAAAAATAGAAAAAAAAAAAAAAACTTATAAAAAAGCTCCCATAGCCCTTTGGGGTGCACGCATATGACCCTTTCAATAATATCAACTAGTATGTTAAAAACAAAAATAATATCAACTAGTGTTATGTACTAGTATGATTTTCCTTTTCCTAGAAATGGGTTAAGTTGAATCTTGACCGAATATAAAGTTTGCCCCAATAGAGCCGTTCGAGACTCGATCGAGGGTGTATAGGCGATCGATTTGTATCGATCGTTTTGATGTGGTTATGTCGATCGCCAAGCAAACCCAAACAAATAGATTGTCTGGACGATCGAGACCACAACAAACAAAGCAAATGTTACCGTTTCGAAAATCCAACCGTTGCATATCCAATGAAAAAAAAATTACCGTTTGATTTTATTCAAAAAAAATATATATATACTACTAAAACTACCTTATAAATACACAACATATTTACACACTAAACTCACAAATCTCACAATCCTCTCTATCAAAAAATCTCATAATTATCTCTATCAAAATGTCTAAGAAAACACCACAACAAAAAGGCCGAAAATCCCGTTTGGCACAAAGCGCCTCACATATTTTAACACCGGATTCGAATTTTCGGTTAACCGGTGTCTCACCAAGAATCAATTTCCAACCCCCTGCTTTCGAATATCAATCCCAACAAGCTCCACAACAACAAACTAACAATCCATTTTTTTTAATCGTCCATTTGTTCCACCGCATCAAAACATTCAACAACAACAACAAAGCCACTCCTGTCGAAGCCACCAATCTATGCATGGCTCACCCGAATCTGTGTACCATTCAACAATGGATTCATCAACGTCTTCATATTCAAATTATTAAAAATATTCTCCGGTTAACCGTATCAATCTTGAAGGTTTTGATTTCGAAGAACAATTATACAACAATCCTGATTTTTTTGTTGGAACCGGTTCTAGTTATCCGGCTCAAGAGTATCACGGTTCGGGTACCGGTTCGGCTCATGGATCGTATCACGATTCGGTTAACATTGATGACGAAGAAGAAGAAGAAGAAGAATGTTGAGAAGAGACGTCACCGGTGAAACCGAAGAAACGAGCTACAAAGGCGAAGAAGAAGGTTGTCGAGAAAGCAAGCAAGAATGATTCGTCGCTTTGGACAAAAGAAGAAGAGATTGCCTTGTGCAATGCTTGGTGTGATGTATGCGAGAATAGTATAACGGGAAACAACCAAAATGCTAAGGGATTTTGGCAGAAAGTCATTGCTTACTTTGAGAAGGAGGTTGGTGCAGAAAGAACGTACAACTCTATCATTACAAAGTGGAAAAATAGGATTCGTCCTAGAGTTGGTCAATTTTGTGCCATTTACAACAATGCTTACAAGAATCACGGAAGCGGTGAGAATGACCTCACTGTTTATACACGAGCGTGTGATGAATACCAAGTAGTGTGTAATCATGCGTTTGTTTTGGAGCATTGTTGGAAGATTTTGAGGGATCATTCGGTTTGGAAGGATAATGAGATGCGGGTTTTTTTAAGCCAAGATAAGTGTCGCAAAAAAGCAAGGACTTCAACCAAATCGAGATGTACTTTCGGATGTGCACATCAGGCTGATCGACCAATTGGTCGTGATACCGCTAAGAAGAATAAAAAGAAATCTTCGGAGTTTTCGAAAGCTACCTACATGGAAGGTGTTGTCGAGAAATGGAAAGTCATCAAGTCCAAGGCATTCGGACGGAAGAAGGAGCTGGCAGACGGATACTATGATTTGAAGAAGAAAGAGCTAGAACAACGGCAAAAGGAGTTGGAGATGGAGCAAAGGAGATCAGAAAATGGAAGACAAAAAATTTGCACTAGAAGAACAAAAACTTGAATTTGATCGACAAAAGAAATATGATAAAGATCTCATATTCTATTGCACGCCAATCGACCCATCTTTGCCCGCAGTACAACAAGAAACAATGCAAATAATCAAAGACTCGATCAAGGCACGCCATAACCTAGATTTTTAATAAGTGTTGTAATGTTTTAATAAGTTTCGTAATTTTTTTATTTTATTAGAACTATTATGTAACGTTTTAATTATTAATGAAATTTTAGTTTATGTTAAAATGTTTTTGTAAAAAAAAAAAAAAAAAAAAAACTTGTTCGCCCTTGTGGGCACCTAATCGCCTGAAGGTCATTTGGAGAGAGTAGTGACGTGGCGATGAAAAGTAAGGGTCCCTTCGGGGCAACCTAAATTGTTGGGGTATTAAGTCAATCATAGTGACTTGCATAAAACAAATACAGTGGGTGATAATTAAATCTGACTTTAACTTTTTGAAATCTTTCTTATTCAAATGTAACCTTCAATTCTATTATTTGTGTTATATAATACTTGATGCAAAATATACGAATGAATTGAATTTTTAATGTATTTTCATTAGTATAATTTTCATCAATTATTATATAGCACAAACAAAAATATTTACAGTCAAAGTTGAACAAAAAAGACTTAAAAAAATCAAAGTGAACATTAATATAAGACGGAGAGTATATATTATTAACAAGGTATCAATTTTTCTGAAACAGAATCTCAATATAATTTTTGCTGAAAAAAAGTAATATCATGATGCAAAATACAAAGTCTACAATAGTTGAAAATTGGTCATATCATCTCTCATCACATATTATATACGGAGTAGGTGGAAGGGAGTTGTACACTTGTGGATGGTGTATATATATGTGCAAGCCATGAACTATCAGGAAAATCCAATCTAGACTTCCATGCATCGCAAGTCAATACTTGCTGGAGTTTTAGGTTTGGCATAGCCTGATTAAGTTTACTTATAATTAAAAATGTGAGTCCCTTGGACCGGTCACTATGGGAGTCATGCTTTAGATATATAAAATGGAATGTTAAAGCTAGAAAAAAAGCTAAACCCGACCTATAAATGAATGAGAAGCTATGCCAACCTGCAGTCCATACATGAATCACTAAGAGCGATGTCATGAATCAGTCGTACAAATTGGAAAAATGTTGTATGCAATGTTTGTTTAACTAAAATGAAAATGATCACCTATATATGATTTGGAGTGAATTATAGTTTTAAACAAGGTTGTAAAAACAGCGAATTGGTATTTGATCGGTCGGCCTCCTTGTAGCTTATAACCGGATTGGCATTTTCAGGGAGTTAGGCAATCCCTTCTTTCTTAGCTACATCGGTTAGAGGCGATGTACCTTAAATACCACTTCATTTAGTAATAACCATACTAGACCATGCATCTCAAAGCTACCTGATACATGTGAGATGGCCCTTAACACAGCATTTTCTTAAAAACAACAGCTGAAGGTCGGGTATCATCACGAAACATAGGAATCACTTCAACACTAGCCCACCATCTAGTAGCGAGTAGCGACAACATTAGAGGTCGAAACCCAACCGTAAAACGAACATGAATAAAGACAACGTCACGGACACGTTTTTGTGACATAAACAAGTTTAGAGGTCGAAACCGAACCACAAGAAAACACCTGATAGATAACATCACAAACGCATTTTTATGTAACCGTAAAACGAACATGAATAAAGACAACGTCACGGACACGTTTTTGTGACATAAAAAAGTTTAGAGGTCGAAACCGAACCACAAGAAAACACCTGATAGATAACATCACAAACGCATTTTTATGTATTTGAATCTATCTAACATATACTTTTCTAGTAACATTTGGGATTATAAGGAACTCATTATTCTTACTTTCTACCGATGTGGGATAAGTAACCAAGATGAGAAAGATGGTGAGCCAACTCCAAGTGTAGAGATGGAAATTTGACAAAATGAAATAGATATTTCGGACCAATAAGTCTCTTTACAAACATCATCTGGCAAATATATACACAACAATTTCCATGACTTTTGTATTTTCATAATAATGTTCTCGAATTCATACCTTTTTTTTGGTAAAAATGTTTCAGTTTCCTTAATAACAGAAACTCCCTACACATCTTTTCAAATCTTAAGCGTTGGTCATTATAATCCACGATTTTAAAACTCAGACTTTCGAAGATTTTATATGCTCACAAAATTGGTAGGCTAATTTATAATTGCCTTGTGCATATTATATTTTGGTAACTCACATGAAATGTTCCACATCAATGCTTATTAACTAGATAAGCAAAACATAGAACCCAAATCAAGTCGAACAAAAACTTTAAATAGTAAATTAAATAAGTTTACAATTAAGAGACTAGATGCTTCTATAGACGAGCTACTTCAGTATCTTTGATGTTACCGGGTTTGCAAATCGAAAAAAAATGAACCAAAGAATTCAGGGTGTCCCTACAAGTCTTATGTTTCAAACGTTGTAGAATGTTCGTACCTGGACATCATGCCTAGTAGTTATTTTAATGTTAAACTTGGTTGATAACTCGAGTATTTCCCTTAAACTAAAGAAGAAACAAACATCAACCGGATGCATGAACTTCAAGTTTAGCTAAATTTGGTCAGGACTCGGGAACAGGAGTTGCACATGAAAAACTAGGAATTTCCTTTACGCAAGTGTAACTGAAAAGAGTAACTTTGGAGCTACATCTTGGACACAGGAGTGGAGTGGCCGTTCAAACGTTGTTTTTAGGATTAATCGATTTAATCTGAACAAAGAGATCATCGATTTAATCTGAACAAAGTTATATAATAACATATGTTACTTTGGGGGGTTATTAAGATTCTTGTAATCAATGCTAATGATTATCAGTAGTGCTTATATAATATGTGCCTTAGAGTTTATTTATCAGTGAAGACGGATTCGTAGGTTGATGAATGAAAATCGAATTTGCTACGCTCGAATTTGCTAACATGACAAGTACACCTAGATAACTGAATCATAACATCAAATTATTTCCTTAAAGTGGACAACTTATTAAAGTATTCAGCAATAGTAGTTCCATTATGAGACAGAGTTTAAATCTATGGTAAATATAAGATCCATATTGATTTCAGCTCCGTTCTTCTTTTGCCAAAACATATATAGCTTTTTTATATTAGTTATATGCACTGGCTGCATGTTTTATTCAGGCCCAAACCCAGCCCGTATGTCTAATTCTAGCGTCAAATTTATGAGTTAGGATGAAAAAAATATAGCAAGTACGAGTTTAAAAGTGAAAACACAAATTGGACCACTTTGTTTACAACTTTCATATATTGCCTTCTCGTTGTTGAGCCAGGCGATGTACCTTAAATACCACTTCATTTAGTAATAACGATTATAGACCATGCATCTCAAAGCTACTTAACACATGTGAGATGGCCCTTAACAAAACACTTTCTTAAATACAATAGCTGAAGTTCGGGTATCGGAACATAATGACTTCAAGACTAGCCCACCATCTAGTAGCGAGAACATTAGAGGTCGAAACCCAACCATAAAACGAACCCGAATAAAGACATCATCACAAAACTGGAACATAATGACTTCAACACTAGCCCACCATCTAGTAGCGACAACATTAGAGGTCGAAACACAACCATAAAACGAACCCGAATAAAGACATCATCACGAACACGTTTTTGCGACGTAAACAAGTTTAGAGGTCGAAACCGAACAATAAAAAAACATGAAATAGACAACATCACAAACAAATTTTTGTGATGTCATCCAACTTCGCGATTACTTATTTTGTAACATTTGGACTTATAAGGATCTAATTATTTTTACTTTCTACCGATGTGGGATAAGTAAAGAGACTTATTAAATCATGTTATATATAGTCTAGGTTAATTCTAACATAAAGATCAAGAGGTTGTAAAATATAGTTTTCAGTTGGTACAACCTCCACGAAATAGCAAAGTCTAATATACCAATGCAATGGTCCAAATAATTTTATCTTTTTGACATTTTCCTCAAATAGCATTGCATCTTTTCTTAATAAATATCATAATACACATGTCGAAATATAACAATGTTTGGCGTGTCTTGCGTTATGTTTCTTAAATAGATTGCAATCTTTGTTTTTATTGATGGAATATATTAGCACCACAATTAAACAAAGGGAAATTGCATATATATCCTTCCAAAGCTAACTAATTGCATATATATCCAATTTAAAATCATAATTACATATATATTCTTCCAAAACTTTTAAAATAACATATATATCCAAATAATTAAATTATGTATAAATAAATCTAAGAATAAATGACAATTATCACTTAATTTTTGTTTTCACCATTATACCCTTTTGTTCTCTATTACCTGTGTGCACAACTCATATGCTTCCCCAATAAAATCAAAACCTCCATTGTTTTATTACCATCTAACGAATAGTTTTAAGTGACTAAAATAAATCAAGATGAGAATTGAGTTTTTGTGTTTGCGAGAAAAATTTATCAAAGAAGAGGCCATGTTCTTGTTGATACCGGAGATGTCAGCAACTGAGAAAATTTACAACAAATAAAATCAATAAAGTATTTGATCTAAAAAGAAAAGGAAGTAATAAAATGACAATAGAAAGATCATGTGGCAAGCGATGCTCGTCGAGAAAAAACTTGTTGTTACTTTGTTTACGTGATAATAATTTAATTGTAGTTTAATATACTAAATTGTTTTAACTACGTACATACATTTTAAAAGTACCGCAAGTGGATAGAAGAATTGTTGAGTCTTGTGACTCTCGATGTCATGTTTCAGATAAAGGGGAAGATGGGTTTAAAGAAAAAGGAAGGGTACAATAGAGAATTTATATTAAAATGTTTTATTTTATGTATAATTTAATTATTTGGATATATATGTTAATTTTTTAGCTTTAAAATGATATATATATGTAATTTTGATTTTAGCTTGGATATATATGCAATTATTGAGTTTTGCAAGGATATATATGCAATTCACCCTTAAACAAAAGAATAGTATACAATGGAACTTTAAATTTGCAATTAGTGTTCTTGATCTTTAGTTTAGCTATTTTGAATCATCCACTATAGTTTCTTTTCTATGGCTCAAATTCCATTCACCATCCGGGCCACCCGTCGCCCCGCAACACCCAACGATCTTTAACACAACAGTTTTTCACACATTCAAGTGCGAAAAGACAAAGAAACATTGATTTCAATTGTCATGTGAACCTTTAAAGGTTGTTGTGTTACTTGTTTCATTTTGTTCACTTTTCCTTGTACATGTACGTTTTTGTTCTTTTCTTTATATAGAAATAAATATTACCGTTCCAAGAAAAACTAATGTTGATCCATATACTTGTTCAGTCTTTTTGTGTTGCATAAAACAATTATACACTCTCTCGGGAGATCATTGATCTCACTGTCGATCTAAACTAGATCATTCGAGGTGAATTCTCGCTCGGTTAGGACCGCTCTACCTGCTCAAATGCGGAAAAAAGAATAATTGGATATGATCAGGCATGTCAATATAATGCAAGTTGATCGATAATGATTTTTACTACCTCCGTTCCATATTAAGTGTTCACTTTGACTTTTTGAAATCTTTTTTATTCAACTGTGACCTTCAATTATATTATTTGTGTTATATAATAATTGATGCAAAATATATGAATGAATTGAGTTTTAAATGTATTTTCATTAGTATAATTTTCATCAATTATTATATAGCACAAACAAAAATATTACAATAAAAAATGAACAAAAAAGACTAAAAAATTAAAGTAAACATTTAATATAGGAGGGAGAGTATATATTATTAACAAGGTATCAATTTTTCTGAAACAGAATCTCAATATAATTTTCTTTGGAAATAAAAATTCTTCATAAAATCAGAAATTATAGTCACTTTTTTTTCGGTCTTTCTTCTATTTTTGACCTTAATATTATTGTTTGTGTTATATAATACTTGATGAAAATATATGAATGAATTGGGTTTAAATGTATTCTCATTGATATATGTTTCATCAATTATCAGATAACACAAATAAAATATTAAGGTCAAAGTTGAAAAAAGTCCGAAAAAGTCAATATAAACTATAATTTTGACGATATAATAATATATTATGCAAAATACAAAGTCTACAATAGCTGAAAATTGGTCATATCATCTCTCATCTCATATTATATACGGTGTAGGTGTATATATATGTGCAAGCCATGAACTATTAGGAAAATCAGATCTAGACTTCCATGCATCGCAAGTCAATACTTGCTGGAGTTTTAGGTTTGGCGTAGCCTGATTAAGTTTACTTATAATTAAAAAAGTGAGTCCCTTGGACCGATCGCTATGGGAGTCATGCTTTAGATATATAAAATGGAATGTTAAAGCTAGAAAAAAAGCTAAACCCGACCTATAAATGAATGAGAAGCTATGCCAACCTGCAGTCCATACATGAATCACTAAGAGCGATGTCACAAATCAGTCGTACAAATCGGAAAAATGTTGTATGCAATGTTTGTTTAACTAAAATGAAAATGATCACCTATATATGATTTGGAGTGAATTATAGTTTTAATCAAGATTGTAAAAACCGCGTATTGGTATTTGGTCGGTCGGCCTCCTTGTAGCTTATAACCGGATTGGCATTTTCAGGGAGTTCGGCAATCCCTTCTTTCTTAGCTTCATTGGTTAGAGGCGATGTACCTTAAATACCACTTCATTTAGTAATAACCATTCTAGACCATGCATCTCAAAGCTACCTGATACATGTGAGATGGCCCTTAACACAACATTTATTTAAGGGTTTAGGTCGTACAATAAACGTGTACTTTACGAAATGTATCATTTTGGTACGTGAACTAATATCCGTTCCATTTTATGTTGCGTACTTTTATGTTATGTACCATTTTGCACGCATGTTTACATGCAACCGGTTGGGAATGTATAAAACCGGTAAAAATACCTATGTGGCATATTTTTTGAGTAAATTACATAGATCGTCCTTCTTGTTTGTCCCAAATTGCATCTACTGTCCCTGGTCGTTATCGTCCGTTTTTTTACGTTTTCATCTGTTTCTTTACGTTTCCGCTTTTTACGTTTTCATCCAATTTTTTATAAACTTTTTGTCATTTTTTTACGCTTTCGTCTGTTTCTTTACGTTTTTGTCCGTTTTTTGGTTTCCATATGTTTTTTTACGTTTTTTCCGTTTCGTTACGTTTTCATCATTTTTTTTCGTTTACGTTTCTTTTTTTACAATTTCGTCCGTTTTTTTTTTCATTTTCATCTGTTTTTTTATGTTTTCATCCCGTTTTTGTTTCGCTTTGTTTTTTTTTTTTTTCATCGGTTTCTTTACGTTTTAGATACATTATTTTAGGTTTTCGTCCGTATCTTTACGTTTTGTCCCTTTTTTCGATGTCGATGTTTTTACGTAAAAAAACGGATGAAAACATAAAAAAGACATAAGAACAAAAAAAAAAGATGAATAAGTCAAAAATGGACGAAAACGTAAAAAATGAACGAAAACATAAAACGCGTAAAATGCGGACAACGAAAAACAAACAAAAACGTAAAAATGCATGAAACGATAGAAAGCGGGTAATAACATAATAAAGCGTATAAAATGGGGTAAAGCGTTTGAAATCGTAAGATAAATGTATAAAAGGGACGGAAACGTATAAAACGAACAAAACGTATAAAAGGGGTAAAACGAAGAAACGCGAAAACGTATAAAACGGACAAAACGATACACTTACCAAAACGGTACATTTGAAAAAGTACGTAGCTATTTAGCGGCCAAAACTCTATTATTTAACTTATTTTTGTTAGTGGAAATCTGACGTGGCGTGCACACGTGGCAATAGTGATTATGGTTTCGGTAAAACAATTTTAACCGTGCAAAATGGTACAAAACATAAAAGTACGCAACATAAAATGGAACGGATTTTAGTTCACGTACCAAAACGGTACATTTCGTAAAGTACACGTCTATTGTACGGCCTATACCCTTTATTTAAAAACAATAGCTAAAGGTTGGGTATCAGAACATCACGAAACATAGGAATCACTTCAACACTAGCCCACCGTCTAGTAGCGAGTAGCGACAACATTATAGGTCGAAACCGAACCATAAAAAAAACACCTGGTAGATAACATCACAAACACATTTTAATGATTTGAATCTATCTAATATATATTTTTCTAGTAACATTTGGGATTATAAGGATCTCATTATTCTTACTTTCTACCGATGTGCGATAAGTAACCAAGATGAGAAATATGGTGAGCCAACTCCAAGTGTAGAGATGGAAATTTGACAAAATGAAATAGATTTGCATATTATACCTAGATAAGTCACATGAAATGTTCTGCATCAATACTTACTAACTCGAAAAGCAAAACATTGAAACCAAATCAAGTCTAAAAAACTTTCAATAGTAAATTAAATAAGTTTACAAGAGACTAAGCTAGTTGCTTCTGTAGACGAGCTACTTCAGTATCTTTCAGGTTGGGCAAACAATACTTTGGTAGACGAGCTACTTTGAAAAAACTGAATCAAAGAATTCAAAGTGTCCCCAAAAGTACCTGCTGATGTTTCAAACAGAAGTTGTTGAATGTTCGTAGCTAGACATCATACCTAGTAGTTATTTTAATGTTAAACTTGGTTGATAACTTGAGTATTTCCCTTAAACTAAGGAAGAAACAAACATCAATCGGATGCATGAACTTAAAGTTTAGCTAAATTTGGTCAGGACTCGGGACAGGAGTTGCAAATGACAAACTAGGATTTTCCTTTCCGCAAGTGTAACTGAAAAGAGTAATTTTGGAGCTAAAACTTGGACACAGAGTGGAGTGGATGTTCAAACGTTGTTTTTATGATTAATCGATTTAATCTGAACAAAGAGATCATCGATTTAATCTGAACAAAGTTATATAATAACCTATGTTACTTTGGGGGGTTATTAAGATTCTTGTAATCAATGCTAATGATTATCAGTAGTGCTTATATAATATGTACCTTAGAGTTTATTTATCAGTGAAGACGGATTCATTGGTTGATGAATGAAAATCGAATTTTCTATGCTCGATCTTCTTTTGCCAAAACATATATATCTTTTTTATATTAGTTATATGCATGGCTGCATGTTTTGTTCAGGCCCAAACCCGGCCCGTATGTCTAATTCTATCGTCAAATTTATGAGTTAGGATGAAAACAATATAGCAAGTACGAGTTTAAAAGTGAAAACACAAATTGGACCACTTTTTTTTTCAACTTTCATATATTGCTTTCTCGTTGTTGAGCCAGGCGATGTACCTTAAATACCACTTCATTAAGAACGATTATAGACCATGCATCTCAAAGCTACTTGATACATGTGAGATGACCCTTAACACAACACTTTCTTAAAAGCAATAGCTGAAGTTTGGGTATCGGAACATGACGAAACATAGTAACGACTTCAAAGCTAGCCCACCGTCTAGTAGCGACAACATTAGAGGTGGAAACCCAACCTGAATAAAGACAACGTCACAAACAAGCTTTTGGGTATTGGAACATCACGAAACATAGTAATGACTTCAAAGCTAGCACACCGTCGACAACATTAGAGGTGGAAACCCAACCCGAATAAAGACAACATCACCAAAGCTTGTTTGTGGACGTGAACAAGTTTAGAGGTCCAAAACCAAGCCATAAGAAAAACATGAAATAGATAACATCACAAACAAGTTTTATGATGTACTCATAATTCATATTTACTTATTTGGTAACATTTGGAGTTATAAGGGTATCATTATTTTTACTTTCTATCGATGTGGGATAAGTAAAGAGACTTATCAAATCATGTTATACAAGGAGGAGAAAGATGGTGGGTGAGCCAACTCGAGGTGTAGTGGAGATATTTGACCAAATAGAAATGAAAGAATGTCCATTAATTGGGACCAACTAGTCTCTTTACAAACATCATCTAGCATATATATAGCAGTTTCATGAATTTTGTTTTTTCCTAGTAATGTCCTCGAATTCATACAAGTTTTTGGTAAAATGTTTCATTTTCCTTTCCTTTATAACACAAACTCGCTACACATGTTTTAAAATCTTAAAAAGTTGGTCACTATAATCCATGATTTCAAAACTCAGACTTAAAAGTTGATTATGCTCACAAAGTTAGTAGGCTAATTTAGTAAAGTAAAACCAATGTGAAACATTGATATATACAGTTGTTATTCAATAATATCAACTAGTATGTTAAAAATTAAAAATAACATCAACTAGTGTTATGTACTAGTATGACTTTTCCTTTTTCCTAGAAATGGGTTAAGTTGAATGTTGACCAGAATATAAACTGTTGGGGTGCTAGGTCAATCATTGATGTATTTAAGTGGTTATTAAAAAGAAAGTCTAGGTTAATTCCAAAATAAAGATGCAAGAGGTTGTAAAATATAATTTTGAGTTGGTACAACCTCCACGAAATAGCAAAGTCTAATATACCAAAGCAATGGTCCAAATATTTTTCATCTTTTTGACATTTTCCTCTTTATAGCATTTGCATCTTTTCTTAATGAACAATCATATTCACATGTCGAAATATAACAATGTTTGGCGTGTCTTGCATTATGTTTCTTAAATAGATTGCAATGTTTGTTTATTCATGGAATATATTAGCACCACAATTAAACAAAAGAATAGTATACAATGGAACTTTACATTTACAATTAGTGTTCTTGATTTTTAGTTTAGCTATTTTGAATCATCGACTATAGTTTCTTTTCTATGGCTCCAATTCCATTCACCATCCCGGCCACCTGTCGCCCCGCAAAACCCAACGATCTTTAACACAACAGTTTATCACACATTCAAGTGCGAAAAGACGAGGAAACATTGATTTCAATTGTCGTGTGAGCCTTAAAGGTTGTTGTTTTACTTGTTTCGTTTTGTTCACTTTTACTTGTACATGTAATTTTTGTTCTTTTCTTTATATAGAAATAAATATTACCGTTCCAAGAAAAACTAATGTTGATCCATATACTTGTTCATTCTCCTTGTGTCGCATAAAACAATTATACACTCTCTCGGAGATCATCGATCTTACTATCGATCTAAACTAGATCATTCGAGGTGAATTCCGCTCGGTTAGGACCACTCTAGCTACTCAAATGCAGTGCCATCTCCGAGTTTAAAGAGGCCATGTGCAAAATTCAGTTTAATAACAAAAACAGAGCCTAAATTAGAAAGTAAATAATCTTCTAAAGAGATAAAATAAGAAATAATCGTTTTCAAAGTATGCCAGCTAACATTTTCAATGCAACTTTTTAAATCAAATATTTGTAGTCACTTTTTTAGTTTATATATACATATATCATATAAATTTTTTGAAGCCCTTATAATTTGGAGACCAACGCAAAGAACATATCTCGCACACCTTTATTTACTACTCTGCTCAAATGCATCAATTTATCTAATTAAGTTGTATGCTAGCTACTCAAATGCAAAGCAAGTTGATAATGATTTTATATTATTATTAAGGTATCAATTTTTCTGAAACACAATATCAATATAATTGTTGCTGAAAAAAATTAATATCATTATGCAAAATACAAAGTCTACAATAGTTGAAAATTTGTCATATCATCTCTCAAATTTGATATACGGAGTAGGTGGAAGGGAGTTGTCAACTCGTAACATAGTTTGTGGATGGTATTAATATGTGCAAGCCATGAACTATCAACAAAATCCGTTCCATGCACCGCAAGTCAATAGTAGCTTTGCTGGAATTTTAGGTTTGACATAGTCTTATTTTACTTATAAACAAGCTTGTACTTTAAAAATGTTAGTCCCTTGGATCCATCACTATGGGAGTCATGCTTAGATATATAAAATGGAATGTTAAAGCTAGAAAAAAGCTATGTATGATTTGGAGTGAATTTTATTTCTATAAAAGTGTTGTATGAAATGTTTGTTCAAATAAAATGAAAATGATCACTGTGTATGATTTGGAGTGAATTATAGTTTTAATCAAGTTCATACAAAACGTGAATCGGTATTCGGTCTCTTTGTAGCTTATAATCAGATTGGCATTTTCGTATAGTTGTTTATATTTACGCTAGTTTTTTATTTTCGATGAGTTTCGGTATTTACTAAAGATTTGTCTTACACCAAAACTTGTAATAAATATAAACAAAACTATAAGTGATTAAAACAAATTTATGCGTGTTTATGGTATTTCTGACAAGATAGCAGGTTTCCAATAAGTTTGACTACAGTTAATAATCGTTGATCAATTTGCGTGGCCGATTTGCATAAATCAAAAAGGTTGGTGGTCGCTTTTGATTTTTTTTTTTTTATTTTATTTTTTTTTTTTTTGCAACAATGGTTTTAATTGCATGCGTTCTGTACAACATTGTTAATTTTGTGTTGAATAATCAGTATCCTAGATGCACTGATTTAGTTAAAAAAAAATCACATTTATAAAACTAAAAGTCACATTTATTAAAAGTAAAAAATTCACCAACATCACGAGTGGTTTACCACTACACTTTTTCTCAATTTTTCATGTGTGAATTGAAGCAACCAAAGTAGGGTCATCCGGTGGTAGAGGCATTGGAATATGTATATATTTATAAAGCGCGTATGTTTGGATTCGAACTCGTGACCACGGGATTACACACAATAACGAATGAGAATTAAAGTTAATAATTAATATTAATGATTACGATTAATTATTACACAAAACCGACTAACGATCGTTAAGTATTTAACGGAAAAATGACTAACGGTCGTTAAATGTAAAGAGAAGGACTAATAGTGAAATTGTTATAAAAGGAAAAGATTTGGGTGTTCCCTTTGATTATGAACGTTTTGGGAGGGTTTTTCAACCCAAAACCCTAACTTTTTCCCAAAGTTTTCTATTCACTATATAAGCAAACTAGGGTGAGAGTTTAGGGTTAACTTTTGTGCACGCATTAACCTAAACTCTACTCTTTTCTCTCTTGCATAATTGGTGAACACCCTAATTTATTAGGGTTTTGGTTTTGTTTTTCCATTAAAACAAAGGTTTGTGTTAGATCTAGCAATCGCTTTAACTCGTGGTTAATTCGTGTGTACAAGAACGTGGTTGTAACACACTATTGTTACACCAATTGGTTTGAGTTGTAAAACGGTAAGGGACAACTTTTGAAACCACTTCATCTTCTTTGTTCAAGAGATCTAACCAAATTGCAAGAGGTATGTTATGCATACTTTCAATTAATTAATTTATTTGTTATGATCTTTAGTCTTCCGCTGTGTACTCTTGATGTCTTTATGTTTTATTGTATTTTATATATCATAAACTCAACAGTGGCATCACGAGCCTTGTATAACAAGTAATTAATTACTGAAACACATAAATAAAATAAACATGATTGTGTTATTATTTGTATGCGTAGGTCTAGGGTTTGCAAAACCTAAACCCTAATTTTTTAGGGGGGGGGGCGTTTTTTGGTGCCCTAATTAGGGTTTTGTAAACTATTGTTTTAATTGGATTAGAAACCCTAAGATGTATGCAACTTTATGTGTATATGCGTAACTCTGTTTGATTGCATTAATTGTTAAGTGTAATTTTATGTCCATGATAATTATTTGCATGTTTTATCATGGATATGCTTTTTATTGTATGTCTTTCATGTTTAAGTGATATACACGAAATTATGATAGATCTAAAATTGGGGAAGACCTCAATAATTATTAATTTAATCAATTATGTGCTATGTGGTATATATTTAGTTTTGACTTACGCAATCGATGAATCGATGCATGTGGTTCACCTTGTACATAGATGAAAACGGTGGAAGTCTTAATTAAATATATGCATATTGACAGATATAAATTGGTTATTAATAGGTTTTATCAAAAGGTTTGCATGTGGCTATTTGCATGACTTATTTTTGTTATGCATTCATTGTTTATTTGTTTATTTTAAATACTTGCTTGTTTGTTATGTGTAACAAGGGTATTTTACAAGAAAAATAAACCGACCTAAACAATGGTGAAACATATATTCTTAAGCATAGTAATCATAATCGTTTAATTGATTGGTGACTTTGGTACAAATGGTCCGAACGGCTCACCCACTAGAATGAACTATAAAGGGGTTAATAAAGAAGTGCATGGTCACCGAAAGGATGTCTAAGGTTATGCTTTAGCGCTTACCGGTCCTCCGCCTCGTAACTCGAATTGAGCTACTTAGTAAGCCATTAAATGTGCAAGCTCATCTTAAGGGCGAATTAGTTTTAATTCCATGCGCCACTTCGGTGGTAATTACCCGAAACACTAAGTGTTTACACTTATGCAAAAGTACGGTATAATGGATGATAATTAACACTAAATTCATTGATTGGTGAATCCAATACCTCAATTAAAGTTTGATGATGAAAAGCTTATACATTAAAACAAGATATAAATGTTTTAATAAAACCTTATGCTACGAAGATGAATGCATGACATCTTTGTACATATTTGATTTGACATCAAATTTATTACCCTTAATTTAAGTTGTATGCCATCCAATGAAACGGAAACACCTGAGATTACTTTTATTTGCGTGAGAACGTGATTTAGATCGTAACAAAGGGTAAAATATCCACGTGTCGTGAGAACGGCATGGATGATTTTGCGCTTAAGTTGGACAACTTAATTGAGTTTTGTAGTGAGAACTGGCAACTCAAGGCATAAGATGGGGATAAAACATGTTTACATGGCAATTGAAATTGGCTAAATGTAAATCCCATAAATCTAGGAATTGCAATTTGAAAATTGGCAATTGAGGCTCGACTCGTACCATTTTGAATAATTTCATTACTAGCAGATCAACTGATGTGATGAAACTATGTCAATTTGGATCCTAGTTTTCAATGAAAATTAAATGGTTATATGTTTATGAACCATGGGTATTTAATTTTTTTGAAAAGGTTAATTATCGAAAATACTAAAATTGAATTTTGTAATTCTTTTGAATCTATTAATGCAACATTTAACCAGAACGTGGCTTAGTCTTTTATTAGTAAATTGATCCAAGATGCTTTCAAACAAATGTTTGATCAAGGATAATTTACGAAAAGACAAACAAAGTCTCTTTTCTATGGGAAAAAATGAGACTCAATCCTATTCCTTTTCATGGATGAGAAAGGTATAATAGGAATATTTGAATTGTTTAAATTCTAATGTAACTCATAGCAATGAATTGCATATCTCATTTTGCATGGTTAACTGGAAAACATGTATATGAGTTACTAAATTAGAAGCTAGACTAATTACCGCGAAAATTGGTAAAAGGCAAACTAGCATATTTTATCTAGTTGTTTTGCTTTAGCCTTTAAAGGTACTACATACCAAGATGGGATGGTAGGCTGTTAAGGAAGAAATTGCATACCCAATTTTTCGAGTTAACAACATTGATGGATAACCCATCATTCATAGAGTAGAATACACCTTTTAGTACCTTAGTAATGATTACGTATGGTTCTTTAAAGGTGTAGGAAAGTAAAAAGTAAGAAAGTTGTTTTCACTGGTTATAAAACACTTAAAATGTTGTCAAATTCAGTGGGAGCATTTGTGTTGCATTACTGAATAAGAAGTTGTTATAATGATTTCTAATTCAAGAAGAGCTACAAGCTTTGTTTCTGTGTAGTAACCAGTTATCTTCAAAGATAATTACTTTCCAATTGTAGACACTTATGTTTTAAGGATAGTCATGTGCTTTCCTTACTAAACAATATAGTCCTACATCTACTTGTTATATCTATGACACAAATCATATTAATCAAATAAACAAACGTTTGTCGTGTTGTTTATCTGCTACATGATGTTGTTACATGCACAAGTGGGAGAAATCTTTATTGTGAGCAAGGTACAACACATATAAATATGATTTAAATGGATTCTCTTGACCGCGAGGTAAGAGAGTAACGTTCTAATAGGAATTATACATTTAAAAGTGTATGATTGCCCTATTAAGAACATGTGTCAAGATGATAACAAAGACTACTTTAAATATTTATGTCATTCAATATTTAAGAAACACTTGTAGTAACAATTTATGTTACGTGAGAACGTGAACTAGATTGTAGCCCAAGGTAAAATATCCACGTGTCGTGAGAACGAGCATGGATGATTTTGCGCTTTCTTCGTTGAACATTTCATGAAATGACATAATTAAATGAAGTAATCTAATACTACATTGAATTTAAGTATTCGTTGAATTGACTTAAATATATGTAGTAAATATTAACTTGAAATATTAAGTGAAACCTGAGGTGGTGTTCATAATTACTTTAATTATAAATGTTTATGATTTTGTAAAGTCACAAACATGAAGTCTTTTAATACAAGACTTACATATAAAGTAAGACGTTAACTTGCTATGTTTTAAGACATATGCATGAAGTCAATGAGGTGATCAATGACTTATAACGATAGTGGGATTATAATCATTATGTCTTTTGACTTAGTCAAAGAGTATTTGTGTTATAATACATGCAATTGGCTTGGTAATTCTATTATACCATTAAGTTTTACTTGGTTGGTAAATAGGTAAGCCAAAGAGTAGTTGGTTATCTTAAATATTGTTAGATTTTCTTACAATATTAATTCTAAGGAAATACCATAGTTTTATGGTATGTTCAGTTAGAAGAATCAAAATTTATTGGCATTGTTTGATTCAAAATAACTATAGTTTCTTCCAAAAGTTATCAAGGTTAGTAGATTGAGTATAGATTGAATATACTTAATAAGACTCCAACCTAGAAGATTAATAAGACACCATTTGTTTATGGAATGTGATGAATCACATTAAGTCTTATAATGAAGTTCTGAATTTGTTAAACTATTTGTAAAGTAGGTTGTAATAAACCAATGTCAGCAACTGTAAATGTTTTTGTAATATCCCAAAAGAGAACAATGTATTGTTGTTCTACTTGCTAAACTATTTAAAGGTAATCTTTAAATTGTTAAAGGCAAGTGGGAGTTTTGTTTAGATCTTGAAAGATTGAATTACAAAATATATAATCTTCTAAAATGCACTAGCAAATATTATGATGAGGCTAAACATGTATATGATAGACCTCAATATGATGGAATTGTCATTCATAGATCCGCAAGGATATCTCAGATATTTAATATGCTGAGGAATATGAGTTACAGGATGTGACAACTCGCAATTTCAATTCATTTCTCAAGTTTCACTATTTCAACATTTATCGTAAACTAGGTTTACGTGTTCCAAATTCGCGTAACCTTAATGGTTTAGCGGCGAATTCATGATCATATCATCACGAACATTTCATATGGACTAAGTTTAGTCTACATTTCATTAACATCATTTGCATCATGTTAGTTCATTCATGATTTTGCATTTCACCTTAAACGCGTAAATTTTATATTTAATAAACGTTATCGCGTAAGTTATTATTTTGAACAATTAATCCGATACTTCCAAAAATGATCCCGATATATTTTTATACTTACATTTAGTTTATAAAAACTATATTTTGAGTTTACCTAGTGTTCTAAATTTATTCTGTACATAAATCGTTAAATTTATATTATTACGACACTTTTCTTAAAAACTACACGAAAATTATTATATCACTAAAATTTTACAAGAAATGTATTTTTACAATTTTTATGACCTCAATATATTTTACTATGATCCATTAAAAGTTATTTTAGACAACACTACCCTAATTTCACAAATGTATACAAGTTACACCATATTTGTACTTACCTATCTTTACTTACACAATCATTTACACAATAAATAAGAAAGAAAAAAATACATTATTGATAAACACCTCCCCTAAAACCGGACAAGGGGGGTAAGCATTTATTAAAGTTGGTACATGTTTCTTGATTATATAGACTTATACTCCAACATTTTCTTCATTCATTCAATCTCAATAATTCATAAGTTAGCAAAAGTTTCTCTTCTCTTGTTTCTTCATATCAAAACCGGTCATACATTGGAGCTAAAAGAGATCATCAAAGTTTTTCCATTTTCAAGTTTTTACAATCTAGTATACACTCTTGTTAAGGTTTTGAAATAAAAACCTAGGGTGTTTAGGTTAATCCTTGTTCTAATCACCTCATCAAGTTTACTAGTAAGCATATCTTTTACATTTTTCATCTTTCCTTATCACTTCATATGTATTTCATCATTTTTGAGCAAAACATGCAAGACTTGTGTATATTTATACCATTTTTACATTGATTTTAAGAGTTATACATATAAAGTCATCCTATAATTATTCCCTTGGTATATATTGGTCTTGATGATGTTTAGGAACCCATGACACCCTAAGAAGGTGTATGGTAGGATTAGAATAGCTTTGGAGTTGATTTGAAGGGATTGGAATAGGTTTAGTACGAGAAAAACTATTTTCGACAAGTATTAAAAGTGGTATGTTCTTATTTTGTTTTTCTGGAAAATCCGACAGTAGACATGAGTTTTTGGCCTAGATATTTAGAAAATATACTTTAAAACGAATCCGTGGCCGCTTGAACGGATTAAAACGGAGTTATAACGAAGAAGTTATGAATTTTTCAAGTTTGACGACGAAATATATATTTTTCTGAAATTTCAGCAACCTATTATTGTTTTATTCGAGTCAAAAACGAGCCTTAAGCTTTACAAATTATTTCGACTTGTCAAAAATATATTAGTATACTTTGATACGAAGCTAAGGACGATAATACGTAGAAAACGGATTTGAAACGACTAAGATATACACGTTTTCATAAAATTGCCGTAACTATTATTTTCGAAAAAACTATATTATTTTTACGAGACAAGTGTTACGGTAACCAAAACGACCATATTGAAGGTCGTTTTAACTATGATGTAGAACTTTTGTAACAAGATGTCTTCTAATAAAATCGAGATCACCAAGCATAATTTTCAAAATGACTAACCGCTTGTATAGCGGAATTGTAATAAATTATTTACGGTTGCTTAAACTTTGCCGAAACTCACTTTTTACACAACATTTGGACAAAATCACCATCTTTAACCTTTATTATCTTTATGTTCGAGACCTCGATGACGAAAACTCATGTACTAAAACTTAGATTTTGATACAAGCTTTCCAAAACCGTTGAGTTCGTTTCCTAGCGTTCGACGACACCATTTTACGACTAGTTTTTCGAAGCCATTTTATCACTTTCATGAAATTTCCGACGACATTGTTTTACGACGAAAAGTGAAAATTTCACAATAAATCATTACGAAACTATTATAGGATGACATTTTGACGTAAATACTTGTAAAGTAATTTAAGAATGGTCAAGACGTCAAAAGAGTATTTTTCGACGATAAGTATTATTTTCAAAACTCACAAATGGTATAAATAACATACGAAATGCATGCATAACGTTACATCATAACTCATTACGTATCATATCATTCATAATAGGTCATTTTCGAGATTCACGCTACATTTCAAAGTATCCACTTTTGCCATCGCATTATTGTCCAAGTGAGTCATAGCCCCACTTTTCCTCGTTTAATTATTTATGAAACTCTTTGGGGAGATGCATGCTCAATGATTTTATTACATTCATGACTATTTACAAATTATATGTTTATCCGAATCGAAAGTTTAGTCATGCGGCAATAAAGATTGCCATACTTAGAATTTCCATATCATAATTATTGGACCGATGGTCTTGGTATAATCATTGAACCGATGGTCCGGTATAATCATTGAACTGATGGTCTTGGTATAACCGGTGAACTAATGGTCTTGGTAGAATCATTGAACTAATGGTCTTGGTACAATCTCGAGCTAATGGTCAAGGAACAATTTGAAACCGTTTAATTATGTGTTATATTAAGTAACGTGGATACATTAAGTTAGGCACTATTTTGTGAATTCATTTGACGATGTGGGCTTGAACATAAACTATATTACATTTTGGCAACGGGTTGTGAATACACAGTTGCAAGTTTTGTATGGGCGGAACTTGAACCGAGTGGATTTACAATGCCTTTCCGCATAAACGATTTTTGAAAGGCTTTACATTTCAACACAAACCCTATGAACTCACTCAACCTTTGTGTTGACACTTTTAGCATGTTTTATCTCGGTATCTAAGGCATTCACTTCATGGCATGCATTTGGACATCATGGAGTCGTGATGACGACTCGCCTCACTGAGTTTTACGTGCTTTAAAACATCGTTTGAATTGTAACAAACTTATTTCCGCACAAGTTGATTTTCTTATGGGACCTATACTTTGTAAATTCGATTGTTTTATTAAATCAAACGATGTTCTTTTCAAACGACACTTTAGGTCGCTCAATATATCTCAGAATCGTGATGCTATGACAATCAATCCCGTGAATTCCATTCCGGCGCAAAACAGTAATTTGGGGTGTGACAGATTGGCATCGAGCCAGTTATAGAGAACTAGGTTGCATCATTGACCCTAGACTATAACTACATCATCATAGCATCTCATCATTTCATTATAAGTGCACGCTCACTTTACATGCGGTTTATACGTACATTTTCGAGTTATTTACTTTCATTTCAAATCGATTGTCACATGGATGCCCTTAAATGCCCATTCCATTATTCTTTCTTCATACTCCAATGTCGAGAATGCCTTGTTATTCCCCATCAAAATTTCAACATCAATTGACTCATCACCGATAACGTCGAATGCCGAGATAAACCCTTAAGTAGGGCAAAGTCACTCTCACTCCTTTGTTTCATCACTAACATGTCGAGTTACACGTTACTAACACATTAAGTCACTAAACCATTATACATTTGAAGCACTTACGACATCTCATAACCCATTTCTTAGGAAACCGTCGATCATTTTGAAAAATAACCTCAAACTTATCATTTCTTATCACATCTCTTTGGAGCGTTTATTATTGACATCGGACTTTGCTACATCTCACCTTTCCTTTTATTTTGAAGAAGATATGGCGTCAAGAAAGTCGCACCGAATTGACACTAGCGGCTATTCAAAAGTTGGTAAGGGATAGCGAGCCGATGCTCTAAGGATTGAAAGGAAGCGGTGGCCGCCGCTTCTTGAGAGGCCATCAGCCTTTGAAGCCGCTAGGCTTCTTCTTCTTGCAGAAATGCGGGAGGGTCCGAGTTAAAATCTGTTCGTATAAGGATTTCAAAAGTGGAGATCCCACTAAGTTTAGAGGTACCGGAAGGAGCCACCGCCATGGTTCGATGGTTTGAGAAATTGGAGTCCGTGTTTTTGTTATGTAATTGCCCGGATGATAGCAAGGTCAAGTTTGCTACGAGTACCCTACTTGATGGAGCATTGTCGTGGTGGAACTCTTATGCTCAGCCGATGGGAATGGAGAATGCTTTCAAGCTCACTTGGGAGCAATTTAAAGGTTTGGTAACAAAGAAGTTTTGTCCACGTACGGAAGTGAAGAAGTTGGAGACCGAATTCTATGAGTTGGTAACTATTGGGTATGACATTGATACTTACATTCAAGGTTTCAAGAATTGGCCGTGTTATGCCCATCTATGGTTTCGGATAATGAGAAGCTACCGAGGCTTTCATTGAAGGACTTCCCGAAATTATTTAAGGTGACGTGACTTCCTTTGATCCGCAAACGATTGAGGAATCTATTCGATTGTCTCAAAAGCTTATGGCACAAGTAGTAAAGAGGGGCAACACCACTAACACCAACCGTAACAACAATACCAACAACCGCACCAACTACCACAATAACCAAAACAACAACTACAACGACGATAACCAAATCAACAACAACAAAAGAAAATGGGAAAATGACCAAGGAGGTTATAATAACAACGACCAAAACCGTAACACTAACCATCATCAACAACAGAATAGAGGGCAAGAAACTGCAATGGTATATGTTGCCGCACCAATAGAAGGCGAGGTTATGCGGAACCTACCCACTATGTAATCGATGTAAGTATCATCACACGGGTCTTTGTCCCGCTAAGTGCTACAAGTGTCAACAATCGGGACACCTTGCCAGAATTGTAGAGGCAAGGCCATGGTTACATGTTACATATGCGGGAGCAAGGACACTATCGGAATCAATGCCCTCAAAACCAAGGTCAACCAGTTGAAGGTGCTCATGGAATGCATACATGTTAGGAGGAGGAGAAGCTCGTCATGGTCACAACAACGCGAAGACGAAGAAGTTTGGAAACTAACGGTGCCTTAATTTTTCCTTATGTACTATGTTGTACTAAGTTTATGTCTTCCATCATATTCGGATCTTATGACTTAAGATGTACTACTTTTGCTAAACCACTCGTTGTAAAATATTCTCATCTATCGTACTTATTTTCTTTCCGATTTGTTATTACTTACGAGAATTTTACTTCTTTTTACTTTATCGACCATTTTAACGACACGGTTTAAATCCTTGTAAGCATCGAGAGTTATAACAACTAAACCGAACGTCACATCATCGCTCCTTAATTATACATAGCCTAGCTAACTATGTCTAATTCGAGGATCATGTTATGCCGAGCGGTTATTTATAAATCTTAGTGCAAGCAAAATGTTCACATGTTCCAATTCAAAGTGTTACTTATGAGAGATTCATCCGATAATTTCCTTACTACGATGTTTTGTACGCTCTCAATCATCGACAACCGTAACGACACTTTTCCATGTCTTCTCTCCTCGATGTTCATTATAAACTCAAAAATTTGATAGACCAACACGAACTGAATTCAGGGACTGAATTCCTTTTTGGATGGGCGAATGTGACAACTCGCAATTTCAATTCATTTCTCAAGTTTCACTATTTCAACATTTATCGTAAACTAGGTTTACGTGTTCCAAATTTGCGTAACCTTAATGGTTTAGCGGCGAATTCATGATCATATCATCACGAACATTTCATATGGACTAAGTTTAGTCTACATTTCATTAACATCATTTGCATCATGTTAGTTCATTCATGATTTTGCATTTCACCTTAAACGCGTAAATTTTATATTTAATAAACGTTATCGCGTAAGTTATTATTTTGAACAATTAATCCGATACTTCCAAAAATGATCCCGATATATTTTTATACTTACATTTAGTTTATAAAAACTATATTTTGAGTTTACCTAGTGTTCTAAATTTATTCTGTACATAAATCGTTAAATTTATATTATTACGACACTTTTCTTAAAAACTACACGAAAATTATTATATCACTAAAATTTTACAAGAAATGTATTTTTACAATTTTTATGACCTCAATATATTTTACTAGGATCCATTAAAAGTTATTTTTAGACAACACTACCCTAATTTCACAAATGTATACAAGTTACACCATATTTGTACTTACCTATCTTTACTTACACAATCATTTACACAATAAATAAGAAAGAAAAAAAATACATTATTGATAAACACCTCCCCTAAAACCGCCAAGGGGGGTAAGCATTTATTAAAGTTGGTACATGTTTCTTGATTATATAGACTTATACTCCAACATTTTCTTCATTCATTCAATCTCAATAATTCATAAGTTAGCAAAAGTTTCTCTTCTCTTGTTTCTTCATATCAAACCGGTCATACATTGGAGCTAAAAGAGATCATCAAAGTTTTTCCATTTTCAAGTTTTACAATCTAGTATACACTCTTGTTAAGGTTTTGAAATAAAACCTAGGGTGTTTAGGTTAATCCTTGTTCTAATCACCTCATCAAGTTTACTAGTAAGCATATCATTTACATTTTCATCTTTCCTTATCACTTCATATGTATTTCATCATTTTTGAGCAAAACATGCAAGACTTGTGTATATTTATACCATTTTACATTGATTTTAAGAGTTATACATATAAAGTCATCCTATAATTATTCCCTTGGTATATATTGGTCTTGATGATGTTTAGGAACCCATGACACCCTAAGAAGGTGTATGGTAGGATTAGAATAGCTTTGGAGTTGATTTGAAGGGATTGGAATAGGTTTAGTACGAGAAAACTATTTTCGACAAGTATTAAAAGTGGTATGTTCTTATTTTGTTTTTCTGGAAAATCCGACAGTAGACATGAGTTTTTGGCCTAGATATTTAGAAAATATACTTTAAAACGAACCGGGTCAGCTTGAACGGATTAAAACGGAGTTATAACGAAGAAGTTATGAATTTTTCAAGTTTGACGACGAAATATATATTTTCCGAAATTTCAAGAACCTATTATTGTTTTATTCGAGTCAAAACGAGCCTTAAGCTTTACAAATTATTTCGACTTGTCAAAAATATATTAGTATACTTTGATACGAAGCTAAGGACGTATAATACGTAGAAAACGGATTTGAAACGACTAAGATATACACGTTTTCATAAAATTGCCGTAACTATTATTTTCAGAAAAACTATATTATTTTTACGAGACAAGTGTTACGGTAACCAAAACGACCATATTGAAGGCTGTTTTTAACTATGATGTAGAACTTTTTGTAACAAGATGTCTTCTAATAAAATCGAGATCACCAAGCATATTTTTCAAAATGACTAACCGTTTGTATAGCGGAATTGTAATAAATTATTTACGGTTGCTTAAACTTTGCCGAAACTCACTTTTTACACAACATTTGGACAAAATCACCATCTTTAACCTTTATTATCTTTATGTTCGAGACCTCGATGACGAAAACTCATGTACTAAAACTTCTAGATTTTGATACAAGCTTTCCAAAACCGTTGAGTTCGCTTCCTAGCGCTCGACGTACACCATTTTACGACTAGTTTTTCAAGCCATTTTATCACTTTCATGAAATTTCCGACGACATTGTTTTACGACGAAAAGTGAAAATTTCACAATAAATCATTACGAAACTATTATAGGATGACATTTTGACGTAAATACTTGTAAAGTAATTTAAGAATGGTCAAGACGTCAAAAGAGTATTTTTCGACGATAAGTATTATTTTCAAAACTCACAAATGGTATAAATAACATACGAAATGCATGCATAACGTTACATCATAACTCATTACGTATCATATCATTCATAATAGGTCATTTTCGAGATTCACGCTACATTTCGATGTATCCACTTTTGCCATCGCATTATTGTCCAAGTGAGTCATAGCCCCACTTTTCCTCGCTTTAATTATTTATGAAACTCTTTGGGGAGATGCATGCTCAATGATTTTTATTACATTCATGACTATTTGCAAATTATATGTTTATCCGAATCGAAAGTTTAGTCATGCAAGCAACAATGTTGCCATACTTAGAATTTCCATATCATAATCATTGGACCGATGGTCTTGGTATAATCATTGAACCGATGGTCCGGTATAATCATTGAACCGATGGTCTTGGTATAACCGGTGAACTAATGGTCTTGGTAGAATCATTGAACTAATGGTCTTGGTACAATCTCGAGCTAATGGTCAAGGAACAATTTGAAACCGTCAAATTATGTGTTATATTAAGTAACCGTGGATACATTAAGTTAGGCACTATTTTGTGAATTCATTTGACGATGTGGGCTTGAACATAAACTATATTACATTTTGGCAACGGGTTGTGAATACACAAGTTGCAAGTTTTGTATGGGCGGAACTTGGGCCGAGTGGATTTACAATGCCTTTGCCGCATAAACGATTTTTGAAAGGCTTTACATTTCAACACAAACCCTATGAACTCACTCAACCTTTGTGTTGACACTTTTAGCATGTTTTATCTCGTATCTAAGGCATTCACTTCATGGCATGCATTTGGACATCATGGAGTCGTGATGACGACTGCCTCACTTGAGTTTTACGTGCTTTAAAACATCGTTTGAATTGTAACAAACTTATTTCCGCACAAGTTGATTTTCTTATGGGACCTATACTTTGTAAATTCGATTGTTTTATTAAATCAAACGATGTTCTTTTCAAACGACACTTTAGGTCGCTCAATATATCTCAGAATCGTGATGCTATGACAACAATCCCGTGAATTCCATTCACGCAAAAATGTAATTTGGGGTGTGACACAGGATCATGGTAAGCCTGTTAATCATAATGATGAATTTACCTAATGTTGAATTGTGGCAAATCAATCATACTATGAATGTAGAGATGCTGTACATAGAGATAATCAACTTTAGATATTTGGTTTATCTTAATGAAAATAAATTTCTTCAAAGGATTGAAACCCTAGTGGTTTAAATCTTTGTGTAGAAATCATGTGGGCAATATTGTACACATATTTAATGCATGTCTAGTGACAATAATATTAATCATACTTAAGTAATTAACTATGATTGAATATTCTTCTCTAAGATACATTAAATAGAAGTATAAAGATTATAATTGTCATACTTAGTTTCATTAATATGAAATTTTGACAATGAATGTCAAAACTCTTTGTTGTGGAATTACTTTTGCGAGGACGATAAGTAATACAAAGTAGTTTTATGAATTCAAATAATCTTTGAATATGTACAAACTGCAAGAATCTATGTATGGATATATGCAAGCATCTAGGAGATGATTCTTATGTTTAGTATTAAATCCATGTTTGATTTAATAATTAAAATAAGATAGCTCATAAGTATTCCTAAAAGCTAGTGGGAGTATTATTTTTTATTTATTTTCTTAAATCTTATATGTTATATTGGCAACTACATTCCATCTAAATTAAGTTTTAGTTGGGAATGAAACTTCGTTTGTAAGATTTGGAAATAAGACATACAACCTTGGAATATATGTTTATTGTTATAAACATATGCGGTAAATAAATGAGTCTAATAGAACATGATGAATACATATCTTTGACAAGATAGAATATGAATGAGATCTTAAAGTCTAACTTGAAGATTCATCATGTACATCATGTACATCATGTTGTGTATAAGATTGTTGTGTCATGCTTGATTACAAGATGATTTGAAAACATTGAAAGTTGTTAGTGTAATAAATATTTTAAAAGGAATATGTTTGGATTTAGAATCACATTCCACTGTCTGGAGATGCTCCTAGATTCTATGGATGAAAATATGGCAATTGTTTCATAATTGTCATTGCCAACAAACTTGAGTTTTGGTAGGCACCAACATTACACTATAACTGTTCAAAGTTTACGGATGTTTAAAGAGCATATTGTTGTAAACAATGATGCTAGTATAATTGAGATGACACTCAATTCTAGTCACGGTATCCTTGATGATGACCATGTTGACTAGTTATGCTCAATAAAGATCATAGTTGCATTATACATTAAAGAATAAAGAATACTTTAAAACTTTAAAGTTTTGAAAGATGATTGTCATAAAAGGGTGGTTCAGGTTATCACGCACCTTATGGAATGATATGACAATATCAAGATATGTGTAAACATATACAAGAAATTCACTTATTGAATTCTTGAAATAAGTATTCTCAAAATTCCTATGGATCAAAGTTAGTTGAAATTATGCCTTGTCAACAAGTATGATTCTCATGACTTGTGGCAAAATTCATTAACTAAGAATTATCATGCATTGATTTATTTAGTATTTGGATAAAAGGATATTGTAAACATTATTATTAAAATGAAATAAAGTATTTTCTTATGTTTATTATTCATTTATTATGATGTTATCCTATAGTTGCATGTTTAAATCCTTGAATAACTTAAGTTATTCTAAATAGTCCGTTGTCAATCAATAACATGGGAATGATATTGAATTAAGACAAATGAGTATTAGTTAGAATATACTTGAAAGTATATTGATGCGTAGCATGACTAATTTCAAATGATATTCAATGAATTGAGTATAGGACTTATCCCACCTACATGATGGTACTTTATGGATCTTAGTCATTAAGTACATCATGAATATTTATCCTCCGACTTGAGATACCGTAGATATGTCATGGATGTAGTGCATTTCGTGAAGCAATCTAACGCTATACGAATCGGTAGTTATAAGGGTTGTTTTCGTAAGTGTAGCGAAATTTATGAATTCGCTTGTAGTCAAACGGATTTGTTTCCTTCAAATTTATTTTGAAGTATAATATTCTTGGGCCCTCGTAGGGTTGTCAAGATGTTTGCATGGCCATGCCCAAGGTCTTCGGAATATGTTCGTAAGAATTGGTAATCTTGATCAATCATATAAAGCGAGAAACAAATAGTTAATTAAGAAATGAGTGAGATCTATATTCTTATTAACATGGTATTAGAAACAAAGGATGAATATGATGATGAATCATCAAAGTGGTTTTCTCCAGAAAACCATACACGAGTTGTACCGGGCATTGGCGTGTTGCTAGAAGCTAACCAATGTCATTACACGCTTTGTAAACATATCCAGTGGAGCCGTTGGAATATGTATATATTTATAAACGCGTATGTCCGGATTCGAACTCGTGACCACGGATTGCACACATTAACGAATGAGAATTAAAGTTAATAATTAATGTTAATGATTACGATTAATTATTACACAAAACCGACTAACGATCGTTAAGTATTTAACGGAAAATGACTAACGGTCGTTAAATATAAAGAGAAGGACTAATAGTGAAATTGTTATAAAATGAAAAGATTTGGGTGTTCCCCTTTGATTATGAACGTTTTTGGGAGGGTTTTTTCAACCCAAAACCCTAACTTTTTCCCAAAGTTTTCTATTCACTATATAAGCAAACCTAGGGTGAGAGTTTAGGGTTAACTTTTGTGCACGCACATTAACCTAAACTCTACTCTTTTTCTCTCTTGCATAATTGGCCGAACACCCTAATTTATTAGGGTTTTGGTTTTGTTTTTCCATTAAAACAAAGGTTTGTGTTAGATCTAGCAATCGCTTTAACTCGTGGTTAATTCGTGTGTACAAGAACGTGGTTGTAACACACTATTGTTACACCAATTGGTTTGAGTTGTAAAACGGTAAGGGACAACTTTTTAAACCACTTCATATTCTTTGTTCAAGAGATCTAACCAAATTGCAAGAGGTATGTTACGCATTTATTTCAGTTAATTAATTACTATTATGATTCTAAGTCTTCCGCTGTGTACTCTGTGATGTCTATATGTTATTATTGTATATCATATATCTTAAACTCAACACAGACCACATGATGAAATATAAATATTTTTTGAGAAGTTGGTAGGAAGATTCGAGATGATGATGCAGACGTACACTTACTCGATTATGTGTGAATGGTCAATTCATCGTCACTAAACCCGCTCTAACTTTATTCGGATTTTGCTATCTTATAGTTTTCGGGGGCAGTTTATACGGACCTTTTTTATAAAAGGGTTTTCAATCATTGCACGCATTGAATGGTTGTATTGTGTGCATCGTGGTATTTTATTATGTGCTTCGCGATTTGTACGATTGGCCTATAGGGAGTTTCTATAACATGGCCCATAGTTTTCTCATTTGGGACAAATTATTTGGACCCTTACCCCACCCCCCCACAACCCTTTTTTTTTTTTTTTTTAACAAAAGGCACCTCAAGCGATTTTTGTGTGTTTTTCTTCTTTTTTTTTTTATATAAATTTTTTTATATCAAAAAATAATAAATTCAAAAGTACGGAACATAAAATATAAAGTTTAATAAGTTAAACTCTTAAAATTGTTAGAAATACTAACATTAACTCGACAAAAATTTTTGTTGTCTCGAAAATAAAAGGGAGACAAATGAAACCTTTGACTAAACCCTCCCTTATGTCACATCTAGGTATGAGCTAGTGCGTTGTGTTATACAAACCTCCATGGGTCAACCGTATAAACCGCAAGACATATAGTACCGCCGCCTCATGAATCGACGAAATTTTTGAGGCCCTGCATTTAAATTATATAATGAGGTATTTCATTAAGAATATTATATATAAAGTGTCACCCCGCTTATAAGATATAATGCAAATAGTTATCTAAACGTTCTAACATATTACTCATTTAAGATATTTTATCATGTATATACTTTTTTCTTCGTGATAAATATATCTACACATGTATATAATTATTAAGGAGACAAATTTTGAGGCTCTAAAAATTCGGAAGCCTTGAGCGGTCGCTCACCTTACACACCCTCAAAGACGGCCCTGCATAGTACAATATTGCAATGCATACAATACAACCCTCCAATGCATGCAAATGATTGAAAACTTCCACGAGGGTCCGTATAAACTGCCCCTTTATGAGTCATAAAATTAAAAAGGCTACTAAACCCTGGCATAATTTGTAGTGGGGCTATGTTATACAAACCCTCCCTATATTGTCACATCAAGAGGTTTTTGTCAAACCGTACAACTCGCGATGCACACCGTACAAGCCGATGATGCATTTAATGATTGGATACCCTCCCTATGGGAGGGTGTGGATAACTCATCCTTTTGTAGTGTTGTTTTCTGTAAAGGTCTATGTTATCTAATGATTGGATACCCTCTCTATGAGAGGGTGTGAATAACTCAAATCGTATAAGCCGATGATGCATCTATGTTCTCAAAGTTGTATGTTAAACCAGAAATGGTCCCTTTTATGATTTTATCCATTATTAATAATTCTAAGTCATCCATAAAATTGCCTATTTACTGTGAGAAGACGAAAACCTTGAGAGTTATTTATTTATTTTCATATCTAAATGACATCACTACATCATCATACATTCATACGCATATATAGTAATCAAGAATATATTTGTTATAGTAGTGTGTTTTCTAATTCTTCAATGCTGGTTCTTTTGTTTCAATTAAATGCCATTAGAATCAATTCGCAGGAGTTGTATCGTAACATTGTCTACTATAAAACGTTTTCTTAATTATTGACGTAGATCTTTGTATAATACATTTCATTGAGTAATATCAAAATCTAACTAAAGATTTTGAATAGAGATGGCAACGGGTCGGTGTCTGCGAGAATGGTTAATACCGTCCCCATCCCCAAGTTAAATAAATATCCCATTCTCGTCCCCATCTCCGCTTTTTATGGAGAACCTGGGATTTTTTTCCGTTATGTAATTGACATTTTAAATATATCTCAAACATATTTCAAATGGTACTTGAGTGAGATTCTCTTTGATAAGAAAAAAGTAAAATTATTCATCATATAAAGATTTACTAGATGCTCCAAAGTAGTTCAAATTTTACTAAAAGGTGCTTCTACTTATATATTTACTAACTATCAATTTTAGCTTATACCACCCATTGTAACTTCAAACCCAAAAGCAAACAAATAATGTACAATTTATTTAGCACAACCAATCCATTATAACGGTGTCAGTATCACAAATCCGTACTTAACATAAACAATCTTGCTAATTACTATCACAAATGATTCGAGTAACAAATTAACATACATGATCCATCAAACCTTAACAAATAATTTGTCAACACGCTTTAAAGTATATCCGAGAGTTAAAGCATCACCATAATAAATACTACTCAACAAATAATTTGTCCATCAAACCTTAACAAATAATTTGTCCATATATAATGTATTTTGTACGAAAATATATTCGGGACGGGTTCGGGCAGGTTCGAGGATCGAGGTATTACTATACCCGCCCATACCCGCCAAGATCGAGATTCCCGCCCCATCTCCCAAATAACTCGGGATTACCCGGTCAAGTCGGGGTCGGGTATCGGATTCTCCGTCGGGTTCGGAGTTTTTTGCCATCTCTAATTTTGAAGTACTAACTTTTATGTCTGTTCCAAAACTCGTAAATGTGTTTAATTAAGGTTATAAATATTGCTATGCGCTAGCTGGGCGGTCGGGATTCGTCAAACGATTAATCAATTAGGCGACGATTATTCGGATTGAATTTTTTATATATAAAATTAAAAGTTTTTGAAATTATATATAACATAAACGAAATGCTTCAAAATACTTTAACATTCAAAGTTCAAATGGTTCAATTAATATTCGAAATCAATTTTGAATTCAATTATGGGCCTTTTGGTTCGTAATTTTGAAATAGATGTATTTCAAGTTTTAGTAAATAATGGTGGGTTCATGCTATTTGGTTTGCTTTTTCTCAAATAATTTGAGTTAGATATGACATGTAAGCCCCTCATTTTTGACATGACAAACACGATTTGTGATAGATTTTAATATTAAATTCACCAAAATACCTTCAAATTTGGCCAACCAAACACCCCCTTGGTGTCATTTACATTCAATTGAAATAAGAAAAACAAGCATGCTTTCACATTTTGTGTTAAATCAATGTTCGAGGTGCGTTTGAATGGCTATGTCGACTAATTTTGTAAAAAACGGGAGATATATTGAAATAAAAACATCAATTTTAATTTTTGAAAAAAGTTGACCCGCGTCACTGAGTTGGCCGATTTAGTCGACTTTTGTCCGACTTGACCGATTTATGTCCGATTAGTGATTTTTATCCGATTAATCAAGACATTAACCGATTTGTGACTAATCTTAATCCCCACCTAGCTTAGGCGCCGATTATCGCCACCTAGGCCGCTTACAACAATGCGATTAAGTGAATCAACCAATTAAGTGAATCAACAATGCGATTAAGTGATTTTTACCGTATTGTTTCGAACTTTTAGTATGGAAGCTTCGTTTGTGGTCTAAAATAGAAATTACATCTCGCTTTCATTTCTTGAATATGAACTTGATGATTGATGAAAAGGTCGTGAAAATTTAAAGATCCTTTATCACTTGGGTTTCTAGATGTCGCTTTAGTAATTAGAGTTATGCATTCATGAAAAACAAATTAATGCTTGACATACATTTTCATGCATTTATGTATTTAGGCGTTGTAGTCAACGCATGTAGAATTAATCTCTATTCATAGTATGATATGCAAAGGGTTAATATACAAAAAAGTTACTAAACTTTTAAAAAAAATTATCCTAAGTCACTAATGTTTATCTTCTGTCATCTAGGTTACTATACTTCACGTAACCGGTTATCTTGGATACCAATAGTGAGACAACCTATTGTTACCGGTTAAGAAGCTGACGTGTATACACACCGAGTTGTGGCACACGTTATCTAAGTTACTAAACTTTGCAAAAAATTTATCATAAGTCACTAATGTTTCATTCCTGTCATCTAAGGTACTAAACTTCACGAGTTGTGGCACATTCTATCGAACCTTTAAAATTATACGCTTTATACGATTTTATACACCTTTATAAGTTTTATTCATTTTCATTCGCTTTAATACGTTTTGTTTGTTTTTACGTTTTTATGCTTTTATACGTTTCGTCCGTTTTGTCCCATTTTTAGGTCCGCTTTTATCGTTTTGTCCGCTTTTATATGGTTTTATACATTTTTATACGCTTTATTCGTTTTCCATCCATTTTATCGTTTTGTCTGTTTTTTTTGTTTCGTCCATTTTCTTATGTTTCGCTTATTTTCTTATGTTTTCAAACATAAAAATGGACGAAAACAAATGAAACATAGAAAACAGGCAAAAACATAAGAAAAATGGACGAAAACGTAAAAACAGATTAAAACGATAAAAATGTACAAAACCATATAAAACGGACAAAACGATAAAACGGATAAAACGTATGAAATGTATTAAACGGATGAAAACGAATAAAACTTATAAAATTTGTATAAACGATAAGAACGGACGAAACGTATAAAAAGATTAAAACGAAAAAACGGATGAAAACTTAAAAACGGTTGAAAACGAATAAAACGTAAAAGAGGATGAAACGGACGAAACCGTAAAAAAAGGACGAAAACATATTTTAAAGGTTCAAGAACATATTTAACAACTCGTGTAGTTGAGTACCTTAGATGACGAAATGAAACGTTAGTGACTTGGGACAAATTTTTCGCAAGTTTAGTGACTTGTTTGTATAGGTTTAGTAACATATGTGCCACAACCGGTTGCCTTCCATGTAGTGACTAGGGTGGCACATATAAAAAGTTTAGTAACATATGTGAAAACCCGTGAAGTATAGTAACATAGATGACAGAAGATAAACATTAGTGACTTAGAACAAATTTTTTTAAAAGTTTAGTAACTTTTTTGTATATTAACCCATATGCAAAAAGAGGCAGGGCCGTCTCGTACATTCGATGGCCATCGTCAACAAAGAGGCTCCATTGAAGATAAAAATGTTTCATAAGAAAACATCACAAACAAGCTTTTGTGACGTGAACAAGTTTAGAGGTCCAAAATCAAGCCATAAGAAAAACATGAAATAGATAACATCACAAACAAGTTTTTTGATGTACTCATAATTCATATTAACTTATTTGGTAACATTTGGTGTTATAAGGGTATCATTATTCTTAGTTTCTACCGATGTGAGATAAGTAAATAGACTTATCAAATCATGCCGCATAAGGTGGAGAAAGATGGTGAGCCAACCCAAATGTAGTAAAGATATAGGAGAAATCGATAAAAAGTCTTATCTTATGTCGATTTCATTAGCGTCTATTCTTTTTTTTCTCAATTTAGGGTCCGACTTTTTTTTTGGCGATTTAGGTTTTTCTAACTTCCGTTAACTATTTCGTTAGTAATTACATGTTTGGTCCTTGAGTTTGTATAGGCATTACATATACGGTCCTTCATCCGTTTTGCACATTTTCAAAAATATTTTTCAAAATAAAAATTTTCAAAAAATTTTTCGAAATATTTTTTCCAATTTTTTCAAAACAAATTTTGAAATATTTTTTCCAAATTTTTTCAAAATTCTTTTCAAATATTTCAAAAAAATTCAAAATATTTTCGTCCGTTTTGCACGAAAAAATATTTGAAAAAATATTTCAAAATTTTTTGAAAAAATATTTCGAAAAAATTTTGAAAAAATATTTCAAATTTTTTGATTAAAATATTTCGAAAAAGTTTTTGAAAAAATTTGGAAAAAAATATTTCAAAAGTTTTGTTGAAAAAGTTTGGAAAAAATATTTCAAAAATTGTTTTGAAAAAATTTGGAAAAAAATATTTCAAAATTTTTTTGAAAAAATTTATTTTTGAAAATATTTTTGAAAATGTTCAAAACGGATCAAGGACCAAACATGTAATGCCTATACAAACTCAAGGACCAAACATGTAACTTACTAATGAAATATTTAACGAAGTTAAAAACCTAAATCGGCCAAAAAAAAGTCAGACCTTAAATCGAAAAAAAAGAATAAGACTTTAATCGAAATCGACATAAGACGAAGACTTTTTACGCGATTCGCCTAAAAGATATTTGACCAAATAGAATAGATGAAAGAATGTCCATTAATTGGATCAATTAGTCTCTTTTGCAAACATCATCTGGCTATATATAGCAGTTTCCATGAATTTTGTTTTTTCCACATAATGTCTTCCAATTCATACAAGTTTTTGGTAAAAATGTTTCATTTTCCTTTCCTTTATAACACAAACTCGCTACACATCTTTTAAAATCTTAAAAGTTGGTCACTATAATCCATGATTTCAATACTCAGACTTAAAAGTTGATATATGCTCACAAAGTTGGTAGGCTAATTTAGTAGAGTAAAACCCATTTGAAACATTGAGATAGTTGTTATTCAATAATATCAACTAGTATGTTCAAAAAAAACAAAAAATAATATCAACTAGTGTTATGTACTAGTATGATTTTTGACTTTTCCTTAGAAATGGGTTAAGTTGAACGTTGACCAGAATATAAACTGTTGGGGTACTAAGTCAATCATAGCTGACTTGCATTAAAACAAATACATCTAATTTAACTATTACAAGAATCGTGATGTATTTAAGTACTTATTAAAAAAAAAAAAGTTCTAGGTTAATTCCAAAATAAAGATGCAAGAGGTTGTAAAAGAAAATTTCAGTTGGTACAACCTCCACGAAATAGCAAAGTCTAATATACCAAAGCAGTGTTCCAAATATTTTTATCTTTTGACAAATTATTTGAAAATGTAGTTAACTCTACTTTTTACGATCATGTGTGTAGTTATCTTTATTTTTTCACATTATATCAATAAACATGCATCGTTAGTCCTTTATGTATACCCGTTACACCGCTAAACATGCATCGTTAGTCCTTTATACTAACGGCCGTTAATAAATAACTCAAAATTTTGTTTTCACGCTAAACTTGCATCGTTAGTCCGATTTTCTATGTTTTCGTCCGTTTTGTTCGTTTTGCACGCTTTGTTCGTTTTAGCACGTTTTCGTCGGTTTTGTCCGTTTTCCATGTTTTAAATCTGTTTTAATCCGTTTTACAAATTTTCGTCCGCTTTAACACGTTTTGTTTGTTTTGCACGCTTCCACGTTTTATCGTTTTCATCTGCTTTTACACGCTTTCGTTCCTGTTTACGTTTTGTTTATTTTGCACATTTTGTCTGCTTTTACACCTTTTGTACGCTTTGTACATTCTTATCCGCCACCGCACAAAAAGTATAATAATGTAATAAATTGTACAAAATGTATAAAACGATAAAATGTATTAATGATTGGTTTTCTTATGTTTTTGTCTCTGTTTACATGTTTCGTCTGTGTTTACACGTTTTCGTTTGTTTTTGCACTTTTTCGTTCGGTTTTGCACATATAGAAATGTACAAAAAAGTACAAAAGTGTATTAATTATGGGTTTTATTACGTTTTCATCCGTTTGTATACAATTTTGTCTATTTTTACATGTTTACATCTGTTTTGCGTGTAAAACAGATTTAAAACGGTAAAACATATAATAAAATGTAAAATGAACGAAGATGTAAGAAAACCAACAATTAATACAATTTTATATGTTTTGTATAGCTAAAATTGGATAAGGATGTATAAAAGAAAAAACGCAAAACGGTCGAAAACGTAAAATCAAGAAAACGTGCTAAACGAACGAAAACATGTTAAAACAGATGAAAGAAAGTAAAACAAACGTAAACGTAAAACAAACGAGACATGTAAAAGCAGATTTAAAACGTGAAAACGGACGAGAAAGTAAAAAAATATTAAAATATGTAAAACGGACGAAAACATGTAAAAACGAATGAAAACGTTTAAAAACATACGAAAACATAAGAAAACCAATAATAAATTGTTTTATATATTTTGTATGTTTTGTATATTTTATACGCTTTATATAGCTAAAATGGATAAGAATGTTCAAAACGAGGAAACGTGTAAAACGAATAAAAACGTGGAAAAGAGACGAAAACGTGGAAAAGAGACGAAAACGTGGAAAAGAGACGAAACGCAAAACGAACGAAACGCGAAACGGACGAAAACATGTAAAACGGACAAAACATAAGAAACCGATAATTAATATAGTTTTATACGTTTTGTACATTTCTATATATTTTGTACATCTAAAACGGATAAGAATGTACAAAACATACGAAAATGTGTACAAACGGTTGAAAACGCAAAATGAACGAAAGCGTGTTAAACGGACGAAAACATGTAAAATGAACGAAACGTATAAAACGGACGAAAGCGTGGAAAACGGATGAAAACGCAAAACGAACGAAAACGTGGAAAACGAACAAAAACGTGGAAAACGAACGATAACGTGTGAAACGGACGAAAACGCATAATAACGGACGAAAAGTGCAAAACAAACGAAAACATGCAAAATGGACGAAACGTAAGGAAACCAAATTTTAAGTTATTTATTAACGACTGATTATGATGCCCATTGTGTGTTATAAGTGAAATATACGATCCCCAAATTAAGTATAATGGCTAAATTATTATTATTTTTAAAATGACCGATTTGCCCGATTTTTTACCGATTCGGCCGATTTTGACCTATTCAGCCGATTAATCGACCGATTCGGCCGATTTTTTGACTGCTTTGTGTCGATTTTTTTCCTAGGCCGATTTTTCGACCGATTTTCAAAAATCGACAAGGTAATCGGCGATTAACCATTAATCGGCCGAGTTGACCGATTTTACAACATTGGATGTTAGTATAAAGGACTAAAGGTGCAAGTTTAGCGTAAGATAACTAAACTTTAAGTTATTTATTGAAGACCGTTAGTATAAAGGACTAACGATGCAATATTAGCATTTAACGGTACACACAAAAGACTAACGATACAGTTTAGTGATAGAATGTGAAAAATAAAGATAGCTACATACAACCATAAAAATGACAAGTTAACTACATTTTCAAGTAATTTGCCCTTATCTTTTTGACATTTTCCTCTTGTAGCATTGCATCTTTTCTTAATGAATATCATATTACACATGTCGAAATATAACAATGTTTGGCGTGTCTTGCATTATGTTTCTTAAATAGATTGCAATGTTTGTTTATTCATGGAATATATTAGCACCACAATTAAACAAAAGAATAGTATACAACGAGCGGGTTAACCCGCGCATTGCGACGGGAGTGCGTTGCCCTCGATCATTTTATTCACGGGAATGAATTTGCTAAAGTTTTTTTTTTTTTTTTTTTTTTTTTTTTTTTTGACTGCTCATGCGCTGGCACTGCTCATGCCCGCCAAGCATCGCTCATGAGCCAATGTATTTTAGTATATATATATATAATGTGTAATGGAACTTTAAATTTACACTTAGTGTTCTTGATTTTTAGTTTAGCTATTTTGAATCATCGACTATAGTTTCTTTTCTATGGCTCCAATTCTATTCACCATCCCGGCCACCCGTCGCCCCTCGACATCCAACGATCTTTAACACAACAGTTTATCACACATTCAAGGGCGAAAAGACGAGGAAACATTGATTTCAAATGTCATGTGAACCTTTAAAGGTTGTTGTTTTACGTACTTGTTTCATATTGTTCACTTTTCCTCGCACATGTACTTTTTGTTCTTTTCTTTATATAGAAATAAATATTACCGTTCCAAGAAAATCTAATGTTGATCCATATACTTATTCACTCTCTTTATGTCGCATAAAACAATTATACACTCTCTCGGGTGATCATTGATCTCACAATCGATCTAAACTAGATCGTTCGAGGTGAATTCACTTCGGTTAGGACCACTCTAGCTACTCAAATGCAAAGTCTGCCTCGAGTTTAAAGAGACCATGTGCAAAATTCAGTTTAATAAAAAACTAGCATAAAGTAGAAAGTAAATAATCTTCTAAAGAGATAAAACGAGAAATAATCGTTTTCAAAATACTTCAGCTAGAATTTTCAATGCAACTTCTTAAATCAAATACTTGTAGTCACTTTTATAGAATGTATATACATATCATATAAAATTTTTGAGGCTCTTACAATTTGGAGGCCCAATACAGCAGCACACCTCGTATACATTTATATACGGCTGTGCTCAAATGCATCAATTAATCTAATTAACTTGTATGCTAGCTACTCAAATGCAAAGCAAGTTGATAATGATTTTTATATTATTATTAAGGTATCAATTTTTCTGAAATAGAATCTCAATATAATTGTTGCTGAAAAAAAATTAGTATCATTATGCAAAATACAAAGTCTACAATAGTTGAAAATTGGTCATATCATCTCTCAAATATTTATATACGGAGTAGGTGGAAGGGAGTTGTCAACTCGTAACATAGTTTGTGGATGGTATTAATATGTGCAAGCCATGAACTATCAAGAAAATCCGTTCCATGCACCGCAAGTCAATACTAGCTTTGCTGGAATTTTAGGTTTGACATAGTCTAAAATAAACTGTTCGTCTCTAAACTTGTACTAAAGATCGTGATGGACAAAACTCTACTTTTATCGCCACGGGTCCAAAACATGGCTTTAAATGCCAAATTAGTCCTTTGACAAAGTTAAAGTCGATTTTTGTTTTGTAGTCGGGGTATTTGAAGAAGTTTGAAAGAGAATGAAATAATCATTATTGGAAGGAAAAGTAGTTACAAAATGATAATTCTTGATTATTAAAATGAGAATTACATCTACTCTATATATACAAGAGTTAAGCTTCTAGAAACATTACGTAACTACTAACATTACATTCTATTACAATTCATTTGAGCTTGGTATAGTAATTTGTGCTTGGATGGGATAGTTGACTTTTGCTTTGACTCCATCTTTGACTTTTCTTTTGACCTTTGGATATTGTTGATTTGATGAGTTGTTTGTTGTTGGATCTTTGATACCTCCATTACCCCCCACAAGTTGGTAGTGTGAAAGGATCACAAGTGCCAAACTTGTCGATACAATTGTAATGTAGAACTTTAAGTAATCCTTTGGTTAAAACATCTACTGCTTGGAACTTTGTAGGGATATAGAAAGGTATGATTTGGTGATCCTTAATCTTATCTCTGAAAAAATGGCAATCGATCTCAATGTGTTTAGTTCTAGCATGAAGAACTGGATTGGAAGCAAGTGCAATAGCAGATTCATTGTCACATAAGATAGGAACATGCTGAGATATGTTGAGGTTGAGATCTTGTAGTAAGCATTTGAGCCAAGTAATCTCACAAGTGCAATCTGCTAGAGCTCTATACTCTGCTTCTGTGGATGATCTTGAGACAACAAGTTGTTTCTTTGAAATCCATGAGATGAGACAGCTTCCAAGAAAGATAGCATACCACATGAATCGATCTTCTAGTGATTGGACAAGTTGCCCAATCACCGCCACAATATGCCGAAAGAGATAGAGTAGTATCCTTTGGAAAATGTAAACCTTGTCCAGACATAGCTTGATGTATCTCATGACCCTTAGTAATGCTTTCATATGGATAGTGGTTGGGTTATGAGAAAATTGACCGAGAACTTGTGCAAAGAAAGGAGAGATCGCCCGGTGATTGTGAGATAGATGAGTTTTCCAACTAATGTTCTGAGAGAAGAATCGTAATGGTTCACCGGATTCATCATTGAGAGTGACATGGGATCCGTGGTGTGATAGCGGTCTTTCATTGAGAACACCAAGATGTTGAATAAGTTCTAAAGCATACTTCCTTTGGGATAGAACAATACCAGATGAATTTCTAAGGATTTCAATGCCTAGATAATAATGTAGTGGGCCAAGATCCTTGATGCTGAACTTTTGATAAAGTTGTTGTTTGATAGAATTAATGAGAACTTGATCATTGCCTGCTAAGAGAATATCATCCACATAAACAAGAAGGTCAATGAATTGATGTCCTTGAGTAAGAGTGAAGAGAGAGGTATCAGCATAACTTTGTTGAAAATGGAGAGATTGTAAGAACACTGTAAGTTTGCTGAACCATTGTCTATTTGCTTGTTTAAGTCCATAGAGAGACTTGGTTAGTTTACACACAGAATTGGGTGGAAGGTCTTTTGAGTAGCCTTGAGGAAGTTTCATATAAACCTCTTCATGTAAATCTCCATGTAGAAAGGCATTGTTGATATCCAGCTGCTCAATAAACCAATTATGATGGACATAAATAGCTAAGAGAGCTCTCACACTAACCATCTTTGCAACAGGAGCAAAAGTTTCCTTGTAATCAACCCATTCTCTTTGTGTGTAACCCTGTGCAACCAGCCTTGCTTTGTATCTTTCTACAGAGCCATCAGCATTATATTTAATCCTGAACACCCACTTACTACCAATAGCAAACTTGTTAGCAGGTAACAGACATACTTCCCAAGTATTATTATCTTCTAAAGCTTGATTTCCTTTTCATAGCTTGAACCCATTTTGGATCCTTAGATGCTTATGCATAGGTGTGAGGTTCAGTTGTTTTGTTAATGTTACTAATGAAGTGTCTGAGTTTTGGTGTGGAGATATTCGAATAATTAATGTATTTTGTGAAATGATGTTTGGAAATGTGATTAACATTAGATTTTGGAAGAGTGTAATGAAAATCTTTTAGTTTTGTTGGGATGGCTTTGGATCTGTGAGAAACTCTTAAAGGTGGAGGTGGTGTAGGGATGTGAGGTGAAGATTGTGTTGTTGAGGGAGGAGATGATTGTTGAGGTGAATTGGAAGTATCATGAGTTGACTGAGGAGTGTCTTGTGTAGTTTGTATTTCTGGTTGTGGGGATGAAGGAGTATTAAATAATGGTGAGGTGGTGATTACTTCTGTTGTGTTAGTTACTGCTGCTTCTGAGGTGTGTGGGTCAGGTGATGTAATGTTGGGAGGAGGGGTAGGTGGAGGTGAAGTAGTTGTGTCAGGTTGTAAGAAGATGGGAAGGGTGGATGGGTTGATTTGTGATTGAGTTGTTGTTGTGTTTGTAGGTTGAGAGAGTGTATGGAAAGGAAATTGTGTTTCATCAAACTCAACATGCACGCTTGTGAAATTTTGTGTGATTTGGGATCATACAAAAGGTATCCTTTTGATTAGGTGAGTATCCAATAAGTCTTCAAGGTATTGACCTTGGTTGAAATTTGTCCGTGAGTGTTGGTGAACATATGCTCTACATCCAATGGTTCTGATGTGATTTAAAGATGGTGCAAGTGTTATATAGGAG
Source organism: Chrysanthemum lavandulifolium (assembly GCA_022545495.1). Lineage (NCBI taxonomy): Eukaryota > Viridiplantae > Streptophyta > Magnoliopsida > Asterales > Asteraceae > Chrysanthemum > Chrysanthemum lavandulifolium. Next base: position 259,773,024 of record CM040244.1, on the reverse strand, counting down.
CTCATATGGTGATTTGTTCTGAATTGAGGTTGAAGGAAGTCTATTGATGAGGTATGTGGTAGCTAATATGCAATAGCCCCAAAAATGGATAGGAAAATTGGCTTGAAATCCGATTGCTCTTGCTACTTCCAAAAGTTGTTTGTGTTTTCTTTCAACCTGTAGCATTCTCACGAGGAGTATTTGGACATGAGGTTTGGTGTACTATTCCCACCGATTGAAAAAATGTTTTGAGATAAGAATTTAAGAATTACGTGCCATTATCACTTCTCACCGCTTTTAATGTTTGTTTTGAAGTGTGCTTGGTTGTAGTGATAGAAGGTTTTGATGTGGGTCATTGTGTGTTGTTTGCTAGGCATAAGATAAGTCCATGTGGCTCTTAAATGATCATCAACTATGGTGAGAAAGTATCTACATTTGTTTATAGTTGTATGCCTATAAGGACCCCAAACATCAATATGAATAAGATCAAACAGTTGATTTAGCATAAGAGGTCTTTGGATTTGAAAGGTAAAGCATGCTGTTTGGCTAACATAGAGATATCACACTTGAAAGTTGAATTACAATACATGAAAGGAGAAATTGTTTTTATTTGTTTAAGAACTGGAAATGAAGAGTGTCCCATCCTTGAGTGCCACAGGTAGGAGTTGTTGTTGGTGTTGAAAACAGGTGATGCAGGTGTCTTAGTTGTATAAAGTACTGATGATGGTTGAAAGTACTGTGTGGTTGTAGAAGGTACTGATGATGGTAGAAAGTAGAGACCATTACAAAGGACTCCATGAGCAATCCTCTTGTTCTGGTCCTGAAACACACAGTGTTTGTCAGTGAGGGTGAGTGAAATGTTGGTTCCTTGTAGTAGTTTGCTCACGCACATAAGGTTGTGTGAAAAGATGGTATGTACAATACATAGTTAAGGGTGATGTAGTTATTTATGACCACTGATCTATAGGTTGTAACTTTAACATTGTGTCCAATAGGTAATGTAACATATATGGGTATGGGAAGTGTGTGGATGTTAATCATGAATGAGAGAGATATGGAAATATGATCTGTTGCACCATTATCTATGATCCAAGCATGTTTAAGATCAGAAATGAGGGAAGCTACAAATTTAGGAATTCCAAAACTTTGAGAAGAAAATATACCTGAGAATGGACCCTTTTGATTGCCCTGCATCATGAGTAGAACTTGGTTCAATTGGTTCTGCAACTGATCCATTCAAGCAGCCATATGATTGTCAGAAGGAGTGTGTGTTGGAGTGTTTTGTGAGGGTTGATTGGTGTTGTGTGTTGCTATATCTTCTTGACTTTAAACCATATTCACTTTCCTTGGTGAGGGTTGATAGGAAGTCTGTGGTTTTGAAGGTTTTGCAGGGAATTTTCCATGAAGTGGATGTCCCACTGGATAGCCTACAATTTTGTAGCATTGATCCTTTGAATGACCTTCTTTGAAGCAATGTCCACATATGACCCCCTTTTTGAAATTACCCTTTCTCTCAGATGATTCACCATGACTGTAGGAAGACCTATTAAACCTTTGAGATGAATTGTAGTGTCGGGTTGAATTTTGACCTCTGTGATTGTTTCCAAATGCTGCAAAGACTGTGGGTGTGGAAGACTTTGGCAATAAACCTTCCCTTTGTTTTTAACACATACCATCTTCTCGAATATGCAACCAAAAGGACCTTGTGCAATTTAACCCAAATGGCACTTTTGCAATTTCGTCTTTGTTCAAAGACAAACTCGGCCCCATTTGTTGAGAATAAGAGGTGTGTTCTCGATCATCCATGGACCACGCTCTGATTCACCCATCATTAGATGGAAATATAAAAGAAACATGCCTCTTCATTTCTCATGAGTTTTTGCAGCCCAAGCTTTCCCCACATGTTCTTAAAGTAGTTAAGAACAATTGGAAACGGAAGGTTTTTTTCCAATAAAATAACCCACGAGTTAGTTCACATACCTATTAGTAACACAATCCATGGCAGCCTTAGGAAGCACGATATCATGGTTCTCCACCCGTTCATTAATAAGTGGCCTGAAATTTACCCGCTTAATAGGTGGCTTAGCATTTGGGCTAAAAACACTACTAAACGACTTGAGTAGGGTACCATTAATACCAACATCATTCGTACCGCTTTTGAGCCAAGTCACCAAAGATTATTAGTACCGAACCAAGTCATACCAACAACGAATTACAAGCGATTCATGCTTCACGTGTTGTAACGCATCGCCCCTATACCGTATCACCAACAACCCGTCCACCCTCTTCAGACGATTTGGCTCGTTGGTTTAAACGGTTGCCCATCTTCCCCACGAGCACTAATTTACCTTCAACCATTTGATGTTCTAAATTACGAATCTTAGCAGCAATCGTACTCATGCTTCATCTGTCACAGTAGTAGGTTCATTAAAACATGAACCAACGAACGTCAAACCACTCGTGTCCGTTACCCTATCCTTTTTTCGTCCTATCCCCCACCCTCCCGGATCCAGAATACCTTGTTTCATTAAATCACCATGCACCGAGCGCGAAGAACCAATACAAACATCAATGGAATGATATACGCGATTAAGTAATTATGATTATTTGAAAGGATATATATGCAATTGCTCATTTTTCTTTTCTAGAAATGAGTCTTTTTAGATGTTGATCAGAATACAAATAACGATGCATCTCAACTCAATTTTTATAGGATTGATTATGTATTTGAGAGGGTTATAACTAAAAGCTAAATTGCACCGTTAGTCTCTAAAGTCCAGACGGATTGTGGATATATTCCTCACCTTTCGATAATTGCATATTTGCACTGTTGTCCCCAAACATCACGCTTTTATTCAGAGGTTTCCCGCAAGTCTTCACCCAGTAATGTTTCAAACGGCAATTGTTGAATCTTCGTAGCTGGGACCTGTCCTCTCAAGTCATCAATGTCAATGACAAATTGCTTTGGTATATCATACCTGGTAGTTATTTTAATGTTAAACTTGGTTGATAACTTGAGTATTTCCCTTAAACCAAGGAAGAAACAATCATCAACGGGATGCTCGAACTTGAAATTTAGCTGAATTTGGTCAGGAACATGAGTTGCAAATGACAAACTAGGAATTGCCTCTCCAAGTGTAACTGAAAAGAGCAACTTTGGAGCTACAACTTGGACACGGTGTAGCTGGTCAAACGGTTCTTTTATGATTAATCTCTTCAAAGACACACATGTGATGTCCAAGATATCCTCCATCCAATTCGACCTTACCTTAAGGGTCAAACTCTCGAGAAAAGGAAACTTGGATTTGAGTAACTCGTTGAATCTAGAATTGTCATCATAAAGCTCTAAACATAATTCTCTTACGCTTGAAAATGTATCTGGGATGGGTGTCCAACTCCACAGAATTTTAGAAATTATGCGTAGACTAACCTTCTCTAGGTTTTTACCTAAGAATAACTCCTCGGACAACTGAAACTGAAACGACCGGTTAATAACTTGTAATTTGAGGTCAATCTCAGTGAGACAGCTTTTGGAGACTACTTTCCGAATCCATTTGTTGACAAAAGAAGCCAACTCATCATCGTCTATGACAATATGTAGTTTAAAACTTGTGATTGCTATGTTGTCCCGAAAATACCTTTGTATAGTGCGGTCGATCATATGCATATACCCTTTTGTTGTTTGCCGAAAAGGATGGTATTGACGGAACCTAAGCGTAGGGTTGGTAGACCAAGCTTGCAGCCATGACTTGGACAAGACAGACGTGCGGGCAGCTTCTTTTACCGGTAATAGCGATTGTATATGTTGGATCAAGCCGTCTGAATATCTTCTAACTGCGTTGTGCGGGTCAGTTTGATTCTCTTAGTATTCTCCATATATCTCTGTGTACCATAAAGAATATATGAATTAAGTTAGTTGTCGCAAAACACAATAACGACATGCAAACGTATTAGTGTTAAAGAGAGAATCGATTTAATAATCTGAACAAAGTTATATAATAAACCTATGTTATTAAGATTCTTGGAATCAATGCTGATGATGATCAACAGATTTTATATAAGACATACCTTAGAGTTTATTAATCGGATTCGCAGGTAATGAATGGAAATCGAATTTGCTATATGCTCTTATTTCGCCAAACATGTACTAGTATATATACCTACCATTTTTTAAGTCGGCTATATGGGCTGCCTGTTTTGTTCAGGCCCAAATTCCATCCGTATGTCTAATCTTATTTTCTCTACTTTAAGTCGGCTATATGAGTTTAAAAGTGAAAACATGAAGAATAATAATAATAAAAAAAAAAAAAAAAAAACATATTAAGTAGTACGTACAAGTTAAAAAGTGAAAACACAAATTGACACCTTTTTTTCTCAACTTTAATTCATTGCCTTTTGATTTCCTTTGAGAGTGAGGCAATCCTTTCTTTGGTAGCTCCGATCCATTGTAGCATTTTATTTTCTTGTTGCTGGAGCTTAGATGTTGAGTGAACTATGGTGAGGCAGGAGGAAGAGGATGGTTTCTTGAGTGTGGCTGCTATCTTTTGGTTAGTGAGCTCAAATATTGATCTTGGTTTCATCTTTTGTGAATTTTTATCACGTCAAAGAACATATATTATGGCTTTCAATATACAACAATGATATGAATGATATAGTGCTATGATTTGTGGAATTCACGGGATAAAATTTGAAACCGTGAAATAGATAGAGATATACGGACACCTCTATGATTTTATTGATATGTTAAAATTACAGGATTAGAAGTTATACAATTAAATCGATTGGTATTAGCTATCTAAAGTGTTTCTGCTTGATAAGAGCAAGCAGGTGCCCCTCCAACAATAGCTATTCATAAGACTTCAATTAAAGAGCTGAAAATATATAAATTAACCTTTTTTAACATAGTGATGCATGTATTTGGCGAAAATCTGAGACATGTTATAATAACCTGGAATTTGACGTAGAAATTGACAAAGAGATAACAATAGTGATGTCACGTGGCTGGTTGGCTGCAACAAATAGAAAATGCTTCACAATAAGTAATAACAATATATGACAATGATGGATTACAAAACTTGCTTGTGAGCACTTTAATCGTTGTCCGTTAGTTGTTCTTTACAAAGCACACTCCATTTTACACCATCATTTTTTCTATGGCCCTTCGTAGTGCTGCATAAACACCCATAGAAATGAACGGAATCTCTATAAGGATAATAGAAACTGGATATAATGCATAATAACGGGTAACTTTGGGTAGGGGTCAAAGATAATTAGGTCCATGTTGTTGGAAAGAATGTTTTTTTTATCCTATCAAAATCATTAGAATAAGTAATAAGTTTGTGACTTTGACCCATTTTTACTTATTTTTATCCAATTTCACCTATTAATGATATGTATGTCGAATCAACTCATACATAAATAAATGCATTCAAATGCCACATCCGAATGCAAGAAATGAGATTTCAATATGAGAAATTTACTCGACACTTAAAAGTAAACTGAATAACAAAACAAAGAAAGTAAATTATCATCAGATCAAACGATCATATTAAATTGCTTTTCTGGATGTTAAGAAGAGACATGTTACAGCTTAGTACATGTGGCATATAAAGAAAAGTCCGCCATAGTTTGTCTCCATATAATCGCATTTAGACATGGTTACCCGCACATACATCTTCCTAAGTGAGTTCCCAATTCATCAAAAAGTATAGAAGAAAAATAAAATTCTAAATCAAGTGACTACATCATAAACATTCAACCACAAATACTAATGTATATTTCATTTCAATTGATTTTTGGGTTGAGTTCACTTAAGCAAATGAATGGGAACAATGGAAAGAGAAATCAAGATGCACACCTGTTTCTCAAGCACTTTTTTGTTCATGTACCCTTTACTTAAAATCCAACATTACACATTTAATCAATTAAGTGCCAAAGAAGGATTTAAACAGATAAAGTCTGACCTTTTAAATAGCTCAATAAATGATCCACGAGTAAGCATAATAGAATATGTTTCTTACCTCAATTATCATTTTCTGATTGTAGACGGTTAAATGGTGATCCACAAATCATACTCTATATGACACTTGAGCAAGCATCCACCACAAAAACAAAAGTTAATTAAGCTTTGTGCATTGATTAAGATTGAACTTCAATGAACACAACGAAGTACTTTTTTTTCTCTAAAGATCTGTGCGACGAGAAAAAGAAATCAATGGACATTCCAAAATGACGATAATAACATTTCAAACTGTTTTTTATTACAGAAAATAGCATTATTCATGCTCCAATGTAACTGAGATACATAACTAACTAAAATCATCCCAAACATATATAATCACCTATTTGATCCAAAACAAAAAATACAGTATTGTATAAACTTTACACAATATCTTCCCTGGTGGCCTGGACACAGATATAAATAAATGGGATTTAAACGGAAATTAGAAATCGGAAGTCTCTTTTCAATCTACATTGAAGCAAATTTTTATTTTTTTTTTTGCAATTCATCAATTATAATATTCTATACAAAGAGGAAAAGAGATTCATCTTAGTTTAATAAGAGACAAAAATTAGTGACTTTGATGTACTAATTGTAATTTATAATTTATTTAAAAAAACTTCCATGATATGCTTGGCCACGGAAGATATTTACCTTGCACATATCCGTATCAGGTTTCATTTTTCCAAGAGCTATGCATGAGCCTCCCATCTACAAACTTGGCTGCTTTTTTACGTGTTGTATGAGTGTTTTTGGACCATGCATGAGCCTGAGCTGACATCATTAGATTTCATGTTAGAATTCCTATAGTATGAGGAAGAAAAATTACTTGACTTTTTCAGTATACATAATAGCAATTTTAAATGCAAAGAGAAAAACAAAATTAAGTATTCTGAAGTGTAATAACATACTTTCAAGGAGGTAAATAACCTCAAATTTCTATTCAAAACTCTAATAAGCAATTTGTTCAGCTTTGATAATCAACAGCTTTATTAGCATGACTAATTTCAATACTTTATAATATATGAAAACGAATTACCTTTTGTCAAGGACAATCTATCATTCTATCCTTCGCATGAACTCCATACAAAAGCCTAGAGTGGAGTATAATGAAAACCCAATGCTCAGATTTATAAACATTATATTAGAAATAACACAGCAACAGCTGGTACGTGTAGTTCCTATACCAAATCGGTCAAAACTTTGTTGCCACCGGTTTGACCTGAATATATTATAAACTTATAAAGTTGAATCAAAGACGACTCAATGAATATACAAATTTTAGTAGTGGCTACTATCGGTCAACACTTTACAGCACATATTTCTGATCTATGACAACGAATACCTACCATGAGATATGCACCATCATCAAGCCAGTGATTCTCCTTTGTTGCTCCATGACCACCGGTCTCAATCGCCAAATGTGACTCGCCAATGTAATTCGTGAAGGATGCCCGATCAACACAATAGTAAATTCGAAATTCAAGTAATTTGATTGTTTGTACTTTGTATAGAATTTGAACATTCAGCAGATATTAAATATTGTCAAGTCTTACCAGATAAATTGCTTCATGAATAACTTTTCATACCCTCTTTTGAACCTATGGTGCTTTCCTCCTGCAAGAATTTAGGAAGTTTCAGTTCTTTACATGCACACTTCGGGATCGATTATGCGGTTTTTGGTCGTCCATGTTCAGCCCTAATTAATTAAATCTAGTAAACTGTGTGTGTAACCACAACTAATGAATTATGTAGCAACACATTAAGCCAATGTTTTTTAAAGAAATTACATACTGCCTTTGTGTTGATATTCATCACGCATTAACTTACAGCAAGTGATTACAACCCTCAATTTATACCCTTCTAATGTTTAATATACCTACAATAGCAAAAATGATAAGTGATCCAATAAAAATGAATGAAACACATAAAGGATGTTCATGGTTTTTATATAGAGGGAGTGCTTGATATGCCTCCATTAGCAAACATACAACACCAAATTATTTAACCATTTTTAACAACGTGTGAAGTTCTTGAGGCTATTTATAAGTATATAATAATGTGACCCGTTTTTCTGTCGAATTGGTAATATGCCCAAAAAAACGAATATATCAAAAACTAAAATTGTTTTGTTGTAGCTAAAAAAACAATGAAAAGAAGATACCAGCAAGTCCATCTGTGCAAATGAAGTAACTTGTCAGTTCTTTTGTCATACTTCTTCAAAATCTTTATAGTACCTGAAGGCGGTAATAAGATGACAGAAAGGTTACTCCCAAAACTACGGATGATATGTATGGCAACTCTAGAACCAAAATCCAAATTTGAATCGTTTTAAAAAACCTCTGTACAACAGGTCGCTTGGTACCCTAGTAATATCACATAATATATTGAATATTAACACCTCAATTTGATGAATTGAATGATTAATTTTTGAAACCAAAATTATATCACCTTTGTATTATGTCGTTTTTGTATTGATTTATTAGTGATTCAAGGTAGTTGATGATTAATCACACTTAAAACAATAACGCCTAAATCAAGTACAAAAATTGTTAGATCAATATTAAGGTTTATAATTGAACTTAGCTGATATTAAAAGATTAATTCCATAGAGGAAAAAGTGGATGAATTCAAAATTTTGGTTTTTTGATTGTTGATTTAGGGTTTTGTCGTGTTGATGAATTGTGGTTTTAAGTGTTTGAGTGTTGATTATATGAATAGTGTCTAGAACATGTGTTTTGGATAGCAGGTACCAGGAAGAGTCCGTCTTTTTTTTTTAAATTACACTTTTGGCTCACAGTTAAAGAAAATATCATTGAGGCCCATGTGTATTTTTATTTTTTTTACATGTAAGTAACAAAGCTTTTTTTTATTTTTTATTATAGGCAAATTAAGAAATAAATAGCTTTTAATATTTTTCTACATCTAAAAATAAAAATCTAATTAAAAAAATATTGCCAAATAAAGAATGGTTTGATTTTTTTGAAATGAAAAATTCCCACTATAGGTTTTGTTTTATTATATAAAAGATATGAAACGTAATAACCCTAAATATCAGGATTAAGTATTTATTAATAGGCCCAACCCTTTATTTAATATTTGGTTAGTTGGTTCACTTGGATGTAACCTCTAAGGCCCAAAACAGTAAAACGCATATATTTTGTTAAAACTGATTATGTAAAACTTAAATAATAACCTAATAGAAAAGTGATGTATTTTATTAGAGTCTTCACGGAGCGGTTCGGTTTGGTTAGTCAAAAAATAAAAATTATTTTTCACGGGGCGGGTGTTTCATTTTACTATTTGTAGTTGAACCGCTCTAGGTGGTTAACCGGGCATGTGGGTACCCATAATAAGCGTTTACTCGTGGTTTGGGTTACGGTTAACCGCCTAAAGCATTTATAGTCGAACCGAGTATAAAATTTCATAATCCAAAAACGTAAAATGCAATCAGACAAGATTGTGATCACATTTTTTTTTTTTTTCCAAAAGCACAAGAGCAGAAGATAGCTCTATAAAAGACTTTGCCAAGGATTGTCAAGTAAAAATTTGCATGAAGTACACTAACAAAAAAAATCAAGTTAGATGAATAGATCCACTTGTTCATCAGAAACTTATAGAAGGCCATGATATCGCTACATTAAGGAATCAAATAACGATTACACATGTCATGATATTTAACTGTATGCAGATTTCAAAACAGTTTCATCAACCAAAGAATTTTGTATGGCCCAATTCAACCGAAATTAGCTCGCTGCATCTCAAACGCCTTTGTGGTTGTTCATACAGCCAAAGACTTTTATACCAACGATACATACTCCGATAAATGTCAAAAGACATACATCTATATCATACATGGTTCGGTTCGAGTAACCGCGATTACATGAAAATGAAAACCGAAACCGATCCGTGATAAACGGTTTTTTTCAGTTTTGGTTTCTTTGGTTGTCGGTTTTCTCGGTTTCGGATCATACGGATCGGATCGGTTGTCGGTTTCTCAGATTTTTTGAACACCCTTAATTTTTTTTTTTGGCATTTTACATTTTTAACCATTGTAAAATTAGTTTGTCAAAGTCAAACACTCAAAAACATGTTATCTGATTATTGCGTATCAAACAACATAATTAAATCCGAACACTATATTTCATAATCATAGTTTTGTAATAGCTAATTATCTAAGTATCGGTTGTCAATACGGATAATCTGTTTTTAGATAAGCAACCTCAAACACCCAACGATAATAGACCATGCATCTCAAAACTAACTCATACATGTGAGATGGCCTTTAACACAACATTTCTTTAAAAACAATAATTGACGTTCAGGTATTAGAATGAAGACAACCAGGGACGAACCCAAGAATTTTAAGGCTAGACGCAATCGCAACCGATGTATCGGTTGGGCGTCGAAAAAATAGGGGGTCGACCGATGTTGAGATCGGTTGGCTCGGATGTGGTGCTCGGTTGCCACATCGGGCAAAGTATGAAAATGCTAGACATCGGGCTAAATTTGGACCGATGTTATTGCCCACATTTTCTCACAATTTCCAACTTTAATTGCCCATAAATTCAAAAATGTGATCATTTGGTCATTTAAACAAAAAAAAAATTTTAACAAATTTACCACTCCATAAATACCAACTTCACCTCAAACACAATTCACCACTCACAATTTCTCATCTATATTCAATCAACCATTCTAACGAAATACCCACGAAACACAATTTTTAATATGTCGTCATTCGAGCATTTATTCGGTTCTTCTTCGTCTTCCGACGATGAAGACGTTTTTAATGAATTTGTGGAGTTTGCAGATTTTGCTTGGAAGGCTTACAAAGCATCACAACCAAAAACCCGACGAAGGTACATACGTAGGGATCATGAGGGTGATCATAATCGTTTAGTGGCGGCATATTTCTCCGAAAACCCGCAATTCGACGCAAGAACATTCCGTCGACGGTTCCGTATGAGCCGAGAGCTATTCACAGAAATTGTTCGAGAGATAACCGATCACTCTACTTATTTTCGACAAACTCTTGATGCTAGGGGCGTACCTAGTATTAGCCCATTGGTCCGTTCTTATGAAGTCTATTTCAAATCCTCTCACGGGTGATTGTAAAAGAATAATGTACAAGAAGAGGCACGAAGCAGCAAGGAAAGATGTGGAACGGGCTTTTGGTGTGTTGAAGAAAAAGTGGAAAATGCTTAAAGTTCTTGCTCGAGGGTTTTTTAAAAATGATATCCAAGATATTATGTATACATGTATCATATTACATAATATGATCATCCAACACAAGCAGCGGGCGATATGTCCTACATGGTTTGAAGATGAGGGACACCAAGATCATGATCCTTTAAGAACGCATAAAGAATCGTTGCTGGTTACTCAGGAACTAATCGACTCATCAACTCATCAAAACTTAAAATCTGATTTGGTCGAACACATTTGGAGAAATCGTTGACATCATGTCGATCCAGTGAATCAACTCGATAGTGACGATGACGAAGACGATGAAGAGTTTTGTAATGTTTTTAACGTTATTTGAATAAGTTACGTAATGTTTTTAATGTTTATTTGAATTTCGTAATGTAATGTTTTTTTTTTTTTTTTTTTTTTTTTTTAATTTGAATGAATTTTAATTTTGTTGTTTAAAATGTGTGAATTAAAAAATAATAAAATAAATAAATAAATAAAACTTGGGTCATCTTCGGGCATACGGGTCATGTCAGTTGCAGAGAGAGAAGGTGATTGTCGCGGTGACTGGGTCATCCAGTCACGATTGGGACCAGCCTAAGAGGGTGTTGCATAAAAGATATGTTGGGCTAACTAAAGTTACACCGTAAGAAACGAAAGTAGCAAAAAAAATTAGGGATTACACATACCACAAAAGTGGCAGTTTTGAAATTATTTTGCACTTCGTGACCTAAAATCGAGTGTAACCCGTGCTACACTCGGCATACATGTGGGTCCGTCAATGAAGACAACTTCACAAGCAAGTTTTTTTGACGTAAACAATTTTAGAGGTGGAAACCAAACCATAAAAGACCAAATAAAGACAACATCACAAACATGTTTTTGTGATGTAAACAAGTTTAGAGGTGGAAATCGAACCATAAAAAACCTAGATAAAGACAAAATCACAAACATATTTTTGTAATGTTAAAGTTGACCTAGATTACCCATCAAGTCACATTTGGATTTATAACCATCTCGTTATTCTTACTTTCTACCGATGTGTGATAAGTACACATAATTATCAAATAATGTTATACAAGGTGGAAAAAGAGAGTGATCGAGGTGAAGCAAGCAATTGGTCTGCTTGAGTCGAGCAAGACAATGGAAAGCTAGGAAAATATAAAGTTATATACGCGTTAGTTTCCGAACCTCAAACAGACGAGTTTGCACCATAAGACTACTAGAAAAAAAGACCAAATAACCCCGCCACGTCAATGTCAATTTAGTTTTCTCTCTCCTTATACTAAACACAGACCAAACACCCGTAATGATGACCGAACATGTGACCGAACACTTTTTTTTAATAATAAAAAATAACTTCATTAATAACCAAAACAACATTACATTGATAATTCAAATAAAAATTAAAACATTACAATAAAATTAGTGTGCATTTGTTCGATGCCAAATGTGTTATACTAAATCGGCTTTAAGACTTAGATGAGTTTCTTGGCTCTGACAACTTGTAACCTATCTGCTCTCGATCGTACGGGATCATCTTCATGATGTTGTTCCTCTGGATAAAAGTCAGGAGAGATTGTTTTCTCTTTGTCTTTTCGAATCATATTATGTAATATGATGCAATTGTACATCAAACCTGTAATTTTCTGAAGACTCTGCGACCGTGCATGAGTTTTTACTATACCCCACTTTTTCTTTAGCATACCAAATGCTCGTTCCACGTCTTTTCTTGTTGCTTCATGCGTTTGCTTATATTTTATTCGCTTCGTAACATTCGAGCCTGACTGTGAAATGGACTTAACAAGAACAACCCACTCTGGATATATCATGTCAGTAAGATAATATCCCCATCTATATATCACGTCGTTAGCCACGAATGAAACCTCGGGTGCTTTCCTGACTTTGAGATCGTTTAAAATAGGCGATTGGCGTATAACGTTGATGTCATTATTCAACCCTGCAACACCAAAAAACGCATGCCGAATTTATAAATTTTGTGTGGCAACCGCCTCTAATAAAATAAATTGATTCGACCCTTGTGAGGCAACACCAAAAAACGCATGCCGAATTTATCACAAATTTGTAAATATTCGTCTAGAGCATTTGGAATGTTGTCGTATGCTAATTGACGATTTGCAGAGGCAGAGACAAAGCCACATTAGTTTTGGGAAGAGCCGTGGCCAACCCCATGATATCTTCCAGTTTTATAAAACATATAGTAGTTTCACTTTTTTGGTCTAAAATATACTTGAGGCCGATCCAAAATGTCAAAACAGATAGCGTTACTATTGAGGAAACTCTTTATACGTCCTTATATTTTCAGTTTTTTGTATTTAAACAAGTCATCTCACAACATAACATATATATTGGCATCACAATTAAAGATTTTGAACGCTGTAACTTATCAATTCTCATGATTTTATTTTAACCATACAATAATGTTCGTGTAAAGTTGAAATATTTTTATTAGAATTATAATTAGTCTAAGTTTGAACATCATAGTATATATTTTGGCCCATCCGTATGACAAATCCTAGCTCCATCATTGTGCAGAGGTACACTTAATCAACGGGGAAATGACAACTTAATCAACGTGGCGATCTCTATCAATCGGGTTTCGTGGGTTTACTAGGATTGTAGAAGTGAAAGCTTGAATAAGCAAAACGGCGTCTTTAAAAAACTCGAAGACTAAACTATCAACTTCCGATTCTTCATTTGTATGATCAAAACAAATTGAATTCATTTATTTGATTTGAGAATTTAAATTGTGTAAATAAAAAGGATTGAAGTTGTAAAAGACAGCATATGAAAAATGAGAAGAAAAAGTGAGGTTTCATAAAACAGAAAGTAACATTAAGGGTATGTTTGGCGCGATGGGTTGGAAATGAGAGTGAGGCTGGGGCTTGAAATTTGAAATGGGGCTAGGCTTTTATTATGTCAAGTTGAAATTTGTATTTTGTAGACTTGTTTGGCAAATGGGGTTTGGTGGGGCTTATTATTGCAAAATTACTAAAAAGGATATAATTAAATGAGTTTTATGGTATATGTTAGATATTTTGTGGGTAAATATGTAATTTATGGTTCATAAGCCCCTAAGAAAGTTTTAGCCCTTTTATGGGGCTAAAGTTTTAAGTTCCTATTAGGGCTTATGATTTCATAAGCCCGCATGACAACGAGACTTTTTATAATGTTTATTTTTGTGCCCAAGCCCCATAAGCCCTCATAAGCCCACCGCCAAACACACCTAATTTTAAAAAAATAAAAACTAAAAAAGGAAAAAAAAAGTTTGTTGGCTACTTTTTCTCCGTTTTTCACATTTTCCTCTTAGAGCACTCCCATCGTTAACCTGCATAACGCCCGTTAAGGGTGGCGTTAACGCCGTTGTAGGCGTTACCCGTTGGAAGCCTTGCTCAAGAATTCAGCGTTAGAGGGGAGGCGTTGCCTCTTTAACGCCTGCTAAGGCTAGAAAAAAATTGAAAATGTTACAAAAGTAGTCCCCAGTAACGTTAAGTTTTAAAAAATTACATAAACCCCTAACGGCTAGTTTTTAAAAAAAAATCAAAACATTATTTTACCACTATAAATACCCAACTAAAACTCTATTTTTTCACACTTTCTCTCACACTTTATATACTTCCTCTCACACTTTCATAATTCAAAAATCAAATTGCTCACAATGGATCCAAATCAAGTTTGGTGATATTCCTCTGTCTTGGTCGAGACGAGAAGACCTAGAGACTTCAATTTATGGCGTCCGCGTCACGAGTATCACCTTCGCTTGGAACAAGAAGAAGGTATTGAATCTCAACATCCTACTCTTTCTCGCATCCATATATATCGTGAACGTGAACTTGCGAGGAACGTCGCTCAACGATTATTTTGTACAAGGTTGTAAGTATTCAAACCGAATTTTCGTAGAAGATTTCGTATGAGCCGAAACTATTCTCGCAAATAGTTGAAGGTATTGAATCTTATACTCCGATAATATTCCGATCATTTTAATTACTTTAAGCAAACACCCGATGCTTGTGGTCGAATGAGTATAAGTGCTCTAATGAAGTGTACGTCTGCCATACGCCAATTGGCGTACGACACCTCACCCAATGCATTTGATGAATACTTGCAAATGGGTGCGAGTACTTCACAATTATGTCTTGATAATTTTAACAAATGTATTATTGATTTGTTTATGCCGGAGTATTTAAGAAAACCGACATGGGCCGACATTCAAAAAATTTATCAACAACATGAAGAAAAACATGGTTTTCCGGAATGCTTGGTAGCATTGATCGCATGCACCGGGAATGGAAAAATTGTCCGATGGCTTGGCAAGGGCATTTTGCTAGGGGTGATAAAAAAAAATACCCAACAATTATGCTTGAAGTTGTTGCTTCTCAAGATTTATGGATCCGCATGCATTTTTTGGGATGGCGGGGCAAATAACGATATTAATGTTTTAGATAACTCTCCGTTATTCGACGACCTTCTTGCCGATAATGCCCAAGAGCACCTTATATGGTCAACGGAACTAGGTATGAATAGGGTATTACTTGGTCGATGGAATTTATCCACAGTGGCAACTTTCACAAATCCTTCACGGCAACAACGATGAAAACATACGTGCTTTAAAAGGAGACAAGAAAGTGCCGAAAGGATATTGAACGTGCTTTTGGTGTTCTTCAAGGTCGTTGGGGTATACTACAACAACCGCACGTCAATATGAAATTGCCACGACACGTAGAATCATGCATTGTTGCATTATTATGAATAACATGATTGTAAAAGATCAAAAATTTGAATTACGCGACTATAACGAATCGTGGGTGGATCCGTCAAGAAATTTGAGGCAACGAAGATGGGTCGAAAGATGTGATAGTCACAATCGTAAGGCAAAAGAAATACACGACCGACAAACGATACCCAACTCCAAAGCAGACCTTATGGAGCATGTTTGGCGTAATAATCTTGAACGACATTGACAACAACAAGAGAGCGGCGACGATGAATAAGTATTTGCTATGTTTTTTAATTGCAGGTGTTTTTTTTTTTTTTTTTTTGTATTTTTTTTTTAATCTCGTGATTGTAATATGTTTTTAGTTTTAATGAAATGTTTGTTTTAGTTTAATAAATGAAGTGTTTGTTTTCGTTTAGAGGTTGAAATTGAAAATATGAAATATTATTGGTGTTATGATGTTATTGGGATGTTATGGTTGTGAGTGTTTTTTGAGGATGTTAATGTTAAATGTTAAAGCTGATGTGGCGCTGACGTGGACGGTGTTATTGGTGTTATGGTGTTATGGATGAGAGTGCTCTTATAGCATTGCATCTTTTCTAAATAAAATATCATGTTACACATGTCCAAATAAAACAATGATTGCCGTGTCTCCCATCACATCTCTCAAGTAAACTGCAATCTTTGTTTATTCACCGAATTAGCTAGCACCGCAACAAAGAAAATAATGTGCAATGGAATTGATGAGGGTGGTGGCATCACCTGCGGTTTGGGTTCGGTATGTAGCCATGCCTCACAGTAATATCGTTGTCACTCGTGCGGTATGGTTCGGTGTGATATGGGGTTCGGTGTGTGATGTGGAATCGGTGTGGAGGAGGAGCGTGTGTGGGTTTGTAAAATTCGACCGTTGCATGCATTAAACTTTTAAAAAAAATAATAATAATAAATAAAAATCCCATTGACCGTTGCATGCATTAAACTTAAAAAAAAATAAAAATAAAAAAAATAAGTAAAAAATAAAAAAATTCTCCTTTATAAATATCACTTCATCCTCCTCACATTTTATTCCAAATCTCATCATTTTTACAAAAACAAATCAAATACAACACTCAAAAAAATGTCTTCGTCATCCTCTTCTTCATCCGATGACGAATTAATTTTTCCCGAAGAGTATTCCGAACTAATTTTCTCCACCGGTAGTACCCTAGAAACCTATTTCGCCTTGCGCGATTCCATTGAAGACAGGGCTAGCTCAAGCAATATTCGGGGGCAGTCTGTCACCCGATTTCGTGATAAAGCATTACAAACTCTAATGAATGACTATTTCGTCAAACGACCAAAGTTTCCCGACCATGTTTTTCGTGATAGATTTCGAATGAATAAAAGCTTGTTTTTAAGAATTGTTGGTGATGTTGAAGCGATATTTGAATGGTTTCAAGAGGGACAAGGCGTCAGTTTGCGATGACAATGCACTACAGGAGTTACTCGACGAAGATATCCATAATCGTCTCCGATATGGTCTTACGGAGCATGTAGCGGCTCAAGACTTAGCATACCTCGATGACTAGTGTCATTTTCTTTTTATTTCAACGGTGATGTAATTTTTTTTAAGTATAATGTAATTTTTTTTTATTACTAATGAAATATTATGTTTTTATTTAATTGTTTAATATAATTACGAAATAAAAAAAATAAAAATGAGTGAGGTATGAAATCATGGTTGCCACTAAAAAACTATGGTGAGGTGTGAGATTAGGTGAAATGATATTATTGGTGGATTGTGAAGTATGAAGAGGTATGGTGTGGCATGAATGCCACCACCTTGATTAATCAACTTTAATCTCCACAGTAATATATTATCTTAACTAGCTAAAAGACCCGTGAAATTCACGAGTATCTTTAAGTAATGTCGAAAACAAGTAGTAAATGACATTGCTTATTATCAAGTTATTAGTTAGAAAGATCCACATCTGAATAAAAAAAAACGTAAAGTATATGGTTGGTAATAATCAAACATACGTTGTATGAAACACAATAGCCAAAAAATCCAAAAAAGAAAATAAACATTTCAATCCTTTATTTCTACCAATGCCGAGATACGTGTACATGCAGATGTGATCATAAATTGTGAAACACTTCTTTATTGATTACATTGGTGGTGGTATTAGTGAGATTTTCGGCCTTGTCACGAATAACCATTTGCAATCCATTTTGCTCATAACATGAGAGATGGCTACATATATTTGGCCATGTAAAAACACCGTGGCAAATACAAACCGACTTGCCCGAGCGATTATCCCGACTTTTGTTGATTGTCATCGCGAAGATACGGACACGGAACTCCTTCCTTACAAACTTTGACAACAAACGCTTACACTTGTTTACCAAAATAGCTTTTATTGATTATAGTCGCAACTTTCATCAACGGTCCACACAAAGTCTTGTGTCGTGGCACAAACCATTGGATTGATCAATGTTCCGTAACAACATGATCGGGACAACCACTTTTGATTTAAGTTCGTGGTTGGGCATACCGCACAATTTCCGCACCATTAACTAAATAGAGTAAACGCCTTCGCTTATAATTTTCCCTTTTTTCCGACTTGCAAACACGCCTTTGTTTGACATGTACTAAAGTTGTTGCAAAATGTAAGTGTTGTCGATATTCAAATGTCTCGACTTCTATTTTCGTCTTATTATGGATATTTTTCCTCTTTTGCCAAACATACTAATGATGAATGTTTATCTAAGCCATATTTCTGCTATCCAAACAACACAATTTCGGCTTTCTAAACAACACATAAATGCTGTAAAAACATGATAACGAAAAAAATGAGAACATAGTAATAAGAACAAAATAGTTGATCCTCAATTAAATACTAATGCACTTTCATCATATGTAACGAAGTATTATAAATAGCATATAACAATAAAATACGTTGTTGAAGTGGCATACCCAATTCAACTTATCAAAACAAACAAACATTAAACATAGAGTACCAAACCGAAAAATGTTCGAATGATCATAATTTTAAAAGATTCAAATATAAAGATCTTTAGAGTGGGTACGATTCTTCTCGTGATATCTCCTCAATCAGCTGCCTATTCGTGTTTGAGCTCTCATCTACCATCACACCATCTCCATTACGTTTCTTAGTCAAAATCTCGTCGGTGA
This sequence comes from Chrysanthemum lavandulifolium, assembly GCA_022545495.1. Taxonomy (NCBI): domain Eukaryota; kingdom Viridiplantae; phylum Streptophyta; class Magnoliopsida; order Asterales; family Asteraceae; genus Chrysanthemum; species Chrysanthemum lavandulifolium. The sequence continues at coordinate 259,753,941 of CM040244.1, read as the reverse complement.
GACTACTTGTAGTGCTTTTAAAAAGTTTGAGGGTCCCATTATCATCCGTAATGATTCAAGATCCTAATAAAAGACAAATCATATTACTAAGGAATCAAAAGTATGTAACTAAAGGTTATAAATGTGGAAATAAATACGAGTTTGTGACACATTTGTATCCTTCACAACGGTATCACTTGTTTCACCCTTATGAATTTAAAACATGCATACGAATCGAGTCCAACACCGCATACTCAGTGTGCAATATTAGTTTGTGTACCTTTGATGGTGTTACCATTGAATGAGTGCATTGATGAACTCGGGATCACCAAACATTTTCTAGATAGTCCATGATGGTAACAATTTCTTTTATTGTCAGTTATCCATGTTAATATTGAAAGTTTACTTGTTACCAGGTATACATTTTAATTTAGATGGGAATTCATCTAGCTTACGGTTCTGCATATATAAAATTATTGTGTGCAGTTTTATGTGAAAGAATGTAGTAATTAGTAGAGGGGCTGATATGTTAACCCTTTCTTGGGTGGCCAAAACTTGATATGCAGAAGTTCAATCTAATAAAATTTTTACATCCTTTTCAAACACGACCAAACTTGCACTACATGTCTCATCTTGGACACGATATTGGAGACGAAGATATGCAAATACTTAAGTTTTAGTGGGTATAACGCAATTATTGTCTGCTCATTTGTATATAATTCTATATGGAAGTTTTGATTGATTAATAGTTATTTTTACCCTTACACTTATTAAAGAAATTTGAAATGAGCGGTCAATGTATGTTTTGAATAGAATGACAAAATAAGAAATACAATCATAATTCTATCCATATATAAAACGAACATTATTCGAGAAAAACACAAATATTAAGATGAACACTTTTTGTGAGACGGATTAAGTAATTAACAATCATACTTCACGTAGAAAACACTTTTTTTTTTATATACTGTTGGTTTTGATCAATGCACATCTGAATACATTCAAATATTTAATTAACTAAAAGATTAAAAAAAAAAAAAAACAAACAAACAAACAAAAACAAAAACAAAAACTAACTGAGAAGTTTTAGTTTTTGTTTGAATTGTTAAATGCTTTTGAAAAAGGACACACCTATGCTAACAAAAGAAACGTTTTTAACATGCGAACTAAATTATCTATATATACTAAAACCCATTGCGGGGCACTGTAGCTACAGTGGATACGCAAATTTCATTTCAGCCCCTTTTAGCCCCTTAGGTTACTGATCAATTGCAAAGTTAGTCCTTAACGTCCGTTAACTAACAGTCGAGGATTAAATTTGAAACGGAACAATAACCCGGGGCTATTTCTGCAAATACTAAGCGAAATGACCCCGAGGTTACCTTTATTTTCGTTTAGTCCCTAAGGACTAATAATTAATGCAACAATCTTTGCTACTGGTCTTGGAATAGTGCGTGTAATGTTCATAGGGAATTTACGAAAATGATCCCTCAGGTTAGCTGTGAAACGCACCGTTAGTCCCCCCGTTATCAATCTTTTGCAAATTTAGTCCTAAAAAAAAAGTTTAGCAAATTCATTCCTGTAAATAAAATGATCGAGGGCAACGCACTCCCGCCGCAACGCGCGGGTTAACCTGCTAGTTTAAAAACGTATGGTGTTGGATAAAATAAATGTTTAAAACAAAATTATGAGTAGTCCAACACTAATCATTTTTATTACTTTTGTTTTTTGTGTTCACATCGATACGGTTAAAGTAATAAAAGGAAAATAACCGGCAACTAAAAATCAAGGCCAAAAAAGGGGTCTTAGACTGTAAATTACTACTAATAAAAAGAAAATAAAATAAATTAGAAGATGCACAACTGAAAAACACAACGGAATAATTTAGGTATAAATCGTTATTCATGAGGCAATTGATGATTTTGAGTAAACTTTTCTAAACACGGTGTACGAATTATATTAGTGAATGCAATAGAAATACCATCAGTCCATCGCAATATATCATGTATGTTTGGTGGTTGGGTTATGGCTGGAGTTGGAGTTGTGGTTGAAGATTATATTACAAGAGAAAGTTTAAGCTTATATTTTATAAAGCCGTTTGACAAATTAGTTAGAACTAAAGCTTATTAATGTAAAAAACGCATAAAAATACATCAACTTAAATTCGTATATATTTTTAGCTTTTACATGATAATTCGCTATATTTTAAAAGATATTTAAGTAAATTGACTAAGTATAAGCCCTATAAGCTCGTTGTAATTGGCTTAGGCTTTTTGAGACTTATGATTTATAAAAGCTTTCATTAACCTTGTGACAAACAAAACTTATTTTATAAGCCAATTTTTTTAAAAGCTCAAAGCCTTGTAAGCTCTTATAAGCCTAGCGCCAAATACAACTATCGTCTAAAATAACTCATGTCCACATTGACTAAAATATGAGGCATATAAATGATGCATTTAATATTTCAATGTAGTAAGTTTCAAAGGACTTGGAAGTGGAAAGTGGAAACCATACTTGTTTAACGGCAATTCAATCTGCAAATTCACCTTCTTTTTGTTGTTATTGTTTTTTTTTCAAAGAATATAGAACAAAACTGAAGATCCTTTATAGCCTCTTCCCGTCGACCAGGTAATGATCTCACAACTTATCTTGATTAATATCCTTTAGCATAATAACCCGATGTTGTCACAGGAAATACGTTGAAGAGACATATATTGCAAAAAGGTAAACTTTAAACATAGGCGGGTCCATGTATTATCAAGTGGTTCCCGGGAACCATTTTGGACGAAGAAAATTTTTAGAAGCGATGTAGAAATCTTTTTAGGAACTACTTTATTAGAAATTATTTGGGAACTACTTTAAAGTTGTTTTTTGAAAAACACTTCATTTTTAGTATAAAATATTCTTAGCCTAAATCCCAAATAACCCAAAAGATTAGATCATTTAAATATTTAATAATATGCAAATCGCATAAAAGGTACTATAATTTAGTTCGATTTTAATTTAAGGTCTTAAACTTTTTTTTCTCAATTTAAGATATCGAACTTAATGTTACACTCGCAATGTTAGGTTTCTTTACTTTTCAAATAGATTATCATCATAATTTTAGCCGAAATAATTTTTAAATACTAAATAATAATGATATGTCACATTAATTAATCGTTTCAGCGAAAGCAATGATGGGAAATCTCTTTCGAAAAATAGAAAAAACCTCAAAAACCTTACATTACACATAAAAATAACTTCGATACCTTAAATTAAGGAAAAAAAAAGTTTGATACCTAAAATTCAAATTGACCTGAAGTAAAGTATCTTTTGTTGCGAATTCCTCTTTAATAATTAATAATTAACTTAAAAAAAGGCATAATCTATTATGCTTAATTTTTTTTTACCGTTATTCGTTTGTTAAATCTTGTTGGATCAAATTAATGTTTTATTATCGCATCTTGTTAAATTGGACTCGATCTAACCCGAAAATTTGACCGGTTAGTTGGTTGACCTAATGCCATTTTTAACTTGACCAAATCAAGGAACCATTTTGAATTTCCGGCCAGAAAATAAATAAAGCTATAAACAAATCTTAATTTTGAACACTCATTTCAATATCATCAAACGTACGCTCAATATCTTTGTATGATTTTCAAATTTGGTAGACAAAATAGAGATTTTAGTTGTCAAAGTTTCAAATGTTATTTATGGTAACAATATTTTAATTTTAAAAAAAAAAGAAAAAACCATCATATTTAATTAGAAAAACTTTCCGGAATGTAAGAGGGTGTTTATTGTGAGCTGTATTAATTTGTGGGTTACAAAATCTTTCAAATTGTGGGAAGAATTTAAACTCATAAGCAAACAATATTAGCGGGAAGAATTTAAGAACCGAATTAGAAGTTATCTTGGACACGTGTCTGAACATAATGCTTAGATATATAAGGAAAAAATTGATTAAGAGAGAGGTAGAAAAAGTGTGTTTTATTATATAGTATAGATAGATATAGATAGATATAAGAAAAGTGTATATTAACATCTACCACGTATCAAAATTCATAGCTAGATTGAAATAATCGTGTACAAACCATGCGAAATATTGTCAGTGATGAGGTGATTAGGTTGTTGGAACATGCAAAACTTTATCCCACATTGCTACAACCATGAAACTATTATCTTATGAAAAGATGCAACATTCTTTTTTTACAGTTATAATTACAACTAGGGGTGTAACCACTGTAGGCATTTCGTGAAAAGTTTCGAGATCGGATCGATAAAAAGCTCGATCGAGTAGCTTAAACGAGCTCGAACTTCAAACTAAACTCATTTAATAATCAAGCCGAGCCTTTATATACAAAGCTCGATTAGGCATCAGCGTCTTAAACGAGCTTTAATATATTTTGTGTAGTATACTGTATATACATATAATATAATATATATATGTATGTATTAATGGTGAGAATTCCAAAAAAAATTGAATGCATCTATTCCTATTCTCATTTTCTTGCGTATTTCCCAAACCATATTACTCCGTATAATTTATTACTCTAAAATAAGTTTAGGCCACATACTAAGCTATTTGCTTTTGATTTGTCTCTTCCTCTATCCATTTCTCTTCTCTTTCCTTTTTACAGTCTTCTTCTCCTTTCCGAATCCATAAACCACAGGTAACAGAAGAAAAAAAAAACAAACTATTTTGTTGCATAAAAATAACTAACTAGCTTGTTAACAAGCTCAAGACAAGTAAAAAAGCTCTAGCTAAACGAGCTTGAACAAGTTAGCTCAAGGAGCCAAGCTTTATAAAGATGCATCACAAACGAGCCGAGCCCGAGCCCGAGCTCGAGCTTCATATATTATACTACGAGCCGAGCTCGAGCTCAAATCTTAAGGCTCGAAACGAGCCGAGCTCGAGCTCTGGCAGGCTCGGGCTCGGCTCGGCTCGTTTCCACCCCTAATTACAACAACATAATTGTATTATAAAAAGTTGCAATGGTTCAAGAAGTATCTTCGTACACTATATAAGGCACAAAAACACGGAAAAATACTCACCAAAACTCCATCATAAAATCATATCAGATCTCTTGATTCAAATTTTATATTTGAATTGATTGTTGAATCTTTTAAACAAACGTACTAGTTAAGGCGAAAAGAAATTTTGTTTAATGACACAACATTTGTAGGCCTCATTCACATTTTATTTTTATTTTTTTGTGAGAAGAGGTGAAATATATTACTCCAACACAATATTTACAATACATGCATCTTTTAAAGAGCGATGAACATATCCCAAACATCCCTTAAAACAACGACAACAAATAAGCTAAAACATACATCCTTTAATACATTATAATGATGTTGAAACAAATTACATCCCAGCACAAATCTTGTATTCACCTATTTCACCAAGCATCTTAAGATATATTAGCACTATAACTACATTTCCTCTTTACAAGATTATCTTGAATACCAATTACAGCCGCATCCTCATAAAAGGCATCAAGATCTACAAATATGTTATTAAACATTAAAAAAAAAACAGCTACTGCTCACAGATTGTTGGTCAATACTAATACTACTACTACTCACTGCTCCCGCTATTACAAACGTTTCCAAAGGTATTATTTCTTCTTAGTAACCAAAAAAAAACCTACAAATTGAATTTTGTTTAATAAGGTTTATTTAAATTAATTAGTGACCTGCGGCGCAAACTCATTTAAAATATGAAGAAATTTGTTTGAAAAGACCTATTGATACTTTCTTTAGTAATTTTAGTTTTCAGTTTTTTGGCCTGAACATCGCCACACATACACTAACTGGGAGATGCATAACTTAATTTCTAAATACACTTTGACATGTGACATTAGACAAAAACCAATATTCGAAAAGACTTACATAAATTCCAAGAGTCTTGTCTTTTGGGGTGTTTCTACGAAATATATAAAATAAAGAGTAAATTACACCGTTCGTCCTTGTGGTTTGCGTTGACCGCAGGATATCGCCCTTGACCAAAAAGTTGCACCGTCTGTTCTTAAGTGGCAAACGTTATGCATCGCTCGTCCTCCATCCAACTGGCCCACCAATTCCCACTAACGCCGCTTAACTAAGGTTTTAAAGGGTATTTCCGCATTTTACTCTAAACCCACGTATGGTCCTGCGTTAAGTTACACCGCCTCTTCTTTGCAAAATTGACACAAACTAGCCTTAGGGTTATTAAAACCCTACACCACCCTCATTTTACCCTAAACCTAAAATAAAACATCTCCCACCTCTCTCTCTACTACTGCAGCCGTCACCTCACACGACCACCATCACCACCGTGACACCGCCACCTTTATCAACGAAATACCACCACACCCACCCTTATATCACCATCGTAAACAGGTTTTGGAGGTACACGCGCCGTGTAACCCCCAAAAAAGCCACCATTCTCACTAATCTTGGCCGTATTTTCTTGTTTTGGTTAGTAGGTAAGTAGATTAATGGGTTTGGGTGATAAACTCACCACCCACCAGACTTCAATCGATCCGTTTGGTTTCTTGCTCGCGACCTCTTTTTTTTCTCTCAACATGAATCCTCTCGTTTTCCTTTTTCAGATCAAACATCACCACCCACCAGACTTCAATCGATCCTATTTCTCCACTTTTTGACCATGTGAATCGAAGAACATTCACACAAATCTCAAGCCCTATCTAAATAAATGATTAAGATTGAGGCATCAAGAACTTGCGACATGGGTCAATAGTAGCCTGGTAGGTATTAATGATATGTTGTAAACGTTTTAATTGTTGAACGAACCAAGAAAAGGGAATAACATAATTGTTATTAACCTTATCTTTATGTTCGGATATTAATTAAAGTAATGCTTCAACACTTAGATCGATGAAGATGTTTTCTTTCGTATGAATGACCGTTAAAAGGTTTAATATTTCGTTGAATAAAGCGAAAGGAATAACTGAGATCTATTAATTATTTTTCCGTATTTGTTTCGAGTCTTGTGGGAATGATGGTGAGTTGAGGATGATGTTATTTATGTTAGAAAGGATTTGGTTTGTGTTTTTGGTTTCTTGCCTGTGAGTGTCCTCATTGATCCAAACAGTCTCGGTTTAAATTTCTTTTTTGGTTCAGTATCTCTTGGACTTATGACGATAAAACTGACGATAAAATTAGTCGGTGGTAGTGGGTTGGTGGTGATGTCGTGGTGGTTTGGTGGTGGTGTACAACTGTGGTGGTGGCTGGAGTTGGATAGAGAAAATTAAGAGTGAGTGTTTTTTTGTGTTTGAAGTGTAAGAACAGTGTGTATTTTTTTTGTTTTTGTTTTTGATAATTTGTTATGGTGTTGATGAAAGTTTGAGGAAGAAAGGAGTTGGTGGGGAAGAGAGTGAAAAAAAGAAATCTGGGTTTGTGGGTGGATGTGGAAGAAAAGACTTAAATTACTATTTTACCCTCATGGGTTAAGTGAGTTAACTGACGTTAGTGGGATTTGGTGGGCCAGTTGGATGGAGGGACGAACGGCGCATAATGTTTGCCACTTAAGGACGAACGGCGCAACTTTTTTGGTCAAAGGACGAAAGGTTGCGGTCAACGCAAACCACAAGGACGAACTGTGTAATTTACTCTAAAATAAACAACCACATTCTTTGTTTGTCACTATTAGGGGTGTCATTCGGCTGGTCGGTCGGTTCGGGTCACCGGTCGGTCAAGTCGGGTCAACAAAAAATAATATTCGAACCCGACCTTATTTGAACTCGGGTTGGTCGGGTTCGGTCAAATCGGTCGGGTCAAGTCGGGTCGGGTCAAGTCGGGTTCGGGTCAAGTCCATTTATATAATTCTAGAATTTAATTTCTTAAATTTAGTAACCAAACGTTATGAATATAATGTCTATTGGTTTTAAAAGGTTATTATATTTATACCAAGAGAAGCAATGCACTAATACATGCATTTTATAGTTGGATTTACACATTTTCTTTTTGTAATGCATTTTGTTTTCAACTGAGGTCAATTATATAGAATGAAAATGAATATAAAACCAAATATATGAAGCAATATATGTTCATGCACTAATTTGGCCTTTCAATTAAATAAAGATTGAGAAAAGTTAAAAAAAAAAAAAAAAAAATTAGTCGGGTTAGTCGAATTAAGGCCGAACCCGAATTTTCAAATATTTTGAACCCGATACCCGACGCTAGTTCATACTCGGGTTAATCGGGTTGACCCGATTGACCCGAATTGGATTTTGGACCCGAGTAACCCGACCCAAATATCCTTCGTCGGGTTCGGGTCCGGGTCGGGTCGGTAAATATATGACCCCCTAGTCACTATCCATATATGTGTTCAAAATTTAAAACCATAACCACTCAAAGCAAATCAACACTTTTATAAACAAAGATCAATAAACTATGTCACCAGCTTGGAGCTCCCACGGGGTCGTGAGAGTGTTAGCTACAACTATTGCGGTTTCGGGTACCATGATATTCCTCTCGTTACTACGGACCACTACTACTAACACTTTCTCGATCAAGAACCGCGATTTAAGTCATGCAGAATCACCACCACAAACACCACGAAGGCGTTTTTGTTTGTCCTCCAAGAAAGACCGAAGATCAAAAGAACGCGCGCTTTCTTTGAGAACGTTAAGGATATTGAATATGTGTCTAATTGTGGAGTTAAAAATATGGATTTTAATGGTGCAAAAAGTTTACTAGTAGAGTTTTCGTGCTAAAATGTTAATTGGTTCATATTCTGTGATTTTGTTATGAAAACATATTGCTTGGATCTATGATGCATTTAATCTCTTAATTTTATATATATATATTTTTTAGAAATTGATTATTTTGATTTAGAAATAGGTGTGTTGATCGTATAAGTGACTTTTGTTTCATACTTAAGAACCATGAGTAAGGTAAAAGGTTAGTTTTTTAGTATTACAACACGTCGGTTTGTTTAAAAATACAAGTGCCAGAGGTTTAGCTTTCAAGCTTTTCAATGGGGTTACATACTTACATGGTACGATGAAATTTCAATCTATTTGTTCTTGTTGGCTTTGATCTTCTTGTGATCGTGATTATTGTATAACATGATCTAAAAATTTTCATTACAAAGTAATAAGTTGTCCCACATAGAAAAAAGAGTTAATTGCTAAAACCGTCTTTGTTGTTTACCGGGTATAACGAAAATCGTCCCTAAACTTTATTTTTAACGGATCCTCTTTCCGTGGTTTTGACCCTTAACGGGTTTGGTCCTTTGACCAATTTTTCCGTTAGTTTGATAAGGTTTTAAAATGTACCTTTTTGAGGGGTCGTTTAAGCCCTTATTTGATCACTTTTGTATCCGTTATTACTTAATATCGTTCCTTTTCACTTTTTAGGTCTCTAGAAGGCAAACTGCTGTAATGGCACTTATTTGGACGAAAAGGCGCGATTATCTGAAGAAAATGGCCAAAGTCGAATCGAGACACTCAAAGTGCCGATAACATAAGGGGACGGCGTCGGTGTTATTTGCGGCCGTCGGAGCATTTTTGTGACTCGGTGAGCAAATTGCTTTTTACACTTGACGCGTCGAGAAGCGACAGCGTCACAACCACAAGGTGACGCCGTCACAAGGTGATCAAGACTATCACAACATGCTTGTAAGTAGTTGATATTGTTTTGGCCATAACTTTTGCATACGAACTCGGATTAAGGTGGTTCAAAAGCCCACGCGACCGAACGAGAAAATCTATAATTTGCTAAAAATGGTTGTGACGTCATTCTATAAGTGTGACGCCGTCACTCTTGCCGACGTAAAATCGCCTATAAATATAACATTATAACTTCACTTTTGTAAGCCCTAAACCCTAAGTCCGATTCTAGGGTTTAGGTAGGTGTTTTCCAAGAACTTAAGGGTTTCAAACACTCTATAAACATCGTGTAATGGTTTGTTTGTTAATCCAATCTATGGTATGTCTTCAATTATCATAATTGTTGCTTGCTCTTCATTAATTATGCTTGCTAATTCACCTTGTGTTTGCTTATGATTGTATGAAACTTGTAAATAATTAATTAGATCTTATTGATTTCTTAGTGATGCTTGTGTCTATCTTCATCATTAGGGGTGTGACAATTTCAATGAGTCTAATTGGTTTAGTTTATAATTCTTGCACCCTACTGTCTCTTGTTTGATTGGTTGTCTCTTATCTTAATTGTAATTAGCTTAGGAGTGCGACTAGGCTATCGTTGTGTTTAATACTTGATAAATCTTTGATAGTTTATGAATGACTTGGTGGATTTCGTTTACTAAACCAAAGATAACCTTAAAGTTAGTTTATGAATGACTTAGTGGATTTTGTTTACTACACTTAAAGGTGACTTCAAAGAGTTAGGGAAAGCACACCTTACGACCTTAGAAAACACAACGCGTTAAGAATAAGGACGTGACAATTCAACCATCAATAGGACGTGACAATTCAAGAGGGTAGAATTAGATAGCTAGCAAGGAGTAATACATCATAAGTAGATACGCTCACGTTCATCGGTAGACCCATAATTTAGTTAGTATCTTTTGGGATAGTTGACTAGCAACTAATTCCACCCTCCCTCCAAAACCAAGATTCATAAAATATAAAAATACAAAAATAATCATCCTCATCTTTAGACTTAAATCGACATATACTTCAATTTAACGACACTATTCCCCAGAGAACGATATCAATACCGTGGCTTACCCTAATTACTACACTACAACGATTAGGTTCATCGCCTAGGGTGTTATAAAACTGCTCAAGAAAAGGAAGTTTCTTGACCCGAACGACGCGTGTAGCGTTATCAAGATTTTGGCGCCGGGGAATAGTTATTGTTTAGGCTTGATTTCTATCTCGCTTAGGTCTACTCACAAGATTCCTATCAAGTGAGATTTTTTTTCTTTTTATTAGCTTCCTTGTAGTCTATCCCCTTCTTGTGCCTTTGTTCGTAAAACTTGTCCATTGACTCTTCCGTTCACCATTATGGAGAACGCGAATCCACTATATTCGCGATTAGTTTTTTTCATAAGAAATTATGATATTACTAAAGCGGATTATTCAAGATGGTGGGAAGAAAGTAACCAAGTCTATAAACCTTTTGAGGGTTTCACCATTCCATCAAGCCCACAAAATACCTCATCTAGTGAAACCTATGCTTCGTTTGAGCCTTCACCTAGGATAGACTTTCGTGAACAACCTCCGTGTTTAGAAACTATTTTTAGTGAGGCCCTTAGGAGAACTGACCAAATTTGTGAAAACATTATGGTAAACAACCAAACCTTTTGAGGGTTTCACCATTCCATCAAGCCCACAAAATACCTCATCTAGTGAAACCTATGCTTCGTTTGAGCCTTCACCTAGGATAGACTTTCGTGAACAACCTCCGTGTTTAGAAACTATTTTTAGTGAGGCCCTTAGGAGAACTGACCAAATTTGTGAAAACATTATGGTAAACAACCAAACATTAAACCATAAGTTGGATCAATTACTAGAATTGGTTTCATCACGACCTAAGGAAATAGCACATGATGAGCATATAGATGATGTAGATGTGATTGAAGATAAGGTGAAAAGTTTAGACCCGCAAGGTATCCCACAAGTTCCACCATCATTTAAGGCATACACACCGCACGTGACTTACCCGGAAGTAGTAGAAGAGACTTTAGGAATCCCAATGGAGGTAGAACATTTGAACCAAACGCAATTGGAGAATATAGGTTTGAATACTTGTAGTCTCGCCTTACTCTTAGTTCTAGGGAATTTCATAGTGTTGATGAACCGAACCTCAATCTTTACTTCCATCCTTAAATAAATGAGGAACCGATCCACCCATCAACCAATTTAGTTCGGGTAGTTTTAGGATGAAGGAAGCCATTCACACACCCCTTCACTTCACGTGGCATATTTCCACCCTAAGGGTGTGTATCGCTACTATCACCCGCACTTAAACTTAAGTGTAGGAAAACTTCCCTTTATCTCATAAATAAGGGTAGAGTCGGGCTCGTGACTCGAACAAAAACAAGCGCTTCTTGGGAGGCAACCCATGTGTATTTGTTTTCATTTTCATTTGTGTGTCGATATCTTTTATTAATTGTTTATTCTCATGTTTGAATTTGTAAAAATGCTTTATTTTGTCTTTAACCTCGTCTTAATTACACATAAAGGTATTTTACATAAGAGATAAGTGTAGGAGGATTACACGTTTTCAAAAGAAACGTAAACATGAGAATAACATTTAACTAAAAGATATTTATGTTTGTTTGTTCGAGTCAAATGCTTGTATCGAGTCATAATGGATGTTTTGCGAAATTTTTCCAGATTCTAAAGATGTAAATTTTCCGAATTTTTCCAAAAATCGCAGACCAATTTTTGTCAGATAACTTTGGCGTCAGATTGCAACTCGACGGCGCAGAAAGAGTAAAACATCGATTACTTTTTTCTCGTTTTCTCGAGCTACTTATAAATTTTGGAATTTTCGTGTCTTAATTTTCTTAGAAATTTCAAACATCCATTCCACAAGCATTATATCCTAGTTTAAATCGAGTCTTATATATATTATTACCGCCGATTTTACGAAGGTTTCGTTTGTTTTCTTCAAGTGTGCACGCTTAGTTTGTCGAAGAAGTTACATAAGATTGGAAGGAGCTTTTCACGCAATAATTCTTCTTGAAAAAGGATTTAACCACCACTTTACGGATCCTACCAAGCTAATCGGGGAGTATTAGTTTCTTTCGCTTTTAATTACCTTCCATTATCATAACTTTGATATTTTCGGGAACATTGGGGACAATGTTCGGTTTAAGTGTAGGGAGGGAAAATAAAGCGGAACTTTGAAACTATGCTTATCCTTGACTATTTGCTTTGTCCAATTGTGATTGTGTAATAAACCATGAGAAAATGTCGGTTAGGGTAATTGTGGCACCAAATTTAAAATTTTCATGACATATAGGAGTGGGCCATTAGTCTTAACAAAAGCGCCTCATGGATAGGAAGTTGCATGACTAGCACAAAACCCTTTACCACTTAAATTCCACCCAAAATGTGAGGATCGCCTTAGATTAGTAGGAATTAAAGCATTCATCTTTAATGCTTAGAGTGTGAACCGTAGTATATTAGATTCTAGAACTTGTTTTGTGATGCATTCGAGATCGCTAGTGAGACTACACTTGTGTAGTTAGGATTAACTAAATGATAAGAGGCATTAGGATAACCCTTGTTTGATACCCGTAATATAATTACTTCTTCCACATCGGTTGAGTAATTCCCCACACCTTTGTGTTGATCTTAGTACACGATACCCCTAGTTAACCCCTCGTGAGCCTATCCTTTTCGCGGTTCTCGTGATGTTTCGGTTTTCCGAATATCAATGAAGAGCATTGTTTACACCCCACCCCAAATATACACCCAAATCGCTTTAGCCTACCCCTTATGCACTCACTTTTAGTGCAAATGTTTGTTATCACCCTAAACCTTTAGTTCAATTATCTAGTTGCTTGCATAAGTTGCTAAGTCGAGTCATATCCTTTGTATACAGCTTTTGGGACGATTGGGATTCATGGGAAAGTTAAAGTTTATGAAATGACGGAAGGGAACGTTAAATTCAAATTCCCTTTGTTTGCGTAATAATGTACCCCAAGTGTTTTGATCTTTTCAATTCGGTCAAATTAGTGTTAGAGTAATAAAACTCAAGTGTAGGGATATGCCTATAAATCCCTATTATTTTGATGTTATCGTAGAGGATAGTAGAGTAAAAGTGTATGAAAAAAAATCGAAAAAAAAATAGAAAAAGAGAAAAATATATATATATGTATAAAAAAAAAAAAAAAAAAAAAAAAAAAAAAACACGGGCTACCATCCTACATCTATCATTTAAATTTATGTTTGTTTATTTCAGTTATTCTAGAGTTTAGAGTGTCCAGTCTTGGCTTAGCAACGCCATTCTTCGTATGATTGTGACAATAAGATTTTTGACTTGCCACCACTAAATAGCCTATCCCACCAAACCCTTGTTTCCCTACCGTAAGCCTAATGTTAATACCCTTTAAAAGACCTCTTTGATAGTCTTTCCTAGGTGCTTACGCCAAAGCGATGGAGGTTTGATCTATTCTCAAGCCTATGGTAATCTATGTACTAGGACCGGTTAATGAGTGTTTATCTTCCATTTCCAACTTGATATATTTCATATACACCGAGAGATGAGAGTATCCAAACACCCCATGTGAGGTGCTAGTATGTACTTTCCGTGCTTGTTATGGCTTTTCATGGGCTTATATGTGTTGTGAACTGCTTTTAAACCAATGCTTCATGACCCCTAACTTATAAATTAATTGGTTAAAGCACATTTGCTTGAGGACAAGCAAATACCAAATGTAGGGATATTTGATAAGGTTTTAAATGTACCTTTTTGAGGGTCGTTTAAGCCCTTATTTGATCACTTTGTATCCGTTATTGCTTAATATCGCTCCTTTTCACTTTTAGGTCTCTTGAAGGCAAACCGATGTAATGGCACTTATTTGGACGAAAAGGCGATTATACGAAGAAAATGGCCAAAGTCGTAATCGAGACACTCAAAGTCAGCGATAACATAAGGGACGACGTCGGTGTTATTTATGACGCCGTCGGAGCATTTTTGTGACTACTCAAGAGCCAAATTGCTTTTTACACTTGACGGCGTCGAAAGCGTACGCGCCACAACCACAAGGTGACGCCTTCACAAGGTGATCAAGACTATCACAAGATGCCGCCAAGTAGTTGATATTGTTTTGGCCATAACTTTGCATACGAACTCGGATTAAGGTGGTTCAAAAGCCCACGCGACCGAACGAGAAAATCTATAATTTGTCGAAAATTGTTGTGACGTCACTCTCTATAAGTGTGACGTCGTCACTCTTTGCCGATAGAAAATCGCTTATAAATATAACATTATAACTTCACTTTTTGAAGCCCTAAACCCTAAGTCCGATTCTAGGGTTTAGGTAGGTGTTTTTCCAAAGAACTTAAAGGGTTTCAAACACTCTATAAACATCGTGTAATGGTTTGTTTGTTAATCCAATCCTATGGTATGTCTTCAATTATCATAATTGTTGCTTGCTCTTCATTAATTATGCTTGGCTAATTCACCTTGTGTTTGCTTATGATTGTATGAAACTTGTAAATAATTAATTAGATCTTATTGATTTCTTAGTGATGCTTGTGTCATCTTCATCATTAGGGTGTGACAATTTCAATGAGTCTAATTGGTTTAGTTTATAATTCTTGCACCCTACCGCCTCTTGTTTGATTGGTTGTCTCTTATCTTAATTGTAATTAGCTTAGAGTGCGACTAGGCTATCGTTGTGTTTAATACTTGATAAATCTTTGATAGTTTATGAATGACTTGGTGGATTTCGCTTACTAAACCAAAGATAACCTTAAAGTTAGTTTATGAATGACTTAGTGGATTTTGTTTACTACACTTAAAGGTGACTTCAAAGAGTTAGGTAAAGCACACCTTACGACCTTAGAAAACACAACGCTGCTAAGAATAAGGACGTGACAATTCAACCATCAATAGGACGTGACAATTTAGTAGGTAGAATTAGATAGCTAGCAAGGAGTAATACATCATAAGTAGATACGCTTCACGCATCGGTAGACCCATAATTTAGTTAGTATCTTTTGGGATAGTTGACTAGCAACTAATTCCACCCTCCCTCCAAAACCGAGATTCATAAAATATAAAATACAAAAATAATCATCCTCATCTTTAGACTTAAATCGACATATACTTCAGCCTAACGACACTATTCCCTAGAGAACGATATCAATACCCGTGGCTTACCCTAATTACTACACTACAACGATTAGGTTCACTGCCTAGGGTGTTATAAAACTTGCTCGAAGAAAAGGAAGTTTCCTTGACCCCGAACGACGCGTGTAGCGTTATCATAGTTTGACCGTTAAGTGGGACTGGAATGACATAAATACCCTTAAAACTAACGTCCCTGTGGTTTGTGGGGTGTAACGAATTTAGTCCATATTTTTTTTATTACGTATTCGTTCGTCTTCATCCATTTTCGTCCGTCTTTATACATTTTCGTCCAATTTTCTTACGTTTTTAGAGCGTTTATATCCGTTTTTATACGTTTTCGTCCGTTTTTATACGCTTTTATCCGTTTTTCGTACGTTTTCACACATCTTTATACATTTTTATCCGTTTTCAAACGTTTTATATGTTTCATCCGTTTTTAAACGTCTTCGTCCGTTTTCATCCGTTTTTATGCGTTTACTTCTGTTTTTCTAACGTTTACATACGTTTTTATCCGTTTTTATTCGTTTTCAAACGTATGAAAACATAAGAAAAACAGACGAAAACGGATGAAAACGTTTAAAAGGGATAAAAATGTATAAAAACGGACGAAAATGTTTAAAAGTGGATGAAAATGTATAAAAACGTGTGAAAACGTACAAAATACGGATACAAACTTATAAAAACGGATAATAAACGCTTTAAAGACGTAAGAAAAATGGACAAAAATGGATGAAAACGAACGAAAACGTAATAAAAAAAAAATACGGACTAAATTCGTTACACCCCACAAACCACATGGACCTTAGGTTTAAGGGTATTTATATCATTTCAGTCCCACTTAACGGTCAAACCAACGGAAAAAGTGGTCAAGGGACCAAACCCGTTATGGGTCAAAACCACGGGGAGAGGATCCGTTAAAAATAAACTCTATTGACGATTTTCGTTATACCCGGTAAACCACATGGACAATTTTCGCAATTAACTCTTAAAAATATATACTAGTATAACATAATTAATTGGATATATTTGCCATAGTCAATGTTTAAGAAGAGTATATAAATTAATTATGAGTCTTTTTAAGGTAAAGGGGCAATTCCCCGGTAAAATATATTACTAAAAAAAATAAAAAATAAAAAATTAAGAACAACAAATGAGAGTGAAATATCTCATCTCGGCCTGTTACATAGGCACAAACCAAGCACATATGTGCTACAAACCTACACACAACATAAGAAAGGCATGTCAATCTTATGAAAAACCAAAGAAAATACGACTACTTCCTAACACAACTCTTAAGCTGGATATCAAACTGATCACAAAAGGCATCCATTTGCCCAGGCGTGCTTCGTACTCGTCAGAAAAATCATTATCATCAGCTTCAAGCTATTGACCTCCATCAGACGAGGACATATACCTAGCCATACCATCATCAGGTTCAATAACTTCATCCTCATCAGACTCACTAAACTCAAAAACCCTAAAAGACGAACCAGGATTGCTAGTAGATGCCACATTTGCTTCCATAACACTAGCTTTATTAACGATTTGAGATGTTGACGCAATATACTCTCTTTCTTCTGTACCACTTACATCTTCCTCGCAAGCACTATTGACTTGCAGTCCACCAGGGTAGTAAGAGTATCCTCATTTGCTTCAAAAAGCTATCCGATTCATTAAGAGCTACAAAAGAATTTTTAAGAGATACAAAGTTGAGATCCTCCACTATAGGATATTTAGATATAGATGGTTGAGATGTAGAACCTCCTTATGATCTTTAGCTCATGAATTAGGAGCATCACCATTGTCATTACCTGGTTTAGTAACTGGGTGATATTGATAGTTTACTTTCTGCTTAGAAAGCTTAATACCACTAATTTGACGAGATTGCACAAGCTCTCTTCCCATTAATTTTACGTTTTGTGACCTTCGTAAAACCATCACCATAAGTAATACTATCAGCACGATCATCCATGGGAGTATCATTATGAACCGGGTTAGCCACATTTTTCAGCCATTTGTCATGAGAATGTCCAAAACTTTTGCAATCAACACAATGTGGCGGCTTTCATCCATATTTTACCCTAATAACTTCAGTAGTATAACTAGTTTCATCATCCATTGGTATAGCCACACTAACCTCATGCTTAAGAACATAATTGACATTAATTTTCACAAGCATTCGAGCAAAATTAATACGACCCCAAGAATCATCACACATCGAGCCTGTAAACGCATCTAACATAACTGGTTTCCCAACTTGAGTAGCAATCAAACTCATACCATCTTCTGAATATGCAACCAAAAGGACCTTGTGCAATTTAACCCAACCCGACACTTTTGAAATTTCGTCTTTGTTCAAAGACAAACTCGGCTTCCATTTGTTGAGAATAAGAGGTGTGTTCCTGATCATCCATGGACCACGCTCTTGATTCAGCCCATCATTAGATGGAAATATAAAAAGAAACATGCCCTCTTCATTTCTCGTGAGTTTTTGCAGCCCAAACTTTCCCCACGTGTTCTTAAAGTAGTTAAGAACAATTGGAAACGCAAGGTTTTTTTCCAATAAAATAACCCACGAGTGAGTTCACATACCTATTAGTAACATAATCCATGGCAGCCTTAGGAAGCACGATATCATGGTTCTCCACCCATCCATTAATTAGAGGCCTGGAGTTTACCCGCTTAATAGGTGGCTTAGCATTTGGGCTAAAAACACTACTAAACGACTTGAGCACTAGGGTACCATTAATGCCAACATCATTCGTACCCGTTTTTTAAGCCAAGTCACCACCATTATTAGTACCTAAACCAGAAGTCATACCAACAACAGAATTACAAGCAGAGTTATGCGTCACAGGTTGTAACACATCAGCCCCTATACGTGTATCACCAACAACCTGTTCACCCCTCTTCGTATCAGATTTCTCGCTAAGAGATGCAACATTAGAGGATTCCACATTAAGTGTGGCATTCGTTGGTTTAAACGGTTGCCCATCTTCCCCACGAGCACTAATTTACCTTCAACCATTTGATTGTTAGTCGTATATTATGATGGGCTCAAGCCCACATCTATCTCTAGGGTTATCACTCTATATATGCATGTACTGTATGTGTTAATCATGATTCAATCACAGTCAATTGTAATATTCTACATGGTATCAGTAGTATCATTCCCTAAAAACACATCCTCCGCTGCCTAATTCTCCTCTCCCTCTCACCTCACCTTCGCCTCTCCTATCCTTAGATCCCTAATACCGTCGCCTCCCTTACCTCTCTCACCATCACTCTCATCTCTAATCACTTTAATCTCCCTCACCATCTCCCTCATCATGACTGTTATCGATCCCCCCCCCTCAACCCTCCATTCTCCTCTCCGATAAACTCATGGCTATCACCAACCTAAACAACATCATCCCGGTAAAATTAGACATCGACGAGATGAACTACTCGTCATGGGCATACTTTTTTACTCATTTTTGTCGTGGGTACATCCTGATGGATCACCTCGACTCCAAAGGTAGCCATGATGCCGCCAGTCCCTCCTCACCCCCGGATACGGAATGGATGAAGATCGATTCCATTCTTCTCTCTTGGATTTTTGTAACTATCTCCAAAACCCTTCAACAACGTTTAGTCGTTGCAAACCCTAAAACCGCTCTTGAAGCATGAGAAACCCTAGCCGCCATTTTTTCCGATAACAAAAGGACTAGATCCATCGCCTTGAAAGCGGAACTACGGTCCTTAAAACTTGGAGATATGGGCATTGATGCCTATTTTCGAAAGATCGAATCAATTGTCACCATCTTAAACAGCCTTGGTTCGAGTCTTGATGACGATGATGTCGTGACCTTTGCCTTGGATGGGTTACCCTCTCGGTTTGATAACGTGGTCCCATTATTGCACATAGGGATGCCTTTCCCGATCTCAAAACCGTCCGCTCCATGCTTACCATGGAAGAAATGCGGTTGAAGGCTCGCTCCAACGACACTTTTACCGATTCTACATCATCCTCACCAATGGCTCTACTTGCAAACACCGGTCCTAACCATCGTCGACCATCTAACCCCATGGACAAAGTGTACAAGCCTTGTAATAATTGGAGCAAAGGCTCGTGTCGTTTTGGTGCTTTGTGTCATTTTTTACATAATGGCATGCATGGTCTGAATACACATCTTGCTCCCCAAACTCCAACAGTTACTACACCATTATCCTCAAATGATTTGCATGCTTTGTAAAACCTTTTGGCCAAGTTTGGGTGCACTGCCACGACCAGTGGACAAAACAATACACCAATGACCCCCCCATTGCCCTAGTAACCGGTTCAGCAACATTTGGACCCCCTGGCCCCTTTTCTGGCCCGCCCGTAGCATT
Organism: Chrysanthemum lavandulifolium; assembly: GCA_022545495.1. Classification (NCBI taxonomy): domain Eukaryota; kingdom Viridiplantae; phylum Streptophyta; class Magnoliopsida; order Asterales; family Asteraceae; genus Chrysanthemum; species Chrysanthemum lavandulifolium. Next base: position 259,733,817 of record CM040244.1, on the reverse strand, counting down.
TATGAACCCCCAGGTTCATGGTCAGCAAGGTCAATCTATGACCCATCCACCTCCGGCCCAGACCACCTATCCAACGGGTCACCTACCAACGACCTACTACCCAATCCAGGTCCACCAACAGCAGGTCCAACAACCGGTTCATCCACAACACTGTGTTCTACATATAGGGGTTCATCACCGCATCACTATGGTTTTGGTCAACCGGTTCACAAAGCTAGCATTAGCCTGGGCTGCCGGCCTCACGCAGCCCCACCCACTCAAGCAGAGCAGCTCATTAGGCGCTACCATGGGTCAAGAAACTGTTTTACCACATGCCTTTGCCACTACCACTCTTCATGAACCCGCTCCCGGAAATTGGAACATGGACACAGGTGCGTCATCTCACCTTAATGACTCGGTCAATAATCTTAGTGATGTTTTTTATTCTAGCATTTATTCATCTGTTGCGGTTGGTGACGGTCACACTATTCCTGTCACCAACTCTGGCCATAGCATTTTACCAACCCCTTATCGCCCACTACACTTAAATAATGTCCTCATCACTCCTAACATTGTTAAAAATTTAATTTATGTGCGTCAGTTTGTATGTGAAAATAATTGCACTGTTGAATTTGATCCTTTTGTTTTTTTTGTCAAGGACCTTCAAACCCGTCAGGTGCTGCTCCGCTGAGATAGCACTGGCGACCTCTACCCTGTCACCAAGCCATCTCCTATACCACAAGCCTACCTCACCAGTCAATATACGTGGCATCAACGTCTTGGACATCCAGGAAGTGATTTGTTGCGTAGAGTTATCTCTAATAATTCAATTTCTTGTAATAAGGAAAAATCACCCATGCTTTGTCATGCTTGTCAGCTTGGCAAGCACGTGCAACTTCCATTTGTCAGTTCATCTACTTTAGTTCAATCTTATTTTGATATTATTCACTCGGATTTGTGGACTTCACCAATACCGAGCTTATCTGGTTTTAAATATTATGTTCTCTTTTTGGATCATTATTCTCAATTTGTATGGGTTTATCCGTTAGTTCATAAATCTGATGTCTTGTCCAAATTTACCTTATTTCGCAACTTTGTCAAAACTCAATTCAATCGTGAAATAAAATTATTCCAGTGTGACCATGGTGGTGAATTTGATAACCATGACTTTCATAAAATATTTAACGACAATGGAATTCACTTTCGTTTCTCCTGTCCCCGCACCTCACAACAAAATGGTAAGTCCGAACGCATGATCCGTACCATTAACAACCTTATCCGCACCTTACTTTTCCAAGCCCACCTACCACCAAACTATTGGGTCGAGGCCCTCAACATGGCTGTTTACCTTTTAAATATCCTACCCTCCTGATCCGTCGACAATGAAATCCCCCTAACACGCTTGTTTGGCACCTCACCTGACTACCATCTCTTACGTGTCTTCGGGTGTCTCTGTTATCCTCATATAGACACTAACCACAAACTTGGTCCACGAGCCATACCTTCCATATTTTTGGGACATGCCACAAATCACCGTGGCTATCGTTGCCTCGACCTAAACTCCAACAAAATCATTATATCTCACCACGCCACATTTGATGAAACCATTTTTCCCTTTGGCACCAACACACCCACTATGAAACCATCATACGACTTCCTCGATGACTCACCTAACATCATTTCCAACATTATCAAACTAACCCCAACTCCGCCTACACAACCAACTCCACCCGATCCCACTCACTCAATCTCCTCTCCTTCCCCCATACCCGACCCTCCACCTTCTCCCATTGAGGCATCACCGGTCATACCTCCCTCCCCACCACCACCCACCCCCTACGCCCCCCACGGCCCCCGTTTCCATTTCCCAAGACCCCCCAATCTTCTTGATCCTACCCCGACCACACAATCAGTTCATCCCATGGTTACATGTTCGCGTGTCGGGACTACCCGTCCCAATCCCCGTTACGCTTGTCATGTGTCTACTGTTTCCCCTTTACCCCGGTCATATAACGCTGCCTTTCATGATCCCAATTGGTTAAATGCTATGTATGATGAATTTAATGCTCTTATTAAAAACAAAACTTAGATTCTTGTACCTCGTCCTACGGCCACCAACATTGTTCGCTGCATGTGGTTATTTCGCCACAAGTACTTGGCTGATGGTACTCTCAGTCGCTACAAGGCTCGCCTTGTCGTAAATGGTAGCACTCAGATAGAGGGGGTTGATGTTGATGAGACCTTTAGCCCGGTTGTTAAGCTTGGCACTAAACGCACCATTCTCATTTTAGCTGCTTCTCGACATTGGCCAGTTCACCATCTCGATGTCAAGAATGCATTTCCGCATGGGGATTTATCTGAGACTGTTTACATGCACCAGCCACCTGGTTTCCGGGATACCGAGCACCCTGATTATGTCTGTTTGTTACGCAGATCTCTGTATGGGCTGAAACAAGCTCCTCGGGCTTGGTTTCAGCGTTTTTCCACATATGTTCTTAGCATTGGTTTTACACATAGCCGCTGTGACACTTCTTTGTTTATCTATCATCAGGGGACTAACACTGCTTATCTTTTACTATATGTTGATGATATTGTACTGACTGCTTCTTCTGACAGACTTCTTCAGCATATTATTGCATCTCTACATAAGGAGTTCTCTATGACAGACTTGGGTACTCTTAACTATTTTTTGGGCGTATCTGTTACACGTGACTCTTCTGGTATGTTTTTGTCACAGCGTAAGTATGCTACAGAGATCCTTGAGCGTGCTCACATGGCTGATTGCAATTCCAGTCGGACTCCGGTTGACACTGAGTCCAAACTAGGAGATGATGGCACCTTGGTATCTGATCCTACATTATACCGGAGTCTTGCAGGGTCACTTCAGTACCTCACCTTTACTCGCCCCGATATATCTTATGCAGTACAACAGGTGTGTCTTCATATGCATGATCCGCGAGCGCCTCATTTTTCCGCTCTCAAACGGATTTTGCGCTACATACAGGGTACTTTGGATTATGGGTTACAGCTGTATTCATCCTCCACTACATCATTGGTTGCTTACTCTGATGTTGATTGGGCTGGTTGTCCGACTACTCGGCTGTCTACCTCTGGCTATTGTGTATTTCTTGGCAACAATTTACTATCATGGTCCTCCAAACGCCAACCAACATTGTCTCGCTCTAGTGCTGAGGTAGAATATCGCGGGGTTGCTAATGCGGTTGCTGAAACATGTTGGTCATGGAACCTTCTTCAGAGTTACATACTCGTTTCTTCAAAGAACTCTTGTTCATCGCGACAACGTTAGTGCCGCCTACATGTCCTCGAATCCGGTTCAACATCAACGGACCAAACACATCGAGATTGACATTCATTTTGTTCGGATTCAGTGGTCCGCAGTCAAGTTAGAGTTCTTCACGTGCCTTCTCGCTATCGGTTTGCGATATATTCACTAAGGGTCTACCTTCAGCTCTATTTGAAGAATTTCGTAACAGTTTGAGTGTTCGGTGTCCTCCCGCTCAAACTGCGGGGGAGTGTTAGTCGTATATTATGATGGGCTCAAGCCCACATCTATCTCTAGGGTTATCACTCTATATATGCATGTACTGTATGTGTTAATCATGATTCAATCACAATCAATTGTAATATTCTACATTGATGTTCTAAATTATGAATCTTCGCAGCAATCGTACTCATGCTTCATCTGTCACAGTAGTAGGTTCATTAAAACATGAACCAACGAATGTCGAACCACTCGTGTTCGTTACCGTATCCTTTTTTCGTCCTATCCCCCTCCCTCCCGGATCCAGAATACCTTGTTTCATTAAATCACCATGCACCGAGCGCGAAGAACCAATACAAACATCAATGGAATGATATATGCGATTAAGTAATTATGAGTCTTTGAAAGGATATATATATATGCAATTGCTCCTTTTATTTCTTAGAAATGGGTTTTTTCAGATGTTGACCAGAATACAAATAACGATGCTTCTCAACTGAATTTTTATAGGATTGATTATGTATTTGAGAGAGGTTATAACTAAAAGCTAAATTGCACCGTTAGTCTCTAAAGTCGGGACGGACTGTGCATATTTGCGCTGTGGTCCCCAAACATCACGCTTTTATTCATCGGGGATTCAAAATCCTAACGCTTGTTAAAGATCTCTTTAACTGAATATATATTTTCGTCTTTGCAGAGTTGCATGTCCAAACACTTGTTTAACCAACATACAACACATGCCCAAACTTACACGCATTATTTCACACACTCACAAATTGAAAGGAAAAGACATAAGAAAATTATGCAGATTTTGAGAACCGGACGCTACTATACTTGCATATGAATAAACTTGTGCATATTATACTAACATAATCACATGAAATGTTCGGCACCAATGCTTATTCACTAGAAAAACAAAACATAGAAACCAAATCAAGTCTAAAAAAACAATTTAAATAGTAAATTAAATAAGTTTACATAAGACTGGCGGCGCCTTCTGTATCTTTGTGGTTGGGCGAATAATACTTCTTCTTGCCTTGATACTTCTTCCCTGCAAGTCTTCACCCACTAATGTTTCAAACGGCGATTGTTGAATCTTCGCAGCTGGGACCTGTCCTCTCAAGTCATCAATGTCAAAGACAAATTGCTTTGGTATATCATACCTAGTAGTTATTTTAATGTTAAACTTGGTTGATAACTTGAGTATTTCCCTTAAACCAAGGAAGAAACAAACATTAAATGGACGCTCGAACTTGAAATTTAGCTGAATTTGGTCAGGAACATGAGTTGCAAATGACAAACTAGGAATTGCCTCCGCAAGTGTAACTGAAAAGAGCAACTTTGGAGCTACAACTTGACACGGTGTAGCTGGTCAAACGGTTCTTTTATGATTAATCTCTTCAAAGACACACATGTGATGTCCAAGATATCCTCCATCCAATTCGACCTTACCTTAAGGGTCAAACTCTCGAGAAAAGGAAACTTGGATTTGAGTAACTCGTTGAATCTAGAATTGTCATCATAAAGCTCTAAACATAATTCTCTTACGCTTGAAAATGTATCTGTGATGGGTGTCCAACTCCACAGAATTTTAGAAATTATGCGTAGACTAACCTTCTCTAGGTTTTTACCTAAGAATAACTCCTCGGACAACTGAAACTGAAACGACTGGTTAAAAACTTGTAATTTGAGGTCAATCTCAGTAAGACAGCTTTTGGAGACTACTTTCCGAATCCATTTGTTGACAAAAGAAGCCAACTCATCATCGTCTATGACAATATGTAGCTTAAAACTTGTGATTGCTATGTTGTCCCGAAAATACCTTTGTATAGTGCGGTCGATCATATGCATATACCCTTTTTGTTGTTTGCCGGGAAAAGTATGGTATTGACGGAACCTAAGCGTAGGGTTGGTAGACCAAGCTTGCAGCCATGACTTGGACAAGACAGACGTGCGGGCAGCTTCTTTTACCGGTAATAGTGATTGTATATGTTGGATCAAGCCGTGTGGAATATCTTCTAACTGCGTTGTGCGGGTCAGTTTGATTCTCTTAGTATCCTCCATATATCTCTGTGTACCATAAAGAATATATTAATTTAGTTAGTTGTCGCAAAACACAATAACGACATGCAAACGTATGAGGTTTTCTTGGTTTCAGCTAGTGTTAAAGAGATGATCGATTTAATAATCTGAACAAAGTTATATAATAAACCTATGTTATTAAGATTCTTGGAATCAATGCTGATGATGATCAACAGATTTTATATAAGACATACCTTAGAGTTTATTAATCGGATTCGCAGGTAATGAATGGAAATCGAATTTGGTATATGCTCTTATTTCGCCAAACATGTAGTATATATACCTACCATTTTTTAAGTCGGCTATATGGGCTGCCTGTTTTGTTCAGCCCAAATTCCATCCGTATGCCACTATGTCTAATCTTATACTTTAAGTCGGCCATATGAGTTTAAAAGTGAAAACATGACGAATAATAATAATAAAAAAAAAAGAAAAACATATTAAGTATTACAAGTTAAAAAGTGAAAACACAAATTGGACACCTTTTTTTTCTCAACTTTAATTCATTGCCTTTTGATTTCCTTTGAGAGTGAGGCAATCCTTTCTTTGGTAGCTCCGATCCATTGTAGCATTTTATTTTCTTGTTGCTGGAGCTTAGATGTTGAGTGAACTATGGTGAGGCAGGGAGGAAGAGGATGGTTTCTTGACTGTGGCTGCTAGTGTAGATGTAAATATGAAACGTAATAACCCTAAATATCAGGATTAAGTATTTATTAATAGGCCCAACCCTTTATTTAATATTTGGTTAGTTGGTTCACTTGGTTGTAACCTCTAAAACACATATATTTTTTTTAAAACTGATATTTTGTAATTTGTAGAATTTAAATAATAACCTAATAGAAAAGTGATGTATTCTTTTAGGGGTCTTCACGGAGCGGTTCGGTTTGGTTAGTCAAAAAATAAAAATTATTTTTCACGGGACAGGTGGGTCATTTTACTATTTGTAGCTGACCGCTCTAGGCGGTTAACCGAGCATGGGGGTACTCGTAATAAGCGGTTACTTGTGGTTCGGGTTACGGTTAATCGTCTAAAGCGCTTATAGTCGAACCGAGTATAAAATTTCATAATCCAAACGTAAAATGCAATTAGACAAGATTGTGATCACATTTTTTTTTTTTTTTCCAAAAGCAAAAGATAGCTCTATAAAAGACTTTGCCAAGGAGTGTCAAATAAAAATTTGCATGAAGTTCACTAACAAAAAAAAATCAAGGTAGATGAATAGATCCACTTGTTCATCAGACACTTATAGAAGGCCATGATATCGCTACATTAAGGAATCAAATAAAGATTACACATGTTATGATATTTAACTGATATTTAACCAAAGACTTTTATACCAACGATACATACTGCGATAAATATCTAAAGACATACATCTATATCATACACGGTTCGGTTCGAGTAACCGGGGTTACATAAAAATGAAATCCAAAACCGATTCGTGATAAATGGTTTTTTTCGATTTGGTTTCTTCGATTGTCGGTTTTCTCGGTTTCAGATCATACGGAACGGATCGGTTTTCTCGGTTTCTCGGATTTTTTGAACACCCCTAATTTTTTATGGTATTTTACATTTTTAACCATTGTAAAATTAGTTTGTCAAACAATCAAAAACGGGTTATCTAATTATTGCTTATCAAACAACATGATCAAATCTTAACACTATATTTTAGAATCATATTTTTTTATAATAGTTAATTATCTAATTATCCGTTTTGAAAACGAATAATCTATTTTAGATAAGCAATCTCAAACACCCAACGATAATAGACCATGCCTCTCAAAACTAACTCATACATGTGAGATGGCCTTTAACACAACATTTCCTTAAAAACAATAAATTTTGCGACGTAAACAATTTTAGAGGTGGAAACCAAACCATAAAAAACCAAATAAAGACAACATCACAAACATGACTTTGTAATGTTAAGGTTGACCTAGATTAACAATCAAGTCACATTTGGATTTATAACCATCTCGTTATTCTTACTTTCTACCGATGTGGGATAAGTAGACATAATTATCAAATAATGTTATACAAGGTGGAAAAAGAGAGTGATAGAGGTGAAGCAAGCAATTGGTCTGCCTGACTCGACCAAGACAATGGAAAGCTTGGAAAATAAAAGGTTACATATGCATTAGTTTCCGAACATCAAACGGACCAGTTTGCACCATAAGACTACTTTAAAAAAAAAAAAAAAAAAAAAAAAAAAAAAAAAAAAAATCAATGTTAATATAGTTTTTTCTCCTTATACCAAACACCCGTAATAGTGACAGCACATGTGACCGAAAACTTTTTTATTTATAATAAAAATAAATAAAACTTCATTAATAACCAAAACAACATTATATTTATAATTCAAATGAAAATTAAAACATTACAATAAAATTAGTGTGCATTTGTTTGATGTCAAATATGTTCTACTAAATCGGCTTTAAGACTTAGATGCGTTTCCTGGCTCTGACAACTTGTAACCTATCTGCTCTCGATCGAACGTGATCAACTTCATGATGTTGTTCCTCTAGATAAAACTCGAGAGAGATTGTCTTCCCTTTGTCTTTTCGAATCATATTATGTAATATGATGCAAGTGTGCATCAAACCTGTAATTTTCTGAAGACTCTCGATCGTGCATGAGTTTTTACTATAGCCCACTTTTTCTTTAGCACGCCAAACGCTCGTTCCACGTCTTTTCTTGATGCTTCATGCGTTTGCTTATATTTTATTCGCTTCGTAACATTCGAGCCTGACTGTGAAATGGACTTAACAAGAACAACCCACTCTGGATATATCCTCTCAGTAAGATAATATCCTCATCTATAAATCACGGCGTTAACCATGAATAAAACCTCTGGTGCTTTCCTGATTTTGAAATCGTGTAAACTACGCGATTAACGTATAACGTTGATGTCATTATTCAACCTTGAAACACCAAAAAACGCGTGCCGAATTTTTAAATTTTGTGTGGCAACCGCCTCGAATAAAATAAATTGATTCGACCCTTGTGAGGCAACCGCCTCTAATAAAATAAATTGATTCGACCCGGGATCACCCCTATAAAATTGACCACGAAATTTAGTAGGCCACCAAGGCCATTTCATACTGTCAATGCTTCCTATCATCTTGGAAAACCCATGTTTCTCCTCATGAAAAGCATAGAGTTTTCAACATCGGTTTGTGTAGGCTTTCGCAAATACTCCTCGTCATATAACTCCATAACCTCATTACAAAAAGCAACGAGAGAATCACGAGAAGTTTTATCACAAATTCATAGATATTCGTCTAGAGCATTTGGAATGGTGTCGTATGCTAATTGACGATTTTCAAAGGTACACTTAATCAACGGAAAAATGACAACTCTTTTGGTACGTTAAATAGTTGTATATACAGATAGTTATCGGTCAATTTTCGAACATTGCATGTGAATAGTGGCCGACTCATTCGAAATCGCTTATGAAATAAATAGTCATTGTAGAATGGTTCTTAAGCGAAGTAAGCCGCCACTAGAGGATTATGAGCACCGTGACGATCTCTATCAATCGGGTTTGTGGGTTTACTAGAATTGTAGAAGTGAAAGCTTGAATAAGCAAAGCGGCGTCTTTAAAAAACTCGAAGACTAAACTATCAACTTCCGATTCATCATCTGTATGATCAAAACAAAATTGATCGAAATTCATTTATTTGATTTGAGAAGTTAAAGTGTGTAAGTAAAAAGGATTGAGGTTGTAGAAGATAGTGTATGAAAAATGAGAAGAAAAATTGATCGAAATTCATTAGTTCATTGTGTTAGCTTACTTATCAAGTTACTAAGTACCCCTTATTGTTAATTTCGTGTCTAATAAGTGTGTTAGATGCACTGATTTAGTTAGAAAAATTCACATTTATCAAATTAAAAGTCACATTTATCATAGATAAAAATTCACCAACATCATGAGTGGTTACCACCACACTCAAATTTTCATGTGTAAAGCAAATAGGGACGAAAGCAGGATTAAATATGGTTTGGTGTACAAATTTTTTGAAATCGTAATATAGAAACACATTTATCATAGATAAAAATTCACCAACATCATGAGTGGTTACCACCACACTCAAATTTTCATGTGTAAAGCAAATAGGGACGAAATCAGGATTAAATATGGTTTGGTGTACAAAGTTTTTGAAATCGTAATATAGAAACACATTTCGATAGACCAGGTGCATTTAAAAAAAATTAATGTTTTGTTTTTAAAAATTTACACTAAATCAAAAAAAATCTGTAGGGGTCCCGAACACCCGCGGAAACCCCTTGATTTCGTCCCTGAAAGCAAGAAAAGTAGGGTCATCCGGTGGTACAAACCACATGATGAAAAAAAATGAGAAAATTTTGAGAGTAGACCTGCCGCCCTAACCTTTTCTAAACCAGATTTTTTTTTTCTTCTCAAATAGACCGGAGCGACTTTGAAATTAGGCTTCCAACTTAATATCATAACACGTGTCCGGTTTTATAAGTACACAAAGTACAAGTGTGTAAGCTATGTGTAAGACTTATCCCTTAGCGTACTTTGGTCGCTACTATTCGTTGGGCGACTTCAGATCTTGAAATACCGTAATTTTGTCATTTATTGAAAACAAAGTCAATGCTAAAAAATTAATAAAATATTCATACAACACAGTTTTTCGACCTGTCATTTGGACGACTTGCATTTAATATGTTTGCGACTTGTTGGTAGAAGAATGTACTTTACTGATCCACCTTTCTAAAATACCGTGACATCTACCTCAAAAATTGTGTATTATTTATTTTATACACAAATACACAGATATACAAATACACAAATGCGAGTTCATTCAGTATCGAAGTCAGCTAGCCTTCATTCAATCAAGGCAAGTTCAATGGGATCCCCCTTGTAATTTTCAAATAAACATAAAAATCAAACACACAACACATTACATATACATTTAGCGTATCTAACACACCACCGGAATTTATATCACTTAGCGTATTTAACACACCACCGCAACACTAGATCTAAAAACAAAACACACACTAGATTATAAATACATAAACTTCATATAAAATGCAGTTCCAAACAAAATGTCAGCAAAATAGAAAAAAAAAGTATAGTTATAAAACGCCTCAACATCTTTTTTTAAAGGAGTTTTATCTTCCTTATGCACATCGCTAACTCCAACATCGCCTAAGTTTTGCGATTTGGTCTACTACATAACGTTTTCTTAATTATTGACGTAGATTTTTTTATAATACATTTCATAGAGTAATATCAAAATCTAACTAATGATTTTGGAGTGCTAACTTTTACGTCAATGCTTATTGACTAGAAAAGCAAAACATAGAAACCAAATCAAGTCTAAAAAAAACTTTAAATAAGCTTATAATTAAGACTCTAGCTGCTTCTATAGACACTACTTCAGTATATTTGAGGTTGGGCAAATAATACTTCTTATTGCCGTGATGTCACTGGATTTGCAAATCGAAAAAAATGAATCAAAGAATTCAGATGGAAGTTTCAAACGGATGTTTCAAACGGAAGTTGTTGAATGTTCGTAGCTAGTCATCATACCTAGACACCTAGTATTTATAACCAACCATATTGGGTATTTGGTCGGTCGGCCTCCTTGTAGCTTATAACCGGATTGGCATTTTCAGGGAGTTAGGCAATCCCTTCTTTCTTAGCTTCATTGGTTAGAGGCGATGTACCTTAAATACCACTTCATTTAGTAATAACCAACCATACTAGCTAGACCATGCATCTCAAAGCTACCTGATACATGTGAGATGGCCCTTAACACAACATTTTCTTAAAAACAATAGCTGAAGGTCGGGTATCAGAACATCACGAAACATAGGAATCACTTCAACACTGGCCGACCGTCACTACTACACAAACTGGTTTTACCCACAAACTTTACACACGAAAAATAATCTGTGGGAAATTTCACACAGAATACCGACAAATTACACACCAAATTGTTGACTAAATTTCCGTGGTAAATATGTAGTAATTTTTCCACGAATTTCCCACTATTTACACACTAAATTGTTGACCAAATTTTTGTGGGAAATCCGTCGCAAGTTTCCCACAGATTTGAGACAATATTCACACTATTTGTGTTGATTAAACTTTAGTGGGAAACTTGTCACAAATCTCACACATAATAGCCACGGCTAAAAGTCCGTGGCAAATTTTAGCTACATTACCCACGGATTTCACACGGTCTTATCTGATAAAATAACTATGTAATTGGTCTATTGGAAATCCATGGGACACTAGCCACGTATTTGCCACAAAATGTTATTTTTTTGTTTGTCATGAATATCTACATATATATGTTTTGTATGTTCGTTTATGACTTTCGTTGTATCTTTAGATGTTTTGTATATAGGTATACAGACGTGTACATGTGTGAACGTGTAACTATATTAAAAAAGTAAAAGAAAACGATTATGTCTGTGGGAAAGTTATCGCTAATTTCCGACAGATTATCCACCAATGTGATAAACCCATGGGAAATATGTGTGTAAATATCCATGATTTCTCATGTATATCTTTTATGTTTTATGTATGCTTACACATTCTCACATTACTTAGTATGTCTTCATGTGCTTTTAGTTTCATATTATTATTTTGTTTATTTACTTTTAAATGTAACTATTTATCTAAGTATCACAAGTGTATGTTTAAATTTAAGTATAACTTATTTATGTAACAAACCATTGCACATGTATGAATATCTCGCACGATATGTTATGTATGTCCGCTTGTCAAGATATGACCTTCATTGTATCTTAAGATGTTTTGTATGTAGGTATACAGCGCAGTATTTGTGCGAACGTAACTATATCAAAAGCTAAAAGAAAACAATTATGTCTCGTGGGAAAGTCGTGAGTAATTTCCGCAGATTATCCATTTAACGTGATAAACCGTGGGAAATATGTGTAAATACCACGAATTTCCCACAAAACTATCGTTTTTATGTTTGTGGATGCTTACACATTCCCACATTACTTATTATGTCTTTATATGTGTTTCTTCTTTTATATTATATGTGTTTATTTATAAATTTAACTATTTATGCGAGTATCACAAGTTTATGTGTGGGTTTATGTATAACCTTTTTGTGCAACATATCATTGTATATTTGTGAATATCTACACGTATATGTTTCGTGTAACAACGCGCATTTTTCGGGTTACTTTTCATATTTTTGAAAATTTACTATTCACATTTACTATTCACTTTCACTATTCATCCCGTAAAATTTTTAATCCACATTCTCGTAAGATAAATTATTTTAGTAATAACCGAGAGTTCACCATCGTTAGATCATTTTCGCAAAAGTTATTAAGTAAACATCGCTTTAAAGTTTCGCTTTAGACGGTCCACCGCTTAAACATCACGCCGCATAATCTAAAATCAACTCGACAATTTTCCTCGCATCGATAAATTTTAGATCACTCATGATTAATTTGAGAATTTTAAGATTTATTATTTTAATATTACCAAATAAGCCCAAATAAGAAACAAAACTAAACTTACGTTTTAAACAATTCTACTTACACCCAGTGCTTAACGATTCTCGCAGATCGTGTTTCTAATATGTTTTGATACTTTTACATTTTTGGAAAAGTCAAACATATTTCCTCCTCCTTGACCATAAAGGAATTAACCTTATACGCTCTACATTTTGCATAAATCGCAGAACTTTTAAACTTCACAAATAACTTTTAAGTTATCCCGCGTATGAAGAAAACTACATTTTAACATCTCATATCACTTTTAGACTAATTTTAGTCTACTCTAAATAAATTCACGGTCGCTTCCTCGAAATTTCGTTTTTCCGATAAACCGCGAATTACGCTTTTTTACCCGTGATTTCAAACTTTAGCAGCGCGCTTTTGCACCCAATAAGACTTATCACCCATTTTATATTTTTATATGGAGTATAATGATGAGTTTCATCATTTCGCAAGTTTCATATTTTACGATACCCGGTTTTACGCTTTATGGCTTCTTAGCATTTAATCTGAACCAAAACTCACTCCGTAATCAAGATAATACCAAAACTATCCACCTAAGTCATCTTATCTCTATATGAACGAAATTAGGGAGGGAGTCATCACCTTGGTGTCAAAATCCTAAGCATGCTTCCTTTAGATCATTTACATGTGTAAATTTAACCATGGTTAGTTTTAACCCAATATATAGTTAACTAAAATCTTTAGCCTATAAATACCAAGCATAAACCTTCATTTATTCTTGCACCACCCTTCTTAACATCTAAAGTCCTAAACCTAAGGCATTTCTTATAAATCTTGTAAGAACATTCATGTGTTCTTGAAGAAAAACTAGCGTTGATCTTCGTTTTGGAAGTTTTCAAGAAAGAGTCGTTATAATATTCAAATAACTTCAAGTCTCCAAAAGACGTTGTTATAATCTTCATTTCTTCTTCGGGTTCTCAAGAAGGCGTTGTTATAATCTTCTAATAGCCTCGGGTTTTCAAGATTGCAAATTCTACGTCAAGCTCCGCTATATATTTTTTTTCCGTAATACTCAAGCATTCTATATTAAGGTAAGTATTTATAAAACTCAAACTTATATAAATACTTATAAACTTTGTTAGTTTATTTATTGTATTTATAAACTCTTAATATATCATAGAATCAAGTAATTAAAATACATGTTTTATTAAGTGCTACAATAGTAGGAACTTCATGTGAGGGTTTCATTTGAGTAAAATGTATCGACGAGTTGTTGGATTTACGACTTAAAGTGTCCTAGCTCCTAACGCTTCTCGCATGACCTCCGAATTGTGATGGCCCGAACGGTAGTACAGAGTTATACAAACTAAAACCATTTCTATAAACAAACATACAAATACTACATCACGATCAATATAGAGACGATATAGTTTTGTTATTTCTTTCAGATCATTATTTCAAACCTAAGTCGCAACATCCTATTCTAGGTTGCTCGTAGAAGTTCTCACGGCATATCCATCATTCTCATTATACATTTGCTATCATTTACTCTAAGGTGAGTTCATGGCCCTATTTTCAAATATTTTGTACTACTTTTGGGAGATACATGCTTAACTATTTACATATTACTGTGAGTCATAGCCCCTACTCTTTTAATACTTATTTTACAAACTCTTTGGGGAGATACATGCTCAACTATTTTCATTTACTTTTATAATTACTCTAAACTTTTACCGATTACCGTGAGTTCCTAGCCCCACTTTCTATTACTTAATTGTTTTACAAACCTTGGGGAGATACATGCTTTATTTTAAATCGAACACATTGCTTTCAAACTGATGCTTATCTCGAATGTATTATTTGCACTAAGTACCACTATTGCCAAATCCTAAGTCCCTACTATCATGAACCATTAATCACTTTGCAGTGAACGCGAATATGTGGATAGGCCTATCGGGATTGATTTAATCCCGCTTGTGTTGACCGGGTAGGCAAACAAACGCACTATATTTGAAGATCTATAGGTTAATTGGCAAATTACCTATTAGGGCAACGTTACTATTATATATCATCCGCTAACGCCGGTATCATGAGCTTAGTGCAATAATAACTCTTTTGGTTGTCAAACCATTGGTGTGAATTTATAACTCACACTACAAACATTATGGGTGTATAACAACGAACCCACACAAACCTTATGTGTTCAACTGATTTCCAAAACTCTATGAATTCACTCAACCTTTGTGTTGATGGCTTTTAAGCAT
This sequence comes from Chrysanthemum lavandulifolium, assembly GCA_022545495.1. Lineage (NCBI taxonomy): Eukaryota > Viridiplantae > Streptophyta > Magnoliopsida > Asterales > Asteraceae > Chrysanthemum > Chrysanthemum lavandulifolium. Next base: position 259,718,508 of record CM040244.1, on the reverse strand, counting down.
GTATTTCGTGTCCATAATGTCGGGTCGCACGGAAGAGCGAGGACTAGTTCAAGAAGGCTATAAATTTTATTATCATTCAAAACTCATTTAATGTATTTTGTAAACAATGGAACCATTTGGGACCTCATTTTGTAAACTCGATATTTATATAAATCGAATGATAAATCTTTAAAACGACTCCATTAGAGTACGCTTTCTATTGTTATGATCACAGTTATGAAGCAACACCCCTCGGGGAGATACATGCTTTATTTTTAAACCGAACACATTGCTTTGAAACTATAAGTTTATCCGAATCGAATGTTTATTTATGCTAAGTAACAAGATTGCTATACGTGAATTGCATTTATATAATTATGCATATATAATTGTATCAAACCAAAGCGGCTCGAGTATCATATACTTGAGGCACCAGATCAAACAAAAGCGGCTCGAGTATCATATACTTGAGGCACCGTATCAAAACAAAAGCGGCTCAAGTATCACAACGATTATTGGCAACCAGATCAAACAAAAGCGGCTCAAGTATCACAACGATTGAGGCACCAGATCAAACAAAAGCGGCTCAAGTATCACAACGTATTGAGGCACCGTATCAAACAAAAGCGGTTCAAGTATCACAACGTATCGAGGCGGTAGATCAAACAAAAGCGGGCTCAAGTATCACGTATTGAGGCACCCAACATATCTTTGGGTATAGGCACCCAACATATCTTTGGGAATAGGCACCCAACATAACTTTGGGTAGTGGCACCCAGCATAATTTGGTTTCATCATGAGCTTAGTGCAATAATAACTGTTTTGTTTTCTAAACCATAAATGTGAGACTAATTACCTCACGTTATGAATATTGTGTTCAACTGATTTCCTAAACTCTATGAATTTCAATCAACCTTTGTGTTGACAGTTTTAAGCATGTATTTCAGGTCCATAATGTACGAGGCTGGCACGGAGGAACACAGATACTCAAGAAGGCTATAAATTTTATTATCATTCGAAAACCCATTTAATGTATTTTGTAAACTGGAACCATCTGGGACCTCATTTTTTGTAAACTCTGATACTTATATAAATCGAATGATAATTCTTTTAAAACGACTCCATTAGAGTTCATTTTCTATTGTTATGATTGTTGTGCCAAGTAACACCCGCTTGAATTCACTGCAGATCACGAAATTGGGGTGTTACAGATTGGTATCGAGCCACGATTATAGAGAAACGGTCTAATCGAGACTTAAACTATAACTACTTTTCAAACGAAACATTTTATAGCCTTCCGCTCTCCGTGCCTTCCATCCTCCGCACGATTATGTGACTTTTAGGCTTTTAAGCTATATAAACATACTAGTATATTGATATATGCACTTGACATAATTTCAATCATAAACAATGTACTAAACATATACGCGTATGCTTATTCTAAGGCATTACGGCATAATCATATTTTCCTAATCTCCCAATCATGCATCTACTCGTGCTTTTTAGGATTACGAAACTTTATCCAAGACATTGTAACCGATTACAATGGTCTTTCCTACTTCCTAGACATTGTGAGATACAATGGTCTCTATTACATTCTCGCATAATCGTAAATCCTACAAGGGTCTCTATTACATTCTTAGACACCCAGAACCTACGGTGGTCTCATTTATTTCTCAAGACATTGTGGGTTACACAATGATCTCTCCATCCTTTCTCAAGACATTGTGAGTTGCACAATGGTCTCAACTACTCCTCGATATTGTAAGTTATACAATAGTCTCTAAAATTATCTTATAAATATATTTTCCTAGACACTTCAACATTAGTAACACACATTGAATTCCGGACGAATTCCTATTAAGTGGTGAGACTGTAATAACGCTGCATTTTTCGGGTTACTTTTCATATTTTTGAAAATTTACTATTCACATTTACTATTCACTTTCACTATTCATCCCGTAAAATTTTTAATCCACATTCTCGTAAGATAAATTATTTTAGTAATAACACGAGAGTTCACCATCGTTAGATCATTTTCGCAAAAGTTATTAAGTAAACATCGCTTTAAAGTTTCGCTTTAGACGGTCCACCGCTTAAACATCACGCCGATAACGAAAATCAACTCGACAATTTTCCTCGCATCGATAAATTTTTAGATCACTCATGATTAATTTGAGAATTTTAAGATTTATTATTTTAATATTACCAAATAAGCCCAACAAGAAACAAAACTAAACTTACGTTTTAAACAATTCTACTTACACCTGTGCTTAACGATTCCTCGACCGTGTTTCTAATATGTTTTTGATACTTTTACATTTTTGGAAAAGTCAAACATATTTCCTCCTCCTTTGACCATAAAGGAATTAACCTTATATCGCTCTACATTTTGCATAAATCGCGAACTTTTAAACTTCACAAATAACTTTTAAGTTATCCCGCTGTATGAAGAAAACTACATTTTAACATCTCATATCACTTTTAGACTAATTTTAGTCTACTCTAAATAAATTCACGGTCGCTTCACGAAATTTCGTTCTTTTCCGATAAACCGCGAATTACGCTTTTTACCAGATTTCCGACTTTAAGCGTTTTTGCACCCAATAAGACTTATCACCCATTTTATATTTTTATATGGAGTATAATGATGAGTTTCATCATTTCGCAAGTTTCATATTTTACGATACCCGGTTTTACGCTTTATGGCTTGGTTAGCATTTAACGAACCAAACTCACTCCGTAATCAAGATAATACCAAACTATCCACCTAAGTCATCTTATCTCTATATGAACGAAATTAGGGAGGGAGTCATCACCTTGGTGTCAAAATCCTAAGCATGCTTCCTTTAGATCATTTACATGTGTAAATTTAACCATGGTTAGTTTTAACCCAATATATAGTTAACTAAAATCTTTAGCCTATAAATACCAAGCATAAACCTTCATTTATTCTTGCACCACCCCTTCTTAACATCTAAAGTCCTAAACCTAAGGCATTTCTTATAAATCTTGTAAGAACATTCATGTGTTCTTGAAGAAAACTAGCGTTTGATCTTCGTTCTTGAAGTTTTCAAGAAAGAGTCGTTATAATATTCAAATAACTTCAAGTCTCCAAAAAGACGTTGTTATAATCTTCATTTCTTCTTCGGTTCTCAAGAAGGCGTTGTTATAATCTTCTAATAGCCTCGGTTTTCAAGATTGCAAATTCTACGTCAAGCTCGCTTATATTTCTTTTTTCCAGAATACTCAAGCATTCTATATTAAGGTAAGTATTTATAAAACTCAAACTTATATAAATACTTATAAACTTTGTTAGTTTATTTATTGTATTTATAAACTCTTAATATATCATAGAATCAAGTAATTAAAATACATGTTTTACGTATTAAGTGCTACAATAGTAGGGAACTTCATGTAGGGTTTCATTTGAGTAAAATGTATCGACGAGTTGTTGGATTTACGACTTAAAGTGTCCTAGCTCCTAACGCCATCGCATGACCTCGAATTGTGATGGCCCGAACGGTAGTACGAGTTATACAAACTAAAACCATTTCTATAAACAAACATACAAATACTACATCACGATCAATATAGAGACGATATAGTTTTGTTATTTCTTTCGATCATTATTTCAAACCTAAGTCGCAACATCCTATTCTAGGTTGCTCAGAGAAGTTCTCACGGCATATCCATCATTCTCATTATACATTTGCTATCATTTACTTTGAGGTGAGTTCATAGCCCCACTTTCTATTATTTAATTGTTTTACAAACCCTTGGGGAGATACATGCTTTATTTTAAACCGAACACATTGCTTTGAAACTATAAGTTTATCCGAATCGAATGTTTATTTATGCTAAATAACAATATTGCTATCGTGAATTGCATTTATATAATTATGTGCATATATAATTGTATCAAACCAAAGCGGGCTCGAGTATCATATACTTGAGGCACCAGATCAAACAAAAGCGGGCTCGAGTATCATATACTGAGGCACCGTGATCAAAACAAAAGCGGGCTCAAGTATCACAACGTATCAGGCACCGTGATCAAACAAAAGCCGCTCAAGTATCACAACGTATTGAGGCACCGATCAAACAAAAGCGGCTCAAGTATCACAACGATCGAGGCACCAGTATCAAACAAAAGCGGGTTCAAGTATCACAACGTATCGAGGCACCATCAAACAAAAAGCGGGCTCAAGTATCACGATTGAGGCACCCAACATATCTTTGGGTATAGGCACCCAACATATCTTTGGGAATAGGCACCCAACATAACTTTGGGTAGTGGCACCAAAGATAATTTGGTTTCATCATGAGCTTAGTGCAATAATAACTGCTTTGTTTTCTAAACCATAAATGTGAGACTAATTACCTCACGTTATGAATATTGTGTTCAATCGATTTCCTAAACTCTATGAATTTCAATCAACCTTTGTGTTGATGATTTTAAGCATGTATTTCAGTCCATAATGTACGAGGTCGGCACGAGGAACACAGATACTCAAGAAGGCTATAAATTTTATTATCATTCAAAACCCATTTAATGTATTTTATAAACCTGAACCATCTGGGACCTCATTTTTGTAAACTCGATACTTATATAAATCGAATGATAATTCTTTAAAACGACTCCATTAGAGTTCATTTTCTATTGTTATGATTGTTGTGCCATGAAGTAACACCCGCTTGAATTCATTGCAGATCACGAAATCGGGGTGTTACATTTCGATGTCTGCTTATGACCTTCATTGTGTATATATGTTTTGTATGTAGGTATACGACGCCTATGCCGGAACGTGTAACTATAGTAAAATAGTAAAAGAAAATGATCATGTTTGTGGGAAAGTCGCCGGTAATTTCCCACGATTACCCACCGATTTGATTAATCTGGGAAATTTGTGTAAATACCCACTGCACTTCCCACAAAAAATATCGTCTTTATGTTTCGTATACTTACACATTACCACATTACTTAGTATGTCATTATATGTATTTTATTTTCATATTATGTGTGTGTTTATTAGCGCAACTATTTATGTAAGTATCACAAGTGTATGTGTAGGTTTAGGTATAACCTTTTGTGTAACAAATGTATTGTATGTGGGGATATCTAAACGTATATGTTAATTATATTCTTTTATTACCTTCATTCTATTTATATATGTTGTGTTTGTAGGTATACAGACGTGTATATACTTGAACGTGTAACTATATAAAAATAGTAAAAGAAAACGATCATGACTGTGGGAAAGCCGTTGGTAATTTCCTACAGGTTACCCACCAATTTGATAAATCCGTGAGAAATATGTGTGAAAATACCCACGAATTTCCCACAAAAAATACCGTTGTTATATTATACATAGATCGACTTTTTTTTAACGGAAAAGACAATTGTTTTTCAATCTCAACTTATTTTGCTATAATGATAAAGAAACAACCAATGTTTTGAAACCCGGTTCGACTCGGCCGGAGTTAACCGGTTGAACCGGTTCCGGCAAAAAAAATAGGTCATATTAAATCGGGTTTTTAATTCTCGACCCAGTTAGACCCGACGGGTTTTAAGTGACCCGGATCAACCTGAATCTTAAAACCCGACCGGATTTGGTTTTATTTATTTATTTATTTTGAAATAAAACAAGTTAATTATATATATTTGCGACCCTAATTTTAATTTTACAAGTAAACTTTGTTGTTAAATGTTTTATTAGGCTTAACGAGTGTTGGAAAACCCGCGCGATGCAGCGGGATTGCTTAAAGGACTTACTTTGCAACGACATTTAAACCTCGGGGTTGTTTTGCCAAGTTGCGAAAGATTATTAATGTTAAAGGACTTACTTCAGAACGACACTGAACCTCCGAAATTTGTTTAAGTTTCAAGAAAGTTCATAATTAACGAAACGTTTCTGAAAAAGTTGTTCTCGCTTTTAAGATATTATAGTAATATATGAATTAGTCATGATTTATATGTGCTTATTTTTCGTATTGTTGAAAAAATAGTTTTATTTTATTTATTTATTTATTTATTTATTATATTTTTATTTATAAAAAATCAGGTTGATTCAATGATCGAACCGATTAAACTGGTAACCCAGTAACTTGGCTGAGTCGGTTTTCAAAACATTGAAAAAAACGTCTAATGCTCGAACAACAATAAACTTAAAGAGTTGAATCTACAAACAAAACATTAATGTAAAGTTAGTCTAACATATTTTGTTAGAAATAATGAAAGAAAAAAAACATAAAGTTAACAATATACTATATCAGTAGCAAACTATCCATATCCCCTATCAAACTATAATACTGTATAAACTAACTTTACTAAACTACAGCCACCGCACCAAGATCCGTTCGACCCACCTGCACCCGTCAAACATGACCACCACCATAACCCTATTCCCCAACAACACCTTCAAACCCCATCGATCTAACAATCCCTTGATTTCCCCACTCAGGTAATATCTTTTTTATATTTATTTTTCAAAACCCCTTTTCAATGGGTTTTTAATTAATATTGATATTTGTGATTTTACTGAAACATAGTGGATTTGGTGGAGGGATTGGCTTAGGAAATACTGTTCAGATTGATTTCTGCGCTTCTTGCTCTTACAGGTTTTTGTTTATTTTTATGTGATTATTTTTCTTTCTATATTATTTGAAGCTGTATTTTGAGTTAGTTAGGCATATGCAATTTTTCTTCTTAATGAAGACAAGTGATAAAATAAATTGTTGACACTTAACTTAAACTTTGGCATATTTAGGAATTATGTCGACACATAGTGATAGAACATGGATGTACAATAGATTTACTGTTAAGGCTATCATGATAAGTATTATGAATAAAAGGTGGACGAGTTTTTGGACTTCGCATATTCTATTATAGCCAATATTGCCACAAGAATCATCAATGGTGAAGTAGAACTTTGTATTAAATGTCCTTGTGTCAAGTGATGATATCGCCCTTGATTCGTCTAATCATTCTTCTGATGATGATGCGTGGATTATATAATTATTTTCAACTTTCTTGACAATGTATAGCCGTATAGGTTATCTTCTTAACTAAACCAATATATCGTAACAATGTTTAGATGATTTTTCTTGTTTATTTTAACATGGTATCTCTACTATAATCCAATATGTCAGGAATAATGTATAGTTTATTTTTCAGGTGACGCCTTTCCATCATGCCGAGATCAAGAGGTCAATCCAGAGGTTTTCATCCCAAGTCACTTAATAGCAGATCAGCACCTAAAGGAAGAGGTAGCAGTAGTATTCAAGAATCTGTTTATATAAGGGTGTTTGGATACAAGTTTTACAGCAAGTCAAAATCTGTTTTGAGCATTAATCCAGTTGTGTTTTGTTTTATTCAGTCTTCATTTTAGTTTTATAGTTGTGTTTCATTTAGTTTTCAAAGTCATTTGGTTTTTACTAGTCTAAATCTACATTTTCAAGTTTTTCTTCAAGACTGTCAAATTTCCAAAATCTGTCCAAACAGTCATTTTCTCTAGTCAGTTTCATGGCTCAAACAGTCATGCTTTTCTTCACTTAACACATGTATTTTTATCTTACTCAGAATAGGGAATTTACTATTCCATTCTTCTGGCCAAATCCAGTTTCCATCTTGTACAAATATCAGCAACACAACACTTCTTTGTTCATCTTGCACCGTAAAGATCTCTGCTTGTTATGAAACTGCTAAAAGGACCAATGTTTGTCTGTGCTTTTAGTTGTAATTTATATTAAAAAGGTTCATCTTCCTGGAAAGAATCTAAATTTCTGATGCATGTGTTTCAGAGTACCCTCATATCTGGTTGAACATTGAGTAAAGTTATATGTATGAGAAAAAAAGACCAATCTGAGAGGGAATAGAATGAGTATATTCTGTAATATGTACTGGTATCATGTCTCTAAATTAAAGTTTTTGTGTAAATTGGTTAAGGGCCTGTTTGGTTCTCTAGCTTTAAGGTAATATGTTGCCCATTTGCTTAATTCCGTGCTAATTCTTAGCTTATTAGTTGTTCCTTTTTTATTTTGAATTAGCTTATTAGAGTTCCTTCTATGATAGTAGCATTATTTTCATCCTTAGATTAGCTTATCAAAGCTTTTGGTTCCATATCAGTTGGCTTAGTTTATTTCAACCGGCTGTTGTATGCAAAGTTTTCACACTAAGCAAATCTTCACTGATAACTTTTCTCATTAACGTTTACATACTTATTTAATTAGGAAAAGCAAGAGGGACGTAGAGTGAAGCTTGTAGAATTGCATGCAAAAGTCCACACCAAGAAAGTGAAAAATCCAGGAAAGCCCGGATCAAGTGAGATTCTGGAGTTTGTTGACCCGATGTCTAAACAACGATTGGTAACTCTCGAAGTATTATTTTATGATACATTGAAATTATTTATGTGTGTTTATAAAGCTGAAAAAGTTTCGACGACGGATCCATCTTTTGTGCTAACAGGTACACCGGGGTCCGGGAGTATTTATGGCACACCCACATGCTCACCTTACGTGGTTTGTCTATTTTCATTATTTTCACATCGTCTTAATAGATTGATGTTATGTTAAAATGGTTTTCGATTTTTTTATTTTGATGGAGTTATTCTAATGGAGTAATGTGTAATTGGATGTAACAGAGATACGAATTCAAAAGCAAAATGATGAACCAAGAAAAAGATGGAGGATGAGAGGCGGATCACGGAGGCTCAAAGAGCAGCTGACTTGTTGGCTTGGCATAAAACACTCAATGATAGGTTGGAGTCTTTTGCTCAGAATTATCCTCCCCGAACTGCTGAATCGGATCCTGGTCCTAGCTAGTCGTTTGGCATTAGGCTTTAGTTTTTGTGTTAGAACTATTGTGTTGTAGTATATCGAAAACAATTTCAATGTTGCGTTGTCCGATAACATGTTGCTAACCTATGTCTTTTGTATTACGGATTTATGTCCCTTGGGCGAAACATTTATGCATTTTGGGTACTGGATTTGTTTATTTTGGTGATTTATTATTGGTTTTTATTGTTTTAAATATTAATTTTTTGAATTTACAGGTTTGGAAATTTGAAATTATAATACAAATACCACAGAATTTAGCCATGCATTTCTCACGGATTAATCACAAAATTCCCACAAATTTGTTTGGGGGAAATTTATTTTTCTGTGGGAAATTTGTCATAAAACAGTAAGAAATTATAGTGTGAAAATTGTTGGAAATTTGTGGCAAAAAACCACGATATCCTGAAAAAATTTCTTTAAGCTGGGAAATTTTGTGACTAATCTGTGGGAGAAATAGTAGTGTAAAATCGTTGGAAATTTGTGGCAAAAAAACCACGGATATGTGTGAAAATGGCTACTAGAAATTGTAGAATTTCGTGAGAATCATGGAAAGTTATCCCACGGATTATCCACAATAATATTCGTGGAAATAGTCAACGCCATGGGAAAATCGTGGAAAATATTTACCATTGGGTTTTTACACACGAAACAATTCCGTGTGAAAACCGTGGAAAAAGGCCTTTTCCCACAGAATTTCCCACTGATTTTGCCGTGGGAAAAACCTGTTTGTGTAGTAGTGCGTCTAGTAGCAAGTAGCGACAACATTAGAGGTCGAAACCTAACCGTAAAACGAACATGAATAAAGACAACGTCACGGACACGTTTTTGTGACATAAACAAGTTTAGAGGTCGAAACCGAACCATAAAAAAAACACAATAGCTGAAGGTCGGGTATCAGAACATCACGAAACATAGGAATCACTTCAACCCTAGCCCACCGTCTAGTAGCGAGTAGTGACAACATTAGAGGTCGAAACCCAACCGTAAAACGAACATGAATAAAGAAAACGTCACGGACACGTTTTGTGACATAAACAAGGTTAGAGGTCGAAACAACATAGGAATCACCTCAACACTAGCCCACCGTCTAATAGCGAGTAGCGACAACATTAGAGGTCGAAACCCAACCGCAAAACGAACATGAATAAAGACAACGTCACGAACACATTTTTGTGACATAAACAAGTTTAGAGGTTTTTGTGACATAAACAAGTTTAGAGGTCGAAACCGAACCATAAAAAAAACACCAAATAGATAACATCACAAACACATTTTTATGATTTGTAACTATCTAATGTTTACTTTTCTAGTAACATTTGGGATTATAAGGATCTCATTATTCTTATTTTCTACAGATGTGGGATAAGTAACCAAGATGAGAAAGATGGTGAGCCAACCCCAAGTGTAGAGATGGAAATTTGACAAAATGAAATAGATATTTCGGACCAATAAGTCTCTTTACAAACATCATCTGGCATATATATACACAACATTTTCCATGACTTGTATTTTCAAAATAATGTTCTCGAATTCATACATTTTTTTTTTTGGTAAAAATGTTTCAGTTTCCTTAATAACAGAAACTCCCTGCACATCTTTTCAAATCTTAAGCGTTGGTCATTATAATCCATGATTTTAAAACTCAGACTTTTGAAGATTTTATATGCTCACAAAATTGGTAGGCTAATTTATAATTGCCTTGTGCATATTATATTTTGGTAAGTCACATGAAATGTTCCACATCAATGCTTATTAACTAGATTAGCGAGGCACCAAGCATTCATGCAAGCAAGTACCCAACAATTGTAATTTTCAGCGAAACATTTTAAATACTTTTTTATCCTTAGCCTTCGATAATTTCGTCGCAAACAATTTTTTTTTGTTGCAGTTAAATTTTGTCCGAAAATTTAAAAAAGTGTCTTGGTTGAATCTCGATGGCACTATTACAATTAAATCGGATTTTTCGAACTTTGTAACTCGTTGTTTCATTTTGCAATTCTATCTATTTATTTAACAAGTTCATATGTTATATAGTTGTTGTGAGATTACACATATGCATATGAAGTTGATAAAAATCCCATTGTTCATTAGAAAATTTAAAATAGATACACGTATATAGCTTGGCCCATTAAACATTAGGGTTTACTAATATGGCTGTTCAGAATTTACGCCTCATTTTTTTTTTATCATTCTTTCCTTCAGCAAAACTATGCACAATGTTTTTTCCTTACTATGCAGTTTCATTCCAATGTTAAATTGATTCATTTTTTTATTTCCTTCTTTTTTGCATCTTTAAAAATCTCATCACCTTCATTTTCTTTTACACTCACCGTAAGCGCACTTTCCATTCACATTGTGGTTACATATCTTGATATACATGTAATTTATCAAGATAAAAACATCACCCACAATCACGTCAAAAAACAAATCCAAGCAAACATCACACACACCTTAGTTCACCAACAAAACATCCATCGAAACCACAAGATCTATTAAAATGGTGATGGGCCATCGAAACCACAAGATCCATTTTAATCAGTCGTTTGGTTTCAGTTCTGTCATCGAAACCACCTGTACAACCACATCTATTCCAACCATAAGTTTCTACCACTCATACCACAAGATCTATTACCACAAAAAGCAGATCTACAACTCAAACCACCGAATCTGCTATACAAACCACAAGATCTACCACCCAAACCAGACACAACTGAAACCAAACGATTGATTAAAATGGTGGCGGTGACAGAAGTAGTGGTGGCGGTGGAACTGGTGGAGTTGTGGTATTCACAATTATTGTGTGGTTCTTTCTTTTTTGTTAATTTATTTGGGTGGCTTATATATCCCGTTGATTTGGTTGTCTGAATCTAACCACGAAAACCACACACAACCGAAACCAAAATATCAAAATCACAAAATGGCGGCGAAGAAAGTGGTGATGGCACCAAGAGTTTGAATGCAGGGTTATGTGTTTTTAGAGAGAGAGAGATTGTTGTGTGGATGAGATTGCTTTGTCTGTTAACATAGTTTCAGCGTATGAATTTGCGGTTGTGAGATTGTTGTGTCGGGTTCGAATGTGTATTTTTGTGTTAAGTTTAGTCTTTTATATAAGTAGGATTTTGGCAGTTACGAGAATGGTTTATTGGTTTAAATAGGATGTTACAAAATTGTATGTATTGTATGACTGTTACAAACATAGATATAAAGACACTTCAATTTTTAGATGTAACTTTTAATTATATGTATTCTGGAAATTTAATGCTTGTGAATGAACCTTTCTTATTAAAGAAATGTTTTTGGTCTTAAACTTTTTAAGACTTCCTTATTAAGAAAGTCCTAAACCTTTTATAAAGTAGTATAGATAAGCAAAACATAGAAACCAAATTAAGCCTAACAAAAACTTTAAATAGTAAACTAAATAAGTTTACAATTAAGAGACTAGCTGGCTGCTTCTATAGATGAGCTACTTCAGTATCTTTGAGGTTGGACAAATAATACTTCTTATCTTTGAGCTACTTCAATATCTTTGAGGTTGGACAAATAATACTTCTTATCTTTGAGCTACTTCAGTATCTTTGATGTTACCGGGTTTTCAAATCGAAAAAAATGAACCAAAGAGTTCAGGGTGTCCCCACAAGTCTTAACATGTACGTTGATGTTTCAAACGGAAGTTGTTCAATGTTCGTAGCTGGACATCATACCTAGTAATGTTAAACTTGGTTGATAACTTGAGTATTTCCCTTAAACTATGGAAGAAACAAACATCAACCGGATGCATGAACTTCAAGTTTAGCTAAATTTGGTTAGGACTCGGGAACAGGAGTTGCAAATGACAAACTAGGAATTTCCTTTACGCAAGTGTAACTGAAAAGAGTAATTTTGGAGCTACAACTTGGACACAGGAGTGGAGTGGCCGTTCAAACATAGTTTTTATATTTAATCGATTTAATCTGAACAAAGGGATCATCGATTTAATCTGAACAGAGTTATATAATAACCTATGTTACTTTGGGGGGGTTATTAAGATTCTTGTAATCAAAGCTAATGATTATCAGTAGTGCTTATATAATATGTACCTTAGAGTTTACAGAGTATTTCTCAGTGAAAGACGGATTCGTAGGTTGATGAATGAAAATCGAATTTGCTACGCTCGAATTTTCTTTTTAAACTCAGCAGCAACATGACAAGTACACCTAGGTAATTGAATCATAGCATCAAATTATTTTCATAAAGTGGACAACTTATTAAAGTATTCAGCAATAGTAGTTCCATTCTGAGACAAAGAGTTTAGATCTATGGTAAATATAAGATCTATATTGATCTCAACTCCGATCTTCTTTTGCCAAAACATATATAGCTTTTTATATTAGTTATATGCACGGGTCGCATGTTTTATTCGAGCCTAAACCCACTTCATGTCTAATTCTAGCGTCAAATTTATGAGTTAGGATGAAAAAATGTAGCAAGTACGAGTTTAAAAGTGAAAACACACATTGGACCACTTTGTTTACAACTTTCATATATTGCCTTCGTTGTTGAGCCAAAGATGTACCTTAAATACCACTTCATTTAGTAATAACGATTATAGACCATGCATCTCAAAGCTACTTAACACATGTGAGATGGCCTTAACAAAACACTTTCTTAAATACAATAGCTGAAGTTTGGGTATCGGAACATAATGACTTCAACACCAGCCCACCATCAAGTAGCGACAACATTAGAGGTCGAAACCCAACCATAAAACGAACCCGAATAAAGACATCATCACAAAACTGGAACATAATGACTTCAACACTAGCCCACCATCTAGTAGCGACAACATTAGAGGTCGAAACACAACCATAAAACGAACCCGAATAATGACATCATCACGAACACGTTTTTGCAAAAACGACGAAACAAGTTTAGAGGTCGAAACCGAACAATAAAAAACATGAATAGATAACATCACAAACAAATTTTGTGATGTCATCCAACTTCGCGATTACTTATTTTGTAACATTTGGACTTATAAGGATCTAATTATTTTACTTTCTACCGATGTGGGATAAGTAAAGAGACTTATTAAATCATGTTATATATAGTCTAGGTTAATTCTAACATAAAGATCAAGAGGTTGTAAATATAATTTTCAGTTGGTACAACCTCCACGAAATAGCAAAGTCTAATATACCAATGCAATGGTCCAAATAATTTTATCTTTTGACATTTTCCTCAAATAGCATTGCATCTTTTCTTAATAAATATCATAATACACATGTCGAAATATAACAATGTTTGGCGTGTCTTGCGTTATGTTTCTTAAATAGATTGCAATCTTTGTTTTTATTGATGGAATATATTAGCACCACAATTAAACAAAGGAGAATTGCGTATATATCCTTCCAAAGTTTAACTAATTGCATATATATCCAATTTAAAATCATAATTACATATATATTCTTCCAAAACTTTTAAAATAACATATATATCCAAATAATTAAATTATGTATAAATAAATCTAAGAATAAATGACAATTATCACTTAATTTTGTTTTCACCATTATACCCTTTTGTTCTCTATTACCTGTGCACAACTCATATGCTTCCCCAATAAAATCAAAACCTCCATTGTTTTATTACCATCTAACGAATAGTTTTAAGTGACTAAAATAAATCAAGATGAGAATTGAGTTTTTGTGTTTGCGAGAAAAAATTATCAAAGAAGAGGCCATGTTCTTGTTGATACCGGAGATGTCAGCAACTGAGAAAATTTACGACAAATAAAATCAATAAATTATTTGATCTAAAAAGAAAAAGGAAGTAATAAAAATGACAATAGAAAGACTGTTGGCAACTGATGCTCGTCAGAGAAAAACTTGTTGTTACTTTGTTTACGTGATAATAATTTAATTGTAGTTTAATATACTAAATTGTTTTAACTACGTACATACATTTTAAAAGTACATGCAAGTGGATAGAAGAATTGTTGAGTCTTGTGACTCTCGATGTCATGTTTCAGATAAAGGGGAAGATGGGTTTAAAGAAAAAGGAAGGGTATAATAGAGAATTTATATTAAAATGTTTTATTTTATGTATAATTTAATTATTTGGATATATATGTTAATTTTTAGCTTTAAAATGATATATATGTAATTTTGATTTTAATGATATATATCTGATTATCGAAGCCAGAGGATATATATGCAATTCACCCTTAAACAAAAGAATAGTATACAATGGAACTTTAAATTTGCAATTAGTGTTCTTGATCTTTAGTTTAGCTATTTTGAATCATCCACTATAGTTTCTTTTCTATGGCTCCAATTCCATTCACCATCCGCCACCCGTCGCCCGTCGACACCCAACGATCTTTAACACAACGGTTTATCACACATTCAAGGGCGAAAAGACGAGGAAATATTGATTTCAATTGTCGTGTGAACCTTAAAGGTTGTTGTGTTACTTGTTTCATTTTGTTCACTTTTCCTTGTACATGTACGTTTTTGTTCTTTTCTTTATATAGAAATAAATATTACCGTTCCAAGAAAAACTAATGTTGATCCATATACTTGTTCACTCTTTTTGTGTCGCATAAAACAATTATACACTCTCTCGGGAGATCATTGATCTCACTGTCGATCTAAACTAGATCATTCGAGGTGAATTCTCGCTCGGTTAGGACCACTCTACCTGCTCAAATGCGGAAAAAAAAATAATTGGATATGATCAGGCATGTCAATATAATGCAAGTTGATCGATAATGATTTTTACTACCTCCGTTCCATATTAAGTGTTCACTTTGACTTTTTGAAATCTTTTTTATTCAAATGTGACCTTCAATTATATTATTTTGTTATATAATAATTGATGCAAAATATATTAATGAATTGAGTTTTAACTGTATTTTCATTTAAATAATTTTCATCAATTATTATGTTGCACAAACAAAAATATTTACAATAAAAAATGAACAAAAAAGACTTAAAAACTTAAAGTAAACATTTAATATAGGACGGAGAGTATCATATATACTATATACTAATACCCGTTTTGTGAGGGTATAAGAAAATCGTTTATACATGTGATCTTGGCATTCTCTTATTGGTCCATTAGGTGGTTGTACAAAGTTGACTACCAACTACAAAACTGTGGCAAGCGCTGATTGGCCAAAGTGTGTTTCACACTTTACTGTTCACGTATTACTTCACAATATACGGTTGGTTAATGTAATTTAGATGTACAAAGTCATTTACTCTTGACACATATGTCCTTTTTAGACTGCTAGAAAGTTCTTCCATATACACTGATAATAGATCAAGTAAGGTAAAACAAAGACTCCTAACAAATCTAGACTCTTCTTCTCTTCACTGACAAAAACACATACACACACTAAACAAAAACACTCCAGAACCATCTTCTCCATTCTCTATGTCTCTAAAATACACAAATCTTATCCTTTCATGAGAAAAAAGACTCGAATCATTCATGGACAGAAAAATTATAAATATTATTAATAAGTGTTTGAAACGACGTCGTATGCGGATTCCTGACCCGACCACACGTGAGAGGAGCAACAGTACATATTCCTTTTTTTTTTGTCGTTTCAAACGTTACAAAGAGTGTTTCTTTGTCGTTTCGGGTAAACAAAACCCGGATAACAACATCACCGCCTCACACTTGCCCTCTTATTATTAAACCTAAAAATCATAAACCCCAGAAACTTCACGAAGAACACCACCAATCTTACGGTTGCCCAGAAACTTCACGAAGAATCAAAACCCCGGATTACATCATCACCGCCTAAATCTTGCCCTCTTATAGGTAAATTGATACTATTGTAGATGCGGATGGACAAAAGATAACGGGTGGTTCCAACACACATTCAAATGATGGATCATACACGGGTAAAGTAGTTATCGATAATGATGACCGTGTGACCAATTGTATATTCCTGTTTCGGTTGCAATTTGATTATATTAGTAGCTTACTTAGTTTTCCGGTTGCAACTGTAGAGGTTCGATCTATTTGGATTATTTGATAGCCTTTGATAAACTATGGGATTGTGTACATGTTGGCGAGGCAACCTTTTTAAGGTTGCAGCCAATACCCATGTATTTTCTTTCTTAGATTCCCAATCTATCCGACCTCCATTATTACAGTTGTCTATTTGATGCCACACTTGCTGTTTTTGAACGTCTTATAGTATTATGTATAGTAGTATAACAATTGGCTGTGACGAGTCTCAATGAGTTTGATTAAAGCTAAGATTGCTCGCACCTTGGCAGGGTAACCTGGTAAAGTTGCAGCCATGGCGGGCTGATCCTCTTTTTCGATGTTGTTTGTAAGAGGTTGTTGTCGCAAGTTTGGGCCTTTTCGATTGGAACTGAGATTGTCTAACCCTTGGCTAGGCAACTTATTATAGTTGCAGCCATGGGAGATGTATCATGTTTCTCCGTTTTTTGGCCAAAATATACACTCATCTGCCAAGTGAAATACATTTATGTTTATGAGGTGCAATTGATGGTGATAAAGGTTGTAGTACGCTGTGATGAGAATTATTGGTTCGTGGTGTTGCCATGGCAACCTGTTCGAAATCAGGTCTGCAGCCATGGCCGGTATTGCTACATTTGTTTAAATATCGTTGCCCAGGTTTGTTGCCAAAAGACAAACCATTTTAATCGCACCAACTTGCTTGAACACGATCAAGTTTAGATACAAAAATAGGCTTAATGCGCCATTTTATAGCATTAGCGTATTGTCATACTCATCTATGATCTTTCTTCGCTCTAAACTTTTTAAGTTGAATGAGTTTTTGTGTATTCACTCTAAAGTTTTAAGCCGAACGTGTTTCTGTGATGCAGCGCGTAATTGAGAAAGAGAACAATTTTAAGCCGCTTGGACACAGATACATATCCTTCTTTCCAGACAGGTATCTATGTTGCGTTGTTGCTTCATATTTCCGTTAACTTGCTCTCAAAAAATCATGGACAGGCACTTTTTTTCTACACAAGAACGGTTCGTGATATTTCAGCAATTTTGCTCGGATTTATTGGCCTAAAAATTTATTGTTTACACTCAAATAAAATATGCAAGAAAGGTAACATGATATGATACATGCACATTCCCATATATCTGCAAACATATTACAGGTCCTAATGTTTAAATTTGATAACATATTTGTTGAAAGTTTGAAATGAATTTATTATGTATTTTTGTTTGTGGCCGAATCTGATGAATTTCCTCATTTACAGTGCTTTTGGTCCTGAATTACGATGGCATAATTTGTATGTTGTCATATTGCAGGGGATCACATCAATCAAGATCATTGTCGCTTTCTCTGTAATAGCTATATTGAAACAAGAAGAGGCAAAGGAAGAAGAACAAGCGCCGAAAATCAGATGGACCAAGTTGAAATGCGCATGGAACATTGAAGCTGCTGCTATAACTGGTGGAACCTTAATGGCAATTAGTGGTGGTGTGATATTTCATTTTTTTCAGTCATATTTCCTACTGTAATGTCATGTGTATAATGGAACAGGGATTTAAATACGTTTGTCGCATCTGTAGCAGGTTTAGCTGCTCAAGCAATTGTTGGTGGATAAATTATGGGGTTGCTTATGTCTGCTCCCATTCATGGAACTTTAGACAATGGAAAAATTCACAGACCAGGTAACATATTCTATGAATTTTATTCCGATGTTCATTTTCTTAGTATATTTGAATATATTGTAATACAATTTGGTCTATTTGTGTATGTGCTTGACGAGGTTGTTGTGATTGTGGTACCACATTTGAGTTTTATACACTACTAATGGGTTTAGGAGTAAGTATTTATGGTGTCTTGGCGTCCAGGTTTCAGTTAAAAGAGGCCACTTTTGGATGACCGAAAATGATGAAGCTTTAATGATGTTGACTACTGACTTTTAACGTCGCCTTGGCTTCTTGGAAGTGTTGATCTATCCATGTACATCCTTAATCTTCTAATTATATGTTTTCCTTATACAAACAACGATCTCAGTTGAATACAACACCCTCGGCGTTTTGCAGGTCTATTATTTGGGAATGCAGTAAACGGTGGTCTGTAACAGGCTCTTATTTGGTGTCTCCGACAGAGAAAGACAAACCAAAAAACGTTAATGTAACTCTCGGTCAAGCAGCTTCAGTAAGCAATTGCTCAGGTAACGAAAAATTCTGATTAGTAATAACTAATACGGATTTCTTTGTATATAATTCTTTATTGAGTCTCCTATTTCTTTTTCTATTCTTTTCACAAAGGTACGTGTATGTTTTGCTCACAACTCCAGTTCACATATACAATTAGAAGAAATTGATGCGGGTACTCGATTAATTATCTTAGATTTATGTGCATTATCTGGTAGACTTATGACTGCTTCACTTCTTTAATGGGACATATTTTGTACTGATAATTAGCAACATTTGTAATCTACATTATGATGCCGTCATAAACCTCTTTTTAACCAGTTAATTGATTGCTTTATCAAACTTAAATAAAGATTGCAGGCGGCGAAGCATGAACACGAGATTGAAGTTTTTTTAATCGTATCATTGCAGGTTTAGCTACAGCATAAGGTGAAACAGGATGAGTACTTTCGGCATTGGAATGTAAATTCAAGTGATTGCTTGAATTAATGTTAGGATGTAAATTCAAGTGATTTTTATATCTATCTATCAAATAATCGGCTTTGACAAAGTGAGTTGCAATTGATATGCTTTAAAAAAAAGGCAAAAACCCCCGCTGCAACGCAGCGGGTTCCAGATACTTGTATTGAATTAAGAGTGGTTTCGTTATGCGGCGGTAAGGTGGATTAAGGTGTCTGTTCCTTTTATACCTTAACAGTGGTTTGGGGACGAAGCCGATCAGAAGATTTTGGTACCACCTATAAAAAAGTCTGAGGTGATAGCTAGATGTTGAGACAGGTGAAACCATCAGTTCTTCAACTGCATTCGTTTTGGTGGGTTTCTATTTTTCAGTTGTTTACCTGTCTGAAATTTACTGTTGTTTACATGATTGATATATGAGGAATGAATATCATCATTCTCATATAAGGAAACAATAAACCCACGCTTAGAATAATATCATCATTATGTTAATGATGATGTCGTTGATTTTAGGACGATGTTAGTGTTTTTAAATTATTGAAATTAGTTGTGAAGATGGTGCAATTAATGTTTGTGTACTTTTACGGGTTTATTGACTTGCTTGACTTGAACATGATTATGTTATCTTTTCGTTTCCTAGATGTAGATAGATGATGATGTCGTTGTTTGTAAGAGGCTGTTGTAACGAGTCTTGGCCTTTTAGATTGAAGCTGAGATTGTCTCAATCTTGGCGGCGCAACTTATTATAGTTGCAGCCATGGGGGATGTATCATCTTTGTACGTTTTTTTTGGCCAAAAAATAGTCATGTGCTAAGTACCACATTTATGTTTATGAGATGCGAGTGATGGTGATAACAATTGTAGTAGGCTGCGATGATTCTTAGTGAATTCGATAAAGCTGAGATTCTCTTCATCTTGGCATGGCAACTTATTACGGTTGCAGTCATGGCCGGCGTATACATTTATGTTTATTAAGATTTCTTATATTTTTTATGTACGTATTCCATCTCTTTATTTATTACCTTCTTTTTTCTTTTTGCTGTAGCCGCACCACAGGTTGTTCATGGTGATCGGGAACACTACTGTTTTATGTTCCATGGTCAACCAATGTTACAGAAACCAATCATATCAGACCTCTTTGATGTTGAAGTTCAAGGTGAATAACATTTATGTTCTACTTCATCATGTTGGTTTCAAGATACGGTTGTATGAGCTATTGCCATATTTATTTATTGTCTTTGTTTTTGAAACCAATTGCATACAAGTGTCTCATCTTCTTGCAATTTAAGAGTACGGCTCACTGAACATGATGTATTAATGCCAGCGACGAGAAAAGTTATACGTTTGATCACAAGATGATTGAATGTAAGCTTTCGATTCTTATAAGAAAGCACGAAGATGGTATGTATATTGAATGTTTGTTTTTTGAACAAATTCATATCGTAACCTAAGTAATATACAAGACTTCTTTGCTAAAAATTGTGAATTCAACTTCCTTATAATTGGCGGGGCGTAAAAGAGTCACAGATATCATACGGATGCAAGTTAAATTGTATGTTTAGGCTCCATGTAGCACGTGCTCGCGATCTGTCATTAACAAATTAACAATTATTAGTATAAATTATTATGTACAATTCTAAGTGTTGTTGCTTTCATGTGAAGGATTGGCTGAGCCGGGCTACAAACTGGGCTGAATTTAGCGCAACAGCCGGTCTTTGTGTTATTGACCGTCGGCACAATGAGAAAAGGTATCTGAATGACCTTACTTTGATGTGGTTAACTCATCGACCTTTCCCTTTTTCCCCGAGGTTTCTTCATCTTGGAAAAGTGGCCTTTTATCGATTTAGCAGAACTTCTTCAGGCAAGACCATAGTGTTGACACCGACAGCGGTTCCTTCGCAAGTAAATCTGAGTCCCCATCAGCATCTGGTAATGAGTGTCTCTGTTCAAAATTGTTAATCAAGTTCAGTTAGTGGTCTATTGCTTATAATATATGTTTTGCTTTGAAGTAACTAGATAGTTTGCAATCGTAGAGTTTGTGTATTAAATCTCTCAACTGAAGTTGATATTTAAATTTGAATATGGTTACTGGAACTGCAGCCTTATGATTATTGGATCACTATCAATACTTAATATCAATAAACATTCTTAAAATGGAAGTAGTTCTTTGGACTTATTATTTTTGTTACTTTTTGGGTGTGCAGACGTTGTTAACATATAGTACTTGCAACATTCAAATAATGTTGTCTATATCAAATTCATATAATTCATTCACATTGGCCTTTTGTCATCTTCGACTAATTAGTATGTTTCCGTAAAATAATTGGAAATGACTTGGTAATTTGATTTCGTAACGAATCAATCGATTGGTATGATGAGTGCCATTAGTCACTTTAGTTTTATGTGCATGAAAGTGGCAGGATACAATCGGGTTACTAACATATTAGTTTCAGTTGCTACATACCTAATCATTATACTATATGTGTTGTTTCGCATGCACATATATCAAGAATTTAAGTTGTAGTTTGCTAAATTTTTAACATAACACGGCTTCAAGAAAGAACGCTACGCAAGAATCACGTTAATATCATTATGCAAAATACAAAGTCTACAATAGTTGAAAATTTGTCATATCATCTCTCAAATTTGATATACGGAGTAGGTGGAAGGGAGTTGTCAACTCGTAACATAGTTTGTGGATGGTATTAAGCGAAAATTACTTGAGGGAGTAGGTGGTGGTCGATTAATCGGCTTTTGACTTTTTTTTTTTGGCAACAATGGTTTTAATTGCATGCGTTCTGTACAACATTGTTAATTTTGTGTCTGATATATAGTGTCCTAGATGCACTGATTTAGTTAAAAAAAAATCACATTTATCAAACTGAAAGTCACATTTATTAAAAGTAAAAAATTCACCAACATCACGAGTGGTTTACCACTACACTTTTTCACAATTTTTCATGTGTGAATTGAAGCAACCAAAGTAGGGTCATCCGGTGGTACAGACCACATGATGAAATATAAATATTTTTTGAGAAGTTGGTAGGAAGAGTCAAGATGATGATGCAGACGTACACTTACTCGATTATGTGTGAATGGTCAATTCATCGTCACTAAACCCGCTCTAACTTTATTCGGATTTTGCTATCTTAGGGTAGTGGCAACACCTTCGGTTTGCCCATCGGTTTGCCCTTCGGTTTGGAGCATGCCTAGCGGCATGAGTGCTGCCTCCTTTTCGGCATCACGCCGCATGGGAGCTTGGGTTGTGAAATCGGCAAAGATTGCCGAATCTACATGGGCAAGAAAAGAAACAAATATGAACGCTTGGACATTAAACGGGAATTGCTGTATGGTTTAAAAAATAATAGTTGAGATATGGGTTAAGCGTGCCACTAAAATCTATTATTATGGTATGAGATGAGATAGGGATATTATCGGTGGGTGATTAGCATTTAAAAAGCGCTCAAGATGGTTGCAAGACTTTATAGTTTTCGGGCGCATTATACTGACCTTTTATAAAAGGTTTTCAATCATCGCACGATCAAGGTTGTATTGTGTGCATCGTGGTATTTTATTATGTCTTCATGATTTATACGATTGGCCATAGGGAGTTTCTATAACATGGCCCATATTTTCTCATTCGGACAAATTATTTGGACCTCCTCCTCCCCGCCTTTTTTTTTTTAACATAAGGCACCCCACGATTTTGTGTGTTTCTTCTTCTTTTTTATAAATTTTTATATCAAAAATAATAAATTTAAAAGTGCGGAACAGAAAATATAAAGTTTAATAAGTTAAACTCTTAAAATTGTTAAAATACTAACATTAATCGACAAAAATTTTGTTGATCGAAAATAAAAGGAGACAAATGAAATCTTGACTAAACCCTCCTTATGTCACATCTAGGTATGAGCTAGTCATTGTGTTATACAAACCTCCATGGTCAACTGTACAAACCGCGAAGACATAATACCCGGCCGCCTCATGAATCTACGAAATTTTGAGGCCTTGTACGAAATAGATTCACGGTCGGCTCAATCCCAAGGTTCGACAATATACTTCAAACATAACAAGCCTATTCAATCCGATGGGCACAAGTCGTGATATGTGAACCTTGAAATACTTTATCACCCTCGTAAGAAAGGTAGAAAACGGAACTCGTGACTCCGAAAACGTAGCACGCTTCATACAACCCAATGGCATCCTTCGGCAATTCTCCATAGTAAAATCTATCGGAGGTAAACGGGATCGAGATCCCTAGAATCCGTAATCATTAATGAGACCTTCCACCTCCCCTGGAAAGCACGGAGGAGTATATGCATGTCCGACTTGGGGACAAGGTCGGATGCTGGATGCTCAACCCAAGCCATAGAATATCGAAGGCAACGCAAACAAAACGAAATAAAAGAAAAGTGACGCACCGAATCTCACGAATACTCGAAAACAAACAAGAATAAAGATGGGTAGAGTAAAAATTTATGAATGAGGGTTAAAGGGCTTATATAGGCAAAGGAGGTGGGGACACAAAACGTCACGTCATGTCAGAAGGGAGCGGATCTGAACCGTCAACGAATACCATCTTCCACGTGGCACGATCTCACGGAAAACGGTATATATTATTTTAACTCATTTTCACCCAATGGGCTTGGGCCCAATACCCAAAATGAAGCCCATATAACCTGAACTGGCCGAGACACTCCGAATGAAGCTAACGGACAACTATATTAAGTATCATGCCACTTGTCAAAAACAAGTAACCCGATACTGGGGGGGACATGACGACGTATATGCCTCTCCGGTCCATAGCCAAGTGGCTCGATACTTTAACCAAGGGCACGATATTTTAGCCGAATGGCTCGATACTCTAGTACAACATCCAAGGCGAGAGATGCGATGTCGGCCATCCGTCCGGAAGCGCTACCGACCGACAAGACTTTTGGCATCTAGCTCGGATACACTTTGTCTCATCCCGTGGATGCTCTGGACATGACCCTGTGAATGTGTCGTGACGGTGTCACCGACACCATCAACGGTCCCGTGAAGACGATGTACACAGTGACCGACGGTGAACGTCGTGTAGTATAAATATGCATACATGATTTGGGA
Organism: Chrysanthemum lavandulifolium; assembly: GCA_022545495.1. Classification (NCBI taxonomy): domain Eukaryota; kingdom Viridiplantae; phylum Streptophyta; class Magnoliopsida; order Asterales; family Asteraceae; genus Chrysanthemum; species Chrysanthemum lavandulifolium. The sequence goes on along the minus strand of CM040244.1, from coordinate 259,693,980 downwards.
TTAAGGTATCATTTCTCTCACACATACTTTTATAATATACCTTCCGGTAAAACATATACTTACTTCGCGGAGTCGGGTCCCGGATAACACCCGGGCGAGACTAACGCTGCTCATCTTAAGAGGATATGGAAGGCTTATTCCTGCTACCGAAAGATAACTCAAAACCCACAAAAATTACTTGACATATGTTAAACCTGAAATGGTCCCTTTTATGATTTTATCCATTATTAATAATTCTAAGTCATCCATAAAATTGCCTATTTACTGTGAGAAGACGAAAACCTTGAGAGTTATTTATTTATTTTCATATCTAAATGACATCACTACATCATCATACATTCATACGCATATATAGTAATCAAGAATATATTTGTTATAGTAGTGTGTTTTCTAATTCTTCAATGCTGGTTCTCTTGTTTCAATTAAATGCCATTAGAATCAATTCGCAGGAGTTGTATCGTAACATTGTCTACTATAAAACGTTTTCTTAATTATTGACGTAGATCTTTGTATAATACATTTCATTGAGTAATATCAAAATCTAACTAAAGATTTTGAATAGAGATGGCAACGGGCGGTGTCGCGGGAATGGTTAATATCGTCGCATCCCAAGTTAATATTATCCCTATTTCGCCCCCGTCCCGCTTTTTACGGGGCGGAATCTCCAAATGGGAACCTGGGATTTTTTCCGTTATGTAATTGACATTTTAAATATATCTCAAACATATTTCAAATGGTACTTGAGTGAGATTCTCTTTTGATAAGAAAAAAAAGTAAAATTATTCATCATATAAAGATTTACTAGATGCTCCAAAGTAGTTCAAATTCTACTAAAAGGTGCTTCTACTTATATATTTACTAACTATCAATTTTAGCTTATACCACCCATTGTAACTTCAAACCCAAAAGGAAACAAATAATGTACAATTTATTTTGCACAACCAACCCATTATAAGTGTGTCAGTATCACAAATCCGTACTTAACATAAACAATCTTGCTAATTACTATCACAAATGATTCGAGTAACAAATTAACATACATGATCCATCAAACCTTAACAAATAATTTGTCAACACGCTTTAAAGTACATCGGAGAGTTAAAGCATCACCATAATAAAATACTACTCAACAAATAATTTGTCCATCAAACCTTAACAAATATTTTGTCCACATATAATGTATTTTGTATGAAAATATATTCGGGACGGGTTCGGGCCGTGGTTCGAGGATCGAGGTATTACTATACCCGCCCATACCCTTTTCAAGATCGAGATTCCCGCCCGCCTCCCAAATAACTCGGGGATTACCCGGTCAAGTCGGGTCGGTATCGGATTCTCCGTCGGGTTCGAGTTTTTGCCATCTCTAATTTTGAAGTACTAACTTTATGTCTGCTCCCAAACTCGTAAATGTGTTTAATTAAGGTTATAAATATTGCTTAGGCGTTAATGCAGCGGTCGGTGTCGTCAAACGATTAATCAATTAGGCGACGATTATTCGATTGAATTTTTATATATAAAATTAAAAGTTTTTGAAATTATATATAACATAAACGAAATGTTTCAAAATACTTTAACATTCAAAGTTCAAATGGTTCAATTAATATTCATAAATCAATTTTTGAATTCAATTATGGGCCTTTTGGTTCGTAATTTTGAAATAGAGGTATTTCAAGTTTAGTAAATAATGGTGGATTCATGCTATTTGGTTTGCTTTTTTTTCAAATAATTTGAGTTAGAAATGACATGTAAGCCCCTCATTTTTGACATGACAAACACGATTTGTAATAGATTTTAATATCAAATTCACCAAAATACCTCCAAATTTGGCCAACCAAACACCCCCTTTGTGTCATTTACATTCAATTGAAATAAGAAAAACAAGCATGCTTTCACATTTTGTGTTAAATCAATGTTCGAGGTGCGTTTGAATGGCTATGTCAACTAATTTTGTAAAAAACGGGAGATATATTGAAATAAAAACATCAATTTTAGTTTTTGAAAAAAGTTGACCCGCGTCACTGAGTTGGCCGATTTAGTCGACTTTTGTCCGACTTAACCGATTTATGTCCGATTAGCTGATTTTTATCCGATTAATCAGTACATTAAGTGATTTGTGACTAATCTTAATCCCCGCCTAGCTTAGGCGCCGATTATCGGCCACCTAGGCCGCTTTTTACAACAATGCGATTAAGTGAATCAACCAATTAAGTGAATCAACAATGCGATTAGGTGATTTTTACTGTATTGTTTCGAACTTTTAGTATGGAAGCTTCGTTTGTGGTCTAAAATAAGGTCGTGAAAATTTAAAGATCCTTTATCACTTGGGTTTCTAGATGTCGCTTTAGTAATTAGAGTTATGCATTCATGAAAAACAAATTAATGCTTGACATACATTTTCATGCATTTATGTATTTAGGCGTTGTAGTCAACGCATGTAGAATTAATCTCTATTCATAGTACGATATGCAAAGGGTTAATATACAAAAAAAAGTTACTAAATTTTAAAAAATTTGTCTTGTTACTAATGTTTATCTTCCGTCATCTAGTTACTATACTTCACGTAACCGGTTATCTTGGATACCAATAGTGAGACAACCTATTGTTACCGTTAAAAGCTAACGCATATACACACCGTTGTTGTGCACATGTTATCTAAGTTATTAAACTTTTTGAAAAATTTGTCCTAAGTCACTAATGTTTCATTCGTGTCATCTAAGGTACTAAACTTCACGAGTTGTGGCATATGTTACGAACCTTTAAAATTATACGCTTTATACGATTTTATACACCTTTTATATGCTTTTATTCATTTTCATTCGCTTTATACTTTTTGTTTGTTTTACGTTTTGTCCGCTTTTATACGTTTTCGTCGTTTTGTCCCATTTTTACGTCCGCTTTATAGTTTTATATTATCCGTTTTATACGTTTTGTCCGTTTTATATGGTTTTATACATTTTTATCGTTTTTATTCGTTTCATCCGTTTTTATCGTTTGTCTGTTTAATAAGTTTTCGTCAATTTTCTTATGTTTACGCCTATTTTCTTATGTTTTCAAACATAAAAAGGGACGAAAACAAATGAAACATAGAAAACGGGCAAAACATAAGAAAATTGACGAAAACGTAAAAAGCGTATTAAAACGATAAAACGGATGAAAACGAATAAAAACGTATGAAAACGAATAAAAACGATAAAAATGTACAAAACCATATAAAACGGACAAAACGATAAAACGGATAAAACGTATGAAAATGTATTAAACGGATGAAAACGAATAAAACTTATAAAATTTGTATAAACGATAAAAACGATAAGAACGGACAAAACGATAATAACGGACGAAACGTATAAAAAGATTAAAACGTAAAAACGGATGAAACGAATAAAACGTAAAAGAGGATGAAACGGACGAACCCGTAAAAAGGACGAAAACATATTTTAAAGGTTCAAGAATATATTTAACAACTCGTGAATGAGACCTTATATGACACAAACGAAACGTTAGTGACTTAGACAAATTTTTCGCAAAGTTTAGTGACTTGTTTGTATAGGTTTAGAACATATGTGCCACAACCAGTTGTTCTTCCACGTAGTGACTAAAGGTGCACATATAAAAAGTTTAGAATATATGAAAAACCCGCAAGATAAGAACGTAGATGACGTAAGATAAACATTAATGACTTAGACAAATTTTTTGAAAGTTTAGAACTTTTTGTATATTAACCCATATGCAAAAAGAGGAGGTCGTCTCAGACATTCGATGGCCATCGTCAACAAAGAGGCTCCATTGAAGATAAAAATGTTTCATAAGAAAACATCACAAACAAGCTTTTGTGACGTGAACAAGTTTAGAGGTCCAAAACCAAGCCATAAGAAAAACATGAAATAGATAACATCGCAAACAAGTTTTATGATATACTCTTAATTCATATTTACTTATTTGGTAACATTTGGTATTATAAGGGTATCATTATTCTTAGTTTCTACCGATGTGGGATAAGTAAATAGACTTATCAAATCATGTCGTACAAGGTGGAGAAAGATGGTGAGCCAACTCCAAGTGTAGTAGAGATATTTGACCAAATAGAATAGATGAAAGAATGTCCATTAATTGGACCAATTAGTCTCTTTTGCAAACATCATCTGGCTATATATAGCAGTTTCCATGAATTTTGTTTTTTCCAAATAATGTCTTCCAATTCATACAAGTTTTTGGTAAAAATGTTTCATTTTCCTTTCCTTTATAACACAAACTCGCTACACATCTTTTAAAATCTTAAAACTTGGTCACTATAATCCCTGATTTCAATACTCAGACTTAAAAGTTGATTATGCTCACAAAGTTAGTAGGCTAATTTAGTAAAGTAAAACCAATTTGAAACATTGATATAGTTGTTATTCAATAATTTTTCCTTTTTCCTAGAAATGGGTTAAGTTGAATGTTGACCAGAATATAAACTGTTGGGGGTGCTAGTTCAATCATTGATGTATTTAAGTGGTTATTAAAAAGAAAGTCTGGGTTAATTCCAAAATAAAGATGCATGAGGTTGTAAAATATAATTTTCAGTTGGTACAACCTCCACGAAATAGCAAAGTCTAATATACCAAAGCAATGGTCCAAATATTTTTATCTTTTTGACATATTCCTCAAATAGCATTGCATCTTTTCTTATATCATATTACACATGTCGAAATATAACAGTGTTTGGCGTGTCTTGCATTATGTTTCTTAAATAGATTGCAATGTTTGTTTATTCATGGAATATATTAGCACCACAATTAAACAAAAGAATAGTATACAATGGAACTTTACATTTACAATTAGTGTTCTTGATTTTTAGTTTAGCTATTTTGAATCATCGACTATAGTTTCTTTTCTATGGCTCCAATTCCATTCACCATCCCGCCACCGTCGCCCAAAAACCCAACGATCTTTAACACAACAAATTATCACACATTCAATGTGAAAAGACGAGAAACATTGATTTCAATTGTCGCATGAAAATTTTAAAGGTTGTTGTTTTACTTGTTCGCTTTGTTCACTTTTACTTGTACATGTAATTTTGTTCTTTCTTTATATAGAAATAAATATTATCGCTCCAAAAACTAATGTTGATCCATATACTTGTTCATTCTCCTTGTGTCGCATAAAACAATTATACACTCTCTCGGGAGATCACTGATCTTAATATCGATCTAAACTAGATCATTCGAGGTGAATTCCCGCTCGGTTAGGACCACTCTAGCTACTCAAATGCAGTGCCATCTCTGAGTTTAAAGAGACCGTGTGCAAAATTCAGTTTAATAACAAAAACGGAGCCTAAAGTAGAAAGTAAATTATTTTCTAAAGAGATAAAACGAGAAATAATCTATTTCAAAGTACTTCGGCTAACATTTTCAATGCAATTTCTTATATCATATAAAAATTTTGAAGCCCTTATAATTTAAAGGCCTAATGCAATAGTACATCTCGCATGCCTTTATATAAGGCTCTGCTCAAATGCATCAGTTAATCAAATTAACTTGTATGATAGCTACTCAAATGCAAATCAGGTCGATAATGATTTTTATATTATCAACAAGGTATCAATTTTCTGAAAACAAAAGTAATATCATTTTTCAAAATACAAAGTCTACAATAGTTGAAAATTGGTCATATCATCTCTCAAATATTTATATACGGAGTTGGTGGAAGGGAGTTGTCAACTCGTAACATAGTTTGTGGATGGTATTAATATGTGCACGCCATGAACTATCAAGAAAATCCGTTCCATGCACCGCAAGTCAATAGTAGCTTTGCTGGAATTTTAGGTTTGACATAGTCTTATTTTACTTATAAACAAGCTTATACTTTAAAAATGTTAGTCCCTTGGATCCATCACTATGGGAGTCATGCTTAGATATATAAAATGGAATGTTAAAGCTAGAAAAAAGCTACATATGATTTGGAGTGAATTATATTTCTATAAAAGTGTTGTATGAAATGTTTGTTCAAATAAAATGAAAATGATAGCTATGTATGATTTGGAGTGAATTATAGTTTTAAACAAGGTCGTAAAAGACGTGAATCGGTATTCGGTCAGTCGGCCACTTTGTAGCTTTTAATCGGATTGGCAATTTCGGATAGTTTATATTTCTGGCGAGTTTTTGGTATTTTCAGTGAGTTTCAAGTATTTACGGCAAGATTTGTCTCACACCAAAAACTTGTAATAGATATAAATAACGACTATAATTGATTAAAATAAATTTATGCGCGTGTTTATGGTATTTATGACAAGATAGCAGGTTTCCAATAAGTTTGACCATCGTTAATAATCGTTGACCAATTTGCGTGGCCGATGATTTGCATAAATCAAAAAAGTTGATGGTCGATTAATCGGCTTTTGACTTCTTTTTTTTTGCAACAATGGTTTTAATTGCATGCGTTCTGTACAACATTGTTAATTAAAAAAAAATCACATTTATCAAACTGAAAGTCACATTTATTAAAAGTAAAAAATTCACCAACATCACGAGTGGTTTACCACTACACTTTTTCTCAATTTTTATGTGTGAATTGAAGCAAACAAAGTAGGGTCATCGGTGGTACAGACCACATGATGAAAAATAAATATGTTTTGAGAAGTTGGTAGGAAGAGTCGAGATGATGATGCAGACGTACACTTACTCGATGATGTGTGAATGGTCAATTCATCGTCACTACACCCGCTCTAACTTTATTCGGGTTTCGTTATCTTATAGTTCCTGTGGACAGTTTATACGGAACTTTTTTATAAGGAGGTCTTCAATCATTGCACGTATTGGAGGGTTGTACTGTATGCATCGTGATGTTTTACTATGTATTTCGCGATTTATACGGTCGACGCATAGAAAAGGTTTGTATAATAGAAAAGGTTTGTATAATGCAAAAACATGAAACAGACAACATCACAAACAAGTTATTATAATCTTGTCTATTCCCAAGTTTACTTTATCTTGTAACATTTGGACTTATAAGGATCTCATTATTAATACTTACTACCGATGTGGGACAAGTAGACACAATTATCAAATCATGTTATACAAGGTGAAGAAAGATGGTAAGCCAACCCAAGTAGAGATGCATACAAGAACCGGTTTTTAAAACCCGAAAAAACCGAACCGGTTTTTAAAAACCAGTTTTTACTAAACCGAAACCGGTTTTAAAACTGAACCGTTTCACCGGTTTTAGTTTTTCATATGACCGGTTTTTAGCGGTTCTAAACCCGGATTAAACCGGTTTTTCTAAAACCGATTAAAACCGGGTTTTTTTTTTTTTTTTTTTTCTTCAAAACTGGTAAATTTAAATTTAGACTCTAGTTCATTGTCTGCCATTTAGTAGGGTGATGATCACATCCAACAGTGAATGAACAAGCTTTTCAAGACATTCATTACTTTTACTTTAACCATACTGATTTTTGATTTGACTAGACTACTCTTTCCAACTTTACATTTTGTTGACTAGTTCAGTTTTGTTTCAGTTTTGCTTTACGAAAAAAAAATTGTTTGAAATTATCCCAACTATATAGATGCAGTTTTGTTTCAGTCTAAATTTAATCGGTTCCAAATTATCCCAACTATATATATGCTCAAGTTTTTAAATTTAACGATTATTAAAAAAAATTGTTCGAAATTTATGCAAAAAAAATGGTCAACAACCAAACCCAATTCTCGACCCAATGCGGGCCGGTTCGTCTCGAATGACAAGGGACATTAACATAAACCTTTATAATACTTTACGCGACGACGCTACAAAGCGTCAACGATCATCGGCCCTAACAAGTGAGTTGGGACAATATATGTGAAAGTATGTGTGTTTGAAAGATCGCTGAGATACACGGTGATTAAGAATGCCAAGTTCGATATAATCGAGTATACTAATGTGTTTTGGGTGATACCACGTGCGTTCTCGAAACGATTAGATTTATTTATTTTTAGTTCTTATTGTATTGTTTAAATAAAAGTTATTATCAGATTCAAATGACAAGATTTTATAGTTGTATAATTGAAATAAAAGTTATGAGTGTATTCAAATGTATTAGTATTAAATGTTTTAAATTCAAAACCGAACCGTAAAATAATCGATAAAAATGGATCCGAACATTTAAACCGAAAATACCGAACCGGTAAAAACCGATAAAACCGACATCAACATTTGAAATCGAAAACCGATTCAACTTTAAAACCGAAAACCGATTCGAAAATGAATCGGTTTTGGAAAACCTTTTAAAACCGGTTTAAAACGAAAACCGGTAAAACCGGTTTTTGTGCACCTCTAACTCCAAGTGTAGAGTTGGAAATTTGACCAAATGGAATACATGAAAGAATGCACATTGGGACCAATAAGCCTCTTTATAAACATCATCCGTCAATCTGTCATATATATAGCAGTTTCATGAGTTTTGTTTTTTCATAATAGTGTCCTCGAATTCATACATTTCTTTGGTAAAGATGCTTCGTTTTCTTTAATAACATAAACTCGCTACACATCTTTTCAAATCTAATAAAGCGTTGGTCATTATAATCCATGATTTTAAAACTCAGACTTAAAAGTTGATATATGCTCACAAAGTTGGTAGGCTAATTTAGTAAAGTAAAACCAATTTGAAACATTAAATTGAGTTATTCAATAATATCAACTAGTATGTTAAAAAAACAAAAAATAATACTCCGTATCAACTAGTGTTATGTACTAGTATGATTTTTCCTTTTTCCTAGAAATGGGTTAAGTTGAATGCTGACCAGAATATAAACTGTTGTGGTATTAAGTCAATCATAGCTGACTTGCATAAAAACAAATACAGTGGGTGATAATTAAATCTGACTTTAACTATTCGTGATGTATTTAAGAGGTTATTAAAAAACAAGTCTAGGTTAATTCTAAAAGGGTTTTGCTAATCCTTGCCCACCCGGCATTTGTTTAGATAGACATATAAGGAATGTTTGAGTTAATTAATATTAAAATGATGATCAATTACAGTAATTTTAGAGATTAATAAATGTTCATTAAATGCATTTTTTGATTTAAATAAAAATTTTGTCTTCATTAATTGCGCTTAATCTTTTGCCCAGTAGGCAGAGATTAGCAAAACCCATTCTAAAATAAAGATGCAAGAGGTTGTAAAATATATTTTTCAGTTGGTACAACCTCCACGAAATAGCAAAGTCTAATACAACAAAGCAATGTTCCAAATATATATATATATATATATATATATATATATATATATATATATATATATATATATATATATATATATAGGGATGAGATCAAATAAAAGAAAGATTTTGGTAAAAGAATAAGAAGGATTTTAGACCTTTAGATTAAGAATCAATGAATGAGATTGATCTATATACTTAATTAAAGTCGGAAGGGCAAACCGCATTTAGAAAAAATACTAAACACTTAATTAAATCGAATTGATTCTCGTAACTCATTTTCTCTCGTAAAAATGAACCGCTCATCTTGTTTCTCTCTCTTCTAAGTATCTCCGATCATCTTCCGATCATCTTCTTAAATTCCGGTCATCTTCTTAAAATCCGATCAATCAATCATCTAGAAAATGGTGTTGAAACGCAAAGGTAAGTAAAATAAATCTAATTTTGTTAATTTTATCCCATCAGTAGCTCGATTTTAATGAATTATTTTTGTAAAAATTATCACCCAAAAATCGGAGTTTAAGTAGTGGTAGGAGAGTATCGATACATATATCTATGTCGGATAATGAAGAATCAAATGCTAATAAACGGAGGAAGATGATTCACGATCGTTCCTCAAAAACATCAAAATCTCGTGTATTGATGTATTTAAGTGTATTTTATATAAATTATTTGATTGTTTTGTTCATTAAAATAAATGATTAAAACCAGATTTGAGTACTTTGTGCACTAAAATTAGGTTTAGAAGGCATTTGATTGTTCTGTGCATTAAAATTAGTTTTAGAAGGGGCTTTGTGTGTTTTGTGCACTAAAATTAGTTTTAGAAGGGCTTTGAATGTTTTGTGCATTAAAATTAGTTTTAGAAGGGGCTTTGAATGTTTTGTGCACTAAAGTTATGTTTAGAAGGCGCTTTGAGTGTTTTGTGCATTAAAATAAGTTTTAGAAGGGGCTTTGTGCACTAAAATTAGGTTTAGAAGGCACTTTGATTGTTCTGTGCATTAAAATTAGCTTTAGAAAGGTTTTTGTGTGTATAAGTCTACACTAGAATGTGAAATACTAATTATAATAAATGAAACTGAGTTGTGATAGCAGAAAGTAGTTGAAGCCTAAGCTGCATAGGGCGTTGATCATCGATATTCATGATTATTAATAATATGAACATTTGCTTAGGACTAGAAACAGCTTTTTTATTGATGAATGAGGTTTGTAGATGGCTAATTATTAGTTGAAATGGAGATTGTAATGAGGTATTGTTTCTGATTAACTTGATTTGTTACTTAGTATAGAAAATCGGAACTAGTGTGAAATTGTTGAGTCAGTGTTCATGTGCGGTTTGTATACATGTGACGGTGTGACAGCGTATTGTAGATTGAGGTTGATAGTGTTAGTTTGGTCCATGTCGACTTAGTTAGGAATTTGATTATAAATCCACACCTATGAATGCCGGCATTTTTACGGAGGAGAGTAGTTTTCTTGGGAGGTGTTAGCACATGAGATGGCGATACACTAGAATGTGGAATACTAATTAGAATAAATGAAAATGAGTTGCTAGAGCGTAAAGTAGATTTAATCCTAAGATGCATAGTGCGTTAATCATTAGTTTTTTCGTAAGTGTTTTTGCTTGTTTTGTGCATTAAAATTAGGTTTATAAGTGATTTTGATTGTTTTTGTGAATTAAAATAATGTTTAGAATGGCTTTTAATTCTTCTGTGCATTGATCATTAGTTTTTTCGTAGTAACTAAAAACGTGATGAATAATAAATTTGTGAATTATACAGATTATTACAATTACAATGGAGAAGAAGAAAGTGAAACTGAAGAAGGAAGTGGGGGTAGTGAAGATGACAGTTCAGAAAAAGAAAGTAGTGATGATGAAGAATGGATTGATGGGATGATTGATGAACCAAAAAAGTATATAGATGAGGAATTGAAAATACGAACACGGAATCCACCAAAAGCATTAGCAAATGTTATGAAGTTGTTGACTGACGAACAATTAAACAATTTGAAAGATATGGGGTTTAAGTCATTCACTGGTTATAAGATAAGCAGATTTCCAACAGCATTAGCTCGATGGCTATTGTTGAACTATAATCTAGTTACATCTGTATTACACGCTGGGGATGTAAACATCAAAATTACCAGTCAAACAGTTCATGATATCTTTGGATTGCCAATCGGGGGTGATGAAATAGAGGAGCTAAATCAAGCAAAAAAGACTGATGCAGTTATAGACGAATGGAGGAAACAATTTCATGGTAGCAATGATACAATCAAACCAAACACCGTTGCTAAACAAATTCTTGAAAGGAAGGACGATGCAGAAGAATATTCAAGCTTAACTTTTTGGTTTTGTTTGTTACTGAAATGATGGCGTCAACAACATGTGGAACGGTGAATCAGAAATTCCTCACTTGCTTAAAAGAGGACACTGATATTAAAAAGTTAGATTGGTGTGCCTATTTTCTAAAGTGTTTGAAAGAAACTAGGAAAGAGTGGAAAGGTGGTGCTATAATGGTCCTTCAACTTTCTTAACAAAGTAAGTATATTATTTTGTGATTCAATATTTTAACGGTAAGTATATTCTTTTATGTATCTTATTTTCTGTATACATTGGTTTGCAGGTATTGTATGCTCAGAGTCTTAAGCCAATTGTTGTTAAGAGATCAACATCAGTAATAATCACAAAGTGGACAACTAGAAAACTGATATCGTTTCAGAAAGAGACAATTGCTGCACATCAAACTCTAAAGAATTCTGAAGTTAACAGGACACCCATAAAAAATAGGATGACGAGGAAAAAGATTCTATTTGTAAAAGCTGCTAACGATGATGATACTACTGGGATTGACAACAATAAGCATGATGATGCTCAGGTAAATGGTTTTCTAAAAATAGTATATATGCACAAATTAATTTCTTTATAAACTTTGTCCTTAATTGATAGTTTAGGATGTGTATTAGTTTGCTTGGTTATAAGAGTTTGCTAGTATCATTAATTTTTTTTGTTTTGTGCCATTTGAACAGGAGATTATCTCTGGGTTAACAAAGAAAATAAGGTTGTTTGATGATTATGTGAACGGAATTGATTATGAGTTAGAAAAAGGAATTCAAAAACATCCTGGAAATAAGGTTGTTTCGAGAGTCATGATCTGCATCTTGATCACCACATTTTTTACATTGTCTTGCCTTCTTTGCACCATCAGTCATTGCACGCTCTTTAGGGGGAATTATCCTAGAATTAGCTCGATCTCCTTTTCTCCTACCTTGAAGTGGATTTTTAATATGAGTTTTTGAAGGTTTTGAAACACCTATTGCTGATGATATGACTTCACGATCAGTCATTGGGCGTTGATTTGGCAACTCAGCATCAATTTTTGACTTTAGATCCTGAAGTCGATCTCGGTAGATTGCTAGCTCTTTAATGCTTGAAGCCAGTTTGTCCACGCAATATTCAACATAACCAATAATATCCTTCACAATTTCATCTCGAACACTTCCATCACTCAACTTGTTTCTTGCGTCCAATCATTTCGTTTGACGGTGTAATCGCATTTCTTGTCCAACGTTTCAACACATACTTTTTGGAAATTCATTAACACCACAAATCCACAGTACATAAAAGCGTGTCGACACAAAGAAACCGCACTCTCAAACCGCTTACAACTACACGACAACGTAACATCGTAAGGAGTGAAAGGAACCTACAATTGAGAAAAGACATAAATATATAAAAACGAATAGTACTTTATGTCAAGTGTGTTCAAATATGTAAATAAGCATTATATGATAAATGAATTTAATTTAACTAGAATAATACCTCAAATAACCCTTGAGAAGTAGCATCTGGTCCTATCTCTTTGATGCAGAATTTGTGAGAACCATCTATCGCCATCACACTCATCACACTAAAAAGCAATAATTTGTGCATCAGATACTGCAATAACACTAAAAAGCAATAATTTGTGCATCAAATACTGCAATAACACAAAAAAGCAATAATTTATGCATCAGATACTGTAATAACACTAAAAAGCAATAATTTGTGCATCAAATACTGCAATAACACTAAAAAGCAATAATTTGTGCATCGACATCAGAATAACACTAAAAGCAATAATTTGTGCATCAAATACCGCAATAACACTAAAAGCAATAATTTGTGCATCGACATCGTAATAACACTAAAAACAATAATTTGTGCATCAAATACGCAATAACACTAAAAAGTATTAATTTGTGCATTAAATACCGCAATAACACTAAAAGCAATAATTTGTGCATCGACATCGCAATAACACTAATCGTGAGGTAAAATTCACAAATACACAAATTTATGCATCATTTTCAAAAACTAAACTAATAACACTAATTTTTAGTGTAATAATTTACTCTAATTTATTAAAAAAAAAATCCAAAATTGCAGCAACTTACATACCTTGATTATCACTATTATTAATTGTTGACATTATGGAATAATTCAATATTGAGCTCATAATCCTTCTTTTTATTTGTAACCAAAATCCTTCTTTTTATTTTACCAAAATCCTTCTTTTTATAATCCACAATTGTAACCGATTACAAACCCTAATTCGATCACAATTGTAAAAGTTCGGATTGAAAGGATTGAAAGATGGAAAGATTGAAAGGTCGGATCAAATAAGAATATGTGTGTAGGGGGAGAGATGGAAGTGCGTGTTTTTGTGTGGAGGGAAGAAGAGAACTGATTAAATAGGTTGTTAGCAATATACTTGAAATGTAAAATTACTTTTATGCCCTTAATACTTAGTTAGAATGAAAGTTAATCTCATCCATTGATTTTAGATCAAGGGTCTAAAATCCTTCTTATTCTTTTTACCAAAATCCTTCTTTTTATTTTGACCCACCCCTATATATATATATATATATATATATATATATATATATATATATATATATATATATATATATTTTATCTTTCCGACATTATCCTCTTATAGCATTGCATCTTTTCTTAATGAGCAATCATATTCACATGTCGAAATATAACAATGTTTGGCGTGTCTTGCATTATGTTTCTTAAATAGATTGCAATCTTTGTTTATTCATGGAATATATTAGCACCGTAATTAAGAGCAAGGATCAAATGAAAAATATAACTAAGATAAGAAGGATGAGAAGAAATTACAACCACAAATTTGAGATGCATCTACAAAATAGGATGCATCTCCCTATTATTTCTCTCCTTTTATTAAAAATATGTGGTTAGTATTTTTCTTCTCACTCTTCTCATTTCAATCAATGTTTTAAAACCCGGGTTGACCCGGCGGGTTTCACTTGACCCGGGTCAAACCGGTTCACCAAAACCGGCCGGTTTGTATTTTTTGTTGTTTTTTAATTGACCAATGAGGATAATAGAGAATTATTGCATCAAACCTAAAGCTATTGAACAAATGAAATTACATGATCAAGTTATCTATACCATACTGCAAACATTTTGTAATGTTGGAATAGAAATGTTGTCATCAGTTTTAATCCAACATGTTTGTATAATAAAAATTTCATGAGGGAAGTAAGTATTATGTAAAGTTGTTATGATGTTTAAACATATATAATAATATATCACAGATTCACAGTTTTATGGGAATATCAATTTACATAGTTTTAAATGTTCAAGTAACCTGGCTGTAACGTCATTTAAAAGTTTGGACCTTTCATTGGATTGTATGTGTTTTTATTGGATTGTATGTTTGGTTAACTTATTTTATGCTTAGTATTTGATTTTGAAGGGTTTAAATGTGTATGATATTGGTTTTTTTACAAGTTATATACGAGTTTGGTAACACAATTTATTGCAATTTTTATGTCTATAGAAAGCCGGTTTGACCAGCCGGTTGAACCATTGACCCGGTGACCCGCCGACTTGATCGGGTCACTAAACAAACCGGTTTTTAAAACATTGATTTCAATATCTCTTCTCACTAGATCCATTCCCCCGCAATTAAACAAAAGAATAGTATGCAATGGAACTTTAAATTTACAATTAGTGTTCTTGATTTTTAGTTTAGCTATTTTGAATCATTGACTATAGTTTCTTTTCTATGGCTCCAATTCCATTCACCATCCCACCCGTCGCCCCTCGACACCCAACGATATTTAACACAGCAGTTTTTCATACATTCAAGTGCGAAAAGACGAGGAAACATTGATTTCAATTGTCGTGTGAGCCTTAAAGGTTGGTGTTTTACTCGTTTCGTTTTGTTCACTTTTCCTTGTACATGTACGTTTTTGTTCTTTTCTTCACATAGAAATAAATATTACCGTTCCAAGAAAAACTAATGTTGATCCATATGCTTATGATGATATGATCCTTGATGCTAGCTGCTGCAAGGCTTATTTGGCTTCTTTTTTTTGCTACTGTAGCCATTATACCTTTGCCACAAGTGATCTTGTATAACCACCAATTCAAATATGGAGAAAGGATATGGAAGCAAACATAGATGGGTGAAAATATGGAAGCAAATATGAAGAGGTTTTTGGCCGAAAAAGCCTTGTAGCAGGGATCATATCCCCTATACTTATTCACTCTTTTTGTGTCGCATAGAACAACTATACACTCTCTCGGGTGATCATTGATCTCACTATCGATCTAAACTTGATCGTTCGAGGTGAATTCTCGTTCGGTTAGGACCCCTCTAGCTACTCAAATGCAGTCGCTTTCGAGTTTAAAGAAGTCATGTGCAAAACTCAGTTTAATAACAAAAACAGAGCCTAAATTAGAAAGTTAGTAATCTTCTAAAGAGATAAAATAAAAAATAATCGTTTTCAAAGTACTTCGGCTAGCATTTTCAGTGCAACTTCTTAAATCAAATATTTGTAGTCAATTTTATAGAATATATATACATATATCATATAAAATTTTTGAGGCCCCTATAATTTGGAGACCCAATGCAGCAGCACATCTCGCACATCCTTATATACGGCTCAGATCAAATGCATCAATTAATCTAATTAACTTGTATGCTATCTACTCAAATGCAAAGCAAGTTGATAATGATTTTTATATTATTATTAAGGTATCTATTTTTTCTGAAACAGAATCTCAATATAATTGTTGCTGAAAAAAAAATTAGTACCATGATGCAAAATACAAAGTCTACAATAGTTGAAAATTTGTCATATCATCTGTCAAATTTGATATACGGAGTAGGTGGAAGGGAGTTGTCAACTCGTAACATAGTTTGTGGATGGTATTAATATGTGCAAGCCATGAACTATCAAGAAAATCCGTTCCATGCACCGCAAGTCAATACTAGCTTTGCCGGAATTTTAGGTTTGACATAGTCTTATTTTACTTATAAACAAGCTTGTACTTTAGAAATGTTAGTCCTTGGATCGATCACTATGGGAGTCATGCTTACATATATAAAATGGAATGTTAAAGTTAGAAAAAAGCTATGTATGATTTGCAGTGAATTATATTTCTATAAAAGTGTTTTATGAAATGTTTGTTCAGATAAAATGAAAATGATCACTATGTATGATTTGGAGTGGATTATAGTTTTAATCAAGGTCGTAAAAACGGAATCAGATTCGGTCACCTCTTTGTAGCTTTATAATTGGATTGGCATTTTCGAATAGTCTTTATATTTCGCGAGTTTTGGTATTTTCGGTGAGTTTTAGATTTACTAAAGATTTGTCTTACACCAAAACTTGTAATAGATATAAACAACGACTATAAGTTGATTAAAACAAATTTATGCGTGTTTATGGTATTTCGACAAGATAGCGAGTTTCAATAAGTTTGACCATCGTTAATAATCACGACCAATTTGCGTGACCGATTTGCAAAATCCAAAAGTTATTGATTTATTAACGCTAAGCGTGATTAATCGCCTCCCTAGTATTGATTGCATGCCTTCATACAACATTGTTAATTTGGTGTTTAACAAGGGCCCTAGATGCACTGATCGATTTAGTTTTAAAAAAATCACTCTTATCAAACTAAAAGTCACGTTTATTAAAAATAAAAATTCATCATCATCACGAGTGGTTACCACTAAACTTTTCTCAATTTCTCATGTGTGAATTGAAGCAAACAAAGTAGGGTCATCCGGTGGTAAGACCACATGATGAAAAATAAATATGTTTTGAGAAGTTGGTAGGAAGAGTCGAGATGATGATGCAGACGTACACTTACTCGATGATGTGTGAATGGTCAATTCATCATGACTACATCCGCTCTAACTTTATTCGGATTTTGCTATCTTATAGTTTTCGGGGGCAGTTTATACGGACATTTTTTCTGAAAGGGTTTTGAATCATTGTACGTTTTGAAAGGTTGTATTGTGTGCATCGTGATATTTTATTATGTCTTCATGATTTGACGATCACCTATAAAGGAGCTTTCTATAAAATGGCACATAGTTTTCTCATTTGGGACAAATTATTTGACCCTTCCCCCCAATCCTTTTTTTTTTTTTTTTTTTTTTTTTAAAAGGCACCCTGCGATTTTTGTGTTTTTCTTCTTTTTTTATATAAATTTTTATATCAAAAATAATAAATTTAAAAGACGAACAAAAATATAAAGTTTAATAAGTTAAACTCTTAAAATTGTTAAAATACGTAACATTAACCGACAAAAAATTTTGTTGTCTTGAAAATAAAAGGAGACAAATGAAATCTTTGACTAAACCCTCCTTATGTCACATCTAGGTATGAGCTAGTCTTGTTTGGTTATACAAACCCTTCATGGGTCAACCAGATAAACCGCGAAGACATAAGACCGGGCCGCCTCATGAATCGGAGAAATTTTGAGGCCCAGATTTAAATTATATAATGGCGTATTTATTAAGAATATTATATAAAGTGTCACCCGCTTATAAGATATAACGCAAATAGTTATCTAAACGTTTAACATATTACTCATTTAAGATATTTTATCACGATATACTTTTTTCTTCGCGATAAATATATCTACACACGATATAATTATTAAGGAGACAAATTTTGAGGCCTAAAATTACGAAGCTCGAAATGGTCGTCACCTTACACACCCTCAAAGACGGCCCGTGATAGTACAATATTGCAATGCATACAATACAACCTCCAACGCATGCAAATGATTGAAAACTTTCACGAGGTCCGTATAAACCGCCTTTATGAGTCATAAAATTAAAAAGGCTACTAAACCCCGGCATAATTTGTAGTGGCTACATGTTATACAAACCTCCTCAGATTGTCACATCGTTAGGCTGTCAAACCGCATAACTCGCGATGCACACCGCATGCGCCGATGATTTAATGATTGGATACCTCCCCATGGGAGGGTGATAACTCATCCTTTTGAGTGTTGTTTTAGAAAGCGCCCATGTTATCTAACGACGGATACCCTCATGAGAGGGTGTGAATAACTCAAATCGCATGTTCACGACGATCTATCTTCTCAAAGTTGTATGTTAAACCAGAAATGGTCCCTTTTATGATTTTATCCATTATTAATAATTCTAAGTCATCCATAAAATTGCCTATTTACTGTGAGAAGACGAAAACCTTGAGAGTTATTTATTTATTTTCATATCTAAATGACATCACTACATCATCATACATTCATACGCATATATAGTAATCAAGAATATATTTGTTATAGTAGTGTGTTTTCTAATTCTTCAATGCTGGTTCTTTTGTTTCAATTAAATGCCATTAGAATCAATTCGCAGGAGTTGTATCGTAACATTGTCTACTATAAAACGTTTCTTAATTATTGACGTAGATCTTTGTATAATACATTTCATTGAGTAATATCAAAATCTAACTAAAGATTTTGAATAGAGATAAGAACGGCCAGATGCGAGGAATGGTTATCACCGGCCCCATCCCCCAAGTTAAATAGTTATCCATTCACGCCCCATCCTCGCTTTTTATGGGGCAGGAATCTACAATTTGAACCTGGATTTTTTCCTGTTATGTAATTGACATTTTAAATATATCTCAAACATATTTCAAATGATACTTGAGTGAGATTTTCTTTTGATAAGAAAAAAAAGTAAAATTATTCATCATATAAAGATTTACTAGATGCTCCAAAGTAGTTCAAATTCTACTAAAAGGTGCTTCTACTTATATATTTACTAACTATCAATTTTTGCTTATACCACCCATTGTAACTTCAAACCCAAAAGCAAACAAATAATGTACAATTTATTTAGCACAACCAACCCATTATAACTGTGTCAGTATCACAAATCTGTACTTAACATAAACAATCTTGCTAATTACTATCACAAATGATTCGAGTAACAAATTAACATACATGATCCATCAAACTTTAACAAATAATTTTTCAACACGCTTTAAAGTACATCGGAGAGTTAAAGCATCACCATAATAAAATACTACTCAACAAATAATTTGTCCATCAAACCTTAACAAATAATTTGTCCACATATAATGTATTTTGTACAGAAAATATATTCGGGGACGGGTTCGGGCCAGGGTTCGAGGATCGAGGGTATTACTATACCCGCCTCCATACCCGCTTTTCAGTATCGAGGATTCCCCGCCCCCATCTCCCAGTCAACTCGGGGATTACCCGGTCAAGTCGGGGTCGGGTATCGGATTCTCCGTCGGGTTCGGAGTTTTTTGCCATCTCTAATTTTGAAGTACTAACTTTTATGTCTGTTCCCAAACTCGTAAATGTGTTTAATTAAGGTTATAAATATTCTTGGCTAGGCTAATGGGTCGAAAGATCGTCAAACGATTAATTAATTAAGCGACGATTATTCGGATTGAATTTTTCATATATAAAATTAAAAGTTTTTTGAAATTATATATAACATAAACGAAATGCTTCAAAATACTTTAACATTCAAAGTTCAAATGGTTCAATTAATATTCAAAAATCAATTTTTGAATTCAATTATGGGCCTTTTGGTTCGTAATTTTGAAATAGAGGTATTTCAAGTTTAGTAAATAATGGTGGGTTCATGCTATTTGGTTTGCTTTTTTTCAAATAATTTGAGTTAGATATAACATGTAAGCTCCTCATTTTTGACATGACAAACACGATTTGTAATAGATTTTAATATCAAATTCACCAAAATACCTCCAAATTTGGCCAACCAAACACCCCCTTTGTGTCATTTACATTCAATTGAAATAAGAAAAACAAGCATGCTTTCACATTTTGTGTTAAATCAATGTTCGAGGTGCGTTTGAATGGCTATGTCGACTAATTTTGTAAAAAACAAGAGATATATTGAAATAAAAACATCAATTTTAATTTTTGAAAAAAGTTGACCCGCGTCACTGAGTTGGCCGATTTAGTCGACTTTTGTCCGACTTGACCGATTTATGTCCGATTAGCTGATTTTTATCCGATTAATCAGTACATTAACTGATTTGTGACTAATCTTAATCCCCACCTAGCTTAGGCGCCGATTATCGGCCACCTAGGCCGCTTTTTACAACAATGCGATTAAGTGAATCAACCAATTAAGTGAATCAACAATGCGATTAAGTGATTTTTACTGTATTGTTTCGAACTTTTAGTATGGAAGCTTCGTTTGTGGTCTAAAATAGAAATTACATCTCGCTTTCATTTCTTGAATATGAACTTGATGATTGATGAAAAGGTCGGGAAAATTTAAAGATCCTTCTATCACTTGGGTTTCTAGATGTCGCTTTAGTAATTAGAGTTATGCATTCATGAAAAACAAATTAATGCTTGACATACATTTTCATGCATTTATGTACTAGTTATAATACCCGTGCACGTGCACGCACGGGGTTTTAACTTAATTTTATTTATTTATTTACGTATCATTATAGTAGGATTGAAAATTGTCTTTTATTATTCAAGCAATAACATGCAGTAATATTTTTTAGTTGTGTCATAATTGATATTAAAAATGGGCTACGTTAACATTTTGATGTTAGTAATATATCTTTTTAGTTTTGAACCCGTGTTATTAATTTATGATGTATTTTGTAATTGTGCTATATCTTTTGCCTATATTTTTGTTAAACTATGTAACATATTTGAATAACTTTGAAGACTGATTCATTTAAAAAATAAGCAACACATCATGCTTACTAATATACATTTTTGTGTAGAAAATTGTTTTTTCATAAATTTGAGCAATTTACTACTTTTGTTTGATTATAAAACTATCAAATTAACATACGTTGCTTAAACTATAGTTTCCTTATTACAAAACGTAAAAAAGAAGTAATGGGTTGAACTCAAATTGAATCTTACATCTGTATATTAGATCAATCGCAATATTGAATGATGCATACAAATATTCAATGTGTGTCATTTAATATTGAAGTTTTAATACGGCTGGGTCAGTACATATGTGATTAATGAATACTTTTGTAAGTTCATGTTAAAGTTTAAGTACACCCATTTTGACTATTAATAGCATCAAGATATACTTACAGAAACGTGCAACAACCATGTAGATACTACTGAATGAAATCAAATTGCAAAGTCTAGAAATACAAATGGTAAATATGTGTTTATATAAGTCAAAACATCCTTGCTAATATATATGCTTTGATGATGTGACCACAAAATCTAAATATATAAGTTGTTCATACCTTTGGGGCTCTCATGGTTTCACACAAATAGCCATTTTCTCACATGCATCAACAGCCCCTCAGTAATTCATCCAATCCGGGACACCATATATGAAGGTCGTAGGCATTTTTCATTCATCAAAAAAACAACTGAATGCGTACCTCCGGCTGCCGCTGTTCTAGTCTCAGCCTCCCTGCATCTGCCATTTCATACTCACCATTTTCTAAAGGCCATGCTATTCAGCACCGACACACGTCACTTCTTTTTCTTACTCGTCCACTTCTGTTTTTGTGTTGCCATCGACCCACATATTCGTTGGTGCGTTTACTGCATAAGAAGTAACATTCCAGTAATTAATATGTGCAATTCTGTACCAAAAATGCATTTCAAAAAGTTATGTTTTTCTCTTCACATAGTATGCGTCTAGGATTGATTATATAAACAGCTTTTATCTTTTCAGGGTGTTTTTTTATCGCTTATTGAAGTGCTCGTTTGTTTATTTTTCCAAGCAAATAAGCATATTAAAGCATCTCGTTGCATACTTCAAGTTTATGTAATATGCAGAAATTATGCCAAAACCTAATGCTATTCACTCTGTAATACAAAAATTTGAAAGTTGTGTACCTAATTATGCAATGCTACAACATAAGCAACCAATGCTTCACGTTCGCCATGTTCATAACAGCCCTCGAACCTAAAGGCGATCAGAAATCATAGTTAGAAGCTTAAAGGAAACTTTATAGCCAATTTAAGTGATTTTGGGTGGTACAATGATCTAAGTTAAGATCATAGATCACTCCAAGGATCCTCATAAACAATCCCACAAAAAATACGATATATAATAAAAACGATAACATGGAACGGAATTCCGCTAATTCTTAATCTTAATAGGATTTTAGATGCCAACAAATCCCCATCAGGCTAAAGCTTCTCTTGATCTAAGAATAACTGATGTAGCCCCTTATTGAGCCTCTTCGCTCAAACCAAAATTTACCAACCAAACAACATCAATTCAATTCATAACTATGTTTACCAACGTCGACAGACTGAATATTTAGTCCAAATTAGTAAAAAGATGGAACTTTAGTTTTGTTTAGAAGTGTTTTTTAGCCGACTAAAAGCTCTCAACCAAGTTGACCACCAGTTATAGAATTCACAAATACAATCACATGACAAGCAGAAACATGTGAATGCTTTGCTTTTCAACTTCTGCATCCTGTAACAACACGTAATCCAGTATGATAGTTTCCTTTAAACTTATGTATTCAGAATCACAAGTTACAGTCCCATTGCTGCAAAAACATCCTCAATTTGAAAATCTTCAAATTTCCAATGGCTGCCACCACACCTACTGCTACCACCCTTACAAATAAAACTTAACTGGTAACAACTTGACACTTGTTCATATCTTATTTTAATGATTATATGTTCAAGAAGTTTTAAAATGTCAAAACTGGAAATTAAGAAGGAAACCTGGTGTATAAGGAATTTCAAGGACCTTATGAACTTAAGTGTGGAAATAAAGAAAATATTGAATGTTTGATTTCATTTTAGATAAGGTGACTGTCCCGACGTCTCATAGAACACCACAGTAGCTGTTGCAAATGAGGCAAATGCTCAAAAAGTTTTTACGGTCAAAATCTTGTGTTTCACTATAACCCTGCACATTGCCCTAAAGACATACATTTTAGCAGAAATAACTTATAAGATTTAATGTCACTTTTAACACAATAAAAACACATGCATTTATTTTATCTCTTTAAAATAATAAGCATGCCACATACAATTGGTGTGGCTCCAGTCATTATGTTTTCAACTTACTGGGATTCAAAAACCAATGCCAATAGACACGAAATTGTTGTACATGATTACCCTTTAATCTTCGTTTATATCTTTACATATTTTATATTTTATAAAATAATAAAGGCTAATTTCATGAACTGAAACTTGCATAAATTATTTCTTCTTTTTCATGTTACTTAACACCTTTCATATAACTAATTTATAAACTGAAGAAGATTTTATGAACTAAAAAGGATGCACAAATATAATCTTTTTTAATTCAACCTTCTTACCCATTTGACCCGTTAGCAATTTTTATTTTTTACCTATTTGATCCGTTTGGAATTCCTTTATGTTACCCATTCAACCCGTTAAATATCAATATTACCCAAACTGACCATTCATAAGTAAAGGGATCTAAATTTCCAACTCTAATTTTCTGTATCACAATATCTTAATCAAAATTAGTACGTTTCCTGCTCTTTCTACCAATTCAATGTCTTCTTTGACTTCATTCGTACTTAACTTCTCACCACGTTAATACAGTGGCTTGCATGTCATTTAGTTGTTTCATAAGAATGGCATTGTAGACATTCCTGATGACTTCGAGCATCATGAAATGGAGCAAAAATTTGTCAAATATCTCTAAAAACAAAATACTCAAAATAAGTAGAACAAAAGTAACAGAAATATAGTGAGATTAAGAAAGCAATGCATAGAAATACACTACAAAAACCACCACCAAATGGCCTAGCGGTATCTTCGGTTTCCTCACAAGAGGTCAAGTGTTCAAACCTCATGGGGTGCCCAAGGAAGGGTCACAAACGGTCACGGGATTAACCCGGTGAGGCCGCGTACATTTAAGTCAAAAAGGCCCGCCTTCCAGGGTAATCTGACAGGAAAAACCTCACCCATTTACCCGTTTTATGGATAAATGCAAGTGATAGACAATGAATTTATGAAAATACTCATCAGGTACTAGGCACACTCATATAGGCGTTAAAATGTTAAATCATACCAATGGAATCATTATAATGCTTAATCTGAGATTCAAAGCCACCCTAAAATTTTCTATGCAAAGGTACCTACTTCTATAGTAATGGCCAATAATAACCTACATTTGGTTAACCTGGTTAAAATAAACTCGTCATACAACTTTACAAATATATCTATGATGCTTGCAAAATTTGGTGGGTTTGGCAATAAGGACATACAACCACAACTTGATAAGATTTATTATTCAAACACTCTTTTAAAACAAATTCCTATAAGCAAGGGCAAACAACCCCTTCTATTCGGTTTTAATAGCGTATGAAAGTGGTGATCAAATAGAAATTGAAGTACCTCCATAGAAATGGCATTGCATATTAGGAGTCTACATATGAGTGGATGTTGATTCTTCATAATAGGCATAATCTTTTCTGCAAAATAAAAACACTTTAAACAAAAATTAGAATACGTTTTAAACAAATAATAGCTTTTGAAAAAGATAAATTTTTATTTTTTAATCTCGGCTTTGGTGTAAATAGTTTAAAGTCCTTAAGTGCTTATAAACAAAAAAATCATACCTTCGAATGTATTATACGATTTGTAATTGTTCTAAGAAGGCTTACGGAACCAAGGCCTTCTGTCCAGGGAACCCCAACTAAAGCCATTATCCTCAAGTCATTCCAGGCAAGCAAGCCCAAGCAAACCCGCTGCAAGGCTGCAACATTACATAAACCCCCTATCATCATATACTCACTCTTAAACTAAATGCCAAACAATGTGTAACCCGAAAGAACCAACATAACGGTCATATATATTCATTGAAAACCAAAAACATAACTGGATTGCTTGTTTTACGTAACTTCTCCCATTAATTCATTATCCTAAAACATATTAAATCAGAGTTTCAACAAAACCCTAAATATTTTCCCCCAAATTGAAACATAATTATAAAAAATATATATATAATAAATAAATAAATCACAAACCCTTTTAGAATCTTACTAAAAGACTTATATCAAATTCAAACAAAATCAAGAAGTTATACATTAAAAATCATACCTTTAGGCCATTGAAAGAACTTTGTTCTTCCATAAATGTATTATCAGAATTATCTTCGTAAGCAATGCAACAACAGTTAAATTGAAACATGTTTTCTTCAATTAATTTCAAAACGCCCAATTTTTTATTTAGGATTCGACTTAAAACTGTGGGTCGAAGAAAAAATGGTTGGAACTGTAGGTCAATATCAGAATTCAGTTTTGTTTTTTCTGAATTTTCAGTTTTAGCCCCCCAAATCTTGAGAATAACCCCGCGTTTTTAAAGTTTTTATTTTTTATATTTTTGACACATATATTTTTTAGCTCAACTTTTCTTCAAAAACGAATTTACAAATACTTTTGCCAAAAAAAGAAAGTATTTAGGTATTTTAATTAAACATTCTTAAGAAAAAATCAAATTAAAAAAAATTATTACTTAATAAGGTATGGTTTGATTTTTTTGAAATGGAAAATTCTCACTAAAGGTTTTGTTTTATTATATAAAAGATTTAGGCGTTGTAGTCAACGCATGTAGAATTAATCTCTATTCATAGTATGATATCTGAAGCGTTAATATCTGAAAAAAGTTCTTAAACTTTCAAAAAATTTGTCCTAAATCACTAATGCTTATCTTCATCATCTAGTGCTCTTATACTTCACGTGTAACCGTTATCTTGATACCAATAATGAGACAACCTATTGTTACCTGGTTAAAAGTCGACGTGTATCACACCGAGTTGTGTACACGTTATCTAAGTTACTAAACTTTCTGCGAAAATTTGTCTCAAGTCACTAACGTTTCGTTCTCGTATCTACAGACTAAACTTCACGAGTTGTGGCGCATATTCTCGAACCTTTAAAATTACACGCTTTATACGATTTTATACACCTTTATACGCTTTTATCGTTTTTGTTTGCTTTTACGCTGTCTGCTTTTACACGTTTTCCGCGTTTTGTCCCATTTTTACCTTCGTTTTATGTTTCATCCGTTTTATACGTTTTGTCCGTTTATATGGATTTATACATTTTTATCGTTTTATTCGTTTTCATCCGTTTTATTCGTTTCATCCGTTTTATCGTTTTCGTCCGTTTTCTTATGTTTGTCAATTTTCTTATGTTTCGCCTATTTTCTTATGTTTTCAAACATAAAAGGGACGAAAACAAATGAAACATAGAAAACGGGCAAAACATAAGAAAATGGACGAAAACGTAAAAATGTATTTAAAACGATAAAAACGGATGAAAACGAATAAAACGTATGAAACGAATAAAACGATAAAATGTACAAAACCATATAAAACGGACAAAACGATAAAACGGATAAAACGATGAAATGTATTAAACGGATGAAACGAATAAAACTTATAAAAGTTGTATAAAACGATAAAACGATAAGAATGACAAAACGATAATAACGACGAAAACGTATAAAAAGATTAAACGTAAAAAACGGATGAAAACGTAAAAATGGTTGAAAGCGAATAAAAACGTAAAAGAGGATGAAAGCGGACGAAACCGTAAAAAAAAGACGAAAACATATTTTAAAGGTTCAAGAATATATTTAACAACTCGTGTAGTTGAGACGTTTATGACGTAAATGAAACGTTAGTGACTTAGGAAAAATTTTTCGCAAAGTTTAGTGACTTGTTTGTATAGGTTTAGTTACATATGTGCACAACCGGCCGGTTCTTCCACGTAGTGGACTAGGGTGTACATATAAAAAGTTTAGAACATATGTGAAAACCCAAGATAAGAACTTGTATTTACGTAAGATAAACATTAGTGACTTAGACAATTTTTTTGAAAGTTTAGTAACTTTTTCAGATATTAACCCATATGCAAAAGAGAGGGCCGTCTCGTACATTCGATGGCCATCGTCAACAAAGAGGCTCCATTGAAGATAAAAATGTTTCATAAGAAAACATCACAAACAAGCTTTTGTGACGTGAACAAGTTTTAGAGGTCCAAAACCAAGCCATAAGAAAAACATGAAATAGATAACATCACAAACAAGTTTTATGATATACTCTTAATTCATATTTACTTGTTTGGTAACATTTGGTGTTATAAGGGTATCATTATTCTTAGTTTCTACCGATGTGGGATAAGTAAATAGACTTATCAAATCATGTTATACAAGGTGGAGAAAGATGGTGAGCCAACTCCAAGTGTAGTAGAGATATTTGACCAAATAGAATAGATGAAAGAATGTCCATTAATTGGACCAATTAGTCTCTTTTCCAAACATCATCTGGCTATATATAGCAGTTTCCATGAATTTTGTTTTTTCCAAATAATGTCTTCCAATTCATACAAGTTTTTGGTAAAAATGTTTCATTTTCCTTTCCTTTATAACACAAACTCGCTACACATCTTTTAAAATCTTAAAACTTGGTCACTATAATCCCTGATTTCAATACTCAGACTTAAAAGTTGATATATGCTCACAAAGTTGGTAGGCTAATTTAATAGAGTAAAACCCATTTGAAACATTGAGATAGTTGTTATTCAATAATATCAAGTTATCAACTAGTGTTATGTACTAGTATGATTTTTGACTTTTCCTAGAAATGGGTTAAGTTGAACGTTGACCAGAATATAAACTGTTGGGGTACTAAGTCAATCATAGCTGACTTGCATAAAATAATACTCCTTCCATTCCAATTATAATTCACTTTGACTTTTCAAAGTTTTTATATCATTTTAAATTTAATTATTTTTTAGTGTTATATAACGCCGACGCAAAATATATAAATGGACTTGTATTTTAAGTACGATTTCATTGGATACTTTTCATCAAGATTATATAACACGAAAAAAAATAATTAAGGTCAAAGTAAAAAAGAAAAGACTTTGAAAAAGTCAAAATGAACTTATAATTTGAGACGGAGGAAAGACATCTTAATTTAACTATTACAAGAATCGTGATGTATTTAAGTACTTATTTAAAAAAAAGTCTAGGTTAATTCCAAAATAAAGATGCAAGAGGTTGTAAAAGAAAATTTCAGTTGGTACAACCTCCACGAAAATAGCAAAGTCTAATATACCAAAGAAGTGTTCCAAATATTTTATCTTTTGGGCAAATTATTCAAAATGTAGTTAACTCGCCACTTTTATGATTGTGTGTAAATTATCTTTATTTTTCACATTATATCAATAAACATGCATCGTTAGTCCTTTATGTGTACCGTTACACCGCTAAACATGCATCGTTAGTCCTTTATACTAACTACCGTTAATAAATAACTTAAAATTATGTTTTCTTCGCTAAACTTGCATCGTTAGTCTGATTTTCTATGTTTTCGTCCGTTTTCGCACGTTTTTGTTCGTTTTTGCACGTTTTCGTTCGTTTTTGCACGTTTTGTTCGTTTTAGCACTTTTTTTTTTCCATGTTTTCGTCTGTTTTAATCCGTTTTTACAAATTTTCGTCTGTTTTAAAACGTTTTTGTTTGTTTTTGCACGTTTTCCACGTTTTTATACGTTTTCATCCGTTTTTACACGTTTTCGTTCGTGTTTCACGTTTTCGTTTATTTTTGTACATTTTGTCAGTTTTTACACGCTTCCAGCTGTACAAAAAATATAATAATGTACAAAAACGTATAAAAATGTATAAAAACGTATAAAATGTATTAATGATTGGTTTTCTTATGTTTTTGTCTCTGTTTACATGTTTCGTCTGTGTTTACACGTTTTCGTTTGTTTTTGCACATTTTCGTTCGGTTTTGCACATATAGAAATGTACAAAAACGTATAAAAGTGTATTAATTATGGGTTTTATTACGTTTTCATCCGTTTTTATACAGTTTTGTCTATTTTTACATGTTTCTGTATGTTTTTGCACGTGTAAAAACAGACGAAAACGTGTAAAAACATATAATAAAACGTAAAAATGAACGAAGATGTAAGAAAACCAACAATTAATACAATTTTATATGTTTTTGTATAGCTAAAATTGGATAAGGATGTATAAAAATGGACGAAAACGTGCAAAAACGATCAAAAACGTGTAAAAACAGAAGAAAACGTGCTAAAACGAACGAAAACATGTTAAAACAGATGAAAGAAAGTAAAAACAAACGTAAACATGTAAAAACAAACGTAGACATGTAAAAACAGACGAAAACGTGAAAAAACGGACGAGAAAGTAAAAAAAACATATTAATATATGTAAAAATGGACGAAAACATGTAAAAACGAATGAAAACGTTTAAAAACATACGAAAACATAAGAAAACCAATAAGAAATACGTTTTATACATTTTTGTATGTTTTTGTACATTTTTATACGCTTTTATATAGCTAAAAATGGATAAGAATGTTCAAAAACGTAGGAAAACATGTAAAAACGACTAAAAACGTGGAAAATAGACAAAACGTGCAAAAACGAACGAAAACGTGCAGAAACGGACGAAAACATGTAAAAACGGACAAAAACATAAGAAAACCGATAATTAATATATTTTTATATTTTTTTGTACATTTCTATATATTTTTGTACATCTAAAAACGGATAAGAATGTACAAAAACATACGGAAATGTGTACAAACGGATGAAAACGTGCAAAAATGAACGAAAACGTGTTAAAACGGACGAAAACATGTAAAAATGAACGAAAACGTGATGAAAACGTATAAAACGGACGAAAACGTGGAAAAACGGATGAAAACGTGCAAAAACGAACGAAAACGTGGAAAAACGAACGAAAACGTGGAAAAACGAACGATAACGTGTGAAAACGGACGAAAACGTACAATAACGGAAACGTGCAAAAATGGACGAAAACGTAAGGAAACCAAATTTTAAGTTATTTATTAACGGTTGTTAGTATAAAGGACTAACGGTGCAAGTTTAGCGTAAGATAACTAAACTTTAAGTTATGTATTAAAGACCGTTAGTATAAAGGACTAACGATGCAATATTAGCATGTAACGGGTACACACAAAAGACTAACGATACAGGTTTAGTGATAGAATGTGAAAAAATAAAGATAGCTACATACAACAATAAAAAGTGACAAGTTAACTACATTTTCAAGTAATTTGCCCTTATCTTTTTGACATTTTCCTCTTGTAGCATTGCCTTTTTTCTTAATGAATATCATATTACACATGTCGAAATATAACAATGTTTGGCGTGTCTTGCATTATGTTTCTTAAATAGATTGCAATGTTTGTTTATTCATGGAATATATTAGCACCGCAATTAAACAAAAGAATAGTATACAATGTGTAATGGGCCAGGTCAGAACGAATCGAACGTTCATCAACATTTCATGAACCGTTCGGTAAAAAGTTCGTTTATGTTCGTTTATTTATTAAATAAACGAACATGAACAATATTTTACGATCGTTTAGTTAAATAAACGAACATGAACAAAAGTCACGTCCGTTTATTTATGTTCGTGAACGTCCGATTATGCGTTCGTTTATGTTCATTTATTTATTTATGTTTGTATATCATATTTTTTAATTGTATAATTTTAAAGTTAGTTTGTCTAAACAAAAAAACACTTATAAACAATATTAGATGCATAATTTAATAAAGTTTATGTTTGTTTTGTATGTGTTTATTTATGTTCGATCGTTTATGTCCGTTTAGCGTTCGTTTAGTTTCTTAATGAACGAACATAAACGAACATGAACAACTCATTTTCTTAATAAACGAACATGAACAAGAAATTTCGTCCGTTTAAGCGTTCGTGTTCGTTTATTTGTCCGGTTAAAGTTAAATGAACGAACATGAACAAGACTCCGTTCTTGTTCGTCCGGTTCGTTTACAGCCCTAAATGGAACTTTAAATTTACAGTTAGTGTTCTTGATTTTTAGTTTAGCTATTTTGAATCATCGACTATAGTTTCTTTTCTATGGCTCCAATTCTATTCACCATCCCGGCCACCCGTCGCCCCTCGACACCCAACGATCTTTAACACAACAGTTTATCACACATTCAAGGGCGAAAAGACGAGGAAACATTGATTTCAAATGTCATGTGAACCTTTAAAGGTTGTTGTTTTACGTACTTGTTTCATATTGTTCACTTTTCCTCGTACATGTACTTTTTGTTCTTTTCTTTATATAGAAATAAATATTACCGTTCCAAGAAAATCTAATGTTGATCCATATACTTATTCACTCTCTATATGTCGCATAAAACAATTATACACTCTCTCGGGTGATCATTGATCTCACTATTGATCTAAACTAGATCGTTCGAGGGGAATTCCCGTTCGGTTTGGACCACTCTAGCTACTCAAATGCAGTGTCGTCTCTGAGTTTAAAGAGACCATGTGCAAAATTCAGTTTAATAAAAAAACGGCGCATAAAGTAGAAAGTAAATAATCTTCTAAAGAGATAAAACGAGAAATAATCGTTTTCAAAATACTCCAGCTAGAATTTTCAATGCAACTTCTTAAATCAAATATTTGTAGTCACTTTTATAGAATGTATATACATATCATATAAAATTTTAGAGGCCCTTATAATTTGGAGGCCCAATACAACAGCACACCTCGTATACATTTATATACGGCTCTGCTCAAATGCATCAATTAATCTAATTAACTTGTATGCTAGCTACTCAAATGCAAAGCAAGTTGATAATGATTTTTATATTATTATTAAGGTATCAATTTTCTGAAATAGAATCTCAATATAATTGTTGCTGAAAAAAAATTAGTATCATTTGCAAAATACAAAGTCTACAATAGTTGAAAATTGGTCATATCATCTCTCAAATATTTATATACGGAGTTGGTGGAAGGGAGTTGTCAACTAGTAACATAGTTTGTGGATGGTATTAATATGTGCAAGCCATGAACTATCAAGAAAATCCGTTCCATGCACCGCAATTCAATACTAGCTTTGCTGGAATTTTAGGTTTGACATAGTCTAAAATACACCGTTTGGCTCTAAACTTGTACCAAAGCATTATGATGGAACAAAACTCGGCCTTTTCATCACCATATGTCCAAAACATGGCCTTTAAATCGCCAAATTAGTCCTTTCGAAGTCAGTCGATTTTGTTTAGTATCGGTGTATTTTAGTCATACACATTTATACACATTTATATTTTAATTTCTTCATCTTTCATCGTCAGCCATCATCTCCCAAATCATTCATCTCCCAACATCATCCCCAAATCATCATCTCCCACCTACTGGTTATTATCAATTGAATGTTACCTTTAAAATATGATGATTTAAGAATATCACTGTATGCTTTAACATTTTACTTATGGATTATTTAGAAAATGTAATGGTCAATGTTGTCTTTAAACTTATTTTATTAAAATCCAAGAGTATTGATGATGAAGTACGGCCTTAATAGAGAAAATGTTACAACAAATATCATATAAAGCAACAAGCGCTCGAATTTGATATATCTAGATGACTAGATCAAGTAGAACATTATGACCCTTTAGCCATAGAAGATCCAAGCAGTCTAGAAGGACATATTATCGTTTAAAATGATAACATGCAAATGCTTGTTACTCACATACATGTTATATTAGTGTAGTGGTTCTATATCAGTAAAAAATGTAATGTAATGAGTATACTTTTAGTACGAGTGTTATATGTTACGAATCATAGTTTAAAAGTCATAAATCATCATAAGTGAAGAGTAATACTTTTCATAATTGGTAAGTAAGGTTAGATTAGAATATTTAAAAGTCATAAGCATAGCTTCTACCAATCTAAAGTTTCACATCCAAATTATGACAATTTCTCAGAAAAATAACCGTTTTGACCCAATCCCGTATTATCGTCCTCAATGAGACCCGTCCCTTCAGAGAATTCATTCTCCTCGTCTTCTTCGTCACTACTGCTATCTGATTCAGAATCACCAGCAACTTCAGTCACTAATCCTATCTTACCATCGTTTTTGCTCCTTACAACATCATCTCTATAAATATATGATACAGTCCCTGGAAGCCTGCTTTGATTGTTAACATGTTCCTTGTCTTCAAGACCATCAGAATCCACCTTGGATTCCATCTATGAGTCAGCCAAAAAAAAATACTGTAAGTTACTAGAAAAACCGAGTTACAAAAACGATTTGAAACAGAATGAATCAACTCTCCCAATGAGTCATCTTTTCCGTCCAGTTTCTTGAACTAAAAGAACACAAAACCTAAATATTATCAAGTGGGCTCGGTTGTTTCTTAACAATTGTACGAAAGTATAGGCAACGTTAGATAAACAACAGAAACTTTATTCAGATCTAAGCTGCAATAGTCAGCTTAGATTAATCGTATCCAAATGTTACAAGATTAGATTAATGTCAATGAGACAATAATCATATGAATGTAAAGACAAGACAAGATCAGTGAAATGATCTAAGAGAAGAGAAGAGAGTGATACAAAAGACTGCACACTCAAGTGTGTATAACCCTAGAATAAAGGACTAATTAAATAGGGATTAAGTTACACTAAGACCCTCTAACGTCTATAATAATGAACTTGAAGAGAACAAGAGAGAAGCTTCAAGAAATGATAATCTTGGAACTATAAACCACTTATGCTTTGTCCATGTTAAACCCTCGTAATATTCCCCGCAAAGAACATAGCTTGAAAGCCATTAGCAATTGATAGAGTGACATGTTTGCCACAGATTATTACCCCAAATTTTAACATTCCCCTTAATCGATGGGCAAACATATCAAACAATATCAATTTTTCACACAAAATTTATGCCGATAGACGAGGAGGTTCTTTGTAAGAATGTCGCAGTTTGGTTTGAAGATCCAATCTTTTTAGCATTTATAACACCTCTAGCAATTTTTTCCACGATGAAGTGAACATCAATTTTAAAATGTTTTGATCTTTCATGGAAAACAGGATTGACAGAAAGTTGTAAAGCGATTTGTTATCACAAAAAGATTAACAATAAGGTTGATATCAACTTTTAGATCTTTTAGGATTTTACGAATCCAATGATTTCACAAGCGATGAGACATAGATCTATACTCGCTCGTGAAAGATTTTGAAAGAGTGTTTTGCTTTTACTTTTCCATGAGATTAAACAATCATTAAAGAAAACACAATAACACATGAATGATTTCTGGTTTTCTTACATTTGGCCCAATCAAGATCACTATATCCTTCAAGATGATTTTCGAGTTCAGAATTGTACCTTAGACCTTTTCCGGAGCTCCTTTTAGATACCTCGAACATTGAGGGCACATTCCGGATGAGATTTCAAGGAGAATGCATATATTGTGCCGCATAATGAACCGAGTATGAAATGTCGGTCTTGTATGGGTGAGGTAGATAAGTTTCCCAATAAGCTCGATAACCATTGATGTTGACAAGTAAGGTGTCATCATCGGTGGGAATGTATGGAAGCACGAGTTGGGTTCCATAGGGGTGGACATGTTTGCACCCAAGAAGACCAAATTCTTTGAGGAGTTCAAGATGGTATTTTCTTTGGGAGGCAGATGTCATTCCCGCTTTTAAAACCTCAATGCCAAGAAAATATTTTAGATTTCCCAAGTCTTTGATATGGAATTTTGATTTTAGAAACTCTTTGAATAGGTTTATCTCATCAACACAGTTTCGGTAAGAACTATATCATCCACATAAACAAGAAGAGCAATGAACTTGTCATTCTCTGCTTTTGGTGAACAAGGAATGATCATTAATGATTGGACAAAGTTGTTTTCCTTTAAAACACCGACAAGTTTTTCATTCCATTTTCGGGAGCTTGTTTTAGACCATATAGAGACTTAACAAGTTTACAAACTTTATTTTTATTGTTCTCATTACGAACCCTTTGGGAATGGTCATATAGATATCCTCATCAAGGTCTCCATACAAGAAAGCATTGTTAACATCAAGTTGAAAAAGAGGTCATTTGTTTTTACAACTAAGGCAATAAGACATCTAACAAGAGACATTTTTACAACAGGGAAAAAGTTTCATCATAGTCTATTCCTTCCCTTTGGTTGTAACCTTTAACAACTAATCTAGCCTTGTATCTATCAACTTCACCATTAGCTTTATATTTGATTTTAAAAATCCATTTGTAGCCAATAGGAGTTCTATTAGGAGGAAGATCGGTTATATCCCAAGCATGGTTTTCATTTAAGGCTTCAATTTCGAATTCATAGCATCTACCCAATTACTATCAAGGATAGCTTCTTCATAACAAGTAGGTTCAATACTTTTATTAAGACTAGAAGCAAAACAAGAATTGTCTTTTTAAGATTAGAGTAATTAACAACTTTTTCAACACCATATTTGACTTTTCCTTCAATAATAAAGTCATTTAGATTATCGGGCAACTTAGAAACTCTAGTTGACCTTCTAGCGATAGTGGTGGCAAGCCTCTTTCTTGTTCGCCAGAATCCGAAGATGTATCGCCAGAATCGGAAGATGCATCGTGCCAGGATGTGATTCATGTGATATGTTGCCCTCGGGGTGTGTATTATCATCTATAGATGTTGCAACCGGTTCATCAATCTGGTGGGATGACTTACCACCGTGCTATCATCATAGGATGTCACTCTCCTTCATCATTGGGACTTGTTTGTGAGTCAAAAAATTTTGTGGTTTAAATCTTTAGGCACATAAGTTTCAACAAAAGGTTTTGACACATAATTTTTCATTTTGAATGGGAACACAGTTTCATAAAATTTGACATCTCGGAATAAAAATATTTTTTGTTTCTAGGCTCAAGAGTTTATAGCGTTTTTCTCATTTGAGTAACCAATAAGAACACTTTTTCGATCTACTACCAAATTTGTCGAAACGTTGAGAATGGTAGCATAGCATAAGCGACCAAAGACTCTAAGGAGAGAGAGTGAAGGGTCATGCCCATACACAAAGAAGAAGGGACTTGCAGCACAGGATGAAGAGGGCAACCTGCTTATGACATATGCAGTGATTAGAACACATTCAAAGCCAAAGATTTAGAGGTAATTCCCTCGAAACATAAGGGATCTTAGCAACATTAAGGAGATGCCTATGTTTCCTTTCTGCAATGCCATTTTGTTGAGGTGTATAAACACAAGAAGTTTGATGTAGAATTCCTTTTCATGATAGAATTGTTGAAGTTTATTATTGACAAATTCGTCCCATTATCACTTCTAAAAACTTTAACATTGTGTTCAAATTGATTTGATAGCATATGAGTAAAGTTAACAATGGAAACATAAACATCATCCTTCCCTTAAGCATATAAACCCACACCGCCCTAGAATAGTCATCAACTATAGTTAAAAATATTTATAACCATCTCGCTAGTGATTTTATATGGTCCCCAAACATCAAGGTGAACAAGTTGACCAATTTTAGTGGATTTATGTTCACTTAGAGAAATGGTTCTCTCGGTTTGTTTGGCTTTATTACAAGTATCACAGAGATGATCGGTTCGGATGAACTATCAAATTTAAGAGTGGGTCTAAGTATGTGTAGGACTTGGTCGAGGATGACCAAGTCTTTGATGCCGAGATTTCTAGAGACATGACAAACAGATATGCAATTATTAGAGGTAATCTTACATGTAGAGTCTATATCAAAAATATATAACCCATTGTATTGTTTACCAATCCCCACAATCCTTTTTGATGTAAATCAGATATAGCAATTAGATTCATTAAATCCAACAAACATCTTGTTGTCTCTAGCAATCTTATGAATGATAATAAACCGACAATTTTAGTAATCGTGAACAACAAGAACATCAAAAGAGTTAGGTCATTATTGACCTTTAAATCACCAATTTTAGTAATTAGGGCCTGAGTACCATTGGGATGTCCAACAGCTATGCCAAGATTTGAAATGTTAACAACATTGATTAAAAAATTCGATACACGTCATGTGTTGATTTGCACCGTAATCAACAATCCAACCAAGACCGATGTTTCCAGTTAAGGATTTAGTGTTGTTGTTAAAAACTTGTTGAAGTTCACATTAAACTTGACACGCCATTAAAGAAGGTTCACGAAAATTTTTACCCGCCAAGTTGGCATTAGCAGTTGACACATTGTTGTCATTGAGAAGACTCATAAGTCTTGAGAGTCGCTCATTAGATAAAGAGACAGGAGAATTGCTAGCACTATTATTAGTGACATGATTAGTTTCAAGCAGAAACATTGTTATTCTTGAAAGATTTACCATTAAAATTTCTCTTAACATATCCAGCAGGATATCCAACAATTTCATAACACCTATCAACAAGATGACCGGCTTTTTACAATTAGTACATTTGAGGTTCATGTTTGGTCCTCTGCTATTAGAGTCAGCACTAGTGTTAAAACCAGAACTTTGTTGTTAAAACCTCTTTTGTTATCAAAAATTTTCCTCCATCGAGGTTTTGCATTAAAAGTCAGTAGCATTGGGTTTAGCGAGCTATTCCCGGATGAAACATTCTGTGAGATTCTTCTCCGCACACAACAGAGAAAGCGCTTTGACATTAGGCAAAGGGTCTCGTTGGAATATTGCTTCCGATGGGAACATAGGAGTCATCAAGACCCTTAAGAAATTGCATTAACTTGATTAGTTGATTGTGTTTTTCAAAATGTTTTGCGACCTCACAAGTGCGGGGAGGCAAGCTAATCATACAATCAAATTGTTTCCATAGAGAATTAAGATTGTTATAGTAATAAGCTGAGAGGACCCACTTTGACTAAGAGAGTTTATATTCTTATGCAGATTAAAATAGTGAACCATCAACTTTGTCATAGGTATCTTTAAGATCATTCCACATTTCATAAGCGCTTTAGCATATATAGCACCAAAGAAATGCCTCAGACTAAGAGAATTAAGAATCCAAGTAACCACAACGAGTTCTGGTATCCCATTGATTAGCAAGACTAGGTTAGAATCATCTCTTATGCAAGTACCATCAATAAACCCTAACTTATTATGGTTCCTTAAAGCAAAAGTCATGGCCATATTCCATATTTTGTAATTTTCGGCCCAATGAGTTTAATAGTAATAATGGGATTGCCATTTGTATTGTTAGGATGCAAATACAAAACATCACCAAAGACAAGACTTTTCTCGATGGAAGAACGACCAATATTATCATCACCACCAATGTACCATAATACAAACAATAAGATAGACAAATATAAGAAGATAGACAAAGAATAATCGACAACAATGATGAGATAATAGGAATAAATAGTCAAGAAGATAAGACTTTATAATAAGAAACAACAAGCACTAAGCCGTGGATTAGGATAAACCAGAGCAGTATTCGTACCACTCAAAGGTGGCGATCAAGATGTTAGTCTACCCGTTTGCACCCACAAGACTTAAGTCATGTATGTTTAAAGAAGATGTAAGACTTAGACTTACGGAGAAATATGCAATGAAGAACAAATCACACTCACCCTAGATTCACTTAGTCTAGGGCAAATATGAAACAGAAGATAACCAAGGTGATTACGCCAATGCAAGAACCCCAAACCACACATTTGTTACTAAAGAGAATCAATGAGCTCAAGCTCGATACCATGTACAAAGTATAGGCAACACTAGATAAACCACGAAACTTTATTCGGATCTAAGTCGCAATAGTCACCTTAGATTAATAGTATCCAAATGTTACAAGATTAGATTAATGTCAATGAGACAATAATCATATGAATGTAAAGACAAGACAAGATCAGTGAAATGATCTAAGAGAAGAGAAGAGAGTGATACAAAAGACTGCACACTCAAGTGTGTATAACCCTAGAATAAAGGACTAATTAAATAGGGGATTAAGTTACACTAAGACCCCTCTAACGTCTATAATAATGAGCTTCAGCAGGAACAAGAGAGAGGCTTCAGCAGAAATGATAATCTTGGAACTATAAACCACTTATGTTTTGTCCATGTTAAACCCCTGTAATATGCCTGCAAAGAACATAGCTTGAAAGCCATTAGCAATTGATAGAGTGACATGTTTGCCACAGATTATTACCCCAAATTTTAACAACAATCGACTAAATGAATACTATATTCACTTTATGATATGGTTGTGAAGTAGAATTACATGAATAGCGAGACATACATATCTTCTTGTCCATCAGAGTATAAAGATGAACCTAGGGAGAAGGTTCGACTCTCTCCGAAAGATTGACCTCCTCTCCATGTTCATCAAACTACTATTTGCACTTGCGAGTTCTTGGCTACATTCTCCACGCTCATAATAAGATAACAAAAGCGCCAATTGCATTTTTAATTAGCATTACAAGATTTAGTACTTTCAACATTATTGGGGATGTCCAAAACCCGTAGCCATCAATCATCATTATATTACAATTACTTAAAAAAAGAAAACCCATCTAAATATATGTAAAACACCAAATGCAACAATGTTCTATCACATTTACTTCACTTAATAGGCAGGAGAAGAGTCACCAAAAGTCAAAAGATATGGAAATCTCGAACCTGTTAATTATAGATGATGATTTGGGGAGATGATGACCAGGATGATGTTGGGGAAATGAATGATTTGGGAGATGAATGATTTGGGGAGATGATGACGAGGATGAAAGATGAAGGGTAAAATATAAATGTGTTATAAAAGTATAAATGTGTATAGACTAAAATACCCTCGACTACAAAACAAAAATCAGACTTTGACTTTGTCAAAGGACTAATTTGGCATTTAAAGGCCAAGGTTTGGACATGTGGCGATGAAAAGGCCGAGTTTTGTCCCATCATAATGCTTTCGCACAAGTTTAGGGACCAACGGTGTATTTTAGTCCTTATTTTACTTATAAGCAAGCTTATACTTTAAAAATGTTAGTCCCTTGGATCCATCACTATGGGAGTCATGCTTACATATATAAAATGGAATGTTAAAGTTAGAAAAAAGCTATGTATGATTTGCAGTGAATTATATTTCTATAAAAGTGTTTTATGAAATGTTTGTTCATATAAAATGAAAATGATCACTATGTATGATTTGGAGTGAATTATAGTTTTAATCAAGGTCGTAAAAAACGTGAATCGGTATTCGGTCAGTCGGCCTCTTTGTAGCTTATAATTGGATTGGCATTTTCGAATAGTCTTTTATATTTCTGGCGAGTTTTTGGTATTTTCGGTGAGTTTTAGGTATTTACGGCAAGATTTGTCTTACACCAAAAACTTGTAATAGATATAAACAACGACTATAAGTGATTAAAACAAATTTATGCGCGTGTTTATGGTATTTCTGACAAGATAGCAGGTTTCCAATAAGTTTGACCACCGTTAATAATCGCTGACCAATTTGCGTGACCGATTTGCAAAAATCGAAAAACTTATTGATCTATTAACGCTTAAGCGGTGATTAATGAGTCTCACCAAGATTGATTGCATGCCTCTACATAAACATTGTTAATTTGGTGTTTAACAAGTGCCCTAGATGCAATCGATCAATTTAGTTTTAAAAAATCACTCTTATCAAACTAAAAGTCACGCTTATTAAAAATAAAAATTCATCATCATCACGAGTGGTTACCACTAAACTTTTCTCAATTTCTCATGTGTGAATCAAGCAAACAAAGTAGGGTCATCCGGTGGCATGCACTACATGATGAAATATAAATATTTTTGAGAAGTTGGTAGGAAGAGTCGAGATGATGATGCAGACGACACTTACTCGATTATGTGTGAATGGTCAATTCATCATCACTACATCCGCTCTAACTTTATTCGGATTTTGTTATCTTATAGTTTTCGGGGGCACTTCATATGGACTTTTTTTTATAAAGGTTTTTGAATCATTGCACGTATTGAAGAGTTGTATTGTGTATCGTGATGCTTTAATGTGTGTTTCACGATTTGTACGATTGATGTATAAAGGAGTTTGTATAACACAACCGATAGTTTTCTCATTTGGGACAAATTATTTTGACCCTTCCCCTCACCCCACCCCCTTTTTTTTTTTTTTTTTTTTTTTTTTAAACAAAAGGCACACCGCGATTTTGTGTGTTTTTCTTCTTTTTTTTATCAAAAATAATAAATTTAAAAGTGCGAATGAAAAATATAAAGTTTAATAAGTTAAACTCTTAAAATTGTTAAATACTAACATTAACCGACAAAAATTTTGTTGATCGAAAATAAAAGGAGACAAATGAAATCTTTGACTAAACCCTCCCTTATGTCACATCTAGGTATGAGCTAGTGCGTTGTGTTATACAAACCCTCCATGGTCAACCGTGACAAACCGCAAGACATAGTACCGCCTCATGAATCTAGCAAA
Source organism: Chrysanthemum lavandulifolium (assembly GCA_022545495.1). Classification (NCBI taxonomy): domain Eukaryota; kingdom Viridiplantae; phylum Streptophyta; class Magnoliopsida; order Asterales; family Asteraceae; genus Chrysanthemum; species Chrysanthemum lavandulifolium. The sequence continues at coordinate 259,652,248 of CM040244.1, read as the reverse complement.
ATTTTTAGGGCCTGTGTATTTAAATTATATAATGAGGTATTTCATTAAGAATATTATATATAAAGTGTCACCCGCTTATAAGATATAATGCAAATAGTTATTTAAACGTTTAACATATTACTCATTTAATATATTTTATCATGTATATACTTTTTTCTTCGTGATAAATATATCTACACATGTATATAATTATTAAGGAGACAAATTTTGAGGCTCTAAAATTTCAAGCCTCGAGCGGTCGTCACACTTACACACCCTCAAAGACGGCCTGTGATAGTACAATATTGCAATGCATACAATACAACCCTCCAATGCATGCAAATGATTGAAAACTTCCACGGGGTCCGTATAAACCGCCTTTATGAGTCATAAAATTAAAAGGCTACTAACCCGGCATAATTTGTAGTGGGGCTATGTTATACAAACCATCCCTATATTGTCACATCAAAAGGTTTTTGTCAAACCAGACAAACTCGCTACGCACACCGCATGCCGATGATGCATTTAATGATTAGATACCCTCCCATGGGAGGTGTGATAACTCATCCTTTTGTAGTGTTGTTTTCGTAGAAGGCTATGTTATCTAACGACTGGATACCCTCCCTATGAGAGGGTGTGAATAACTCAAATCGTACAAGCCGATGATTCATCTATGTTCTCAAAGTTGTATGTTAAACCAGAAATGGTCCCTTTTATGATTTTATCCATTATTAATAATTCTAAGTCATCCATAAAATTGCCTATTTACTGTGAGAAGACGAAAACCTTGAGAGTTATTTATTTATTTTCATATCTAAATGACATCACTACATCATCATACATTCATACGCATATATAGTAATCAAGAATATATTTGTTATAGTAGTATGTTTTCTAATTCTTCAATGCTGGTTCTTTTGTTTCAATTAAATGCCATTAGAATCAATTCGCAGGAGTTGTATCGTAACATTGTCTACTATAAAACGTTTTCTTAATTATTGACGTAGATCTTTGTATAATACATTTCATTGAGTAATATCAAAATCTAACTAAAGATTTTGAATAGAGATGGCAACGGGGTCGGGTATGCGAGGAATGGTTAATACCGTCCCCATCCCCGAAGTTAAATAGCTATCCCCATTCTCGTCCTCATCCTCGTTTTTTATGGGGAACGGGAATCTCCAATGGGAACCGGGATTTTTTTCCGGTTACGTAATTGACATTTTAAATATATCTCAAACATATTTCAAATGGTACTTGAGTGAGATTCTCTTTTGATAAGAAAAAAAAGTAAAATTTATATATATTTACTAATTGGAGTTGGAGGGGGTATAAGAATACAAGGTATAATTGATGTGTTGTCAAAATTTCATTGGTCCTATACATGCTATAATACGTACAGCCATTGTGGCAAGACCCCATTGGGTGAAGTGTGTTTGCTTCTTTACTGTTCACCATAAAGAAGCGTATGCATACAGTTACACATACATAATGTTATGTACGAATCTTTCATTATATCTTTTTCAACTTTCTATCATCTCCTAGAAAATTCCAGCCCCTTTGATTCTTCTTCTCCATCTCATTAAAATCACCAATCAAAAATATTTTCACCAACACAACAAAACACACTAACTTAATCATCAAAAGTGCAAAAAACACGCATGACAACACAAATCGAAACATCTATCAATCAATTGTTATTCGATCAAAGCCACAAAAAAGATTGGGTTTCTTAGATCTAATGGGAAGTAGAGTCGGGGGTGTAGGAAGGATTCCGGCGGTGTAAATAACAACGATCCACATCCTAACAAAGCTGGTAATTGCAATCCTATCGAGATCTAATTTCAGAGGTTTGTATTCATTTTTCAAGGTATCTTCTTACTGTTTGCGTATAAGTTGTGTGGTGAATCTTGATATGGATAATGTTGTCATTACCCTCTTTTAAGAAAAAAAAATCAAGATAAAATTATTGGCTTAGTAATTAGACATTTTTGTGTTGTTCGATATAAACAAGACCCTCAAATGAAAATGCATAATATTCTGCTTAACATGGGTGTTTCATAATTTTGTCGACCCTATTAGCTTACACATTATTTGTATTTCCTAAATATGTTGTTATAGCCATTTTAAGCAAGCTTGAGGTGAGATTTCTTCGCATCATATAGTGCCTTTGGGATGTCTTAACACTAGCAACAAAAACTATTGAACAATTCAACGGGCTCGAGTTGCAAAGCAGATTTTGTTGAAAAGCTTATGGGTTCGAGATAAGTTGAGGAGATGCGTAAATCAACAACCAAGTTAAATGATAACATAAAAAAAAAATTTTGATGATGAAAGTTGGAAAAAGCCGTTTGGATTTGTGTTTTCGGCGAAACGTTTTTGGGCGAAGATGAATGGTACAGGGCGAGAGGTTGTATATATATATAATTTGTCATAAGTTTGCCTATTACGATATTCGCTTTTCTACATAATATGATATAAATTTTAATTTCTTAAAGGTTGAAGTGATGGTTGCGCATTGGCATTACAGTTGTTGGCATCATTCGACTTCCATTGAGATTCAGGGCTCAAAATGCCGAGGAGATGGTAAGGGTAATGATTCTTCCAAATGTATAGAATTGCACAGGTATGGAGCATTAGTTTTTCACAAGTTAGGCTATCTATTTCATGCTTGCACATTCAATAATAAGATTAAAACCTTTTTAATAAGGAACACTGAATTTTTTGCTCGGTTATTGATGTGACCCTTTTTGTTTTTTTGTGTTCACCCACAGACCTAGGTTTTTTTGGCTAAGTAAAGATAACAACATAAAAAGCTACATAAAGAAACAAAGTATGATGAAAATGGGGCATTGTGCTTTACCTTAGGTTTGAGTCTTTGTTAGTTGGCCGCAGGGTCTAAAACCACGGTTACCCAAAAAGTAAAAAAAGAAGTTTTGTATACAATTGTATGTTATAGTATGCAATAGGATGAAATGATATGATTTGTGTGTTTGTAAGTTTGTTGATTTTTATTTTTATTTTATATTTATTTATTTATTTTTGGGTGTAGTTAAAGGTATAGAGAAAAGGGGGAAAAGAAGCCATGGATGGGGAGGATAAGAAGTTAATATTGGCATGCATAATTTCGGGTACCCTTTTCTCGGTTTTGGGGTCGGCTTCTTTTTTGATACTTTGGGTGGTTAATTGGCAGCCATGGCGGATATACAGGTACATAACCAAATTAAGTTTGGTTCAAGTAAGTTAATTATATGGAAACTTATTATTGATGTTGGATATGGTAAATCAGTATTATGTAACTTTGGGTTAATATGAAAACTAATCCTGACATTAAAGTTGCAACCTTTAATGGCCGATATAAAATAATTACTACAACGTTGAAAGCTTTAGTATTCTAGAATAGGTAGATTCCTTTAGATGTTTGAAAACCACAAAAGCATACATGAAATGATGGAAGCAAGTATGATATTTTAACACCTTTTGTATACAAATATACCAATAAGCCATATTGTTTTCCACCAGACACCAACTGTATTGATAGTTGGAAGGCTAAAAGAACAAGAAAAAGAAGGCGGCCACTAAGGTTCCTAAAGGAGTTCAAGTTCTACATACGAACAAATGGACGAAAACAGAGTAAGTATGTGAGATTTAAATTGTAATATCAACTTAAATAACACCAGGCTTTTGCGACCCATTTTGCTAAATCCACTTGGGTCACACCTTTCGTTTTTTTAAGTTTGGGAACTGTTTTTATTTATGTTTTAACTCAGTTCTTATAGTACTAAATGATGAATTGATAAAGTTCAAATCTGTATTATCTGTTATGGCATCTTAACGTCGTATTTCAGACGGAATTTTTTTTTTGTATTGTCAGGTCCATTGATAAGCTATTTTTTTCTAAAACGTCTAATAGCCTCAAAGAGAAAGGTGTACTTGAAGCGATCACCAAGTGATCGATGAAATGCCTCAAACAAAAAGGTATGATTGTTTTCTTTTATTTTTTGGTTTTCTTTCTTCTAGAGTCTAAAGTGAAACATGTGTTGTTTTTATTACATTGTTTGGTTTTGTTAGTATAGAATCTAACTTTTTTCTTAGAATATGTTCGTTGTGTGTCACAGTGCATATATGATTAGTGTTGTGTTGGTACCCATTGTCTCTTACTAATTAGGAGATAATCGCCTAATTAAAAATGTACTAAAACAAATTGGTTGGGTATTTGGTATTTATTTAGATGCTAAAAACACTTAACATAATTAATTCAAAGTTAGGTGTTTTGAGGGGTGTTTGGGATATGCTGATTACAAATGTTTATATGTTTTTTTTGGTTTCGATAACAAAAAAAAAAGAAAAAAACAGGTTTGTGGACGTTCGTTTGCATGTAGGGATGGATTCTATAAGTGGGAAGAGCACCAACTTTTATATAAAGGGAGCCGTGACGGACAAACAATCTTAAATCTAATTCAGTTGACAATGTTTTGGATTTTTGTGGACCAAAAAAACCTGTTTTCAGGAAATTATGTTTGACAAGAAAATAAGGAATTTTGGATCAAAATCTTTCCTATATCAGAAGTGATACATGTATTTCTTAGAATAACGAAAAAGAAAGTTGCATTTATTTAGGAAAAAGAGTATTTGTTAACTATATTCACCATATTTTACCTCATTTTTGGTATTAATGGTGTTTCAGGTGCGAGGGCTTCTCAACCTACCCAAGAACACATGGCTTCGTTCATGCTAATGGTTTATTCAGATGGTACCAGGCGAGGTAAGTCTCATCATTTTTATCGAGTTTTTGTATATTTATACATCCATTTAAGGGAAACCAGTCATTTTGAGTTTTAGTTGACTAATTACGGGTCAAACAGGTGAAACTATTATCATTGCCCATCCCCCCTGAAAACACAAAAACTAGAATAGGTAGCTTTTTATGTTGTTATCTTTACGTGCACATACGAACAGACACACAAAACATTTGTCTTTTCTGAAGTGGCTGAAGCTGCAACATTATCATTGCCCAAACAAGGTTCATATCGAGTATAAAGTATCACCAGAGTCTAACATGAGGCCATCACCATTCAAAAATAAGAGTGGTTCTGTATTCGGAAGAATGAATAACAAAGACAATGCCATTAAGGAAGATGAGGTAATGGGTGTTGGGAATCAAATGGCCATGTTACAGCAGCAAAAGCCTGACCACAAAGGGCGAACAAGTTTGCCAAAAGAATGAGTTCGCATTTTCAGTCACTATGTCAGGTAAATCACTATGTATTAGATTTGAGTGAGAAACTATATGTAAAAGAAAGTCACTATTTGTAACGCCCCGACCCGACAAGGGTAAAGGAATCACAAGTAATGGTGTCATATCAAAGCAAACATAAATATCCAAAAGAAATCTCAACATAAATATTGAAATAATCCAAGTCAAAATGACTTCAATACATAGGTCCCAGCGGAAAAATAAACTCCAAATGAAATGTCTAAATATAAAGTCTAAATGGCATCATAAGATCAAAGCTAAAATCTCTAAGGTAAGTCCACACAGCACTCATCCCAAAGCAATACCCACCCAATGCTTAGATACCGTCATGGAAGAAAAGAAATGCGGTGAGCTTCAAAGCCCAAAGAGCAGATATACAAGCAAAACGAATACGAAACGAGAACGAATACGAAATAAAGTGAAAGAAAGATAGTGAGATCATAATCATTTCAAAAGATAAATCAGGATAAAAGAATAAGTTTTATAGCTAACTACCTCGAGCCCAAACACATATGCCATATCATAAACATATCATAATCACACAAGGCAACATTTGTAGGGGAGACCTACCAGAGTTATGAAGGACGTGCATGCACGCAGCATCAATCATCAAACAACATATAGCATATAACATATAATATATAACATATAACAGATCTAGGATGCACCCATACGCCCCACAAACATACATTGATAATATAATATAAATTGAGCTCATAACAAATATCGATAAGGGACGTGGCGTAACTTCACTCTCATCGCCCTAGAGTCATGTCAAGTGCATTCATCGACACGGACATGGAACCCCATGACTAGTTAATAATTGGCTCGGGTGTCAAACTATCTTAGGTCAAATAAGAATGTCATAACTGACATAGATCATATTTTATCAAATGTTTAGTCATGTTTCAAAATCAAAGTCTTTATATCATATAGTTCAAAATCAAATGTTTAGTGATTCAAAAATCAAAGTTCAGATAAACAATAGCTCAAATAGACACATTAGGGTTCATAGCAAAGGCTTAGGAAATCCTAATATGAAAACGAACGAAAAGTAAATGTTATAAGAAATCTTTACCTAAAAGGTCGTAATATCTGCACTCTTATTCCAAAGCAAATGATCGAAAAGAAGACACAGGAAAGCAAAGAATTACTCCTTCTTCACGTAACCTATACACATTAATGATCGATATATTATTAATGATTCCATAATCGCTTAAATGATCTTTTAACATTTTAGGGTTTTATAATTAAATGAGACTTAAATGTTTTATAATTAATATCGTAGATTAGGTTCATTATGTCATTTATTAAAGTTTAGGGTTTCTCATCTTTAATATCTCATTAATATGCATTCACTTACATGTTACGTCTTTTAATGACTCGTTACTTAACCTAACACGTCATAAAAATAATCTTTCCTTTTATGTTTCACCATGCACGTTTTATGATTTTATGTGAGATACAAGTTACTTATTACTCGAATTAATTCACAAACCATTAGGGTTTGGCGTACCTTATTCAATTAACATATCAAACTAGGGTTTACGTTTTCATGACCTTACTTACTTAATGCACTTTTAAAACTCATATGTGGTTCGGTTCAATCTAGGGTTTTCGGCTATTAGGTTTTACGCAAGTCTTACTCATCTACATACTTAACTCATTCAAGTTATCATGTTTTATACCTTATTCGAATGTTATGCATGGTTCGGTCCTAATTACATAGGGTTCGGCCCTTATTAACTCGACACAACCATGACCCGATTCAATATTACATATTACGTACATAACTCTTTAATACTTGTAAGGTTTAATCGTTAGGGTTTTCTTTGTTTTGGTTTCATTAGGCTCGGTCACAAAACAAAACAACAAACTCGACTAAAACAAAACATATTACAATATATTAACGCAAGGTACATCAAAGGAAGACGAGAATAGGTTATACCTTGACTTGGTTGAGCAAAATCTCGACACCAAGGGTGTTTGATATTCGCCGAGCAAGAGAGAAAAAAGAAAAGAGGCAACTATAATTAGATGAGGAGAATAACAAAAAAAAAAATTGATTAAAGAAAATGTTTAAAAAAGCAGTTTAAAAAGAAAAAAAAAAAAAAAAGCAAAAATTGTTTTAAAAAACGTTTACAAAAATATTTATTACTTAAGCTGGTGCTTTATGTATAATGTGAGAGGCGCAAGTTTTTTTCTTTTTTTTTTTTTAATAATTATATTTAAATTTTGAACTTATGTACAACGAGGGGCTAATTTTTTTAAACTCTAAAAATGAAAATAAAAATTAGGCTCTTGGCGTGATGGCTTAAATTTTATTAGCGTATTTTGTGCAAGCATATAAAACTTATAATGTGAGGCTTAAATTTTTAATGCGTATTTTGTCAAGCGTACAAATCGCATTAAAATTAAGCCTATACGAATAATTTTTATTTTCATTTTTAGAGTTTAATAAAAAAATTAGACTCTCATGTTGTCTAAGCAATTTAAGTATAATAATTAAAAAAAAGAAAGAAAAGTTCTTGGTACCTCATTATCATAAGCACCAATTTAAGTGTAATAAATATTTTTGTAAGCGTTTTTTTTTTTTTTTACATCATCGACCTTGTGGTTTGCCAAGTTAACGGTCAACTAAGCATGACCCGTCGAGGACCAAACCGTAACTTTTGCATACCGAGGACATGACCCGTCAAAAAAGTTCGGGGACATTTTCTGCAGATCGACAAACCGCAAGGACCAATTGTAATTAACTCATATTATATAAAATTTTGAGATACTTATAATTTGGAGCTGTCTGTTGACGCGCCGTATATACATTTATATCGGCTCTGCTTAAAATGCATCAATTAATCTAATTAACTTGTATGCTAGCTACTCAAATGCAAAGCAAGTTGATAATGATTTTTATATTATTATTAAGGTATCAATTTTTCTGAAATAGAATCTCAATATAATTGTTGCGGAAAAAAATTAGTATCATCATGCAAAATACAAAGTCTACAATAGTTGAAAATTGGTCATATCATCTCTCAAATATTTATATACGGGTAGGTGGAAGGGTTGTCAACTCGTAACATAGTTTGTGGATGGTATTATAGCAGTGTGGAATTCGCGATCTTGAATTCTTTTTAATAGTGATAATTGGGCGATAAATAATGAAAAATTTGTTTGTCATTGTTGGTTAGTGTGAAGGACCTACGTTGCAAAACAATTCAAACCAGGGTATTTTCGTGGCTACAAAGAACTTCTTTGCAAGGACACTTAAGCATGGGACTATTTTGTAGAATTCTTATAGATGTGATTAATCTTCTAGCTTTATTTGGTTAGTCCTTGAAGGACCTCTTCATCTGATTCAAACCTTAGGGACTATTTTAGGTAATTTCTGAATAAACTGCTGTAACGTAACTTAAGCAAGTGGGACTATTTTGCCAAATTGCTATAGATAGCAATTAATGCTACATGACTTACTTTCTGTGACAAGCATGAGGAGTATTTTGCCAAATTGCTATGATAGATTAATGCTCTGAACTTCTTTCTGTGTAGAAAACTAGCCCAGAATTGTTTTGCCATTTCACATAGATGGCGATTAATGTTCTGTTTGTGTTTGCTACATGGTATATATAGATAATATGTGCAAGCCATGAACTATCAAGAAAATCCGTTCCATGCATGAATCAATACTAGCTTTCTTTGGAATTTTAGGTTTGACATAGTCTAAAATCTGTAGTTGGTCTAAAGCTTGTCTGCGAAGCGTCGTGATGGGATAAAACTACCTTTTTCATCGTCGCGGTCAAAGCGTGGCGCTAAATCCAAATTAGTCCTTTGAATGGTCAGTCGATTTTGTTTTGTGGTCGAGGGTATTTTAGTCATCTGGCATTTATATTTTTAGCCATCTTTCGTCGTTGTCGTTACGTCTCACGAATCGTTCGTCTCCAATGTCGTCATCTCTCCGGCGTCGTCGGTAATACGTCCTAGAATCGTATCTCTCTACATACCGATTATTATCAATTGAATGTTACCTTTAAAATATGATGATTTAAGAATATCACTATATGCTGTAACATTTTACTTATGGATTATTTAGAAATGTAATGGTCAATGCTGTCTTTAAACTTATTTTATTAAAATCCAAGGTATTGATGATGAAGTACGGCCTTAATAGAAAATGTTACAACAAATATCATATAAAGCAACAAGCCCTCAATTTGATATATCTAGATGACTAGATCAAGTAGAACATTATGACCCTTTAGCCATAGAAGATCCAAACAGTCTAGAAGGACATATTATCGTTTAAAATGATAACATGCAAGCGATAATGAATGAAATTCGGTCTAGGAGGCGTCGAGCAATAAAGTGTTTTTAGCGTAGTGAAATAAGCCGGGTCGGGTTTGATTTAAAATGACAAAAGTGTTACTCTTTGATGCGGTTATATATCATATCCGGGTGATAAGGTGAAATTGTTTATAAAATATTTGTTTATAATTTCAACTAGTTTTCTAAAGTACTATAGATTGATGATGATTTAAAAAATTCTAATATCTTAAATAATGTTAAACCTTATGCGTTAATATGTTAACTTTTTGAAAAACATTATTAAAATATTCATTAGCCAATGAAAGGCGAAGAGTATTACAGTGTCGATGAGTTGAGATCAGTATAGGCTTATATTTGTCATACAATAGATAGGCCGTCATAGCCAGTAATTTTTATTTAAATCGTATTCCAGCTTTTTTTTAAAAGCAGCGTATCTTTATGACAGTAAATTTTCAGTCAAAGATCTGTAGTCATGTGAGAATTAAATTATCTTTCATAGATATGCGTTGTTATATCTTTCGACAAACGTTTTTTGAAAATTCCGTCAGAAAAAATCGTATATGATTTTCTGAATCATATATGATTTTAAAATCGTGTATGATTCGATTTTCTGAATCATATGATTTTCTGATCGTATATGATTACTCAAAAATCGTATGTGATTAAAAATCGAATCGTTAATGATTTCATGAGTAAATATATGATTTTGTTGGCGAAATTTTGAAAAAAAGTTGTTAAAAATATAGTAGTGCGTATCATGAAGATAATTAATATCATCGCGATAATTATAATTTTATCGGCGTAACGATTAACGGTTTGCGAGATATTTAATTTTAAAAAAGGGTGAAAGTTTATCGTAATAAAATGAATGGTATTATGGTTGATTGAATCATGTGTTTGGTTACATATTGAGCTTTCTTGTCAATTGTACACCTTTTTTCTTTTATAAATAAATTAATAATTAATACAATTAATATACTGTAAAACATTTAATACCCACTAGGCTTTTTATAGGCCCACTCAGCCATGCATCCCCACCAACATGTAACTTTTCAAGTCCCAAGTCCTTTTCTCCATTTATTCGGTGAAGAAAACCACCACGAAACAAATCGAAGACACTCTTATTGTTGATCTCACAGAGTGTAGAGGCATTCAATTATTTACAGGGGCACCAGACTTTTTTCGACTATATTTACTATTTTCCTATAGATTTTGTGTGTCCGCCGACTTCGTTGGGGCAGCGCCCCACTATAACAAGTGGCTCCGCCTCTGCATGCAAATGCTTGTTACTCACATACATGTTATTTAGCGTAGTGGTTCTATATCAGTAATGAGTATACATTTAGTACAGAGTGTTATATGTTACGAATCATAGTTTAAAGTCATAAATCATCATAAGTGAAGAGTAATACTTTTCATAATTGGTAAATAAGGTTAGATTAGAATATTTAAAGTCAGCATAGCTTCTACCAATCTAAAGTTTCACATCAAATTATGACAATTTCTCAGAAAATAACCGTTTTGACCCAACCCGTATTATCGTCCTCAATGGGACCCTGTCCTTCAGAAATTCATTCTCCTCGTCTTCTTCGTCACTACTGCTATCTGATTCAGAATCACCAGCAACTTCAGTCACTAATCCTATCTTACCATCGTTTTGCTCCTTACAACATCATCTCTATAAATATGATACAGTCCCTGGAAGCCTGCTTTGATTGTTAACATGTTCCTTGTCTTCAAGACCATCAGAATCCACCTTGGATTCCATCTATGAGTCAGCCAAAACAAAATACTGTAAGTTACTAGAAAAACCGAGTTACAAAAACGATTTGAAACAGAATGAATCAACTCTCCCAATGAGTCATCTTTTCGTCCAGTTTCTTGAACTAAAAGAACACAAAACCTAAATATTATCAAGTGGGCTCGTTTGTTTCTTAACAATCGACTAAATGAATATTATATTCACTTTATGATATGGTTGTGAAGTAAATTACTTGAATAGCATACATACATATCTTCTTGTCCACTATAGTATAAAGATGAACCTAGGGAGAAGGTTCGACTCTCTCCTGAAAGATTGACCTCCTCTCCATGTTCATCAAACTACTATTTGCGCAGTGTTCTTGGCTACATTCTCCGCTGCTCATAATAAGATAACAAAACGTCAATTGCATTTTTAATTAGCATTACAAGATTTAGTACTTTCAACATTATTGGTGATGTCCAAAACCTGTAGCCATCAATCATCATTATATTACAATTACTTAAAAAGAAAAACCCATCTAAAGATATGTAAAACACCAAATGCAACAATGTTCTATCACATTTACTTCATAATAGGCAGGAGAAAAGTCACCAAAAGTCAAAAGATATGGAAATCTCGAACCTGTTAATTATAGATGATGATTTGGGAGATGATGGCCAGGATGATGTTGGGGAAATGAATGATTTGGGAGATGAATTATTTGGGGAAATGATGGCGAGGATGAAAGATGAAGGGTAAAATATAAATGTGTTATAAAAGTATAAATGTGTATGAATTAAAATCCTCATTCTAATAATCGAACTTTGAGCTTTGTCGAAGGACTAATTGGCATTTAAAGGCCAGGGTTTGGACGCATGTGGCGATGAAAAGTAGAGTTTGTCGTAATAATCTTTAGTACAAGTTTAGAAACAAGCGGTGTATTTTAGTCCTATTTTACTTATAAACAAGCTTATACTTTAAAATGTTGGTCCCTGGATCCATCACTATGGGAGTCATGCTTACATATATAAAATGGAATGTTAAAGTTAGAAAAAAGCTATGTATGATTTGCATTGAATTATATTTCTATAAAAGTGTTTTATGAAAAGTTTGTTCGAGATAAAATGAAAATGATCACTATGTATGATTTGGAGTGAATTATAGTTTTAATCAGGTCGTAAAAAGCGTGAATCGGTATTGGTCGATCATTTTGTAGCTTATAATTGGATTGTCATTTGAATAGTCTTTTATATTTGGCGAGTTTTGGTATTTTCGGTGAGTTTTAGTATTCTACGTGAGATTTGTCTTCGGCAGCTTGTAATAGATATAAACAACGATTATAAGTGATTAAAACAAATTTATGCGTGTTTATGGTATTTCGACAAGATAGCGAGTTTCAATAAGTTTGTAATCGTTAATAATGTTGACCAATTCGTGACGATTTGCAAAAATCGAAAAAGTTATTGATCTATTAGCAGCAAGCGATTAATCGATCTCACTAGTATTGATTGCATGCCTTCTGTACAACATTGTTAATTTGGTGTTTAACAAGTGCCTAGATGCTTGATCTATTTAGTTTTAAAATCACTCTTATCAAACTAAAAGTCACGTTTATTAAAAATAAGGTCGTTTAAATATATATATTGAAGATGCAAAGTGCGTATATATCGCTTTGTGCGTAAAAATCGTTGTCTATCGCGTCAAAACTTGTAAAAGGATATATATGATTATTGACTTTGGAGGGATATATCGGTCATCAAAATAAAATTCATCAACATCACAGTGGTTACCACTAAACTTTTCTCAATTTCTCATGTGTGAATTGAAGCAAACAAAGTAGGGTCATCGGTGGTACGAGACCATGATGAAATATAAATATTTTTGAGCTTGGTAGGAAGAGTCGAGATGATGATGCGGATACCTTTCGATTATGTGTGAATGGTCAATACTCAATTCATTATCACGTTTTGAAACCGGGTCGACCTGGCGGGTTAACGATCGGATCGGTTTCAGACAACCAGATCAAAACCGCGGGTTTAAGCAGGTTATTAGGTTGACCAGTAGGGTTTTGGGTGACCGGGTCACCGGTTCTCAAAACGGCGGGTTGTTTTTCAAATTTCTTTTATAAAAGCAAGGTTAACCGGTGGTGAACAGTTGACCGGGTTGACTGACCAGTCCACCGGTTGACGGTTATTTTATTTTTTATTTTAAATGAATAGCGGGTTGAGCCACATTTCGAGCAGATCGATTCTGACCGGTTTTAACGTTGATCACTCATCCGCTCCTTTAACTTTATTTGGGTTTTGTTATCTTATAGTTTTCTCATTTATGCGTCATAAAATTAAAGGCTACTAAACCTAGCACTTGTAGTGTTGTTTTCTGTAGAACAGTTTTTCTATGTTCACAAAGTTGTATGTTAAAGCAGAAATGGTCCGTTTATGATTTTATCCATTACTAATAATTCTAAGTCATCCATAAATTGCTTATTTATTTAGAGCAAGGGTATCGTCACTTGTGTTCCGCCAACAAATCAATGCTAAATTTGTTTGGCTACATACAAAATAATATAGCTAGTTTTAGTTTCGTATTGTTTTTAAAATTTACATCATATCGTAATTTGTAATTTTATTTATCAGGTTTTTAGGATATTCGTGAAGCAAAATGAGATGAGAAGAAATGATCTGCATCTTTCGTTTCATTAACTACGTAAAATATCTCACTTAATGTTAGTTTTCGTGTATTTTTTAAGATTAAGTAATGAAAATTTAGTTTGTTTGAAAATGAAAAAAAAATAGTGGTTGGGCCATAATTTGTGAAATAGCACATAAGCGGCATGTGATATGATAGAGGAAAATTTAGTTTCTAGTTTTAGTTTTACTTCGTTTTTAGATCCGTTTTTCACGTTTTCGTCATTTTGCGTTATCGTCCGTTTTACATAATTTAGTCTTTACGTTTTCGTCCGTTTTATGCGTTTTATCCATTTTATCGTTTTCATTCGTTTTGCGTTTTAAATCTGTTTTACGGTTTCTTCGTTTTACATGTTTTCTCCTTTTACGTTTTGATCCGTTTTACGTTTTAGTCCGTTTAACTCTTTTGCATCCGTTTACATGTTTTTGTCCGTTTTACAAGTTTTAGTTCGTTTTACAAGTTTAAATACTGTTTTACGTTTTGTAGTTTTCCATGTTTTAGTCCATTTTATACTTTTCATTCATTTTAAGCGTGAAAAGGCGGATGGCGTAAATGGAAAGTGGTAAAAATGGAAGCGTGTAAGCGGCAACGTGTAAAGCGAAACACAGCAAAGCGGATGTGAAAAAAATGAATTAAAGCGTATATAAGTGGACAAAAGCGAGCAAAAGCGGACGGCATCAAAACAAGCGAAAACATGTAAGGATGGCGTGTAAGCGAATGAAACTGTAAGCGGATAAAACTTGTAAGCGGACAATGGTAAAGCAGGGCAACGATGAAAGCGAATGCGTGTAAAGGCGGATGAAAGTGAGTAAAAGCAAGCGGCGTAAAAGCGGATGGCGTGCAAAACAAATAAAAACATATAAAATAAGGCAGCTTCGCAAAAGCAGAGCGAAAACATGTAAAGCGAAAGCGTGTAAAAGCGGATGGCGTGAAAGCAGATAACGTATAAAATGGGCCAAAGCGTTGATGCAAAAGCAATGAAAATGTAAAGCGTGGCGTGTAAAAGCATACGAAAACGTAGAGCGGGCGAGCGTGTAAACGGATGAAAGCGTAAAGCGGACGGCGGTAAAAACAAAAGCGTGTAAAGCGGACAGGTGTAACAATGGGCGAAAACATACAAAAGCGGATGAAAACATGTGCAAAAGCAGATGGCATAAAAACATGCGAAATGTAAAAGCGGACGAAAAGGTGTAAAAGCGAGTAAAATCGGAAGAAGCGTGTAAAAGCAGACGAAAAGGTGTAAAATGGGCGAGCGTAAGAAAAACCAAATTTTCGGTTGTTACTAACGATCGTTTGTATAAAGGACTAACGTTACTTAATTGTCATTTGAAAACCGGTGACCATTTATGTAATTAACTCATTTGAAAAAGAAGGTGACAAGGGCTTTTGGTCATTTCATATGGATTTGGGTGGATAATAACAAAAACCAATATTCGTCGATCGAAAAAAGTTTAGTATTTGAAAGTGAAAAATCTACCAAACCACGGTGACCATTTGTGTAATTAACTCTTTTATAAATGCATTTCATGCGGTAATATCAAAATCGACTAATAATTAAAGTAAACCAGGTTGTTAAGATCGAGATTCTCTTAGGGTCGTTTTGAACCAAAAAATCGTAATCATGGGATCGTGTCGGGATTGTAAGATCCTATGAATATATATACATATTTTGTATAGGGGTTGTAGTTTTATATTTACAACAATATTTCATATGATAAGCGAATCTAAATGGATGATAAAAGAAAAGTTATATGTTCAAATGTCGTAGTAGTAGAATATTAGATATATTTGAATACTTGCTAAGTTTCTATATAGGTGCAACACGTCTTGTTTCAATGTTTTTTATTATAGGTTTTTGTGATAACTTTGAGTTAATGCAAAAGATAGTAATTTATTTGTCCGTGATTTACGTGACTTATTGGTTACAATATGGATTAATCATTAATGCAAAAAATAAAAAAATAAATAAATGGAAAAGCGGTATAATTTATAATAGAGGGCAAAACAAATTTTTTCTTCTTGTTGACCAAATAAATTAAATTAGAATGTTACGCTAATATTACTAAACATTTTAACATATAGTTCATGAAAATATGTGACATAAATAGCTCATGGACAAAATGAGGTCAAGTATCTGGGTGATTTACTTAAAAGCAAGATTGACATGTTAAAAGAAGTGGTTTTCATAATAAACCAAAAGCATCTAAACTATTTCAAAATAATCCATAAAAGCATAATGATTTTACACTCATTAATTTTGCAAAGATAATCAATTACCGGCAAAAATGATAGCTTTCTTGAAGAAATTTTAGTCATTTGGGCTAAGACATGAGTTTATCTTAATATTTTAATATAAACAAAGGACCCGATCCTATACTATCCTAGTCATGATCCTATTTGAATTACGATCTTATTAAGATCACGATCGTTTTATGTGTAGGATCGTGCGTTCTTTAATCAAGATCGCGATTTTAACAATCATGGTACTATTCTTAACTTTGTTCCCGAACTTGTAAATGTGGTTATAATTAAGTGAATCAACCATTTTTTCCGTGGCGGGTCTAAAACATGATTTCTAGTTCTACATTATTATTATTATTATTATGTGTGTTAATAAACTTGATTTTATTTATCCATAGAAATTTTACACAAAGTTTGATGGAGTCTAGACACCGGTGTGCTCCCATACTACGGATACAAAAGCACATTCATGAAAGATAAAACTCGACTCTTAACATTATTAGAGTAATAATAGCAATGGACCTAATGCATGAAAGTGTGTCGAGCCTCGCCTCTAATTCTCAAAGCGTAGAAAAAACAAGCGGAATAAACTTGTAATCGTTGTCCTCATTTAGATGTATACTTCATCTTTTCTTCTCCGCAACATTACGAGGCATTACTAGGAGCCCATGAAGGCGCTCAATGCCATGAGCGGAGATCCCGGTCGCATCTAAGCATGCATCTTTGCCTTGGGTCGGTTAAGTAGCGGTGCGGGACTCCTTCCATCACGAAAGAACCCCAATTGAGCCTCCTTACGCGCTAAGATCGACTTTGGAACATATATCAACCAAGATGTCCCTTGCGGGTTATGCAGAACCGCTTTCCAATCACTAGAACAATGGATTGCGTGATCTCCGCATTTGTCCATCGATGTACTACATTGCATTTCGAGCTGAACTACGTCGGAACATAGGTATAGGTAAACCTATAACATAACACCGGCGGAATTGGCGGTGATTCATCCTCTGTCGATCCGTCAATGGGTATGTGTATAGGAAATCTTTTGCATGTAGGCGCGAATATACGAGAACATCCACTTGTCTTGGGCTTGAATACTTGGAAACAAGATCTTTATCAATGGCACCAGTAACACTTTTCAAAGTTTTCATCATATAGAGCGGAGCGTCGGTGGCCGAATCGCGTCTATGTTACAATATTGTTAAAAGCATCGAGCATCTTGAAAATAAGAACAATGGGAAGCAATATCGGTTTTGCGATGTCGGTCTGTGAAACGATCGTTTGCATCGGGGCGAGCTTCTTGGGACAATATCGCATCACGAGAAAGGATACCCGATCCACCATCTTGATAGGGAGAGTGGCTAGCCGCCCTTGATGTGAACCCGAGTCTGGGGTAACAATCTTTTCAAGGAGCGTAACAGCGATCATCTTGAATGGGCCTCTAGTAAATACACATGAGACCATGTCCTAAGCGTAAAGAAAGTTTTGCAACCCGTGGCAATTCACGAAGAAGGAGCTGCATTGGGGTCATTAAGTTTGAGGATTGCCTCGGCTAACGAGATAGTTTTAGAGACCCTTTTCGAGCTAAATCCTTGCAAAGCTCTCAGGCAGCGGACCCACAGAAGTTTGACACCATTAAGCGGGCGAGATATATTTATCGGAAAATACCCTCCACCACAACTAGGATCCTCCATAGGTCAAAAGCAGTTCGATCTTATCAACATTTAATAACAAACCCGGTCGGACCCTCAGTCATGATAATGTCGGCCTTAGCTACCATAAGGGTGTCTCAACAATAGTGCCATCATCCGGATACCAAGCCTAAAGGTAAGATCACGGTGATTAATAGTATAGATTAAGGGATGCAAGCGAGGGCAAACAAATGTCTAATGGATCCCTTGGAAAGACCAAGGATGGAATCATCGTAGTAAAGTCTAGCGGTCGAGCATAACAAAACTCAACCCAAAGAGATAGAAAGACACATAACTTTGGATTCTGAATTAAGGCGCTCTATCGACAAGATTGAAAGCATTTTAAAGTCCACAAAAGCATAGAAAGCCCGACCTCGTGACCCTTTTATTGATTAGCCTATTGACCGAATGGAGAACGACGCATCCACGGGGCATCCATCCAAATTGGAAATCTTGTAAATAAGTATTCAGCCAGCCAATTGAAGAATAGGTGATAAACACAAAAGCGCGTTCGGGTCATAGGAACTTCCTTTTAGTCGACATGTTTTCAACACCTAAGCGATTGAACCTAATCGTTGTAGTGTAGTATTAGGGTAAGCCTCGGAATTGATATCGTTCTCTAGGGTAATAGGAATGCTGGTGAAATTACTACTAAGATTGAGAAGATTATTTTTATCTTTTTATGTTTTTTAGAAGCTGGAAGAGTCACGAATCTCGGGGTATTGGTTGGGGGTTGGTATTTCTACCGATTACTCTACTTATCTAATTATCTAACTAAGGTGAGTGTAGTCTATGTCTATTGTTGTGTGCTCTTATGATGATTAAAAATGTGTTTACTTAGATTCTATTACTCCACTAGTTATCTCCTATTGATGGTTGAATTGTCGCGTCCTTATTCTTAGCATTTTGTCGTCTAAAAGATTAAGTAGGGTATCGTTTATCCTAACTCTTTAAGTCTACCTTAAGTTTATTGCCTCACGAAATCTCTAGTTCATAAACTAACTCTAGGGTTTCTTTGGATGTTGAAACTACAATAACTTTGGTGATTATAAAATAATGTTCACAAAGATTATTTAAGTATTAAAGACATGCGAATGACCTATGCAATACTAGGTCAATCACAATTAAGATAAAAGATAACCAATCAATATTCAATACATAGGTTTCATAGATCTAAGCTAACACCTGCATAAATTAATGGGACATGGAAAACATGCAAGCATACACAAAAATTGAAGACATAATTGAATTAATGAAGTAAATCACTTATCTTGTTGTAAAATAGGGTATGGAACCCTAGATCATCTTGAGCGACCTATGTTCGGTTTAGGTTTTACTCACTTAAACTACCTCTCTAAAATCTTGAAAATTGAATTCTATATAGTGTTACAATATCGACAACGTCACTCTTTAATTGTGGCGAGGGTCGCCATCATTAGGGTTTAAATCTTGGCCTGCATCAACTCTGTGTGGTGTCACTTATGCTTGTGGCGCCGGCTTCAACCTTTGGCCGTCGGGATCCAAATCTAGGTCGTCGGTTCGGCCTAACTCTTTTAAACACGATCGTCCTTGTAAAATAACAATTTGCTCTTTGAGTCGTCTCAGGTGTGTCGCGGCGGTCATGATTCGCCAAATGTGCCGTCCCTTCAATTCCGGCGACAGGTGTCTCGATTCTTGACTTTGGCCATTTTTGCGTATATTGGCTTTTTCGTCGAATAAGTGTCATTCGACAATTTGCCTTCAAGAGACCTAAAAGTGAAAAGAGCGAAATTAAGTAATGGCGATACAAAGTGATCAATTAAGGGCTTAAATGACCTCAAAAGTGCCCTTTTAAATCCTTATCAAATATAACTACACATTGTTGCTTGCTTCCTCAAGCAAATGTGTGCTAGCAATTAATTTATAAGTTAGGGTCATGAAGCATTAGTTTAGAACAATTCACAACATATAAGCCCACAAAAGTCATAACAAACACGGATTTACATACTAGCACCTACATAGTAGTGTTTGGATACTCTCGTCTCGGTGTATATGAAATATATCAAGTTGAAATGGAAGATAAACACTCATTAACGGTCCTAGTACATAGATTACCATAGTCTTGAGACTAGATCAAACCTCCATCGCTTTGGCGTAAGCACCTAGGAAAAACTATCCAAGAGGTCTTTTAAAGGTTTGTAATGTTTGGCTTCGGTGAGAAACAAAGGGTTTGGTGGGATAAGCGATTTAGTGGTGGCAAGTCAAAAATATTTATGTTACAAACATGAGAAGAATGGCGTTGCTAAGCCAAGACTGAACCTCTAAACTCTAGATAAATTGAAACAAACAAACATAAATTTAAAGATAGATGTAGGATGGTAGCCCATATGGCATTTTTTTACACTTTTTTTACACTTTTTCTCTTTTCTATTTTTCGATTTTTTCCATACACTTTCTTTCTCCATCCTCGATAACATCAAAATAATAGGTTTAGGCACATCCACACACTTGAGTTTTATTACTCTAATCAAATTTGACCGAATTGAAAAGATGAAAACACTTGGAGCATTATTACGTAAATAAGCGGAATTTGAATTTAACGTTCCTTCGTCATTTCATAAAATTTAACTTTTCCCTTGAGTCCCAATCGTCAAAGCGTGTACAAGGATGACTCGACAGCAACTTTAAGCAACTAGATAATTGAACTAAGGGTTTAGTATGATAACAATAATGCGCTAAAGTGAGTGCATCTGGTGAAGCTAAAGCGTTTGGGTGTACATTTGGGGTGGATTGTAAACAATGTTCTTCATTGATATTTGAAAACCAAACATCAAAGAACATGAAAAGGATAGGCTACGAGGGTTAACTAAGGGTATCGTGTACTAAAGATGAGTACAAGCGCAAGGGTGTGGGAATTACTCGGCAAAGTGGAAGAAGTAATTATATTCGGTGTCAGCAAAGGTTATCTAATGCCTCTTATCATTTAGTTATTCCTAACTACACAAGTGTAGTCTCACTAGCGATCTCGGAATGCATCACAAAATAAGTTCTAGAATCTATTATACTACGGTTCACTCTAAGCATTAAGATGAATGCTTTAATTTCTACTAAATCTAAGGCGATCCTCGCATTTAGGGTGGAATTTAAGTGGTAAAGGGTTTTGTGCTAGCCATATAACTTCCTATCATGAGGCTTTATTAAGACTAATGGCTTGCTCATATGTCATGAAAAATTTAAATTTGGTGCTAAAATTACAACCGATATTTCTCATGGTTTATTACACAAATGAAATTGGACAGGCAAATAGTCGAGGATAAGCATAGTTTCAAAGTTCCATTTATTTTCCTCTCTACACTTAAGCGAACATTGATGTTCCCGAAATATCAAAGTTATGATAGCAGGTAATTAAGCGAAAGAAACTAGTACTCCACGATTAGCTCGGTAGGATCAGTGTGTAGTGGTTAAATCTTTCTTCAAGAAGAGTGTTTGCGTGAAAAGCTTCTTCCAATCTTATGTCTTCTTAGCGATAAAACACCTGCATGAAGAAAACAAAGCGAAACATTCGGCGTAAAGCGGTAACAATATATATATTTCTGCTAAACTAGGATATAATGCTTGTGGAATGGATGTTTAAAGATTTTACGGAAAATTAAGACACAGAAAATTCAAAAATTTATAAGTAGCTTCGAAAGCGAAAAGTAGTGTTGATTTCTCCTCCTCTGGCCGGTCGATTTCGACCACAGCGCCGTTAGGTTACCACTGATGAAAATGGTCTGCGATTTCTGGAAAAAGATTACGGAAAATTATATCTTTAGAATGCGGAAAAATTTCTGCAAAACATCCATTATGACTGGTACAACATTTACTCGAACAAACACACGTATATATCTTTTAAATAATCGTAATTCTCATGTTCACGTTCTTTTTTGAAAATGTGTAATCCTCTACACTTATCCACTTATGTAAAATACCTTTATATGTAATTAAGGCGAGGTTAAAGACAAAATAAAGCATTTTTACAAATTCAAACATGATATTAAACAATCAATAAAAGATATCGACACATAAACAAGCAAACAATTAAGCATGGGTTGCCTCCCGAAGTGCTTGTTTTGTTGAGTCATGACTTGACTGCCCTTATTTAACGGAAAAAGGAAGTTTTCCTACACTTAAGCAAGTGCGGTGATAGAAGCGATACACACGCCAGGGGTGGGAATTTGCTACGTGAGGAGAGGTGATGGGTGATTTATATGCTCGAAGGTGTGCTCCATTCATTATAACCTTACCTAATTCTATTGATGTGGCGGGTGAATCAAATCTCTCTAAAAATGGATCATCTTCTATCAACTTTAAAGATTCTTAGTTCTTGTTCTTCTTTTTTATATAGAAATAAATATTACCGTTCAAGAAAATCTAATGTTGATCCATATACTTATTCACTCTCTTTATGTCGCATAAAACAATTATACACTCTCTCGGTGATCATTGATCTCACTATCGATCTAAACTAGATGGATTCGAGGTAATTCCATTCGGTTAGGACCACTCTAGCTCTTCGAATGCAAAGGTCTCACGGGTTTAAAGAGACCATGTGCAAAATCAGTTTAATAAAAAAGCGGCGCATAAAGTAGAAAGTAAATAATCTTACAAGAGATAAAGCGAGAAATAATCGTTTTCAAAATACTTCGACTAGAATTTTCAATCTGACTTAAATCAAATCTTGTAGTCACTTTTATAGAATGTATATACATATTAGAGTTAATTACATAATTGGTCCTTGTGGTTTGTCGGATCTTGAAAATGTCCCGAACTTTTTTTGATGGGTCATGTCCTCGTGGTATACAAAAGTTCTGGTTTGGTCCTTTATTGGTCATCTTTGTTAGTTGACCGATTAACAGCAAACCACATGGACGATTATATCTCCTCTCGTCCCAATTATAAGTCCATTTGACTTTTCAAAGTCGTTCATACCAACTTTGACTTTAATTATTTCTTTTAGCGTTATATAATCTTGTTGTAAAATATATAAATGGATATGTGATTTAAATGCAATTTCATTTGTATACTTTTCATCAAGTTTTATCTAACTGAAAAAAATAATTAAAGTCAAAGTCAGATGAAAAGACTTTGAAAAATCAAAAGTGACTTATAATTTAGAGAGGAGAATCGAAAAAAAAAAAAAATTGATTAAAAGAAAATGTTTAAAAAAGCGGTTTAAAAAAGAAAAAACTTAAAAAAGCAAAAAATTGTTTTAAAAAACGTTTACAAAAATATTTATTACTTAAGCGGTGCTTTATGTATAATGTGAGAGGCGCTAAGAGATTTTTTTCTTTTTTTTTTTTTTAATAATTATATTTAAATTTTGAACATATGTACAACATGAGGGCCTAATTTTTTATTAAACTCTAAAAATGAAAAATAAAAAATTAGGCCTCACAACGTGATGGCTTAAATTTTATTAGCGTATTTTGTGCAAGCATATAAAACTTATAATGTGAGGCTTAAATTTTTAATGCGTATTTTGTCAAAACGTACAAAATCGCATTAAAATTTCAGCGCCATGGCGTTGTAATTTTTATTTTCATTTTTAGAGTTTAATAAAAAAATTAGACTCTCATGTTGTACATAAGCAAAATTTAAGTATAATAATTAAAAAAAAAAAGAAAAGTTCTCTTAGGCTTCTCACATTATACATAAGCACCAATTTAAGTGTAATAAATATTTTTGTAAACGTTTTTTTTTTTTTTTTTGTCACATTATATCGACCTTGTGGTTTGCTAAGTTAACGGTCAACTAAACATGACCCGTCGAGGACCAAACCTGTAACTTTTGCATACCACGAGGACGTGACCCGTCAAAAAAAAGTTCGGGGACATTTTCTGCAGATCGACAAACCACAAGGACCAATTATGTAATTAACTCTACATATTATATAAAATTTTGAGATACTTATAATTTGGAGCTGTCTGTTGACACCGCCGTATACATTTATATACGGCTCTGCTTAAAATGCATCAATTAATCTAATTAACTTGTATGCTAGCTACTCAAATGCAAAGCAAGTTGATAATGATTTTTATATTATTATTAAGGTATCAATTTTTCTGAAATAGAATCTCAATATAATTGTTGCGGAAAAAAATTAGTATCATCATGCAAAATACAAAGTCTACAATAGTTGAAAATTGGTCATATCATCTCTCAAATATTTATATACGGGTAGGTGGAAGGGAGTTGTCAACTCGTAACATAGTTTGTGGATGGTATTAGCAGTGTGGAATTCGCGATCTTAATTGAATTCTTTAATAGCGATAATTTGGGCGATAAATAATGAAAAAATTTGTTTGTCTATTTATTTGGTTAGTCGTGAAGGACCTACGTTGCAAAACAATTCAAACCTTAGGGTATTTTCGTGTTCTACAAAGAACTTCTTTGCAAGGACACTTAAACCCAGGACTATTTTGCTTAAAATTCTTATAGATAGCATTAATCTAAACTTTATTTGGTTAGTCCTTGAAGGACCTCTTTGCAAATCTGATTCAAACCTTGGGACTATTTTCATTAGGTATACAAATGACTTACTTTGTAACGACACTTAAGCAAGTAGGGACTATTTTTGCCAAATTGCTATAGATAGCAATTAATGCTACATGACTTACTTTCTGTGACAATTTAAACCTTAGGAGTATTTTTGCCAAATTGCTATAGATAGCAATTAATCGCTGAGAACTTACTTTGCTGTGTAGAAAACTTAAGCCCAGGACTATTTTCACAAATTCATATGAATAGCGATTAATGTTCTGAAACTTGTGTTCGCTTCATGGTATATATAGATAATATGTGCAAGCCATGAACTATCAAGAAAATCCGTTCCATGCACCGAATCAATACTAGCTTTCTTTGGAATTTTAGGTTTGACATAGTCTAAAATCTGTAGTTGGTCTCTAAACTTGTCTGCAAAGCGTCGTGATGGGATAAAACTCGGCTTTTTCATCGTCGCGGTCCAAAACATGGCGCTAAATCTGCAATTAGTCCTTTGACAGGTCCAAGTCGATTTTGTTTTGTGGTCGGGGTATTTTAGTCATCTGCATTTATATTTTAGGCTTCATCTTTCGTCGTTGTCGTCGTCTCACGAAATCGTTCGTCTCCCCAACATCATCATCTCTCCAACATCATCCCGGTAATCATCTACCCAAATTATCATCTCCCACCTACTGAATATTATCAATTGAATGTTACCTTTAAAATATGATGATTTAAGAATATCACTATATGCTTTAACATTTTACTTATGGATTATTTAGAAATGTAATGGTCAATGCTGTCTTTAAACTTATTTTATTAAAATCCAAGAGTATTGATGATGAAGTACGGCCTTAATAGAGAAAATGTTACAACAAATATCATATAAAGCAACAAGCCCTCAATTTGATATATCTAGATGACTAGATCAAGTAGAACATTATGACCCTTTAGCCATAGAAGATCCAAACAGTCTAGAAGGACATATTATCGTTTAAAATGATAACATGCAAGCAGTAATGAATGAAATTGCAATTACAGAGGCGTCGAGCAATAAGAGTGTTTTTAGCGTAGCGTGAAATAAGCCGGGTCGGGTTTGATTTAAGGCAGCAAAAGTGTTACTCTTTGATGCGGTACTTATATATCATATCCGGGTGATAAGGTGAAATTGTTTATAAAATATTTGTTTTATAATTTCAACTAGTTTTTCTAAAGTACTATAGATTGATGATGATTTAAAAAATTCTAATATCTTAAATAATGTTAAACCTTATGCGTTAATATGTTAACTTAAATTTTGAAAACATTATTAAAATATTCATTAGCCAATGAAAGGCGAAGAGGTATTACAGTGTCGATGAGTTGAGATCAGTATGTAACTTATATTTGTCATATTAATAGATAGGCCGTCGTAAACAGTAATTTTTATTTAAATCGTATTCCACCTTTTTTTAAACAGCGTATCTTTATGACGGTAAATTTTCGAGTCTGAAAGATCTGTGTCATATGAGAATTAAATTATCTTTCATAGATATCGTTGTTATATACTTTCGACAAACGTTTTTTGAAAATTCCGTCAGAAAAAATCGTATATGATTTTACGAATCATATATGATTTTAAAAAATCACGTATGATTCGATTTTCTGAATCATATATGATTTTCTGATCATATATGATTACTCAAAAATCATATGTGATTAAAAATCGAATCGTTAATGATTTTCACAAATCATATATGATTTTGTTGGCAAATTTTGAAAAAAAAGTTGTTAAAAATATAGTAGTGCGTATCATGAAAGATAATTAATATCATCGCGATAATTATAATTTTTATCGGCGTAACGATTAACGGTTTGCGAGATATTTAATTTTTAAAAAGGGTGAAAGTTTATCGTAATAAAAAAATGAATGGTATTATTATTGATTGAATCATGGTAAATTTGGTTACATATTGAACTTTCGTGTCAATTGTACACCTTTTTTCTTTTATAAATAAATTAATAATTAATACAATTAATATACTGTAAAACATTTAATACCCACTAGGCTTTTTTTTATAGGCCCACTCAGCCATGCATCCCCACCAACATGTAACTTTTCGAAGTCCCAAGTCCTTTTTCTCCATTTATTCCGGTGAAGAAAACCACCACGAAACAAATCGAAGACACTCTTATTGTTGATCTCACAGAGTGTAGAGGGCATTCCAATTATTTACTTGAGGGCACCAGACTTTTTTTCGACTATATTTACTATTTTCCTATAGATTTTGTGTGTCCGCCGGACTTCGTTGGGGCAGCGCCCCACTATAACAAGTGGCTCCGCCTCTGCATGCAAATGCTTGTTACTCACATACATGTTATATTAGCGTAGTGGTTCTATATCAGTAATGAGTATACATTTAGTACAGAGTGTTATATGTTACGAATCATAGTTTAAAGTCATAAATCATCATAAGTGAAGAGTAATACTTTTCATAATTGGTAAATAAGGTTAGATTAGAATATTTAAAGTCATAAGCATAGCTTCTACCAATCTAAAGTTTCACATCAAATTATGACAATTTCTCAGAAAAATAACCGTTTTGACCCAACCCCGTATTATCGTCCTCAATGAGACCCCTGTCCCTTCAGAGAATTCATTCTCCTCGTCTTCTTCGTCACTACTGCTATCTGATTCAGAATCACCAGCAACTTCAGTCACTAATCCTATCTTACCATCGTTTTTGCTCCTTACAACATCATCTCTATAAATATATGATACAGTCCCTGGAAGCCTGCTTTGATTGTTAACATGTTCCTTGTCTTCAAGACCATCAGAATCCACCTTGGATTCCATCTATGAGTCAGCCAAAACAAAATACTGTAAGTTACTAGAAAAACCGAGTTACAAAAACGATTTGAAACAGAATGAATCAACTCTCCCAATGAGTCATCTTTTCCGTCCAGTTTCTTGAACTAAAAGAACACAAAACCTAAATATTATCAAGTGGGCTCGGTTGTTTCTTAACAATCGACTAAATGAATATTATATTCACTTTATGATATGGTTGTGAAGTAGAATTACTTGAATAGCATACATACATATCTTCTTGTCCACTATAGTATAAAGATGAACCTAGGGGAGAAGGTTCGACTCTCTCCTGAAAGATTGACCTCCTCTCCATGTTCATCAAACTACTATTTGCACTTGCAGTGTTCTTGGCTACATTCTCCGCTGCTCATAATAAGATAACAAAAGCGTCAATTGCATTTTTAATTAGCATTACAAGATTTAGTACTTTCAACATTATTGGTGATGTCCAAAACCTGTAGCCATCAATCATCATTATATTACAATTACTTAAAAAAAGAAAAACCCATCTAAAGATATGTAAAACACCAAATGCAACAATGTTCTATCACATTTACTTCACTTAATAGGCAGGAGAAGAGTCACCAAAAGTCAAAAGATATGGAAATCTCGAACCTGTTAATTATAGATGATAATTTGGGGAGATGATGATCAGGATGATGTTGGGGAAATGAATGATTTGGGGAGATGATGACGAGGATGAAAGATGAAGGGTAAAATATAAATGTGTTATAAAAGTATAAATGTGTATGACTTAAAATACCCCACTACTAAACAAAATCGAACTTTGACTTTGTCGAAGGACTAATTGGCATTTAAAGGCCGCCGTTTGGACGCATGGCGATGAAAAGTAGAGGTTTGTCGTAATAATCTTTAGTACAAGTTTAAAACCAACTAGATTTTAGTCCTTATTTTACTTATAAACAAGCTTATACTTTAAAAATGTTAGTCCCTGGATCCATCACTATGGGAGTCATGCTTACATATATAAAATGGAATGTTAAAGTTAGAAAAAAGCTATGTATGATTTGCATTGAATTATATTTCTATAAAAGTGTTTTATGAAAAGTTTGTTCAGATAAAATGAAAATGATCACTATGTATGATTTGGAGTGAATTATAGTTTTAATCAAGGTCGTAAAAAACGTGAATCGGTATTCGGTCAGTCGGCCTTTTGTAGCTTATAATTGGATTGTCATTTTCGAATAGTCTTTTATATTTCTGGCGAGTTTTTGGTATTTTCGGTGAGTTTTAGGTATTTACGGCAAGATTTGTCTTACACCAAAAACTTGTAATAGATATAAACAACGATTATAAGTGATTAAAACAAATTTATGCACGTGTTTATGGTATTTCTGACAAGATAGCAGGTTTCCAATAAGTTTGACCATCGTTAATAATCGCTGACCAATTTACGTGACCGATTTGCAAAAATCGAAAAAGTTATTGATCTATTAACGCTTAAGCGGTGATTAATCAGTCTCACTAGTATTGATTGCATGCCTTCTGTACAACATTGTTAATTTGGTGTTTAACAAGTGCCCTAGATGCACTGATCTATTTAGTTTAAAAAATCACTCTTATCAAACTAAAAGTCACGTTTATTAAAAATAAGGTCGTTTCAGATATATTTCCAGATGCAAATCGCATATATATCCTTTGTGCGTAAAAATCATCAGTCTACGCGCGATCAAAAACTTGTAAAAGGATATATACGAATTATTCAACTTTGGAGGGATATATCTAATTCAACCTTAAAAAAAATTCATCAACATCACGAGTGGTTACCACTAAACTTTTCTCAATTTCTCATGTGTGAATTGAAGCAAACAAAGTAGGGTCATCGGTGGTACAGACCACATGATGAAATATAAATATTTTTTGAGAACTTGGTAGGAAGAGTCGAGATGATGATGCAGACGTACACTTACTCGATTATGTGTGAATGGTCAATACTCAATTCATTATCACGTTTTGAAACCGGGTCGACCTGGCCGGTTAACCCGTCGGATCGGTTTCGCAAAAACGGTCAAAACCCGGGTTTAAACGGGTTAATCAGTTAGACCAGTAGGGTTTTGGGTGACCGGGTCAACCGGTTCTCAAAACCCAACCGGGTTTGTTTTTTTTCAAATTTCTTTTATAAAACCGGTTAACCGGTGGTCGAACCGTTGACCGGGTTGACTGACGGTCGAACCGGTTGACCCGGTTATTTTATTTTTTATTTTAAATGAATAACCGGTTGAACTGATGACTCGAGCGGATCGATTCTAAACCCGGTTTTCAAAACATTGATCACTATCCGCCCTTTAACTTTATTTGGGTTTTGTTATCTTATAGTTTTCTCATTTATGCGTCATAAAATTAAAGGGCTACTAAACCCTAGCACTTGTAGTGTTGTTTTCTGTAGAACAGTTTTTCTATGTTCACAAAGTTGTATGTTAAAGCAGAAATGGTCCGTTTTATGATTTTATCCATTACTAATAATTCTAAGTCATCCATAAAATTGCCTATTTAGAGCAAAGGGTATCGTCACTTGTGTTCCGCGCCAACAAATCAATGCTAAATTTGTTTGGCTACATACAAAATACAAATAGCACGCTAGTTTTAGTTTTCGTATTGTTTTTAAAATTTCGCATCATATCGTAATTTGTAATTTTATTTATACGGGTTTTTTTTTAGGATATTTACATGAAGCAAAATGAGATGAGGAAGAAATGATCTCGCATCTTTCATTTCATTCGAACTTCATTAAATATCTAAAAACCCGCTGTTTTTTAGTTTTCGTGTATTTTTTAAAGATTAAGTAATGAAAATTTAGTTTGTTTGAAAATGAAAAAAAATAGTGGTTGGGCCATAAGTCGTGAAATGGCACGCAAACGGCATGTGATATGATAGAGGAAAATTTAGTTTTACACGCTTAGTTTTACTGTTTTTAGCTTTTCACGTTTTCATGCTATTTTGCGTTATCGTCCGTTTTACATAATTTCGTCTTTACGTTTTCGTCCGTTTTATGCGTTTCGTCCATTTTATCGTTTTCATTCGTTTTGCGTTTTAAATCTGCTTTCACGGTTTCTTCCGTTTTACATGTTTCGTCTCCTTTTACGTTTTCGTCCGTTTTTACACGTTTTCGTCCGTTTTAACTCTTTTGCATCCGTTTTACATGTTTTTGTCCGTTTTTACAAGTTTTCGTTCGTTTTTACAAGTTTCGTCTGTTTTTACACGTTTTCGTCCGTTTTTCCATGTTTTCGTCCATTTTTATACTTTTTCATTCATTTTAAACGTGAAAAGACGGACGAAAGCGTGTGAAAATGGACTTAAGTGAGTAAAAATGGAAGAAACGTAAAACCGCAACGACGTAAAATCGATTTAAAACCTCAGTAAAGCGGATGAAAATGAAAAAAATGAATTAAAGCGTATATAAGTGGACAAAACGAGCAAAACGGACGAAAAATGTCAAAACAAACGAAAACATGTAAAAGGATGAAACGTAAAACAGAATGAAAACATGTAAAACGGATAAAACTTGTAAAACGGATTTAAATGAGTAAAAACAGACGAACGATGAAAAGCGAAAACGTGTAAAGACGGACGAAAGTGAGTAAAACGAAGAAAACGCGTAAAAGCGGATTGGCGTGCAAAACAAATAAAAACATATAAAATAAGACGAAAACTCGCAAAAACAGACGAAAACATGTAAAAACGAAAGAAAACGTGTAAAAACGGATGAAAACGTGCAAAAACGAATGAAAACGTATAAAAATGGACGAAAACGTGCAAAAACGGACGAAAACATGTAAAAACTGACGAAAACGTGTAAAAGCATACGAAAACATGTAAGAACAGACGAAAACGTGTAAGAACGGATGAAAACGTGTAAAACGGACGAAAACGAGTAAAAACAAAAGAAAACGTGTAAAAACGGACAAAAAGGTGTAACAATGGACGAAAACATACAAAAACGGATGAAAACATGTAAAAACGGACGAAAACGTGTAAAAACATACGAAAACATGTAAAAACGGACGAAAAGGTGTAAAAACGAGTAAAATCGGAAGAAACGTAAAAAGCAGACGAAAAGGTGTAAAATGGACGAAACGTAAGAAACCAAATTTTGGTTGTTACTAACGATCGTTTGTATAAAGGACTAACGGTAGTTACTTAATTGTCATTTGAAAACCACAGTGACCATTTATGTAATTAACTCATTTGAAAAAGAAGGTGACAAGGGCTTTTTGGTCATTTCATATGGATTTGGACTGGATAATAACAAGAAACCACAATGACTAAATCAGTCAAAAAAAAGTTTAGTGACTGAAAGTGAAAAATCTACCAAACCACAGTGACCATTTGTGTAATTAACTCTTTTTTATAAATGCATTTCATGCAGTAATATCAAAATCTGACTAATAATTCTGAAGTAAACCAAGGTTGTTAAGATCGAGATTCTACTTAGGGTCGTTTTCGGCTTCGCAAAATCGTAATCATAGGATCGTATCGGGATTGTAAGATCCTATGAATATATATACATATTTTTGTATAGGGGTTGTAGTTTTATATTTCTGTACAATATTTCATATGATAAACGAATCTAAATGGATGATAAAAGAAAAAGTTATATGTTCAAGTATCGTAGTAGTAGAATATTAGATATATTGCAACGCATACTTGCACAAAGTTTCTATATAGGTGCACTTACGTCTTGTTTCAATGTTTTTTATTATAGGTTTTTTTGTGATAACTTTCAGATTAATGCAAAAAGATAGTATTAATTTATTTGTACGTGATTTCGTGACTTATTGGTTACAATATACAGATTAATCATTAATGCAAAAAAAATAAAAAAAATAAATAAATGGAAAACGGTATAATTTATAATAGAGGGCAAAACAAATTTTTTTCTTCTTGTTGACCAAATAAATTAAATTAGAATGTTCTGCTAATATTACTAAACATTTTTAACATATAGTTCATGAAAATATGTGACATAAATAGCTCATGGACAAAATGAGGTCAAGTATCTAGGTGATTTACTTAAAAAGCAAGATTCTGACATGTTACAAAGAACGAAGTCGTTTTTCATAATAAACCAAAAAGACACATCTAAACTATTTCAAAATAATCCATAAAAGCATAATGATTTTACACTCATTAATTTTGCAAAGATAATCAATTACCAGCACAAAAATGATAGCTTTCTTGAAGAAATTTTAGTCATTTTGGCTTTAAGACATGAGTTTATGCTTAATATTTTAATATAAACAAAGGACCCGATCCTATACTATCCTAGTCATGATCCTATTTGAATTACGATCTTATTAAGATCCTGATCGTTTTTATGTGTAGGATCGTACGTTCTTACAATCAAGATCGCGATTTTAACAATCATGGTACTATTAACTTTTATGCTTGTTCCCGAACTTGTAAATGTGGTTATAATTAAGTGAATCAACCATTTTTTCCCATGTGGCGGGTCTAAAACATGATTTCTAGTTCTACATTATTATTATTATTATTATTATTATTATTATTAATAAACTTGAAGATTTTATTTATCCATAGAAATTTTACACAAAGTTTGATGGGAGTCTAGACACCAGCTGTGCTCCCACCCCTTTCTGGATACAAAAGCCTGTTCTATGAAAGATAAAACTACGACTCTTAACATTATTAGAGTAATAATAGCAATGGACCTAATGCATGAAAGTGTGTCCAGAGCCTCTGCCTCTAATTCTCCAAACGTAGAAAAAGCAAACGGAATAAACTTGTAATCGTTGTCCTCACATTTAGATGTATACTTCATCTTTTTCTTCTCCACAACATTACGCAAGGCATTACTAGGAGCCCATGAAGACGCCTCAATACCAGCAAACGGAGAGATCCCAGTCACATCTAAGCATGCATCTTTGCCTTGGAGTCAGTTAAGTAATAGCAGGTATGCGGGACGAAGCTCCTTCCCATCCACCGAAAAGAACCCCAATTGAGCCTCCTTACGCACTAAGATCCTGACTTTGGAACATATATCAACCAAGATGTCCCGCACCAGGTTATGCCTGAACTTCACACCCACGTCACTAGAACAATGGATTGCGTGATCTCCACATTTGTCCATGCGATGTACATTGCAGCTCGGCACAAAGCTACCGTCGTGAGAACATAGGTATAGGTAAACCTATAACATAACACCGAGCGGAATTGGCGGTGATTCATCCTCTGTCCCAATCCGTCAATGGGTATTGTGTATAGGAAATCTTTTGCATGTGGGGCGCGAATACTTCTGAGAACATCCACTTGTCTTGGGCTTAACGAATACTTGGAAACAAGATCTTTATCAATGGCACCGAAGTAACACTTTTCCAAAGTTTTCATCATATGGGGGGCAGAAGCGTCAGCGGTGGCCGAGATCGCGTCTATGTTACAAGCACTGTTAAAAGCATCAAGAGCATGCTGAAAATAAGAACAATGGGAAGCAATACGGTTTTGCCAAGATCTCGGTCTGAGAAACGATCGTTTGCATACGGGAGGCGAGAAAAGCACACTGGACAATATCGCATGCAGAAAGGATACCCACTCCACCCATCTTGATAGGGAGAGTGGCTAGCCGCCACTGCCAATCGCCAAACCCTGGTCCTGAGGCAGTAACAATCTTTTCCAAGGAGGCGCGTAGCAACTGATCATACTGAATTTGGGCCTCTAGTAAATACACATGAGACCATGTCCTAAACGCATAAGAAAGTTTTGCAACCCCGGCGCAATTACGAAGAAAGAGGAGCTCGCATTGGGGGTCATTAAGTTTGAGGATTGCCTCCACTAACGAGATAGTTTTAGAGACCCTTTTCCGAGCTAAATCCTTGCAAAAGCTCTCATCCAAGCTGACGGACCCACCTAGAAGTTTGACACCATTAAGCGGGCGAGATATATTTATCGGAAAAATACCCTCCACCCTGCTTCTAGGATCCTCCATAGGTCAAAACAGTTCGATCTTATCAACATTTAATAACAAACCCCGAGTCGGGCCCTCCGTCATGATAATGTCAAGCGCCTTGGCTACCATAAGGGTGTCTCCAACAATAGTGCCATCATCCAGATACCAAGCCTAAAGAGTAAGATCACATGACTGATTAATAGTATAGATTAAGGGATGCAAAGCGAGGGCAAACAACAAATGTCCTAATGGATCCCCTTGGAAAGACCAAAGGATGGAATCATCGTAGTAAAGTCTAGCAGGTCGAGCATAACAAAACTCAACCCAAAGGGCGATAGAAGGGCACCGCAACCTGGATTCCTGAATTAAGACGCTCCTATCGACAAGATTGAAAGCATTTTTAAAGTCCACCAAAAGCATAGAAAGCCCAACCTCGTGACCCTTTTATTCAATTAGCCTATTGACCGAATGGAGAACAGCCACGCATCCACCAGGAACGCCCACTCCAAATTGGAAATCTTGTAAATAAGTATTCATAGCGTAGCCAATTGAAGAATAGGTGATACGCTTACAAAGCGCGTTCGGGGTCATAGGAACTTCCTTTTAAATCGAGCATGTTTTCAACACCCTAGGCGAAGGAACCTAATCGTTGTAGTGTAGTATTAGGGTAAGCCTCGGGAATTGATATCGTTCTCTAGGGTAATAGGAATGCTGGTGAAATTACTACGCTAAGATTGGGGTTGAGGAAGATTATTTTTTATCTTTTTATGTTTTTTAGAAACCGGAAAGGTCACGAATCTCGGGTATTGGATTTGGGGTTGGTATTTCTACCGATTACTCTACTTATCTAATTATCTAACTAAGGTGAGTGTAGTCTATGTCTATTGTTGTGTGCTCTTATGATGATTAAAAATGTGTTTACTTAGATTCTATTACTCCCTAGTTATCTCCTATTGATGGTTGAATTGTCACGTCCTTATTCTTAACGCATTTTGTCGTCTAAGGTCGTAGGGTATACGTTTATCCCTAACTCTTTAAGTCTACCTTAAGTTTATTGCCTACGAAATCTCTAGGATTCATAAACTAACTCTAAGGTTTTCTTTGGATGTTGAAACTACAATAACTTTAGGTGATTATAAAATAATGTTCACAAAGATTATTTAAGTATTAAAGACACAACGAATGACCTATCGCAATACTAGGTCAATCACAATTAAGATAAAAGATAACCAATCAATATTCAATACATAGGTTTCATAGATCTAAGCTAACACACAAGTAAATTAGCTTGACATGGAAAACATGCAAGCATACACACAAAAATTGAAGACATAATTGAATTAATGAAGTAAATCACTTATCTTGTTGTAAAATAGGGTATGGAACCCTAAGATCTCGCCCAAGATGACCTATGTTCGGTTTAGGTTTTACTCCACAAACTACCTCTCTAAAATACTTGAAAATTGAATTCTATATAGTGTTACAATATGCGACAACGCCACTTTAATTGTGACGCCGCCGGTCGCCGCCATTAGGGTTTCGCCTTGGCCACGTCAACTCGCGGCGGTGTCACCTTATGCTTGTGACGCCTTCGCTTCAACCTTTGACGCCGTCGGATCCAAATCTAGGTCGTGCGAGTTGCGACGCCCAACTCTTTAAACCCGATGCCGTCACTTGTAAAATAACAATTTGCTCTTTGAGTCGTCTCAGGTGTGTCGCGACGGAGTCGCATTAAGCCGTGACGCCGTCCCTTCAATTCCAAAGCACTGAGTGTCTCGATTCTTGACTTTGGCCATTTTCTTCAGATATTCGCTTTTTCGTCCGAATAAGTGTCATTCCAAAGAATTTGCCTTCAAGAGACCTAAAAGTGAAAAAGAACGAAATTAAGTAGTAATCGATACAAAAGTGATCAATTAAGGGCTTAAATGACCCCTCAAAAGTGTACCTTTTAAATCCTTATCAAATATAACTACACTTGTTATTTGCTTGTCCTCAAGCAAATGTGTGCTTTTAGCCAATTAATTTATAAGTTAGGGGTCATGAAGCATTAGTTTAGAACAATTCACAACACATATAAGCCCCACAAAAGTCATAACAAGCACGGATTTTACATACTAGCACCTCACAAGTAGTGTTTGGATACTCTCATCTCTCGGGTGTATATGAAATATATCAAGTTGGAAATGGAAGATAAACACTCATTAACCGGTCCTAGTACATAGATTACCATAGTCTTGAGACTAGATCAAACCTCCATCGCTTTGGCGTAAGCACCTAGGAAAAACTATCCAAGAGGTCTTTTAAAGGGTTGTAATGTTTGGCTTACGGTAGGGAAACAAAGGGTTTGGTGGGATAGGCGATTTAGTGGTGGCAAGTCAAAAATATTTATGTTACAAGCATGAGAAGAATGGCGTTGCTAAGCCAAGACTCGACACTCTAAACTCTAGATAAATTGAAACAAACAAACATAAATTTAAAGATAGATGTAGGATGGTAGCCCATATGGCATTTTTTTTTACACTTTTTTTTTACACTTTTTTTTTTCTCTTTTTTCTATTTTTTTCGATTTTTTTTCCCATACACTTTTACTCTACCATCCTCTACGATAACATCAAAATAATAGGGATTTAAGGCACATCCCTACACTTGAGTTTTTATTACTCTAATCACTAATTTGACCCGAATTGAAAAGATGAAAACACTTGGAGCACATTATTACGTAAATAAACGGAATTTGAATTTAACGTTCCTTCCCGTCATTTCATAAAATTTAACTTTTCCCATGAGTCCCAATCGTCCCAAAACTGTGTACAAAGGATATGACTCGACTTAGCAACTTATGCAAGCAACTAGATAATTGAACTAAGGGTTTAGTATGATAACAATAATGCACTAAAAGTGAGTGCATACGAGGTAGGCTAAGGCGATTTGGGTGTACATTTGGGGGTGGATTGTAAACAATGTTCTTCATTGATATTTCGGAAAACCAAAACATCACAAGAACCGCGAAAAGGATAGGCTCGAGGAGTTAACTAAGGGTATCGTGTACTAAAGATGAGTACAACGCAGGTGTGGGGAATTACTCAACCGAAGTGGAAGAAGTAATTATATTACGGTATCAAACAAAGGTTATCCTAATGCCTCTTATCATTTAGTTATTCCTAACTACACAAGTGTAGTCTCACTAGCGATCTCGGAATGCATCACAAAATAAGTTCTAGAATCTATTATACTACCGGTTCACACTCTAAGCATTAAAGATGAATGCTTTAATTTCTACAAATCTAAGGGCGATCCTCACATTTAGGGTGGAATTTAAGTGGTAAAGGGTTTTTGTGCTAGCCATATAACTTCCTATCCATGAGACGCTTTATTAAGACTAATGGCCCACTCCTATATGTCATGAAAAATTTTAAATTTGGTGCTAAAATTACCCTAACCGATATTTCTCATGGTTTATTACACAAATGAAATTGGACAAGGCAAATAGTCATGGATAAGCATAGTTTCAAAGTTCCGCTTTATTTTCCTCTCTACACTTAAACCGAACATTGCCCCAATGTTCCCGAAAGTATCAAAGTTATGATAACGGAAGGTAATTAAAAACGAAAGAAACTAGTACTCCCCTGATTAGCTCGGTAGGATCCGTGTGAAGTAGTGGTTAAATCTTTCTTCAAGAAGAGTGTTTGCGTGAAAAGCTTCTTCCAATCTTATGTATCTTCTTCTTGATAAATAAAACCTGCACACTTGAAGAAAACAAACGAAACATTCGCGTAAAAACGGCGGTAACAATATATATATGACTCTACTAAACTAGGATATAATGCTTGTGGAATGGATGTTTAAAGATTTTCTGGAAAATTAAGACCGGAAAATTCCAAAAATTTATAAGTAGCTCGAAAACGAGAAAAGTAGTCGCAGCTTTCTACTCCTCTGACGACGTCGAAGTTGCGACCACACGCCGTTAGGGTTACCCCTTAGAAAATGGTCTGCGATTTTCCGGAAAAAATTCGGAAAAATTATATCTTTAGAATCGGAAAAATTTCTGCAAAACATCCATTATGACTCGGTACAAGCATTTGACTCGAACAAACACACATATATATCTTTTAAATAATCGTAATTCTCATGTTCACGTTCTTTTTGAAAATGTGTGTAATCCTCCCTACACTTATCCCTTATGTAAAATACCTTTATATGTAATTAAGACGAGGTTAAAGACAAAATAAAGCATTTTTACAAATTCAAACATGATATTAAACAATCAATAAAAGATATACGACACATAAACAAGCAAACAATTAAGCATGGGTTGCCTCCCACGAAGTGCTTGTTTTTGTTCGAGTCACGAGCTTGACTCTACCCTTATTTAACGGAAAAAAGGGAAGTTTTTCCTACACTTAAGCTTAAGTGCGGGTGATAGAAGCGATACACACCCTTAGGGTGGGAATTTGCTACGTGAGGAGAGGGTGATGGGTGATTTATATGCTCAAAGGAGTGTGCTCCATTCATTATAACCTTACCTAATTCTATTGATGTAGCGGGTGAATCAAATCTCTCTCCTAAAAATGGATCATCTTCTATCAACTTTAAAAGATTCTTAGTTAAGGATCCATCTTGACCTAATAAACCCGGTTTAAACCCATAATGTTTCTTGTTATCAACCATGAATGGGTGATATAAGTGTGTAAGGTCATGGGTTACTCCTATAATAGCTTCCACTCTATATGGCCTAGAGTCTACCACCTTTATGAAGAAACTACCCGGACTATTTATTTTGATGGGTGGATTGGGGCCTAATTCAATTCCAAGATTCACATCTAAAGACGAAAAATTAGGTAAGATTTTGGTTGAGGCTCGGTTCATCAAAATTAGGAACTTCCCAGGACTAAGAGAGGTCATGACAACAAGCATCTAAACCTACATTCTCTAGTGGCATTTGGTCCAAAGGTTCTATATCAATCGGGTTCCCTACGCCTCTTATACTTCTTCCGGTAAGTTATGGGCGATGTGTGTTCCTCAGTGATGGTAGGGCTTGTGGGCTTGGAGTTTCCACCTCATTCTCCATTATATCTAGATCTCCTAAATGTTCATCATGTGTTTTAGTATGATCTAACCCAAATACACTCCTAAATATCTCAAGTCCTTCTTTAGCCATTTCAAATTCTTGGTCCGATTCATAAAAATCATTCTCAAAAATTTGATCACTATGTTCTATTTGCCTAAAGGATTCCTCACGCGTGTCATATGTTCTATTTGCCTAAAGGATTCCTCATGCGTGTCATACCTTTTGATGGGATCCGTGGGATCCGCCACAACAGTGGCTGGTTTTTCTAGTGCCTTAACAAATTGTGTTTCTTTGTTTTCACTAGTTGATGGATCAAGTTGTTGAATACCTAAACCTTTTTGGTTGTTATCGGTTTTAACACTATCTAATATCATATCTAAAGTATTCGTACTCATTCTAACAATTTTAGAATCTAGTTGATCAACTAGTGTTTGAAGTTGAACGCAAAGTTCACATTCACCACTTGCTATTTTACCATTTTCTAGACGTTTCAGTTTTGCTTTTAATTCTTTGACTTCTTTATCTAAACGTTGGTTTTGACTTTTTAAAAGCTTATTTTTGTTAATTAGTTTTAAGTGAATATTGCATAGTTTGTCATATTCATTATGTAATGAGTTGTCATCTAGTGATGAGCTACTATAGTATTCGTGACATACCTCGTCATTTTCCATGAGACAAATTTCTTCGTCCTCCTCGTCGCTCATTCCCCACGTGCATCGCCACTTAACGCCTTTTGATCATCCCGTTTGGGACACTTACTAATAAAGTGGTTTGGGTCCCCACATTTAAAGCAAGTACGATCATCTTTTGGCTTCTCGTCCTCTTTGCTTTTCCTAAAGCCTTTCTTATCGTCATACGGTTGTTTGACGTATCTTCCTTCCTTCTAAAGAACTTTTAAAGTCCACTCACACCATAGCGTACTCCTCGTCATTACTATTCAAGAGGAGTTCTCTTCATCGCTTGAAGCCTTTTTGGCTTTAAGGGCAAGAGATTTGTGTTTCTCTTTCACCTTTGAGGCTTCGGAATCTTTAGCAAGGACAAGCTCGAAGACTTTTAAGTTACCTATGAGTTCATCAGGGGTGAGGATTGTCAAATCTTTTGACTCTTCGATCGCCGTCACCTTGGATCTCCATTTAGATGGAAGTGCCCTTAGATATCTCCTAACATGGTTACGGCTAGAAAAAGATTCATCAAGTGCTTGTAAAGATGTAATAATAGTATTAAAATTAGCAAATGAATTATCTATAGTTTCCTCATCCGATATTGAAAATTGTTCATATTGTTGAACAAATAAATCAATTTTATTATTTTTAACTTGTTGATTACCTTGATGAGTTACAATTAAAGAATTCCAAATTTCTTTAGAGGTTTTAAGCATAAAACATTAGTACAAAACGGGATTTGGTCACGCATGGTCGAAATGGAACGACCCACATTCGCATATTTGTGTGGTCAAGGTACGAAAATTGACAACATGTACTAATTAGTCACACATGAAAATTTTAATTGTGTAACCATTAGAACGTATCGCCACAATAATTGAGCGTTGTGTGGCTAAAGGTATCTGGTGATTTTGTTTCGCATCATTTAGCCACATATGAATTTGGAACGCGTGACAAATACAAGTAACCTTGATGCGTTAGTCACATGAAGTAATTTTTGTGTGTCTAAATCATAGAGTCAAGTTTTGTCACACATTACGTGAGGGTGACTGATATGTTTTGCCAACTCTTTAGCCACATCCGAAATTGGAACAAGTGACAAATGAAAAGTAAGGTTGAAGCATTAGTCACGATATACATATAAACAAAGGACAAATATATGTCACACACTTGAACACTTGTGACCAAAAGCCATATATGGTCACACTAAATGTTTTGTCACACATTCTTAAGTGTAGCCAAAATCCGGTACATATGTTCACGTAAGTTAATATGTGTGTTTAAAGTTTAGTTTGTGTTAGCTTGTCGAAAGCTAATCTATAAAGTCACATTTGCTACTAACACCGTGACCAAATGCCATATATGGTCACACTAAACGTTTTGTCACACATATTATTCAAGTGTAGCCAAAATCCGAGACATATGGTCACGTAACTTAATATGTGGCCATTGGATGATGAATAGTCACTCAAAATACACGTTTCCTCACTTTAAACACCATATGGTCACACTTATTAACACTTTTAGCCACTTTATGGTTAATTGTATGTGACTAAATACCCAAAACAAACATGCTTTGTGTGACTAAATGTTAGAAAAGGCCACACAAACATAAAATTCATGTGGCCATTGGATGATCAATAGTCACACAAAAGACACCTTTCTTCACTTGAAAAACCATATGGTCACACTTATTAACACTTTTAGCCACTTTATGATTAATTGTATGTGACTAAATACCCAAAACAAACATGCTTTGTGTGACTAAATGTTACAAAAGGCCACACAAACATAAAATCCAATTGGCCATTGGATGATCAATAGTCACACAAAAGACATATTTCTTCACCTTAAACACCATATGGTCACACTTATTAACACTTTTAGCCACTTTATGCTTAATTGTATGTGACTAAATAACCAAAGAAACATGCTTTGTGTGACTAAATGTTAGAAATGGCCACACAAAAGAAATTTGATGTGGCCATTGGATTATCAATAGTCACACAAAAACTATTATGTTTTTCATAAATGTAACTAACTACGAATACTAAATGACTTATCTTATTTCGCGGACTTAACCTTGTAATGGCAGCCTTAACCACTAAAACTAACCTACCGACTTAACTTTGTAATGGCGGCTTTAACCACTAAAGTTTTCTCGCTTATAAGTGAACCACAACACAAAATATATATATATTTTTTGGTGCAAAGATGAACTTGTATTAATCAAGGAAACTTTGTAAAATGAAAAATCAACACACACCGATATGGACAAGTTCCATATCAAGTTGCATACTAGGCAACTCTCTATTCAATATCCGATATATCCGTTCTTATAAGTCGATAATAAAACAAACCGCCCATATCATACAACCATGGACGGATGACAACCAACACAAAACCATCACAAAGAACACCTTTTAATGCACCAAGATGAACCATACACTTCGGATAGGGCTATACCAAGTAGTTTACATTCCATCTCATGAATGGCTTCAACTACTTGGGAACACACACCTAAATGAAGCCAACCAAATCATACACAATCCTAAAATCGCTTATAAACGCGTGTCTACCAATAACAACCGATAACGCTGAATTACGTTTTAGCACATGCTAAATCTCGGAATTATAACCGGATTACGGAAGACAGGAAGCTTGGTCGTCGATGACAAAGTCAACAAGATTGAATCGACCATTTTGTTTCGCTCTCACCGACACTCCTCAACAATCTCTCCATATGGCGCTTATGGTAACGTGGTTCTTGCTTCTAGTCCTATCGTTGTGGTGTTGCGATTTACGCTCACATAAAACTCCATGTCTTCCGGTATCTCAAAGAATGCGTTATGGTACTTCCACATGTGATTTCGCTCAGAAACTTATGTGGTATGTTCTGCATTAAAAAGAACAATGTAGTATGATAATCAAAAGTATGTCCATGTGTTGAAGTATATATTAGTTTTTGCGAAGCGTATAATGACCGAAATGGTCCGATTTGTATCATTACTTACCAAACGACTCGTCCGTGACATATGCAAGGATGGGCGTAAAACAATCCTTTCACTTTCATGCTCGAACATTCGCTCCATGCACATATGTGTTTCATACGCTCATCCGCAATTGGAATTTAATAAAATGGTAATTAATAATTTAAAAGCTATTATATGGAAAGGTTTATTTTAAAATAAAGTCATAGATTATGTCTACACTTTGATTAACATACCTTCATCTATGGGTTTCTCATGAACGGTCTTGTACGATTCGACTCCATACGCTGCACAAGTTCGAATCGCATCATCGGTCCATTTTCAAGAAATGGCATCGTGGAAAGAGTATTGTTTAGAGATTTGTGAAAACAACTCTTGTGCCAAGAAATGCGAGTTTTCATCGTGAACCAATACATTCCATCCGTGCCCACCAAACTCATGCACGTGTCTGCTTTCCTCCAGATTTCAATTTGACGGTGAGTGATAGTCACACGGCACGCCAACAACAAGAACGTCAAATTGGTTATTGTCGATATTGTCCCGAAATTGCAAGGAATGACCTACGTAATAGTTTAGTTTAAAGAAAACATTAGCGGGTCAAACAATTAAAATAATCCCCATTTTCAACAAACTTATACAATGTATTGATTAACATTTTTCTTACGGAGGTTGTGCGGGATATTCATCCAACGTAACCGGCACCCACGTTGTGCGTAACCTAGAAGAGCGGATCGTATCCGGGGCATTCGTGGCTGCATCGTTGTACCTGTTACATAATAATGTCTTCTTCCCGACGAATGAAATGGAATGTGGGCACATTGATGTATTGGCTTTGATCAATAAAAGCTTGCCACTCGGACCCTTGCAAAGTAATGCGACCACGAACCAATTTCCAGAAACCTTATGTTTGGTTCCCCTATTGTGGATTAGGTATATCCGGTACTTCTTGGGTACAAGTGTTTCAAGAACAAAGCAGAAGCATCTTAAATTTAAAAAGTAAGCACGTATATCAATTTGATGGTTACATCGATAAATTTATAACCTTAAGTAAGCATTTTAAGTACAACTTACACGCAATGTCCTAATGTTTGTCGGTTTGCCTCCACCAACAATTGGATGCTCATTCTATTTTAAAACCACAATCGTCTTAATGGTCAATAAGGTTATCTCATATGCATAACATTCAACTAATACAAGTCTTAGATGATCAATACATCTTTATCATTAAGGTGTCAAACAAAATATGATTGAAGATGTACTACTACATATTTAACTA
Organism: Chrysanthemum lavandulifolium; assembly: GCA_022545495.1. Classification (NCBI taxonomy): domain Eukaryota; kingdom Viridiplantae; phylum Streptophyta; class Magnoliopsida; order Asterales; family Asteraceae; genus Chrysanthemum; species Chrysanthemum lavandulifolium. The sequence goes on along the minus strand of CM040244.1, from coordinate 259,608,058 downwards.
TGTTTCAAAACCAATAATCATATAGTCCTTTTAGAGTAAAAATCAGATTTTTTACGTTTATTCATCTTACCCAATACGTTTGTTAAAATCTAGTAAGAAATCCATAATCTACCCAACATACCATACGCCATTGCTTCATCCAATGTTTAAACCTAAGCTCGATAATTAATTACATAAGGTGTAGTGCTTTACCAAATCATATAAAAGCTATACTAACCTAGATTAAACATATGTTTACAAGTTGTCTAATTAGCTATTTAACAAATAGTCACACGCTTTTCCACAATCCACATATATCCATGATTTTTTATTCAAATCATCCTATATTTACATGTCACACAATATTCTAAAGAATCAAATCGCATATAGTTCTAATAAAACAATTTTGTTACTTTATGATCAAAGGATACTATATTCTTTAGGATATGTTAAACATTCTTGAAAAATTACCAAACATGCATTTGTATCCATCAACATATCGAAACATGCATATCAATCACTTTACATTTGCGCTTCATGGTTAAAAACAAAAGAAAAAAAAAAAAAAAAAAAAAAAACAATGTGTAACATTACACGATGATGCGGTTGTTGTGTTGAAGAAGATAGACTTGAATATTTTGCTAAGACTATGTGATTAAGTGTAGCCGTAATATGTCACGGTTCTCAAAACTGTAATGATTACTATTAATTAAGGGAAGGATTTTTGTTTTATTTTTTAGCTTGTATTATGGAGCATTGCATATATATCCACTAAAACTCAAAAGTTTCATATTTCTCCATAATACAATTTTTAATGCATGATGTAGAATGCAACTTAAGCATGTTTTGGGTATATATGCAAATATGTAAATTTTACACAACAATTACGCACCAAAGCAGTACATTTGAAAAATGTACGCAACTATTTTATGACCTAAACCCTTGATTAAATACATACAAAATATTTGGTAGAATCACCTTAAAATTAAGTACCTTAACATACAAATAAATAATATTACATTAACATACACGATATCGTAACTTCTCGCAAATAAATACATATGTCGAATACAATATTGGTTAATCGAATATACAATGTAGCTATTGAATCACGCCATGCATCAACGTTTGCAATGTTTTTGTACGATGTTTCCGTCCTTGAATGTCACGTTCAACGTGATGATAAAAACCCGTGGAATCCAAGTAACAAAAAGTTATACGTTGTAATAAAGTATATAATTGTAGGTACTTTTAAATAAGAAACATACTATTCAATAACTTAGCACTACCAAGATTAACTTAGCAGCGATATTAACTTAGCATTGCCAAGATTAACTTCTTCCACCCCATTCTTATTCGATGTCAAATTCCACCCATTCTACTACGACTATATACACAGATGCTTAACATCTTCGAGCCAATCATGATTCATTGGGACGGGTGTATGATAGGGACCAATGATTATATATAGCTTCTAATGAAACTATATATACACGTGACGCCAACGGACGCCACCACAATGAAACATGATTGACTGAAGAAATTTACCAACTTCATTAAAGTACAAGGTTGTGATAATATTATGCATATAAAATAAAACGGTCACAAACATGCGACATAATCGTCTATACATTGCTATAAACCGAGTCAAGATATGGGCAATCTCAAGTTTAAAACTACCCGTCATAATTGATCAAAGCGTTGATGGTCATGGTAAACAACACGACCTCTATCAAAGTAAGACACCTATGTTATAAGCAAGCAAGTGGAGATAGCTTAGTACTTTGAGCGCCCACTCGAAATCCCATTGCCATGTCTATGAAATGGTCAGAAGATTTGCACCAAACCTATTGCTATGACGGTGACATAGGAATGGGTTTCGAGGAAGCTCAAAGTACCAAAGGTGTGTAGAATAAATAATTATCGATTCTACAAAAGTTAATTTTACAGAGATGAAAAGACAAAAAGCCTATCCAATGATGAAAAGACTTTTAAGTGCAATGGTTAAAATTTTAATGTTGAAACTAGGGAATAAGATCTTGTATCTGAGCAACCCATCTACCATACAACAAAAAAATTGACTCATTTTTTGCACATAGTAGTGAGGCTCGGATCAGATAAATCAATAGTTTCAAAACATCGAGATCACATCATTTTCATGATTTAATAAGATACTTGTCATCACGACCTCATACACACCGACACCTCATAATTATAGTTTTGCTAGATTGTTAAAAAGTTAAGGAACAATATGATATAGTTGCGATTCAAGCGGAAGTTGAACATACCAATGTGGCGCGTTACTTTGTAGATGTGTATGGAATTTCAACTTAGTGAACCCTTCGATCCCCTACGGTACCTTTTGTCGTTTCAACTCCTTTGAGCAAAGGCACGCACCAAGCGATTTGCTAGATTGTTGAAAAACAAAGGCACGCTTGGGAATTTAGAATGGGTAACTATCTTGAAATTCCCTACTCATCTACAAAGTAACGTAACCTACGCTGCTCAACTTCCTTTAATCCGCAACTCATATTGATCCTTAACTTTTTAACAATCTAGCAAAAGTCTATAACAAGTATATCGACTCATATAAACTTCCAAACCGGTGTGCGGTGTGATATGCATTAGCAAGGCTCGAATCGTGAAAAGGTTGGATAAACACCGAACATCGAGGATATAACCGCCATGGTCGCAAAATAATGTAATAAAATTGCCATGCCAACATACGGTAAATCACATCATTTGCATATCAAATAAGATAATCGTCATCACACCTTTTGCATATCTCAAATAAACACATGTGGCCCAAAATAAACCAACTCCCTTTGAGCAATCGCCGGTGCAAAAAACAAAAGGAATCAGATGGAACGAGAAGGGTTAATTATGTTTTTGAAATCATAATTATAGTTTTGCTAGATTGTTAAAAAAGTTAAGGAACAATATGATATAGTTGCGGATTCAAAGGAAGTTGAACATACCTCTATCACATCATCGATTGATTTATTAAGATATATCATCACGACCTCTATCAAAGTAAGACACTTATGAACAAAATAGAGTTTATACATGCAAAGGAAATGGTCAAAAAGTTAAATGTCAATATGTTATAAGCAAGCAAGTGGAGATACTTAGTACTTTGAACGTCCACTGAAATCCCATTGCCATGTCTACGAAATGGTCGCAAAGATTTGCACCAAACCTGTTGCTATGACAAGGTGACATAGGAATGGGTTTTCGAGGAAGCTCAAAGTACCAAGTGTAAATAATTATCGATTCTACGAAAGTGTATGTGTTGAATGGGATAATGAAGGAGTGGCCCGCCATGAACAATACACACTATATCATTATCGCAATCAACACACCTCATAAAGAACACAATCAAACCCTTTCGAGATCCCTCATCGGTCCTTTTGTCGTTTCAACTCCCTTTGTGCAATCGCGCATCGGGCAAATTGCTAGATTGTTGAAAAAACAAAAGGAACAGATGGGAAATCAAAAGGGTTTGATTGTGTATTTAAGATCATAAAAAGTGTTTTCCTAAAAAGAAGCATAGTTAACCCTTCCGAGTCCCCATACATTAACATTTAACTATGCTTTTATATTTACTAAACTGCATACCTTATTAACTATTATGCGATCACAACAACAACAACAACAAACAAAAGGCAATAGCGTAGTGCGAAAGGATAGAGAAAGAATACGACAAAACCAAAAGGCAATAAGCGTAGTAAAAAGAAAGCAAGCAAACAAGCAAACAAGCAAACAGGGCATACAGAAAAAGAACACGCACAAGCAGGCCGTAGAATACGCCAATAGCAAAGCGCAATGACATAAAACCAAAAGCCGTGCACACCAAAAGCGAGCCAACCTAAGGGAGCAACAACGAGCAACGCAAACCATGCACGGGCCTAAGACTACGGCAAAACAAAACACGCAAGGAGGCAAAAGGGACACCTAAAAGCCAACCTAGCACCACTACCCGCAAATCTCATTCTTGGCGGCCTACTAATCTCATTCTTCGTGTCTCATTCTTCACGTACCCATACGCATGTATAACACGTAATCGTTATTACCTCAACTAATGATCCATAAATCATCAAACAACTACTTTTCCTATGCAAATGACTAATACCCGACTAACATCCTAAACTAACATAACACAATATCATCTATAAATCAATAAACATCCTAAACTAACAAACTAGCATTAAATTATAACATTTATACCGAGATATTAGGCTCAATAGGAAGAGAATCAAGCCCTTTATAATAGCCCTAAAGAGTATTTCATTGACTAACATTTATTTTCATTGATTTTGCGTTTGATTGAAAACCCTAAATCGCTATTAATTATAATCTAACCGTGTTTTGACCGAGTGTAAGAGAGATAAATGTGAAATATCGAAAGTCAAACACACACTACTTGACCATTTTCTAATAAAAGTAAATAAATAAATAAAACTAACTTATTTCTTCAAGTTAATAAAGCATTAAAACCTAAAATTAACTATTGTATCGATCATTGATCATTGATCATTTACATATAATTACTTATATAAACAAAGTAGCAGCTTAATAGCAAGCATCCATACAACCATCAACTATACATCATCAAAACACAAAAAAAACTTCCAAAGCTTCCTATGCTCCATCTTCGCACTCATCAACTTCATCCAAATCTTCCAAGAACTCCTCCTTCTCCGACAGACTCCGGCGACATAGCACCAAAAGTCGAGCCAAGAAATCAATCTTCCTTCGATCCTTCAACTGTATCTCACGGGGGCATACTCACCGCTTCGCAACAAAGATTGAAACGAGTAAACAATCTACCAACCTCATCGATTGTCCGTTTTTTTGCAACAGCTTCCTCGAATCTCGCTCTCTTCTCCCATCCGCCGATCAACTTTTTCTCCTCTGCTATGTCTTGCAATATCAACAACTCGAAAGCATCACCGAGCTTGCGGATTCGATGGCGGCTTTCATTTCATCGATATTAGGTGTGGAAGACATTTTGTGTGTTTAGGGTAAAATTATTGATAGTTGTGTGTTTAGAGTAAAATGATTGATACTTGTGTGTTGATTTTATGGTTAGGTAAGTATACATAATTACAATGTACCTCACAATTTGCACAAATAATCACAAAAACACTTAAGAGGCATCGGAAAATTTATTTTGGTGTTATCAGTAGCCCTTCATATTCTTCCATGCATAAATGTGATATGCAATAGTTCAAGAAAAAGAAAAGAAAAAGTGATATGCAGGGAGGAGTATTTAGGAAGATATCTAATATTGCAATTTAAACCCTTCATTTTTTCATTGGATCTAAACCACCCTATATAGTAGGGGTGTTCACGGGGTTCGGCTCGATTCGCTTAGAGATTTTAACTATCGATCACGGGCGGTAGTTCATTCTACTATCCAAAACCGAACCGTACTAGGCGGGTAACCGGACATGCGGGTATCCGAATGAAGCGGTTACCAGCGGTTCGGGTCACGGATTAACCATTCAAAAATTAATCGAATCGAATCGGGCGAACAATAACATAAATTATAACGTAATATGTCATTTTAGTAAAATTAAATAACACTAAAGATATTAGAATAATAGTAATGTTGTTGTGTCGCAATAGCAACATTCAAATTACCATATCTAACAAAATAAGTAATACTACTTATTTGACGCTTATAGATTACAATCACATTAATGATATGTAATCCATGGACGTTAGTAAATTATCAAATTAGATATGTAAAATGCATTATGAATCGTGATAAGCGGGTTTTCGGTTTCGGGTTTTCGATTTCGCTTTCTTGATTATCGGTTTTAGCGGTTATCGGATTTGCTCAAATTCTAAAATTTATGTCAATCGCAATACATCGACCAAAATCAAAGCTAGTCATCTTTACAATGTAGCACATTGACAAAAATCAAAGTTAGTCATCACTACAACTTTGGCAAACATTGAATTCGGTGGTTATTAATTTGCGAACCATGCAAATTTGCATAACAAAACCACGTAAACATTACCCGACAAGGTTACAACAACATTACACAACAAGAATTGCGACACAATAGGATGTGACACATGATAACATCAATTGCAATACCTTACATGTAACTACTTGCATACAATATTACGTAAATTGTTGACACAATAGGATGCTCACACATATGTTTAGCCATACTATATGAGTTGGGGTTGTTTACTTTTTGAAAACTTTTTCACCCGTGTATACACGCTTATACACACATTCATACGCTTATACACGTTTTGTCTGCTTTAATACGTTTCGTGCGCCTTTGTCCCCTTTAACTGCTTTTATACGTTTCGGTTTTGTTTACGCCGTTCGTCCGTGTTTACACGCGCTTAGTTTTTTCATGTTTCCGTCCGCTTGAATAAGTTTTAGTCTGTTTTACATACTAACGTACATTTTCAAACGTTTCATACATTTCCATATGTTTTCGTCCGATTACCCCGTTCTCATCCGCTTTTACCCATTTTCGTATGTTTATAAGAATTTTTCAACCGCTTTCAAAGGTTTTCTTACACTTTTACACGTTAATGCGTTTATACAAGTTTTCGTCTGCTTTAATACGCTTTGGTCCGCTTCTCACGTCTTTGTCCCTTTTAATCGCTTTTATATCGCTCCCGCTTTGTTTATCGGTTTTCAATACGTGTTTGCACGTTTTCTCTTAATCCGTTTGTATAACACTTTTACACATTCGACCGATTGCACTGCTTTGCACGCCGTCCCATTTACCCCGTTTTCATCTGCTTTTACCCATTTTCATATGTTTTAAGAATTTTTCAACCGCTTTCAAAGGTTTTCTTACACTTTACACGATTCGCGTTTATACACGTTTTCTTCGCTTTAATACGTTATGGTCCGTTTTCTTACGTCTTTGTCCCTTTTAATCGGTTTTATATCGTTCCGCTTTTGTTTACAGTTTTTCGTCCGTGTTTGCACGCTTTAGCCGGTTTTTCATCTTTTAGTCCGTTTGTATAACTTTTACACACATTCGCCGATTGCGTACCGCTTTTGCACGTTTAGTCCCATTTACCCCGTTTTCATTCGCTTTTACCCATTTCGTATGTTTTAAGAATTTTCAACCGTTTTCAAAGGTTTTCTTACACTTTTACACGATTCGTGCGCTTAAACACGCTTTCTTGTTTTAATACGTTATGGTCCATTTTCTTACGCTTATACACGCTTTTGTCTGCTTTAATACGCTTTACGCCTTTGTCCCCTTTAACTGCTTTTATACGCTTCGGTTTTGTTTGACGTTTTTCGTCCGTGTTTACACGTTTCGCTAGTTTTTCATGTTTCGTCCGCTTGAATAAGTTTTAGTCTGCTTTTACATACTAACGTACATTTTCAAACGTTTATACATTTTCATATGTTTTACATATGTTTTCGTCCGATTTACCCGTTCTCATCCGCTTTTACCCATTTTCGTATGTTTATAAGAATTTTCAACCGCTTTCAAAGGTTTTCTTACACTTTTACACGCGTTAAATGCGCTTATACAAGTTTTCGTCTGCTTTAATACGTTTTGGTCCGCTTTCTTACGTCTTTGTCCCTTTTAATCGCTTTTATATCGCTCCCGGTTTTGTTTACGACTTTTCGTCCGTGTTTACATTCGTTCTCATCCGTTTTTACCCATTTTTCGTATGATTTTAAGAATTTTTGTGTCAACTCAAGAAGCGAACTTAATTATCCATTTTCGGTTTAAAACCATATGTGTCAACCCAATAATCAAGCTTAATTTCGGGTCAACCCAAGAAGCGAACTTAATTCATAATCGGTTTTCGGTTCGCTTTGGTTTAATTATAGTTCGGTTCGTTTCGGTTTTCGTGTTGACAAAAATAAAAATATAACAGATTTAACGAAACAAAACCCGATAACCGAACGGATCAACACCCCTAATTTATAGTCATAGTTTAAAAGAAGGAGGACTTAGTTTACCGCTTTTAAACATTAGGTCCTTAGAGATTGGTGGATCTTAGGGATGACGGGGAGGTGCGAGGTCTAAGTCTGCAGGGTTGAATGATCTCATTACTCAATCTTAGGAGGAAATCGATACCAAGGAAGAACAAATTCAAAGCGATGAATGGTTGAAGGGTTTCGCTATGGAATGGGATGTTTTCTTTGCTCTAGTGTCATCTGCTTATGTCTAATGTCTAATGTCTAATGTCTTGGTTTAATGGGATGGTATGTAGATATATTAACAATGGAATATGTATGGATCTTTTGATGGTTTATCCATACGAATGCTAATTATGTTTGTTAATATAAGTAATGTGTTTGCTAGTTTGTTTCATCTTTTTTTCATGTTGTTTTGAATTTAGGAATTGGTTGTGGTGTTAAAGTTCATATTCGCACTAGTATAATGTATTATTGTAGGATTAGGATGTTCAATTTTTAGATTGTTGTCAATTTTTTATGACCGATTATGAAGTTTAGAATCGAGGCGTTTGTTCATGACAATTATTTTTGATTGAACCACTATATTGGGTGTTTTTGTTGTTGTTTACGCTTTAAGTTAATTGCATTTACATGTTTTCTTGATTTTTTGACTACTTGAGGATGTTAGAGCTTATCTAATTGCTTATAAATAGCTTATTTATAGCCTTAAAGTAAGGTCTTAGGGTCGCTTGATGTATCGCCAGTTCTTGGTTTGATTTGCCTATTTTTGTGCTTAATTGTTTATCCGAACCGCTTATTAGTTATAGTTGCTTAATTAGTTGCTTTAAGTCCATTTTAGCTTTTGATTGTTCATTTGTATGCGCCATGTGGTGATTTTAGTGTATCTGCTGAGCTATATGTGTTTTTGACACAAATTGGTTTGAAGTAATATGAGTGTTTGGGATGTGGGTAAGCACCATTTCGCGGGGTGTTTTGGTTTCAAAATTGTTTGATTTGGAGCCACATTTTAAAATTATCAAATTTAGAGCCAAATTTTAGCCAAAATTTTAAAATTACTTTGGAAATTATGGTTTCCTTAATTGAAAAATTGCCCATCATTAGCCCTATTTTTACTCCAATAAATCGCCTTCAAGCAAAACAACCGAACTTCAATTTTACACCATTATTTACCAATTAAGTTTACCAATTTTCTTTAACACATTACTTGACGAATCATGTCAACGCAAATCACTTATCCGGATGATTTGGTTTATTCCGATCGTGAAATTGAAAACACTTTAGAATATGAATCGAGACGTATTCGGATGAGGGTGAGGATGTCGAAAACAACCATTCAAATGCGAATGTTGTTAAGAGGGCATAACTAGGTTAGCTAAGTTTCGCAGGAATATGGAAAACAGACGGAATAAAGGTCGGTGTAACCTTGATGCCTTGGATAGGTTATCGAGGAAAACAGTAGTATTGTTTTCAAGTTTTTGGGTGATTTGGTTCGTGAGCATATAGGTGTCGAGATTCTAACACGGAGGAAGGTTGATTCGAAGCAAGAGATAAAATGTGGGATGAAATCACGGTACACATATACTTTTTTAACTAGTAGTGGCTTGGGCATCGTAGATACAAGGTGTTAATAAGTTTATCTCTGATTTACGATGTGCAACTAATTAACAACAATTTGTTAATCTTTGCGATGATATTTTGATGTTGACTTGACGGTCGAAAGGCGATAATGAATCATCTTGGTCAACTTCTAAGGAATTTCGAATGAAATTGATACAAAACTACATATTGCCCAACCAAAATACCCTTTCAAAACTAAATGAAGTCCGGCAAACTATAGTGCAATTATAAAAGCGAAGATTGGGTTAATTTTGTAAACTACACGACCAATGAGGAATACAAGGTGTTAATTATTCATTTTATTCAAGTTCAAATATCTTTCACCTTTTCATATGTTTCCATATGTATTAGTTGTATACTATCGACATTACTACATCTAAACGCCGTATGATTTTGTGTTGCAAGGTGAGATCGACAAAAGCTAAAGTGTCGCATTCCAAGTCTGCTTTATGATCATACAATGGGACGAGGTGGATACGCCCGTGTGATAGAAAAAATGGTAACAATAAACATTTGCACATTTACATTTGTATTTAATAGCATCATAGTTTCGTTTATATTCGCTTATCTTACATTTGTATGTATTTGATGTTTATAAGATCGAGTAAAGAAATTGAACGGATGAAGAACCACCGCGTGGTACTGTGGTTGAAAGGAAGGGTGAAAAAGACGGAGAATATCACGATGATGATATCGGATCGGTGGAGAAAAATTTGTAAGTTTGACCGCAAATTTTATTATTATGTTTGTTTAGTTATAAGTTAATATCACATCAGACACTTAAAACCGTTAGTTATAAGTTAATACATGTAGTGTTTTAGTTAATACTTTTTGTTATCATTGCTCATTGTACACTTAAAGCGTATTTATAAGTTAATACGGTAGTGTTTTAGTTAATACTTTTAGTTACAAGTTAATCTTGGTAGAATTAAATAACCTATTTCCCATATTGTGTGTGCGAGAGAAACGGACGACAAGATCAAACAAGGAATCTTGAAGCTTGATCATGGCAATCGATGCCATGACAGTTGTATTAGGTAAGGAAAAGGGAGGATATGCGAGAGGAGTGGAGGTGGAGTAACCTACAAGAGGTATTTTGATGCGCCTCGAATCGACAAGCATCGATGAAAGAGTGGTGTTACTTCAAAGTGAACTTGTTGATGAGAGGCGCCAACGTCAAGAAAAGAGGCGGTAATCTGATTTGATGAAACAATTGGGTCACAGGGGCGGGCTTCAAATCAACTTCAACTCCATTGATGAAACGAAGTAAGACATAAGAAAGTAACATTCCATCTTTTTACCCTTTTAAATCTTGCTTGATCTTCTTAAACAATTTATATTTCGGTGTCTTGGTGAACATTAATCTTTTAAATAGCGGTCTTGATGAGGATCTTAGGAACACGTGTTCTTGGACGTGAGAAGTTGCGAGCATTGAGAAGTCTAATGGACTTGCAACTTTGAAAAGGAAATTCAAATAAGTGTAGTAATAAATCAACCCCACAGGATTTTTGAATTCTACATACATTATTTATTTACCGTGTATTATACATATAGGAATCATTAAATCATGTGCATCTAAGAAATCGACTAGATCAAAGCGAAAGGATTCTTCACGTCAACTTTCGGATCACAAGAACAGAGTCTCCATTAACAAGACTACCACAAGTATGTATTTAAACATTTTCATATGTTCTTTAGTTTAATTAATTCTTGATACATATATACATGCAACAAATTATCTTTTTAGGTAATTAAGTGCGACCGTGGCACTTAAAGAAATCAACTATTATTGCGGAGGTACCGTGTACAAAAGCGATGGAAAACAAATGCTTCATAACAAACCACTCCCAAAGGATTGCTACAGAGTATCTATTGAAAAATCTTTAGTGGATGCAAGTGCATACGGGATGTAGAAAGTAACGGTCTCAAAACAGTTAAGGATGCGAGAGGTGATTTTTATGCATGGCCAAAGGATCAAGTGGTTTTCGATAAAAGGTACATAGATGCATGTGTTTTATAAACCTACATCTATCATTCTTCATATTTAATTCGATGTTTGATACCCGGCTTTTGTTTCCTACGAGTAACACCACCAAGTACCATAAAGCGATTGGTGAGAACAGAGCGCACCTAAATTAAATCTGAGCGCCACGTCTCTAGTCATACCATGCAAAAGGAAGCTAAGAAGATCAAGAGTCAAGTCGTTAAATTATTGAGAATTTTATTATGTACGACATTACAATTTTATATACATTCCAATTTTATTGTATTTGAATATATTTTGAATATATTTTTATATATTAGAATTTGTTTTGATATATATTGATTTCTTATATGTGACTAAAAGATTCATATAGTCACAATTATTAACACTTTTTGGTCACGGTTTGCTTAATTCGATGCGTGACTAAATGTTAGAAAGCGCCACACAAACATAAAATTAATGTGGCCATTGGATGAGCAATAGTCACACAAAACACACATTTCTTCACTTAAAACACCATATGGTCACACTTATTAACACTTTTGGCCACTTTATGCTTAATTTGTATGTGACTAAATACCCAAAAACATGCTTTGTGTGACTAAATGTTAGAAAAGGCCACACAAACATAAAATTCATGTGGCCATTGGATAATCAATAGTCACACAAAACACACATTTCTTCACTTAAAACACCATATGGTCACACTTATTAACACTTTTAGCCACTTTATGGTTAATTGCATGTGACTAAATACCCAAAAGAAATATGCTTTACGTGACTAAATGTTAGAAAAGGCCACACAAACATAAAATTCATGTGGCCATTGGATGAGCAATAGTCACACAAAACACACATTTCTTCACTTAAAACACCATATGGTCACACTTATTAACACTTTTGGCCACTTTATGATTAATTGGATGTGACTAAATACCCAAAAGAAACGTGCTTTGTGTGACTAAATGTTAGAAAAGGCCACACAAACATAAAATTCATGTGGCCATTGGATGATCAATAGTCACACAAAACACACATTTCTTCACTTGAAACACCATATGGTCACACTTATTAACACTTTTGGCCACTTTATGATTAATTGAATGTGACTAAATACCCAAAGAAACTTGCTTTGTGTGACTAAATGTTAGAAAAGGCCACACAAACATAAAATTCAAGTGGCCATTGGATGATCAATAGTCACACAAAACACACATTTCTTCACTTAAAACACCATATGGTCACACTTATTAACACTTTTAGCCACTTTATGGTTAATTGCATGTGACTAAATACCCAAAAGAAACATGCTTTGTGTGACTAAATGTTAGAAAACGCCACACAAACATAAATTTCATGTGGCCATTGGATGAGCAATAGTCACACAAAACACACATTTCTTCACTTAAAACACCATATGGTCACACTTATTAACACTTTTGGCCACTTTATGATTAATTGGATGTGACTAAATACCCAAAGAAACGTGCTTTGCGTGACTAAATGTTAGAAAAGGCCACACAAACATAAAATTCAAGTGGCCATTGGATGATCAATAGTCACACAAAACACACATTTCTTCACTTAAAGCACCATATGGTCACACTTATTAACACTTTTAGCCACTTTATGGTTAATTGTATGTGACTAAATACCCAAAACAAACATGATTTGTGTGACTAAATGTTAGAAAAGGCCACACAAACATAAAATTCATGTGGCCATTGGATGATCAATAGTCACACCAAAGACACATTTCTTCACTTGAAACACCATATGGTCACACTTATTAACACTTTTAGCCACTTTATGATTAATTGTATGTGACTAAATACCCAAAACAAACATGCTTTGTGTGACTAAATGTTAGAAAAGGCCACACAAACATAAAATTCAAGTGGCCATTAGATGATCAATAGTCACAAAAAGACATATTTCTTCACCTTAAACAACATATGGTCTCACTTATTAACACTTTTGCCACTTTATGCTTAATTGTATGTGACTAAATACCCAAAACAAACATGCTTTGTGTGACTATACAAAGGTTTATGGTCACTAATACGGATTAATCCAACAAAATTTGTACCTAATTAGTCACACATGTTACGGTTTTGGTTACTCTTTTGCAATAGAGACTAAAAAAGTCAAACACGTGACCATAGGGTACCTATGGTCGCGCGACCTTTAGTCACACACGATCGAAAAACATGTGTGACTATATGTATATCGTCACACATATTCGTGTGGCCAAATCCACTTTTGTTCTAGTGGAAATTCTTCAATTCCTTTTTGGGTAAAGCATTATACAAAACCATTTTAGCTTCACTATTTTTAAAAGCTTTTTCTTCATTTCATCATTTAGTTTATCATGAGGTATGTTAACTAAATTTCCTTTATCATCATTTGAGGTAGCCTCAAAATCGCCTTCAACAATAATGTACCAAAGATCAATATCTTTAGACTTCACATATGTTTCGAATCTATTTTTCCAATATATAAAACCATTAGTTTCAAGTAGTGGTGGTGGTTGCATAGATTGCCCTTCCTTGTAATTTTCGTAACCCATAGTGATCGAAAAGTTTTAAAATACGATTTACTTTAAAACTTTTATAAACTTAGCTCTTGATGCCAATTGTGGAAAACTAGAAGGGGGGGTTGAATAGTTTTGCCTATTTTACGTTAGTTTTAAAAACTTTAGATTCGTTAATATGTGAGATCTTATGGATATAGAGAAAGTATAGATCTAATGATAAAACAAGTAAATAAAGTAAAGCAAGGGGATAGAAATGACACAATCGATTTATAGTGGTTCGGCTACAAGGACACCTTCCTTGCCCTACTCCACTCCCCGAGTCACATACTCGAGAGTTCAAGCACTATGTCAACAAACTCCTTCACTTGGCGGAGAAGCCTTCACAACGTTGCTTACACCTTTTTCCGGTACAAAGGTAAAATTAGGGTAATCGACCCTATTAAAAAAACTTAGGGTTTCCATTTTCAAAAGCCTAAAAACCAATAAAAACATGCAATAATCATAAAGATTCAATTTTTATGTGTTTCGGTAATTAATTACATCATATTAACAGCTCGTGATGCCACTGTTGGGTTTTACTAATCATAACAATTTAAAAAACATGTAAATATCATCAAAGCATGCATCGGAAGTAAATAGGAATAATACATGTAAGTAATTAACCGAATAATAATATGCGTACCTTTTAGCAAATCAAGAACTAAACGATAATTGAACAAGGAACAAAACCCAAAACCCTAACTTAGGGTTTATAAAATTCGACCCACCAAAAGTCGATCACCAAAAAATCCACAAACACAAGTGTATTTGTTCTTCGTTCTTGTACACACGTACTAATCGCGATTTGATGTGAAAAGCTAGGTTCTTGAATCACAATTAAAACCAACCACTTGTTTCTTGTGATTGGAAAATCGAAACCCTCGGGGAGGGCTTGGAACCGATCGGCCAAACACAAGAGGGAGGAGAGGAGAAAGAAATTAGGTTATCAAAGTGATCCAAGGTTAAGTTGTGAATGAATATAAAGGATTGTATTTGTAGGTAACTTAACTTGATGACCAAGTTTGAGTGGGTTTGGGTTTGGGAAGCCCCAACCGATCGGCCTAAAGATCCAAGAGGGATTCTAGATCCTTCCCGACTTCTAATTTCATATCTAGTCCTTTTAGTTTACATTTAACGACCGTTAACCAAACCTCGTTAAATATTAACTACTGGTTATGTTTTAATTCGTGACAAATAATTAATAATAATAACGTTTATATATATTAATTATTTTAACATCAACTCTCATACGTAATGTGTGCAATCCCGAAGTCTCAGGTTCGACTCCGGTCATACGTATATCAAATATATCCATAAAACCTTTCACATAATACCTTAATCAATGAAGTATGAGCACTTGCACTTCTTTTGTGACCTTTAAGGCTTTAACACACTTGCTCCATTTAATATGTTTTACATTATCTACTTTAAAAGATATTGACAAAATGTAACTTATATTTCACGATATGAGGCATTTTGTTTTGATCACTCACAAATTCATGTTTACCGAGAGACAAATTTCTACCATTCATCTAATTTGATTTAATAGTGAGGATTAACCTAACATTTAAAAAGTAAACCTAAGTCCATTTTTTTTTCATGTTTTTATTTTATTCATGTTCTTTTTAATTCACGCTTTCTTTAATTCGCGTTTTTTTCCTCGCTTTCATATGTTTTCATACGTTTTCGTTCGTTTTCTTACGTTTTCGTACGCTATCGTCCGTTTTCATACGTTTTCAGACATTTTCATCAGTTTTCTTTCGTTTTGTCAATTTTTTATACGTTTTCATCCGTTTTTACGCTTTCATACATTTTCGTCCGTTTTCATACATCTTCCTCCGTTTTCTTACGTTTTCGTCCGCTTTTTAACGTTTTCGTCCGTTTTCATACGTTTCTGACTATCACAAGTGATATTCTGTGATAATCAGAATATCACTTGTGATTTTCTAAATATGACTTTGTGATATTCAAAATATAACTTGTAAATGTCTAAATATGCCTTGTGATATTTTGAATATCACTTGATTTTTGAATATTATTCTGAATATCACTTGTGATTTTCTGAATAATATTCTGAATATGACTTGGTGATTTTCTGAATATCATTTTGTGATATTCTGAATATCACTTTGTGATATTATGAATATCAATTTTGATTTTCATGTTACAAAACATTAGTTGAAAATCACTTGTGATATTTAGAAAATCACTTGTGATATTCAGAATAGTGATATTCTGAATATCACAAAATATCATTTGTGATATTCAAAAACGTATAAAAACGGCCAAAAATATTTACAAAAGGACGAAAACGTATGAAACAGGCAAAAACGTAGAAAACTGATATATATATATATGAAAACGAACGAAAACGTATGAAAGCGTAAAAAACGTATGAGAACGGACGAAAATTGACGAAAACGTATGAATAGTGGTTGAAAACGGACGAAAACGTATGAAAACGGGCGAAAACATATGAAAACAAACGAAAACGTATGAAAGCGAAGAAAAAAAACGCGAATTAAAATAAACGTGAATAACGTGAATTAAAAAAGCATACAAAAAGACAATTAAAAAAAACATGGACTTAGGTTTATCTATTAAATCTTATGTTAATTCTCATCATTAGATCAAACTAGATGAATTGTGAGATTTGTCCTTTGGTAATCACCAAATAGTAAGCAAATAAAATTTTCTCTTCACCATATATGTTATAAGTTATTCGAAAGAAAATAAACATTATTTAAACGAAAATTTATCATAGTAGAGTATGTTTCTTCATTAGGAACTTGTTAGTATCATAGACTGTTGAGGAGATTTTTTGGGCGAATTTGTTGAGATTTTGAACCTTGGTTAAATGTCAGCATCAACATATTTGGGTAAATGATTTGATACCCAGTAAATTTCATGGAAGATACGTAATTACAATACGAGTAATTTTTCCTCACAACGTAACTTACTATCACTCGTATCAACAATTTGCTCTTGTTTATGTTTATAGATTAATTAACAATGCTTTTGATGTCATTAAAGTTGGTTGACCTTTTTGTTTGTACGTAACTTTATCTAGATACACCATATCTGCTGTGAGTTGTGACAAATAACTTATGTGATGTTTGTTGTGTTGAAAAAATTAAGACTAAAATACACCGTTGGTCTCTAAACTTGTCTCGGAGGATCGTGATGGGACGAAACCGGCATATTCATCGTCGGGTCCCTATTTCGGTTTTCACTCGCTACAGTCCCTTCGACCATTTGTTGGTTAGTCGAGGACATCTCCAAGCGTTACATTTGTCTTTTAGTCCAAGGGCAATTTTGACATTTCCATATTTCAATTAAAAATTTCTTAATTATTGCCACGGTAATGTAACCTCTTCCACCCCAATAAACACATAGTGCGTATTATCAATCGTCCCGAACCCGAACTTTCGTTACAAGAATTATCGAAATTCACAAACCCTAATTGCATGTCACAAAACCCTTTTTATCGATCATAAAAGCGAAACATGGAGTTTACCCTATGGAAAGTAAGAAGACGGTCGGGTTATCCATTGATGATACCGTCCTATACGACTCAGCTAAGAAGAAATACTGATCTTTTTTTTTGTTGATTACGATCATTGGAATTTGTAATTGTGGTATTTATTGTTTCCCAATTAAGTTTATAGAATGCTTCAAACATATATTGACATGTTTTCGTGTGGTAGATCTAAAATGTTTAGTATGAGGGTTCATCACAATGGTGTCTTTAAGACTTGGCCCAGTAGAATATACGTTGGAGGTATGGAAAGTTTAGTTGATTTGGTTGATGTTGATAGTGTGTCAGTTGAAGACTTGGATGTGCTTATGTATGAATTGGGTTATGAGCTCGGTTCAAAAAATTACTATTACTTTGTTAAGCCCGGTAGTAATTTAGATGATGGTTTGTATAGCTTAAGTGAGAGTGCTAATTTAGAAATATTGAAAGATCTTGTTGATGACCATAAGATGATAGAGGTTAATGTTACCAAAGAAAAAGGCAGCTCTTGCTATTGTTCCATATTGCTCAAAGAAATTGTTCTTAGAAAACATTGTTAATAAGTGCGTGGTAGAGGACTTATGTGAGGTTACGAATCAACCTTTGGAAGTCAATACTTTGGTACAATCTAGTCGATGCCGTAAACACAACCCTTGTTTCCAATGTAGAGGTCATCATCATATCAAGATGTTGCGGTGATGTCAACCAAAGATATAGATAAACATATTGAGCATATCCAAATAGATAGTCTGAAGAGGTATCTCAAAATGATCAAGAGTTTGGTCATCATGAGGAGGAAACATGTAATCCCGTGGATCATATCCAAAAAGGTAAATGCGCGAGGTTAGTGAAATCGATGAAGCTGTAAGTGATGACAATGTGAGTGAGATGACACTTATATGAGTGGCGATAATGATATTGAGAACAATGGTGATGGAAACACGGTTGTCGATGAGGCTAATACTTTTGAGGGCCCGATTTTGATGTTAATCTGTTTAAAGTGACCGAGACTACTGATTTACCATCTATAGGTACCACCACCACTACCACATGATTTATTTAAGAAAAATGAGTTGGATCGTTAGATGATAATGATTTTGCAAGTGGTTACGAGAATGAGGATGAGTATGTTATTAGGAGGAACAAATTGAGGGCATACAAGAAACAAAAGTTAAGTGAGCGACAACAAAGAGGACGAAATATATTTTTACGTGGTCAAAGTTTTGTAACGCAAAAGAAGTGAAAGATAGGATCTACATGCTTTCAATAAAGACTAGGAGGAAATTGCAACTAATTAAGAATGACAAGCAGAGAATTAGGGTTAGGTGTCTCGGACAAATACTGTTTGTGGAATAACCAAGGTTCGAGGTGAGGAAAGTCCCAAAGAGGAAAAATGGTCCGATAACTAGAGGTCTCGGTAGGGATGTGTATTTGCGAAAGCGCAAGGAGCAAGTAATGAGTGTCCATGGTTGTTGTATGTAGCCAAAATACGAGATAAAGATGTATGGATTGTTCGAACTTTCAAGGATGAACACAGATGTTTGAAATCAAGAGACATTAAAGCTTGTGACTACAAGTTTCTTTCAAGCAAATAGTTGACCAAGTTCAAGTCAATCTAGATATTCCAATCGGGGTTGTTCAAGATCATTTCAATGAACAGTTTGAAGTTCGGTGTCTATGCAAAAAGCATTAAGGCAAAAACAAAAGCGAGAAAATGAGATTAGGGGTGATCATAAGCGTGAGACACCCTTTTAAGAGACTATGTTGAAGAGTTGCGAAAAACTAACCCGTATACAACAGTTAGGATAAGTGTACAAACCGCAACAGATGCAACAAGTCCAACCGAGTTTTCAAGAGAATGTATGTATGCTTAGGCGCATTGAAGGAAGGATACGAGCTTGTCAAAGAGAGTTGTTGGGGTTAGATGGTGCTTTTATGAGGGTCCTTTTCCGGATGACTTCTAACGATCGGTATAGACGACACCAATGGAATATACCACAGCAGCATACGCGGTTGCAGAGGTGAAAGCAAAGACTCATGGATTTGGTTTCTTGAATATCTAAGAGATGATCTTGACTTGCAACGAAACTCAAACTACACTTTTATCGATAGGCAAAGGTGATGTTACCATTTTGTTGATTAGAATCACTTGTATTTTCCTTATATGCAAATTCTATTAGTAAGGAATTTATGTTTATTTGTGCGGTATCATTCCGGTATAGCAGTATTCCTAGTCTTTGAACACATATATTGTTTGAAGCACATCCATGATAATATGAAATTGCAATGGAATGCTAAAGCATCAGGGAACATTTGTGGAGATGTGTAGCAACAACAACCGTCGAACAATTTGAGGCGACCATGCCGAATTCAAGAGTTTTAGCGAACCCGCCCATGCTTGGTTAAGTAAGATACCACCAACTCATTGGTCAGTCGCATTTTTCGTACCTAACCAAATCTATTTCTACTTGTCGTCTTTTGTTCTCGACATTTTAAAGGAACCTAACCAAACAAGTTGTAGGGAGGGCTCATTCGATGTGCTACTTAATAACATGTGTGAGGTGTTCAATGGGAAACTAGTGGGAGGTAGGCACCAACCGATCATTCTTGCTTTAGAATACATTAAAGAGTCTTGTATGAAAAGAATAGTGAGCGTTGTGAATGTGATTCAAAATGTCTTGAGAACATTAACACCAAAGGCAACACTCATGTTAGATGCAATCAAGAAAAAGGCTTATAAGTACAACGCTACGGGTTGAAGGAGAAAAGTATGAGGTCGGTGGATGGGGAGACAAGTGTGTTGTGAATGTTGAAGCTAGGGCTTGTACATGTAGAAGATGGGAGCTTCATGTATTCCATGTAAACATCTTTGTTGCTACCACCGGTGTATGAGGTTGAATGGAATGCAAATAGGATCTCGTTGAATCATGGGTTCATCCATGTTACTTGCTTAAGACTTGGGAAGAAACTTACAAACACCACATCCACCAATAAGCGGTTATGAGCATTGGTATAAGTCACAGTGCCTACAACCATTCTTCCACCCAAACATCATAAACCATTAGGTAGGCCACGAAAGAAAAGAACTGGGCTTTTATCAAATTGATAATTGTGAAAAAACCAAGAACTTGTCACGATCATCGGTAAGAGTGTGGTTTGTGGTATTTGTGGCAATCTTTGGTCACAACAAGAAAACATGTCTTGGGCAAGGAGGTGTTACAGAAGTCAAGGCACTACACATGTCTCAAAAAGCAGTGTTCATCCCACCCAAAAGTTACATCAAAGAAGAAGGCAAAGGTTACGGTGACAACTATGCGGTAATGATCAACCAAGTGTGGTCCGGTCTCAATCTGAAGTCAAGTTGATCTTGCTTTTGGTGGGTCTCCAAAGCAATTCGGACTAAGACCAAGATTATAGCAAAAAGCTTTCTTCACCACAAAAATTGTTTGGTTAAGCATATGAAAACCAATGTTATCCATCGAATATGTATTCCCCAAACAATATTTTTGTGTTTAAACAATGTATGTTTCGAACTTTGTAGACTCCAAAATGTTATGCATTTGGAAATATATCCATTGCGTTATGTATGAAATCATGTCATTTTAGTGTATGGGTTTAATTGTGTTTTTATTGTATTGTTTTAGAGTCTTCATACATACGTGTTTTGAGTTTGGTTCTTGTTATTCTATTATCACAAACACTAATGAAGGATCAAAGATGGATGGACAACACCATATGGAGTTTATGTTGCTACTCAGAAATGGTGTATGTTCATCCATCACTGATCAATCATCCATATTTGATACTTGGATCTGGGTTTCGAGTTGGATACGGTTATTCTATCCTCACAAACATGAATGAAGGATGAAAGATGGATGAACAACACCATACATCAAGTTTAAGTTGATACTCGAAAGAGGTGTCTGTTCATCCATCTCTCATCATTCGTCCATCTTTGAAACTCGTATCTCTAGAATGAGTTTGACCATTTGTGTGGCAAGTGATATATATATTCTTGGGGCAAAGGCAGCAGAGTATAAGGACCAAAGCACAAAAGAAATATATTAACATTGTACAAGGACCAAACATTATACACCAAAAGACTATTCTTAGTCAACGTACTCTAAAACTTCTTAAACACAACTGCACCATCTACCACCGATTCAAAACACTAAAACCAGTACCTATCTAAAACCAGTACCTATCTAAACCCAGTAGAAGAACCATAGAAATACCAAGAAGATTACCATCCAAGACAACACACAAAGTTCACGAGACGGCAAACTTTCTCCTTCTCAACAAGGAGTCGGCCAAGGTCTTGCAGTAGCGACCTCTAGCTCGTTTGCCCGGTCACCAGCGTTGACCGCCTCCATAGTCTCAGAAACGAGGGCGGCTTCGTATTCTTGTAATGCCGCCTCATTCCTGTAGATTGTTCTCTGCAAGTAGATGATCACATCTCTTGCTCTCCTTTCGATGGGTGGATCGTACCACCCTATGAATGGACATGTTGTAGCCTATAATTGATAATCAATATGTTAGCATCTGCTTGCCTCATAAACACAAACTAAACCCACTTGTATAAAATCACAATTATAATAAACCAGATAGACTATCATAATCAACACATTTTAAGGTCAACCACTACATGCAAACTTTAATACAATATGAAATAAAATTAATCGTCCCAACTTTGTCTTGGATAGCATAGAACCTCCTCTGCGGGGTTCATGTTATTCCAAGATGTTCTAATGACGGCCTTACATTGCATGAACACACCACCATTTTTCGATTTTACCGAGTCGGTGAAGAAGATAGGATTTTAGTTGTTAGGAAAGATAAAGGATGAGTGGTGATAAAATGTTCCTTTATTGAGAGGTATTCTTTATGCGCCGATGGTTAAACAAGTGGGTTGGCACGGTAATTAATGGACGGTGGTAAAATGTCAAAATTGCCCTTGGACTAAAGACAAATGTAACGCTTTGAGATGTCCTCGACTAACGGCAAATGGTCAAAGGGACTTGTAGCAGTGAAAACCTTGAAATAGGGACCCCGACGATGAATATGCGCGGTTTCGTCCCATCGCGATCCTCCGAGACAAGTTTAGGGACCAACGGTGTATTTTAGTCAAAAATTAACTACCCGAAGACCGAAGTACAAATCATTTCTCACAATTAACTTCAATTCACGTATAGCTTTGGACTTGCAACAAATAATTGTAACAAGCAAAAACAACTTACGTTGTAACATTGAGAGTTATTATACAAAGAAGTCACTAAAGTTTGCGCGAAAATTGTCCTAAGTCACTAAAGTTGTAAAGTTGTCATAAGTCACTAAAGTTTTAAAGTTGTCATTCAGGTTATTGAACTTATGAAAAGCATACTCTTCTATAATTTCAGTGTCAATCGGGTAACTTGAACGCATTTTTTTTATATGTTAAGTAACATAAATATCGTGTTTTTACAAGTTCAGTGATGTTTACGTATATTCTTTATAGGTTCAATAACCTCAAAATAATTGTTTCATAAATTAAGTAACCTGGATGATAACTTTAAAACTTTAATGACTTAGGACAACTTTCTCGCAAAGTGATGAAAAGAAAACTTTATACCAACTTATTTTTGTAGAAACTATTACATGGTCACCATAAAAAAACTACGGAATAATAAAAAATAAACTAAATTGAATACTAAAAAAACATATCTATATCTATAAGGATATCTAACTGTCGAGTTCAATAAAAACTAACAAAAGAGTAAAAGATCAAATGGATAGTCGTTTGCCTTTCTAAAAAATAAAATAAAATGGATAGTTGTTTATTTTATTTTATTAAAAAAAAAAAAAAAAAAAAAAAGAACCTTACTTTTTTCGTTTTTTGAAAACAAAATTTTATATACAGTAAATTGTTAAGCGAAAAAAAATACATCGTTGCAACGAGGATTTTTTTTTATCTTTTATCAATAATAGACAGCTACTTTAATATACTTTTAATAAAAAAAATTTGGCTACTGAATATTACACAATACGAAATCACATGTGATTTGTGATGTGAATGTTAAAGTTCAAATCACAAACCACACGTGATTTTTCGAATTGCAAATCACGTGTTATTTTTCGACTTACAAATCACATGAGATTTTTTAAGGTGTAAATTAATACTAAAAAAAAATCGTTAAAAATATATACCCTTCTAATGAAAGATGAGTCCATGCTCAAGTGATAGTGTAATTAGATTTGTTTAATCGTCAACGGTTTATGCTATATTTAACTTTTAAAAGAAAAGATGTAATTGAGTTTTCCTATTTTGATTGAGAATTGAATTACTATGTTAAAAAAATAAATAAATAAATAAAGAAAAAATAAAATAAAGAAAAACTTAATTACTATAATTATCTCATTTTATCTTTAAAATTTTGTAACAATATATACCCTTCTAAACTCTTTAACCCTAAGTACAAAAAGGAGGGTTATTATACATACTAAACTTTTCTTATATACCAAGGGACTCATCTCCACCATCTATTTAAAAATAAATCAATGACTGAGATTAAAAACATTTTATTATTTCACATATTTTTTATAATTTAAATATCTCTTAAATCGTTAATCGTTAGCGAAAATATTTATATCTGTCGTGATGACGTTTAATTATCTTTCTATAAGCGGGCACTTTGATATACTTTGAAAAAAAAAAAATCGTTTTTTTCGTTTTTAGTATTTTTACGTTCTTGAAATTTGAATGAAAAAAATATATGATAAAACACTAAGTTGAATATCACATGTGATATTAGTGTTAAATCATATATGATATGTAATATCATGTGATATTACACTAATATCACATGCGATATTACATATCATATATGATATTACACTATTATCACATGTCATATTCAAATTAGTGTTTTATCATATATGATTTTTTTAACGCAAATTTCAAGAACGCAAAAATACAAAAAAACTTAAAAAGATACGTTAAAATACGAATTTTTTTGTCGAAAGTATATCAAAGTCTTTATCTATGAAAGATAATTAAACGCTTCGTCGCGATGATATATTTTTTCGCTTAACGATTAACGGTTTGAAAGATATTAATATTTGAAAAAAAATGATGAAAGTGGGTTTTTTAAATTGTTGTGATTAATCTCATCCATTAGATCAAATAAAAATGAATGGTAGAGATTGATCCATTGGTATGTAAAGAATCTTTTGTTCTCAAATGATCTTAAATCAAGTACAAAACCATAATAAGTTAATAACATCTTCTTATGGGTATGTTTGACATACAAGATTGTTGAGAGACTATATTTATTTTTTCAAAAAATGAGTTATTTAAAAAATAATTTTTGTTTGGCAGAAATAAGTTATAAAAGATTATAAAAAAATAATCTTAAATAATCTTGTAAACCAAAGTTACTTCATCTATCATATAAAAATAATCTCTTTTAACAAACATACCTATATGATAGTTAATTAGTTATAGTCAAATGTTATTTATAAAGCTGATAGTACTTGAAAAATGGATTTCGACAAGAAAGACAAGTGTTTACGTGTTAAAATTATAAGCAATTTCATACCTACCCTCTTTAAAATTTGAAAATTTCGAATATATTCAAGTATTTTTAAAAACATGATACATTATGTATTTAATAATTGTAATTTAATTATATATGAAATTAATAATGAAAGTATGATGATATATGAATATTTATATACAAAACACTTTCCATTTCTTGTCACGTTCCAACAAACTTGTACTTCATCACACATTTTCCACAACGCATGATTGTGAATATCAAATTCATGATTAATATTTTTTATTCTAATACCTCAAAGCTAGTATGCATTTGAACTTTTGATATTTAACTTTAAAAATGATGTCGTACTCACTTGGACATATATCCAACATATAGTATAATACCTAGTTTAATAATAATAATAAAAAGATAGAATGAAACTTGTGTTTCACGATATATAGCATATATCCATCTATCTATCTATATTTTATATATATCTATCTTTACCCTTTTTTTAAAAAAAAATAACATAGAAAAACACCTTTGAGTTGGATATTGGGTAAAAGAAATCAAAATATGAGGGCCACTTAATTAAGTATTCGAACATGAACTAGAAAATCTAGTCCACATGAGTATTCGTTTTCATTCATCTATCTTGTTGCATTTTAAAGAACGAACACGAGCTAAAATCCATCCGTGTTCGTCTAGTTTGTTTACATGTGTAACACTCCGTCTACAACGACCGCAATATTATCTTTTAATCATAAGCTCACGACTATCTTTTTGTAAACCTCATGTAAGAGCTTCCTAGCATATCATTCAAACTGGTACTACTCTCATATGAGCAGGTTTAATAGACAAATAACTCGTTGTATTTTTAATTTTTGTTCACTTGAGCCACTGTACTAATATTGTGGCTTTTTAGCTCATTATATCATAGAAAATGTTCATTACCTTCATTATACTATCGGAATCGAGAAATACTCTTATTTAGATGTTAAAGTTTGATAATGTAGTCAAAATATATCTATGGCAAGCTATAAGACAAATCAGATGCAAAATTTTATTTTCTTCTTTGAGGACGATGAGATATAAAAAAGTTTTAAATAAGAAAACTTAATAAAAAGAAAAATATGCTAAAAAGAACTTTTAAAAATAAGTTAGAAGTGACGCATTAGATGACATAACATGTGATTTTTACACTTTTATTATAGTAACCGGTTGATATTAGATACTCGGTTACCAAATGGATCTAAAGTTTTTTTTATTTTATTTATAAAACTATAGAAATAGTTTGGCGACTCAATTGAACAAATTACAAAACGTAAAGTACAATAACGTATTTACCATAAGTGAGTTATTTAGACATAACTACGTCAATTCACAAACTAAGGAAAATAAAGCATTGTGGCAACTGGCAAGTATTGATTTGGGTGACTGTATTTCCTTTGGAAAGAGCGTAATAAACGATTTTTCGTGAGAAAATAGCAAGCACAAAGAATATTTTCAAGATATTCATATGAAGAGCTTTCAATGGATTTCGATACGGACTAATAAATAATCTTGATGCCGGCAACAACGGCTTCGAGAGCCTTTTAAATGCAGGTCAAACATTGCAACAATGCAGTAGGCATTGGGTCTATTTTACTATGTCATAATGTAATGTATGGTTACTAATGTGATTCGGATGGATGCCTTAGTTTTTTCTTGACCTTATTCTTCCTGTCATCTTATTGAAAAATTATAACATGATAAGATTCGAATAGTCTGATGAGCCTGTGTAAACTTAGTCATTGTATCAAAGTTGTAACTTTTGTTTATTTTAATATATTCACTTGCTTGAAGAAAAAAAATGTACAAAAATAAATAATTCTATAATTTGTGTTATGGGTGAAGGAAGGAGACATTGTTGACTTGGCACTAAAAGGTAGGCCAAGGAAGGCGCATGAGTTGGTGAAGTCTCCAATTATAAATACTCCTATCTTTTATTCAAACTTCATCATCCTCTCTTAACATTACAAGTTTCATATATCATAATCCACAACTTCTAAAACACAACTACCATGTCTCCTGTATCTCCCCCAACCACCATTTGTGTCACCGGTGCTGGCGGTTTTATCGCCTCGTGGATGGTTAAATTGCTGTTGGAAAAGGGCTATGCTGTTCGAGGAACCGTTAGAAATCCTGGTATATATTTACTATTCTTTAATGTTCATATAAACATGACAGGTTTCCTCGCAAACATAACATTGGGGTCTACTGTGGGCCCAGTTTTCTTTTTGATTGCGAGAAAACATTACCGGTCATGTTTATAGAAACTGTTTAATCAAAACAACTTATATTTGTATTGGTTTTGTAGATGATCCCAAAAATAACCATTTGAGGGAGCTAGAAGGCGCGAAGGAGAGGTTAACTCTATGCAAAGCTGATCTTCTCGATTTCGAGAGCTTACGTGAAGCTATAATTGGCTGTGATGGTGTTTTCCATACAGCTTCTCCTGTCACCGATGATCCTGTATGTATTTTCTTATTACTTGTGGTACAAGATAACCAGCTTTATATATATATAAAGCTGGTTATCTGATATTATTTAGAAAGCATAATCAAAATTACGCTTTCTAATCGTGTTATTAATACTAAATTATAGGAACAAATGGTTGAGCCAGCTGTTATTGGAACAAGGAATGTGATAGTTGCTTCAGCTGAAGCTAAAGTTAAGCGTGTGATATTCACATCGTCTATCGGTGCGGTTTATATGGACCCAAACCGTAGCCCCGACGTTGTTGTTGATGAAAGCTGTTGGAGTGATCTTGAATTCTGCAAGAACACCAAGGTTTGTAATTTGTGTCCTATTGTTCTATTAGTTCTATTACTTCATTAATTATTACACATATTTTGATATTGCAAATAGGAATTTTTTCCTAGTTTTTAGACGACATTGACATTGACATAGTCTTTACATTTTTCCTAAGTTTGGTAAGACTTATTCACCATTCCAGGAAAGTTACATGATTTTAAATATATATTATTGATAGTTGGGCTCCAACTTCACAAAGTTTTAACACTAGTAGTAATGGGTCTGAATGGTTCGGCCGGTCTACCCACATAGCACGCTTCCTCCTCTAGGGAGATCGAATGAGACGCGTCCCTCCCCCTAAACCAACACAATTGTTTGGTCTGCTAGTGGATCGAAAGAATGGTTTGGTTTGTGTGTGTGCTTTTTGTTTTAATTATTTTGTAAGGCTTTTTTTTTGTGATTGCGGTTTTTTTATTACGAGTGTTTGGTCTAGAAGAGAAAAAAATGAGTTTGCGTTGATGTGACGGGGTTGTTTGAGGTCTTTTGTGGGATTATTTTAGTGAACGTGACTACTTTGATTCGAATATTGGTGGGATTATTTTATTATTCAGATAACACGAATGTAGCATCAACTAAAGTATGTTGCATGTGAAAATGATAAAACATGTCAAAATCAAAAAGTAAGAAGAGTGGAGAGTTGTTATTTTTTCCACTATACAAAGCATTTAAAAGTTTGGTGCACTCACCAACTAATACTTATAAACTACTCTTCCCATTAAAAAAAATGGATATTTTTTTAATACAAGTTAACATTATTGTACGGTAAATGAATATTGCTTAGATGCTATCGTCACACATAGCTTAAATATATGCTTGACCATCATTTTATCTACTTTTCTAAAAAGAATGTGTACTTGTTCTAAACTTAACAAATGTATCTTCGGGTTTGAACTAATTGATCAAAACATGACAGAACCATCTAGAGTGTTCATTGATTCGGTTATCAGATTTGTTCAACTTATTCGGTTTAGTTAATTTGGTTAAATTTTTTAATTTAATTATTTCGAATTTTGAACACCCCTAGAACCATCCTAAAATGTCAAAGAAATCAAGTAGGGAATGTGGAATAATTGTGGTTGAGAAAATTGACCCTCTTTTTGGCAATAAAGCATAGCATCTTCCATTGAGATTACTTTGGTCTCATATGGTGTCTATTTAATACCATTAATAAAGTGCCCAATTTTGGACCATATATAAAAATCACATGCAATTATAGTTTACAAGGATACTTGTACATATGTATACCATCAACTAATACTTTTGTATGCCTTGGTGTCACAGAATTGGTATTGCTACGGAAAGGCAGTGGCAGAACAAGCTGCATGGGACGAGGCTAAGGCGAGAGGGGTTGACCTAGTTGCGGTAAACCCAGTGTTGGTAATGGGACCATTGTTGCAACCAACAATCAACGCTAGTATTATTCATATCCTAAAGTACCTCACAGGGTCCGCAAAGACCTATGCCAATTCAGTCCAAGCATACGTCGATGTTAGAGACGTGGCATTAGCACACATTCTACTCTTTGAGACCCCCTCGGCTTCTGGTCGTTACCTATGTGCCGAGAGTGTGCTTCATCGTGGAGAAGTGGTCGAAATTTTGGCCAAATTTTTCCCTGAGTACCCAATCCCAACCAAGTAAGTGCACATCCACTTTCTTATATCTTAATCTTATATAAACCAACAACTTAAACATCTGTTAGACTAATCATTTAAATGACTTAAAGAAATTATATTCATTCATTATTTTATTATAGATAAGGATAGCAAATGTGGGTGAACCAAAGCCATGATTTGATTTAAGGAAAGCAATATTTGACCTTATCAATCAAAAGTCCAAAAAGATTACACCAACACTCAACAAGACCAATTATTTTCAAAACAAATATTTTTATAATTTTTGTGGCCAACACAAATCCTCACCAACTACACAACACTATCATGGTCCCTTGTCTTGTATCATTGTATGATCACCCTTATGTAACTGGACCCACATACCAGCTACAGCCCATTAGTTTCTGGACCCACATACCAATCATAGCCCATTAAAGTGAAAATAAAGTTGCTAAATAGAGTGATATGATGTTGCATTGCAGGTGTAAAGATGATGGGAAGCCAAGAGCACAGCCATACAAATTTTCAAACCAAAAGCTAAAAGATCTGGGTCTCGAGTTTACGACGGTAAAGCAAAGTTTATACGAGACCGTTAAGAGCTTACAAGAGAAGGGTCACCTCCCTGTGCAGCCAGCTCAGACCGATAACAACATTCATATCCAGTCCTAGTCACTTTAAGACACACATATATGTACCTAGTCGATAACATGTTTTTCATAACCTTATTCGGTTTTCCATTATTGTTTAACGTTTATGTATTGTTTGTAACACATTGTCACTACCTAAGTCAATCCATGCGATACGTTATGCAATGTGAGTCCAAATATATAGCTAATCAAGTCGAATGGGTTTAAACTTCAAAGTCACCCCGTCAAGTTTTAATACATTTTATAAATCGTTTATTTAAATATTTTTATTAGTATTGTAACAGTAAGGTTATTGTAATCACAATAACACAATATTTATTTATGAATTTGTTTTCAAGAACTGAGTGAATAAATGTTTTTCGGCTTAGTTTCGGCACATACTGTGAACTCATTTGACCCGTTACTCATGTGGCCAAGATCCATTGACAATCAGCCAAGTAAGATGAAAGGTCGTTTTCCATATATTTACACATTAAACACAGATAGTCACAAATGTCACTGTTAGACATGCGTCACGGTGATCACAAAGATGATGTCATTATTAATGTAGTAAAGTTGGAGTATTTAAGAGAACTTCCATGATAAACTAGCCCGAAAACTCAGTTTGCATGAACCGTAGTTTGCCTTTATGTTCTCTTCAGCTCCCGACATTTAGTCCTGCGTGCCAAAAGGTGTGACGACTCCTTGTTTTTGCACAACACGGCCAAACATGAATACAAGAGACTAAGATGAAAACATAACAAACTATTAGATTCTAACATGGAATTGTATAGGATGGATTTATGGATCCGACCTGGAAATTGGAAGATAACTCAAAGATGAATATTGACGGGATAAGTAGACAATAGGCATTACTAGACATGTTTTCTCAATATGACCAAGCTGTGTTAGAGATAGTTATGCAACCAATTTCACGTATAAGCTAATATTATTGCTACCTGCAGCCATTTGTGTAATGAATAAAGTTTTGAGCAGATCAAAAGGCTTTGATTTGTTACCTATGAAAAGTTAAGTGGAGGGGCAACTTAATAAGGAAGGCCATGCAGTAGAGTACATGAACGAACTCGAACGTTTAGTGAATATTTCGTGAGCAGTTCGGTAAAAGTTCGTTTATGTTCGTTTATTTATTAAATGAACGAACATAAACAATATTTTACGATCGTTTAGTTAAATGAGCGAGCGTGAAGCAGTCACGTTCGTTTATTTATGTTCGTGAACGTCCGATTATGCGTTCGTCAACGTTCGTTTATGTTCATTTATTAATTTATGTTCGTATTTCAAATCTTTTAATTGTATAATTTTTAAATTAGTTTGTTTAAACAAAACGACACTTATAAAACAAGATTAGATGCATAATTTAATAAATTTTATGATTGTTTGTCTATGTTCATTTATGTTCGATCGTTTATGTTCGTTTAGTGTCTTAACGAATCGAATATAAACGAACACGAACAACTCATTTTAAATAAACGAACACGAACAAGAAATTTCGTCCGTTTAAGCGTTCGTGTTTGTTTATTTGTCGGTTAAAATTAAATGAGCGAGCGTGAAACGAAGCGCCTTCGTGTTCGTCCGGGCTGCGTTTCTGACCCTGCGCAAGTGCTAAGCCAATAAGAAAATGGGTCAAGCGGGTGAAAGTTACCCAACATGTATCAATATACTACTCCTAAAATGCCGATTTAATTGTCATATTTTTATTTTTGATGTCGAAAAGATTATCATTTCCTTTTTAGTAAAAGCTAGAGAATCTAAAGAGAATATTACTATTCGTGTGGTTGAAAATTAAAGAGGCCCCGCTTTTATTAAACTTTGTGATTTCTCTCTCCTGACAATTAAATTGAGACAGGAGGGAGTAAATGTTTTCATAGGTGATCCATTTCAAGTTTATTTTAGTGAGTAATCTTATGCCGTTCTCTTCCATTTCAAATCCCCAGACACCGCCTTAATTCTTTTCTCAAAATGACTGAATCAAATCAACAACAACAACAAGGCATGTTACAAAATCTAAGACTCAAAGCCAATGAATATCTTTTAAGGGAACAATGGGACCAAGCAATCCAAACATACTCCCAATTCATCTCTCTTTCGCAAACAAACCCCGACCAAAAATCCTTAACTTTAGCCTACTCAAACCGCGCAGAAGCAAGGTCCAAAACGCGCGACTTTGATGGCGCTTTAAAGGATTGTGATGAAGCATTAGATATTGAAAATAACCATTTTAAGACACTTATGCTTAAAGGTAAGATCTTGCTTAATCTTGATATATATACTTCTGCTTTAAACTGTTTCAAGATTGCAAATCTTGATAACCCCAGTAATCAAGATTCTGAAGTACTAAAAGGGTTTTTGGAAAAATGTAAAAAACTCGAGTTTTTATCGAGATCTGGTGCATTTGATTTTACTACTTGGGTTTTGAATGGGTTTAAGGGTAAGTTACCTGAGTTAGGAGAGTATATTGGTGGATTAGAGATTAAGAAAAGTGAGATTAGTGGTAGAGGGTTGGTTGCGAATAAGAATATTGATGTTGGTTCTTTGTTGTTGGTTACTAAAGCGGTTGCGACCGAAAGAGGGATATTGCCCGAGTCGAAAAATGAGGATTTGGGTCAAAATGCCCAAATGGTAATGTGGAAGAATTTTATAGATAAAGTTGTGGAATCGAGTGAAAATTGTGAAAGAACGCGTTTTTTGATATCTAAGTTGTCACATGGCGAAAATGAGGATGTTCTTGAGGTTCCTGATATTAGTATGTTTAGGCCGGAATCGGGGCAAGATTGTAGTTTTATGGGTGAAAAGATTGATATTGTGGCTATGTTGAGCATCTTGGATGTGAATTAAACTTGTGGAAGAGATGTTTTCTAGTAAATTTACGGGTAAAATGGCGATTATCATGGTGTGGGTATATGGGTTTTAGCTTCTTTTATTAACCATTCATGTAACCCTAATGCTAAAAGATATCACATTGGTGATCATGTTATTGTTCATGCTTCTAGAGATATTAAAGAAGGTGAAGAGATCACATTAGGCTATTTCGATGTGTTTTCACCATTAAAAACCATAAAGAAATGGCAAAGAATTGGGGTTTGATTGTCCTTTGCAAAAGGTGCAAATTTGAGGACGAAGTTTCGCTAAAAGCGAAATGGATGATATTGAGATGGGATATGAAAGAGGGTTGATGTTGGTATGACGGTTTATAAGTTGGAAGAAAGTATGAGGAGGTGGATGGTAAGAGGTAAAATGAAGGGTACTTAAGAGCATCATTTTGGAAGGTTTATTCGGAGCTCTTTGTATCGGAAAAGTTAATGAAGAAATGGGGAGAAAGGTTCCGACAATGGATGTGGTGGTCGAGTATCGTGGAGGTGTTGGTGGTGATGAGCGGGTTTAAGGGCGGTTAGTGAAGGCATGAAGAGAAGTGGTGGTGGTGGTGGTGGTGGTGGTGTGTTAGAGATGGAAAAGGTAATGAAGTTAGGAAGAGGTGTTTATGGGAAGGTAATGAAAAACAAGCCTTAAAGCCTAATTTGTTGATCGATTAGTGATGATTCAATGACATTTGTTGCTTTTAGGATTTGTTTAGAGTAAATTCTCATTGCAAATGTAGGATACGTTTTAGGGTATTGTAGCTTAGACAATTTTTAATTGTCTTGAAGTTTAATTCTTTCATGTTTGATTCTATAGAATGTTGGATTTGAGGAAAGAACTAAAGTTCTCATGAAGACTTGCTATTTGAAAGTTTAATTGTTCCAAAAAAAGTATCTTATGCCGTTTCTTGAGACTAAACCCGCTTTCAAACCCACTTCAGTGGTTCCCAACCCATCAAGTAGCAACTACGCTATTTTGATTATGAGGTTATGATTCCCAAATAGTTTCTGAAATATTTATTATAACTAATATTGGACACAAATGTTGTTTTGAAGGATGGGATTATGTTGTTGGTTGTATAAAGTTAATGCATAGACAATATTTGAACTTGTATGAGTTATCTCAATAGCTTCATAAACTACTGAAACATAGATGGTATAGAATATGATACTAATAATGTAGGAGCTATCAAAAATAATGAAAACTAAATCAGCATATAGTCCCACATAGGTTAAGGTAATGAATTGGTACTAAATTATATAAAATAGTAAAGATGTGTCAAATAAGTTGAGATGAGTACATGTTATCTTTGTTAGTTTCTTAAACGGGCGGTATGTTTAGCCTGTATAGAAAACAGCAGATAACTTACACACGCATTCTTAATTTTTGTGTATCGAACAAAAAGATGTGATGCATTTTTAATATAGTCCCACATAGGTTAAGGTAATGAATTGGTATTAAATTATATAGAATAGTAAAGATGTGTCAAATAAGTTGAGATGAGTATGATGTTATCTTTGCTAGTTTCCTAAACGGGCGGTATGTTTAGCCCATATAGAAAACAACAGGTAACTTACACATGCGTTCTTAATTTTTGTGTATCGAACAAAAAGATGTGATGCATTTTTAATATTACTCTATATACTAAAAGGCAGGAGCCTTTTTGCAAAACATGTCGTTAAATCTGAAGTTTACACGACTTAGCGAAATAGCGCGAGGTTCAGTGGTGACCGCAAAGTAAGTCGAATCATTAAATCTGGTTTAGACTTGGCAAATAAGTTGAGATGAGTATGATGTTATCTTTGCTAGTTTCCTAAGCAGGCGATATGTTTAGCCCATATAGAAAACAACGGTAACTTACACATGCGTTCTTAATTTTGTGTATCGAACAAAAGATGTGATGCATTTTAATATTACTCTATATCTTAAAAGGCGGGGCCTTTTCAGCAAAAATGTCGATTAAATCGAAAGTTTACGACTTGCAGAATAGCTAGCACCCGAGGTTCAGTGGTACGCAAGTAAGTCCGTCGTTAAATCGGTTCCAAATTTGGCAAATAAGTTGAGATGAGTATGATGTTATCTTTGCTAGTTTCCTAAGCAGGTGTATGTTTAGCCCATATAGAAAACAACAGTGTACTTACGCATGCGTTAATTTTGTGTATCGAACAAAAAGATGTGATGCATTTTAATATTACTCTATATACTAAAAGCGGGAGCCTTTTGCAAAACATTGTGCATTAAATGCAAAGTTTCCGACTTGGCAAGAATAGCCCGAGGTTCAGTGGTACGCAAGTAAGTCCAATCATTAAATGCAAGTTTGACAACTTGGCGAATAAGTTGAGATGAGTATGATGTTATCTTTGCTGGTTTCCTAAGCCAAGCGTATGTTTAGCCCATATAGAAACAACAGGTAACTTACACATGCGTTCTTAATTTTTGTGTATCGAACAAAAGATGTGATGCATTTTAATATTACTACATATACTAAAAGCGCGGACTTTTTGCGTTAATCGTTAAATTAAATGCAGTTCGACTTGGCAGAATAGCCCCGAGGTTCAGTGGGCCACTGCAAAGTAAGTCCAATCATTAAATGCAAAGTTTCACAACTTGGCAAAAACAGTCCCGAGGTTCAAGTGTCGTTCCAAAGTAAGTCCTTTAACATTAATAATCTTTCGCAACTTGGCAAAAACAACCCCTGAGGTTTAAATGTCGTTGCAAAGTAAGTCCTTTAAGCAATCCCGCTACATCGCGCGGGTTTTCCAACACTCGTTGTACACTAATGAGGATCTAGTGGGATAATATGGGCTGTGTTTTTTTTGCTTCGTCTTCTTCTCACATTTGGAGTCAAATCTTCCTTGAAAAAAAAAATCGCCTTGAAAAAGTAGCATGAAATTTTAAATTAATTGGTTGATACAATATGATTGTATAAACTTTAAATTTCACCTGAAAAAAAAAAAAAAAAAAAAAAAAAATGGATTGTTAATGTAATACCGTAATACAATTTCAGTGATGAAATTGAACTCATTAACTATTACTCCGTAATAGAGAACTAAAACACATGTGTTTAAGGTCAAACTAAGCTGACTAAACTTGTATCAGAAATTTAACTGAAACCATTTTGACCGGTTGGCTGACCCGCACATTTACCACATCTACCTATCACCAAATTTAGATGTAGGGAAGTGACAAAAAAGCAAATAATTACTTACGGCATGACCATAGCACCAACGAGTGAAATTGCAAGGCCCGTAGAGCCGCTGCCTTTGAGCTGAGGGACAAACAGCCATTTAACACTTCTGAGTTCTGAAGCATCAGGTTTGGCAATTACAAGCTCAACATGAAAGCATACAGCTAGAGTTAGTACTTACTACTTAGTACTAAGAAAGCAATCAAGAACTCAAGTTTCCTCACCTGCACAACAAGCAAAGTATGTACGAAACCGTTAAGAACTTAGTATTGCAACCAAATTCAGGTACAAGTTAATGTTATAGATACTTGCAGCCAATATTATAATGGATAAGTTTCCGAGCAGATCGAAAAGCTATGATTTGTTGCTGACCAGAAAGCTTTAACTGAATTAATGGACCCAATTCAATATCATTACTTTTCATTATTGATAAGTGAATAAGTAAATGTAACATATATTGAGATCCTAACCTTGACATCGGTGAAGAATAAAAAGTTAGGGTGGAGTTACTCATGTGGCCAAGGTCCATTGACAATCAGCCAAGTAAGATGAAAGGTCATTTTCCATATATTTACACATTTAACACAGATAGTCACAAATGTCACTGTTAGGCATGCGTCACTGTGATCACAAACATGTTGTAAAGTTGGAGTATTTAAGAGAACTTCCATCATAAACTAGCCCGACAACTCAGTTTGCATCAACCGTAGTTTGCCTTTATGTTCTCTTCAGCTCCCGACATTTAGTACAACACGGCCAAAGATGAAGACAAGAGAGCATTAAGATGAAAACATAACAAACTATTAGATTGTAACATGGAATTGTATAGGATGGATTTATGGACCCGACGTGGAAATTGGAAGAAAACTCAAAGAAGAAATATTTGACGGGATAAGTAGACAATACGCATTACTAGATGTGTTTTCTCAATATGACCAAGCTGTTTTAGAAATAGTTATGCAACCAATTTCACGTATAAGCTAATATTATTGCTACCTGCAGCCAATTCTGTAACGAATAAAGTTTCTAGCAGATCAAAAGGCTTTGATTTGTTACCTATGCATCTGCGGATGATGCTGACCAGAAAGCTATAAAAAGTGAGTTAATGGGCCCAATTCTGTTAAAAGTCAAACTATTCTCCTAATTAGAAGATTGTTCCCATCAATTAAAGGTCAAAAGTTACAGCCGTGATTTTTGATATTATGACTTTTGGTGCCACCATCAATTACGGGCCATGATTCTTGTTATCTTATTTATGAGTTTTCTGTATA
The DNA here is from genome assembly GCA_022545495.1 of Chrysanthemum lavandulifolium. Taxonomy (NCBI): domain Eukaryota; kingdom Viridiplantae; phylum Streptophyta; class Magnoliopsida; order Asterales; family Asteraceae; genus Chrysanthemum; species Chrysanthemum lavandulifolium. The sequence continues at coordinate 259,570,515 of CM040244.1, read as the reverse complement.
AATAGGGACTCAATGTTTTGTGTAAAGTACCAAGAAATATATAGCAACTCAATATACTCTCTATTTCTCCATATTACTCTTAAATGTTTAATATGGTTTGAGCAAGTTTCGTTCTAGGACAAACACTGCTCAACACAACCCAAACACACTCAAATCACCATGTCTAAAGGCGGTGAATTAACATATCGAGCAATGGTGGGTTTGGAGGAATGGGCTGCGCAGTTCAAAGCAGGAAAACTTCACGGATAAAGGGTTTGAGTATCTAATCCGCCTCGAAGACTCTTCTAAAAACATTGGAAAAGCCAACATTGCTCAACACGGTGAAAGCCAACATAACCTTGGATCTTTTGTGGAGCAACCGACACCATGACTTCGACCTATCGGATATTGTCTCTCATACTAAACCCGATAAGCATATTGAGCGGCGATGGGGATTGTTAATGTAGAAGGAGGAGGATCAATTGAATTTCTCCTAGCCGAAACTTTCAAAGCCGTCTTTATGTTCCTTCTTTATCGAGCATAAATTCTTGTCGATTAGCCATGTGACAAAAGAGCTTAATTATCGGTTCTAATCTGACCTACCTTTTGTATCTTCACGGGATATCGGGCGGGAATGGTTATTGGGCGTGTAGCTTGGCGTAAGCGGGTTGTACTATGTGGATGATGTGACTCGACAAAATACTAGTGATCTTTGGCTCATGGAACTAAAGATAGAGAAGCATGGCTATGGCATCGAAGATTAGGGCACCCATCCACGGGTTATTCATATCTTATTTCTGATTTTTCCTTCTGATAAAATTTTAAATTGTGAAACATGTTTATTGGCCAAAGCCATAGACAATCATTTAAACCAAGCAATACAAGAGTTGAATTACCGTTTTCCTTAATACATTCGATGTGTGGGGTCTGCTCGAGATTATGGGGGCAAACTTTCGTTTTCTAATCTTTATTGATGATTGCACTGTTGTATGACTTGGGTGTATTTTTTGAAACATAAATGAAGTAATTGAAAAATTCACTATGTTTCACGCCATGATTGTGTCGGTTCAAAACCAATCCAAATTCACGTTCGACAATGGGGAGAATTTGTTAACAACTCTATAGAAACAATTTCTCCAAACCAAAGGAATAATCCATCGAACCACTGTCCCATACACACGAACAAAATGGAGTGGCGAACGTAAAAGCGAATCCTTCAGAAATGACTGGGCCATCTAATTGAGTCTCGAGTTCCCAAACTTTTTTTGGCACAAGCTCTTGCAACCTCTGTATACCTCATGAATAGACTCTGACCAAAATCCTCGAACTCAAAACTCCATCCAAATCCTATCCGAATTTGAAGATTCTGCCCACTTACTCTACAGCAACATCTTTGGTTGCTCGCTTTCTGTCTTCACATACCCAAAATACATCGTACCAAATTCGATCCTTGTTCCGAGTGTGTCTTTGTGGGATACTTGAGTTAATCAAAAGGCTACCGATGTTATAATCCACAAAGAAACGCATGTTCACCACTATGAGCTGTGACTTCCTCAAACCGAGTATTTCTATAATACCCGACTTAGTGGTGGGGAGAAAGAATATATTGACGCACTAAGTTGGCTAAATCAATCAACTTCCGCTACAAAGAAATACCAATCGTGAAGGTCACGGCTTGAAGGAGAGTCACCTCATGAAGGTCGCGGAATGATGAAGTAGAGTCACCTCATGAAACATCTCCACAACCCTTGGAGCCTAGTGACCTTGAAGATACTCCTCCCATCCGATGCAAGGGTAAGTCACTCGAAAACCACAAAAGCGTTACCCATGTTTTCTCTAATCATGATAATTGTGAAGTAATATGAACCGTTCAAGAAGATACAGCTGCAAAATATGTATTACCACCAAGAACAAACGGGGGAGTTCCTCTAGCTGTACTCACTTTGAAAAGAAGCTCAAGTTCAAGATACCCGGTAGCAAACATAGCCGGAGGAGCTTATCAAACGAAGCTAAAGCTTTCTTCTCATCGAGATACTCAACGCAGTTCCAAATACGGTTGAGCAAGCCTTGAAATCAAAGAATCGGAGATGCCATGAAATCGAGAGATGAGGGCTCTGAAGGGCGATACATGGGAAAAGTGTACACTTCCGGTTGGAAAGAAACCATCGGAGTCGCTGAGTATTCACAATCAAATACAACCCGGATGGAACTATTGACGATAAAGCTCGACTAGTGGCGAAAGGATATACCCAGACGTATGGTATCGACTACTCACGGACCTTCTCTCAAGAGCGAAATCGACACAATCGAGTTCTTTTTCAATTACGCGAATAAGGAATGGCCTCTTCACCAATTCGATGTAAAAATGCCTTCTTGCATGGAGAACTTAAAGAAGAAGTGTATATGGAAGCTCCACCGGTTTCACCGAAGATTTTCAAACTAAAGAAGTATGCCGATTAAAGAAATCTCTACATGGGCTTAGCGGTCTCCCGAGCACGGTTTGGTAGATTTACTCTGCAATGAAACAGTATGGGTTTAAGCGAGTAATTCGGATCATACACTTTTCCTCAAACGAAGGGTAACTTATAACCAGTCGATCATATGTCGATGATATGATCATTACAGAAACGATGAGGAAGAAATGTTAAAACTAAAGAAAAGTCTTTCACGAATTTGAAATGAAAGACTTAGGAAGATCAAGTACTTTCTCGAATCGGTACTAAGATCTAAACAAGGGATCTTTATACGCCAGAAGAAATATGTCACGGATCTATTAGCGAAGCAGAATGATTGATTGTAAACGGTGATACCCCAATGATGGCTAATCACGGATTACACATGGAGGAAGAAGCGAATTGGCAAATAAAGAAAGATATCAACGGTGGTGGGAACCGATATATCAGCACACACGGACGGATATAGCATATGCAGATGGGGTGGTCGATCGGTTCATGCACCAACCTCAGTGGCACATATGGAAGCCGTGGAGGATCGTTAGATATCTCAAGGAACAATTGGTCATGGGGTTCTCTTTAAACCTAATGGTCATCTAAATATACATGGATACACGGTCTGATGGGCGAGAGACAAAGGAAACCGAAGATCAACATCGGGATATTTTACTATGGTTGGTGGAAATCTAGTTACAGGAGGAGCAAGAAACAAAAGGTAGTAGCTCACACAGCCAGTGAGCCGAGTTCGAGGAATTGCACGAGGCTTAGCGAAATATTATGGATCGAAAATAATAATCGAGATCGGTTTCCTCCAAGAGTGACTAAGCGATATCATGTGTGATAATAAAGCGCAATCAAAATCTCGTAGAATCCAAGACAACATGATCGAACAAAGCATGTAGAAGTTGATAGGCACTTCATAAAAGAAAAGTCGAAGCGTGAATTGTAGATCTCCATTTGTTCGATCGGAAGATCACCAGCGATATTCGGCGAAGGCGCTAACGGAAAATCTTCAACAAATGTCCGGTCAAGTTAAGTATCGGTGATCCCACTACTCGACTTGAGGGAGTGTTAAAACAAACTATTCTCTAATTAGAAGATTGTTCCCATCAATTAAAGGTCAAAAGTTACTGTAGTGATTTTTGATATTATGACTTTGGTGCCACCATCAATTACGGGCCATGATTCTTGTTATCTTATTTATGAGTTTTACGTATAAATAGGGACTCAATGTTTTGTGTAAAGTACCAAGAAATATATAGCAACTCAATATACTCTCTATTTCTCCATATTACTCTTAAATGTTTAATAAATTCAATATCAGTAGTTTTCATTGTTGATCAGTGAATAGGTAAGTGTAAGTTATAACGATATCCCAGATCGGTGGAGAATGAAAAGTTAAGCGGGCGGGCAACTTAATTAGGAAGGCCACTGCAAGTGCTAAGCCAATAAGAAAATGGGTCAAATGGGTCGAAAGTTACCCAACGTGTATCTTTAATGCAAAAGACCAGTGGCGGTTCTAACAGTAGTTTTCTTTATAAGTTTATTTATTTTGTAAAACACTAACTTAGATTCCAAATAGGGTGTATTCAAAGATAACCTTGTTCTCAATTTAGCTCAAATACGTAACGGTCTAAATTTAAGTGTCATAAGGATGGGATTATGTTGTTGGTTGTATAGAGAAATGCATAGACAATATTTGAACTTGTATGAGTTATCTCAAATCAATAGCTTCATAAACTATTGATACTGAAACATAGATGGTATAGATTATGATACTAATAATGTAGGAGCTATAAAAAATATTGGGTATTTCAATGAAAACCAAATCAACATATTATCCCACATAGGTTAAGGTATTGAATTGGTACTAAATTATATAGAATGGTGAAGATGTCTCAAATAAGTTGAGATGAGTATGATGTTATCGAGCTTGATTCCTAAACGGGCGGTATGTTTAGCCAGTTTAGAGAACAACTTAGATAACTTACATACGGATTCTTTTTTTGTGTATCGAACATAAAGATGTGACGCATTTTTAATATTGTACACTAATGAGGATCTAGTGGGATAATATGGGATGCGTTTTTTTTTGCTTCGTCTTCTTCTCATATTTGGAGTCAAATCTTCCTTGAAAAAGTAGCATGAAATTTTAAATTAATTGGTTGATACACGTATAATTATATGATTGTATAAAGAGTAATAATAATAATAAAATACTGGATTGTTAATGTAAAACGGTAATATAACTTCAGTGATGAAATTGATTCCTAAACGGGCGGTATGTTTAGCCAGTTTAGAGAACAACTTAGATAACTTACATACGGATTCTTTTTTTGTGTATCGAACATAAAGATGTGACGCATTTTTAATATTGTACACTAATGAGGATCTAGTGGGATAATATGGGATGCGTTTTTTTTTGCTTCGTCTTCTTCTCATATTTGGAGTCAAATCTTCCTTGAAAAAAAAATCGCCTTGAAAAAGTAGCATGAAATTTTAAATTAATTGGTTGATACACGTATAATTATATGATTGTATAAAGAGTAATAATAATAATAAAATACTGGATTGTTAATGTAAAACGGTAATATAACTTCAGTGATGAAATTGAACTCATTAACTATTACTCCGTAATAGATAACTAAAACACATGTGTTTAAGGCCAACCTAAGCTGACTAGACTAGTATCATAAATTTAACTGCTTTTAACTGAACCCATTTTGACCGGTTGGCTAAGCCGCACATTTACCACGTCTACCTATCACCAAATTTAGATGTAGGGAAGTGACAAAAAAGCAAATAATAACTTACGGCATGACCATAGCACCAACGAGTGAAATTGCAAGGCACGTAGAGCCGCTGCCTTTGAGCTGAGGGACAAACAGCCATATAACACTTCTGAGTTCTGAAGCATCAGGTTTGGCAATTACAAGCTCAACAAGAAAGCATACAGCTATAGCTAGTACTAAGAAAGCAATCAAGAACTCAAGTTTCCTCACCTGCACAACAAGCAAAGTTTATACGAAACCGTTAAGAACTTACAAGAGAAGGGTCGATTCCTGGTGCTGCCAACTCAGGCCAATAATCACAATCCTAGTCACTTTAAGACACATATATATGTACCTAGACAATAAACTGTTTTCCATTGTCTTATTGGTATATCCCGAAGTTATAAAATCCTGTTTCATTATTCGATATCAAGAAACATATGTATGTGCCTAGGTCCCTTGACAAATCACCCAATTAAGATCAATGGTCGCTTTCTCTATATTTACACATAAACACAGACAGTCACGTATGTTACTATTATATATATTAGATATGTGTCATTGTGATTGCGAGTATGATGTCATCATTCATGCTGTAAAGTTGTGATCACAACTCAAATAGTATCATCGGTTGTTCACCTTAGAGGAACCTTCATGTTATTATGTCCTCTTCATCTCCCGAAATTTAGGAGTCCTGAGTGCCAAAAGGTATAATGACTCCTAGTGTTTGCACAACGCTGGATATCTAATCCCAACCAAAGATGAAAACAAGAGACGATTAAGGCGAAAACATAACAAGCTACTAGAAAGTGGCATGGAATTTAGTACGCTACAATGAATTAGAAAAAATGACAAGTAAAAACATTTATAAACAATTAGCCCAATTGCATATAATGGATTATGGACTCGACCTGGAAATTTGGAAGAAAACTCAAAGATGAATCTCGACAAGATAAGTAGACATAGTAGGCTTTGCTGTATAACTATCTTTATATACCACGTAAAACGCATTACTAGATGGTTTTACGTAGTTATGCAACCAAGTTCAAGTACTAGCTAATGTTATAGATACTTGCAGCCAATGTTATAACGGATAAATTTCCGAGCAGATCGAAAAGCTATGATTTGTTACCAATGCATCCACATATGTTGCTGACCAGAAAGTTTGAACTGAATTAATGGACCCAATTCAATATCATTACTTTTCATTATTGATAAGTGAATAAGTAAATGTAACATATATTGAGATCCCACATCGGTGAAGAATAAAAAGTTAGGGTGGAGCATTTAAGAAGACTGTCGAGCATGTAATATAGCTTTTTGATAATTTTAGTACCACTCTAATAAATATGTAATGTAACTGGCCTTATCCTAACGAATATAACATATGAGTAAAAAATGAAACTACAGATTTATACATGTAGAGAACCAAGATCAAATAAGCCAGAGTCACCACCACCAAGGTGTTCTTGTTTGTCATCCACGAAGAAAGACAGAAAGATTGACCGGAAAAGGCGACTTGTTGAGAACGTTAAGGATCTTAATAATGCAAGGAATTTAGTTGTAGTGTTTTCATGTTAGTTGGTTTTGTTGTTCATATAAATAGATTTCATTATGAAAATTATTACCAAGCTGCTTGGTTCTATGATATAAATGTTTAGACTTTATATAGGTGATACATTGATATTGAGATGCCTATAAACTCATACGAGCAGTTTATCAGTTTATTTATTTTGTAAAACAGTAACTTCGATTCCAAATAGGGTGTATTCAAGACAACCTTGTTCGCAATTTAGCTCGTATACGTAACGGTTTAAATTTAAGTGTCATAAGGTAAAAGGCGTGAGCATTGTTTCACATGTTTCGGTGATGTTATTTCACAAGCTTGTCCCACATGGACAATAATTAGGAATGATAAGATCTTTATATATTCTCAAGTGTGCAAATAAATTTAGTCTTGATATGAAATGCATGCAAATAATTATGTGGGGTTATTTGTGGGTATATTTCTTTCATGATTTTCGTTTTTCAACTTTATTCAAGTGTAAATATAACCATGATCGATGTACTTTCATAAATAATAGTTTGTTGCTGTATTTTTCATTTCTTATTTCATCTTCTAACTTTGATTTAGAAGTCAAATAAAACTAATTATAACTCCTAAATTAAATACAAAACACTATGCAAAATATGTATCGGTATGTATCAATGTATGTTTTTTTATTGCAAAGCAAGTAGAATATATGACACGCATCAATTCTTGTATTTCGTTGCTTCTTATCTTCGCATGATTTCCTTTTGTTCAAGGAAAGTGTATGCATTAACGTGGCAGATGTGTACGGCGGTTATATTAATAGTAGTTGTCATCGATGAAATTCTTGTGCCGGAAATTGCAGTTTTGGTTGAGCCGGAAATTGTCGATTTGGATTGACAAGGATGAAGTTATATAAAGATCTTATCATTCCTAATTAGGAATGATAAGATCTTTATATATTCTCAAGTGTGCAAATAAATTTAGTCTTGATAAGTAGGTGGCCTATAATGCGTTGGTCGTCACTTCGGTCGACACCAACTTAGATGCATCTCACCTCATTACGAGGACATCACAAGACGTGTCCTATTCAAGAAAGATGGAGAAGTCAGTCGTAATTTTGACCGAATCGTGTGAGATGTTTGTGTGTGTAGGTGTGTTACATAATTAATTTTGTGGGGTATATATTGGTGGTGTCACTACACCAAAATCAGGGTTTGGGGACGGACGTATTTTTGGGTCGACTTTGTCGTCCCAAATTGCATGTAGACCCACACGGCTTTCAACAAATCTGAGTCGAGATAAGAACTTTGACCGTCGTTTGGGACGCAATGTCGTCCCATTTTATAATTATTTAATTTTTGGTATTTAAATAACTTTCACGAAAATTAAATACATCTGTGATTTTTACCCGGCAAACACTTTGGGACGACATTGTCGTCCCAAATCATCTATTTTTAACACAGGTTTTAGTTAAATTATTTATTTTAAATAATTTTATTTAATATAAATTAAAATTAAATAGTTTATATTTATGATTAAATACTTTAATCTAAAATTAAATACATTTATAGAATTAAAAAAATATTTACCGCCAATTGTTTCCATACATTATTTTTACCGCTAATAGTTTCCCGCCATTATTTTTAATTAGTTTATTTAATTTTAAAAATTATTTTTATTTAATTTAAATAATTTTGTTTAATATAGAATGAAAATTAAATGGTTTATATTTATGATCAAATACTTTATTTTAAAATTAAATACATTTTTCCCGCCATTATTTTTCCCGCCATTATTTTTCCCATAAAGTTTTCCTTATATATCCCGTCAAACATAAATAACCACAAAACACACGTAATGATAAAATGGTGATTCTGTTGGGAAAAAGAGTGGTCATTTGGTTTTATCGTCCATATATCTCTTTACTCGAGTTCTTGATACGTATGGGTCGAAATTTATGATGAATATGGTTCTTATAAGAACATAGATCCGTTTATGAGACCGCGTTCGGAATGGTTAAGGAAAGAGCGATTCTCAGAGTGTATTTGGACGGTGAAGCTCCTTCACGCATTATGGAATGGAGGGCAAACCTCTGGAAGCTGAAGCAATGTGGGAGCGGTTAGTCAAGCAAGGAAGGAAAAAGATGAAGGCGAAAAAGCCCGTTCGATTACACATTTGATGATGCGGAAATAGGGTAACAAATCTTGAAGCATTGTTTGAACAGTTCGTCAAGCAAAGGAAGGGAAAAGATGGTGCGGGTTCTAGCGAGCGGGAAATGGCAGGAAAATAATTGAATGGCGAGTTGTTTTGTTTGATCTGTTTCATTTGTTGTCAAGTTGTTTCGTTTGAGTTGTTTCATATATGTCGTGTGTAGCATATGGTTTATGTCGTGTTGTATAATATCGTTTGCTTGCCGAGTTGTTTCGTTTGATCATTTAGTTATGTTGTCAAGTTGTTTCTTTATTCATGTGTAATTTAGTATTGGAAAAGGGGTGTTTGGAAACCATAATCTTGTTAACTTAGAACATGGTCAAATTGAAAGGTACATAGTAATAAGTGACATGTTAACTTAGAACATGACCAGCTTTACAAATCCAACATGTGCTTTGATTTATAAAAATACTTGACGAATACATATTACAAGAACAACGACAACAACATTAACAACAACAACTACCAGAACAACAACTACAACAACAACAACATCAACAACAACAACTACGAACAACAACTACATCAACAACAACAACTAAAGAACAACAACAACAACTACATGCACAACAACTACAACTACAAGAACAACAACTAATACTACATACGAAGATTATCCATGTCACTAACAGACTCATGAAGTAATGCATCCGAGTACGACATGCGTGGTCGTCGGGAATCGTTGCCATTTCAAGTTTGGCCTCAGCACCCTTATTCTTGTCTCAGCACATGTTTTTGTGTTTCAAACAAGCTTATCCTAAGATCTTTTTCATGGCAGCTCGAGCACTCTGTTGGTGCGATTGTTCTTAAGTACTAGTCAAATGCATCCTTCCACATAAAATATCCGCACCATTATCTTTTCGAGAACATTACATAATAAGAAAATTTTAAGAGATTACAACCCAATTATTTGTATATTTACATAAATAAGAAATGTATGATTGTTCACCTTTGATGGAGGACATGAATAATATTGTTGTCGGATGAATATTCTCTATCGATGTTCTTAATTTTATATTTCACGCTCCACAAGAACACATAAAAGGATTAAATGGCTCCATATCGGGTTTTGAAATTTGTGCGAAGATAAGAGGTTGAGAGGTTGAGTGGTTTGAGGATAAGATCTGGTGGCTTTTGGTGGGATAAGATCTCAAGTTTTCTTTATGTGATATATAGAGCGGATCTGGTAGATTTTGGTGGGAAATTTGGCGCCATTATTTTGGAGGAAAGTTTTGGCGCCATTATTTTTGGAGGAAGTTTTGGTTGGATGTTACATATCATGTATCATGATACTATCTCGATTCATCCGTTTTAACATGTCATGTATAACGACATTATCTTGACTCGTTAGTTTAACATTTCATCCGTTTTAATTTATCTAAAAATTTATCATTAATTTTAAGAATCCAAACAACCTCAAAAGTAGCAAAATTTTAAGAAATTTTATAACTAATTTAAACTTTATATAACTAATTAATTAATTTTTAAATTATTTAAAAAGTTTATAACAAATTTAATTTATTTAGTATTAATTAAATAATTTAAACACACTATATTATACATAAAATAAAGGAAAATAAAAAAAAAAAAAAGGGACGACATTGTCGTCCCCTTTTTTTTTACCAAAAATTTTCACGAAAAGTTAAATATGCCGCCAAATAATTCGGGGGAAAAAACAAAGGGACGACATTGTCGTCCCTATTTAATCGTCCCAAAATAACTACAATAATTGATCTCTTCTTCTCTATCTTCATCACGTGCAAAAAAACCCACAACAAAGCCGCTATAACCTCGTAAAAAGAAAAAATCGGAAAAATCACAAAAACGCAATTTTCTTCAAAACACTACTATCACTCTTACCCATCAATTACACACGCACTTGCTGCACAATTTGTATAATTTTGTTATTTTGTCACATTTAAAGGTATTTTTTGATAAAATTTGGTTTGTTAATTTAATTTCTTTAATTATGGTTTGTTTACAATGGTTTTATGTTGTGTTTGTGTTGGTTAGATGGTCCACATATGACTACCACCACCGTGAACCACCGCCGTGAACCACCACCAACAACCGCGGCAATTGCAGACTCCACCACCACCACTTTTGTGTTGGGGTTAGTGACTTTTTAATTTTGTTAATGTGTTTTGTGCGACAATGTCGTGCCTTAAGTTTATTAGTTAATTTGATGCGACAATGTGTTTTGGGACGACAATAGTTTGTTTAACTTTGGTTTTATGTGTAGTGTTTGGGACAGTAGGACCGTAGGCAGTAGGACAGTAGAGACCACCTCTTTCTTTCTTTCTTTTTCTTCACTTCGTATTTCGATCATGAAATAGGTATATATATATATATACTTTTATTACTTTGTCGATAATGTTTATACTTTTATTACTTTGTCGATAATGAAAATGATATGTGATATCGGAAAAAATGTTATGTGATATGTTATTAATTGTTACTTATAAACTTAAAGTGACCGTGTTAAAATGAAAATGATATATGATATATATGTTATTAATTGTCGATAATGAAAATGATACTTGTATTCTTGTTTTAGGATTTTAGTGATTAATTTTGGAAATTCCCGTCCGGGTTAATCATCCTATAAACTCCGTCCGAAATTAATTTATTAGAAATTAATTTCGGAAAGTCCTGTTGGGATGCTTTTTGAATGTTTTGTCTCATTTAGGATATGGATGCGTATAAGCTGTTTTACTATATGAGAGAATTGACAAGATTTCCTTTCACTCCTACGAATATGTCTTTAATGCACATATTTGGGGAGTTGAGAAATCTTGCAATTTTTCAAATAGTAAATAAGTTATCACGCATTCATATGAGAACGACACATTCAAAGAGTGGAATAGGATTGCCTTCCATAGTTGCACTAGGTAAACAGCGACTCATAATTACGTCTTTTCATGTTTGAATATGTATGTATATATACAAATTAATTTTTTGAATATGTTTTTACAACGCAGTCATGACAATTGATAAGAGTTGGACCATTTGTATCCAACCGTAATTCCCGAATTTTTAAATGGTCTTTTGCATTCATCGCGCATTGTAAGCCATTGGTAAACCCATCACAAAAATGATTCATTGCCCATGTGTTCGTTGTGGTAACGCTCCAACTAAATTGGATGCGCTCAAAACTCTTGAGTCACACATATCTAAATCGGGTTTGACACACTTTATACCCCTTGAAATATCACGGTGAACCACTTCCTCCACCGTAGTACATAACATACCACAACCACCTTCACCGAACACATGAACATGGATGCATTCTACCAAGATATTTACTGCGATAATGTCCCAACTCCACCATCTCAAACAACAGTTTCTCAACGGATCAAACAACGGGTCCTCAACCAGCTCAAACCCGTGATCATAACATTACTAACAAGTACGAAGAGTTACTTGCTAGGTCCACCCAAAAGTTGTACCCAGTTGTGATATGACTACATTGGGCTTTACGTCGAGCTTTAGCATCATCAGGTCTTACATAAAATAACGATGTCGGGTTTAACAAGATTCTAGCTCTTTTGCAAAAGGCATGTCCCCTAGTAAAGGATTCAATTTCCCCGTCATACTATGAAATCAAGAAGACATACAAAGATATCGGGTTAGGATACGAATCGATCCATGCTTGTATAAATGATTGTTTTTATTTTGGGATCGATGAGAACAAAATTCTCAATAATGGTCCAATCTGCAGCGAGTAGATGGAAAAACCAAAAGACAAACGGAAGAAAGTTGCCAACAAGGTGTTGCGTTACTTTCCGTTAAAACCTGAACTACAACGTATGTTCAACACAAAAGGCATCGCAAAGTGGATGACTTGGCATGCTCTTTGACGGTCTAAGGAAAGCGGTAAAATGAATCACCCGTGTGATGGTCAAGCATGGAAAATTTTGACATAATGAAACACGAGTTTTCTCGTGACCCTAGAAACGTCCGATTAGGGTTGGGCTGCGATGGTTTCAATCCGTTTGGCAACATGAGTCAAGGTTCTGACATGTGGCGGTGATATTGACAACATACAACACACCCGCGGATGTGTATGAAAGAGACTTCTTTAATGTTGACGATGTTAATTCCTCGGCCCTAAATCACCGCAAAGGACATTGATGTTTTCTTGCGACCTTTGATCAAAGAACTCAAAGAGTTATGGATAGGAGAGTGGACTTTAGACGCTAAAGGTTTTCATTTCAAAATGAAAGCGGCGGTTTTATGGACTATCAATGACTTTCCAGCTCGAAGTAGTTTGTCCGGGTGGGTTGGACAAGGCTACTATGCATGCCCCACATGTAATCAGGACACTCCATCGCTTCCTGTGAAGCATAAAATCGCTTATGTTGGGTATAGAAGATTCTTACGCGTAAGTCATCAATTGAGGAAAAAACATAAGGAATTCCATGGTAAACCTGAAAAGAAACCTCCTCTAAAAGCTTTACCCATGAGGAAATCATGATTCAAATTAGTAAAGTCTTTAAACGTGTCTCGGGAAGCATCCAAATACTTTAAAAATAACCCTAAACCAAATCGACAAATCGAATTGAATTGGAGTAAGCGTTCTATCTTCTACGAACCGGAGTATTGGCGGTTCTTCTACTAAAACACAATCTCGATGTCATGCACATCGAAAAGAGCGTCTTGAGAGTGTCTGAATACCTTGTTAATGAACGACAAATCCAAAGACACGCTAAAGGCAAGGCAAGACTTGAAAACTTTGGGAGTTCGAAAGGAGTTGTGGCTCGTTGATAAAGGAAACGGGATGTTCGATAAGCCTCATCCAACGTGCTCTTTCACACCGAAAGCGAAAACTTTTTGTAAATTCATCAAAGGAGTTAGACTACCTGATGGGTTTGGATCGAACTTCAAGAAAAAAGTGACCGCTTATGATAACAACATAACAGCCTAAAATCTCATGATGTCATATAATGATCGTGATTAATTCCTTATGGAGTTCAATGATACTTACCTAAAGACATTTCAACCCCATTAATCGAGCTCGCTTATTCTTTAAGCAGATTTGTGCTCAAGTTTGATCTGACGAGGACATGGTGAAAGCTAAAAAGCAAATGATCGAGGTTATGATTAATTTAGAGCAAATATTTCCTCCTGCTTTTTTGACATAATGATTCATTTGGTTATACATTTACCCGAAGAGGCTATTCTAGGTGGCCTGCTTTACTGGTGGATGTATCCATTTGAAAGATACATGAAAAACTAAAAATTATGTAGAAACAAAGCGAAGCACAAGGTTCTATAGCGAGGGTTATGTTGCGGAAGAAGCATTAACTTTCATTCGCGTTATCTTAAGGATGTCGAGACAAGATTTAATCGTCTTGACGAAATGATGACAGTTTTCGGAACAACCAAATAAATTCCGTGTGTTCGGTTAGTGAGGCAAACCGTGGGTAGAGAACGCCCACCATGTTGAATCTGAGATGTTATGCGGCGGTTGTATGGTTTATACTTAACAACAGTCCTGAAATAAGCAGACATCCTGGCGTACAAAGAGTACGTTTCTTATTTTTTATATTTTGAAGAACCCTTTTTTCTTAAGTTATTTGTTTCCGATGACTTATTCATTACCTTTTTGCAGTGAATTTCCTAACGATACCGTGGAAACAAGTTTTCCTCCCTGGTTCAATCACAAGGTAAACACATTAGATATATTACCTTGTAGTCCAGAGTTATTGCTCATCTAAATCTGTTTGTATCTCTTTCGTAGATTCGTGAAAAGAGCGTGGCAAAAGACCCAAGTTGTAGTCGAGTTACTCTCTTTGGCATGTGGACCTTCATCTAGTGCAAGTACATACCCCATGCATAGTGAGCGGTGTGAAGTTCTTGGTGCATGAGCGATAAACTTCATACCACTCAAAGCGGTGAAGTTTCAACACCGAGCCTGATGGAGCTATGTATTATGGTCAACTAGAAGAAATTCTAGAGCTCACTTATATGGGCAACCGTAAGGTTGTGTTGTTCCGATGTATATGGTTCGACACGTAACCTACTAACCCTACGCCACCTCCGGGCGTTTCTTACATTGATCATGGCATACATCATATTTTGGTGAGCAGGATGCTTTTACAAATCAACAATAAATTCTTGCGACACAAGCAACACAAGTCTTCTACCTTGAAGACCACGCTGACGACCACTCATTGGAAGGTTGTCGAAGATGTTCATCATCGGAAGATCCGCATGGGGATGTGGTAGATTCTTATCGAGATGTTATACATGGCGCATTCATCCGATGTTGCATTGTCTGTTGGTTTAACCGGTTTTGGTATGCGAATTTGAGTGTAAATGATGAATCGCGAAGTGGACGCCCACCGATGTTGTTGTTGAAGAAGATCCGATTTTGTTACTAATGAAGATAACGTCGTTGCCCATGTCCTTGATGATGATGATGTTGGCGTGTCGATGATGATGAAGTGAACCCCACTATTGTTGTTGAAGAAGTTTTATCTAGTGATGATTACGATTATGACAATTAATTGTTTTGAATTGTAATTTGATTATGACAATCATTGTTTTTAAATTGTAATTTGAATGAAATTGTTACTATATGTTTATATGAATGTGTATATTAGTGTTAATTGGTCCACGAAATTATGTGTTCTTTACTTGTACTTTTACGGATGGCGTGTATACGGCCTAGATCACACGGCGGGATCTTGGCGGTGATCCACCAAGACGGCCTCATTTACTTTGGGGGCTATTCTTGAGTAACAAATTGTGATTTTTATTTTATTATTTTATTTTTATTATTATATAATTTTTATTGATAAAACTAAATTTTTTTACGTATTTTCACAACTTAATAACTTATATTTGTAGGTTCAATGATCACCGTGAGGCGGCAAATCGGGCCTTAAGGAAGGCTTTTAGGGAGAATAACGGACTGACCTTTGCCTATAGGCTTTGATCACCGATGATCAAGGCACCTTCACACCGTAGGCACTTATGCAATGCGGTTAAGTAGTCTTATGGGGAACAAGTGAGGCCACTTCCCTTGATGCCGATTGGGAAGAAATTCACGATTCTTATAAAGGCGCATATAATGCCAACCCTATGTGTTATATTTATTGTTTATTTTATTTCTATTGTGATTGTTATTAACCGTTTAGATATGCTTGTTATATTTAAATTGTGTGTTTGTTTAAATGCGTATACTTTTTGCGAGACCTATTTCAACTGGCGCCTTGGTTGAATAATGAGACCAGTTCACGGTTGGACGTAATGTTTATACGGTGGGGAAAGGATAGGACTTGGGCTATGGTTACGCAGAGGACGCCATACCTGAAAATACAAACATGAGCTCAAGTCTAGATACTTTGATATCCACGAGACACCAGCGGCAAGGGCACATCCGCCACCCAAGAAATCTGGGGAACAGAACCCAGAGGAATGGGAGATGTTGGTTGATGGTGGTTAGACCAAACGGATGGCAAGATCGACCACAAATGCGTAAAATTGATCAAAAACAAGATTATAACTTACCAAGGTCGACAATGTTCGTTCAGGACGCAACATTCATGTAAGACTCGTTATAATTTTGTGATTTTTAAAGGTTTTATATTGTTTATATTTACCTCGTTATCAATTTATTTTATATTGTATGTATAGAGGGTCAACAATAACAATCAAAATGAAGACCCGCTTGAAACACGGAGGAGAGGCCATTCAAAAAGATGGCACATTTGAGACGAGAGAAGAACAGGCGGCTTACGTAAGTAGTTTATCTCTTAACATGCGTCATTATATTAAGTTACTTCTCATTTATTATTTTTTCCTAACTTTTTTTTTTTGAAATTACGAGAATGAGATGAGGGCCCTTCAAGAGCAAGTCGAGCCGGTCTCATCCCGTACATGAGCAGCTTGGAAATATTGCGTGTAGTTCCGAGTGATAACCGCTTGAATCTAGGCGAGGCGGGCGGAGGTTACCCGGTGGTGGCTCAACCGCCGCAGGTTCACACGTGGGCATGCTTGAATATTACGTTACTAGGGAGCATATGGCGAGGCGATGAGGGAAACCAAGGTCGCTCAAGAACGGGCTCGTCGGTGAGGCGAGCCGCCATGCCAAAGGAAGCATTGCTGCAGCCCAAGCCGCAGATTGGGACATACTGGATCTTACCTTCAATTTTTTGTCCCACTACAACTCATCACAAGGTAATCCATTTTCACCTCCCTTTCCTCGGTACCCATTCCTACCCCTTTTCCCCTCCGGCCCTTATGGTTTCCAAGCTTCCACTTTCAACCCCAATAATGCATTTGCGGTTGTTATCGCCCACCTTTCCAAACTCTATCACGTGCCTGGTACTAGTTCGAACTATGCTATGCCGCCACCGACCTTAACCGTACAACTCACAAAATAATCCCCATTTGAGCCAAAATGATCATATTGATAATAATGATTGAATAATAATGATGATGATAGTGGGGATAATAATGAGGCGGGCAACGAGTCGGGCGGCGAGTTCTTTGAGGAGTAGGCGGGAAGTTAGTTTGTGTATTTTAGACTTATTAATATTATGGAATAGTATTGTATTTGTCGAATGTTATTTAGGAAATTTGAGACATGTTAGTTTGAGACATGTTATTTAGGAAATTTGCGCCTTGTTGGTTTGAGACATGTTAGTTTGAGACTTGTTAGTTTAAGAGTAGTTTACTTTGTATCGTATTTGTTAAATGGTATCGTAGAATTGTGGAATGTTATTCGATCCGTTTAGTAATTTGGTATTGTATCATATTGTCGATTTGGTATTGTGGATTGTGATTGATTACAGGTTGCATTTGTTTTGGTAGATTTTTTCCGGAAAAAAATCCGGAAAAAATCTGGGTCCCTAATATACAAAGCATGTCGTGCCATTCTGCACAAAGTGGCCACCTGTTTTTCCATGTGTGTATACAATTTGGCACGACAATGTCGTGCCTTTTTGCAATTTAATTAACTTTTTTAGGTTAATTTAAAAAGATTTAAAAAAAAAAAAGGTACGACATTGTCGTCCCAAATCTGATTTTCAGGTTGAATTTTATTTGGGCCCCACAACATCTGTCGTCCCAAAGTCTAAAGAAAATGTCGTCCCAAATTTTTTTGGGTCAACACAATAGGGTCTACTAAAAAGGCACAACATGTCGTGCCTTTTTTTCTTTGGGTCGACATTGTGTGCAATTTTAGGACGAGAAAGTCGTGCCAAATCTTACATTTTTTTGTAGTGGTACTCGGTCTCCTCATAACATCAAGTTGGTCATGAAATTGTTGTAAAGAAAGAAAGCTGATGTGACAGTGGTGTCATCAGTTAATAATACTGAAGAGAATCAGAGAAACACATAGTTGGATAAAGTGAAATGAATATTATTAATGAAATTGTTAAAAAGTGATACAACTCATTGGGTATTTATACTACAGTTAAGTACAAGCTACATACTAACTAGCCTATACACAAAACTACTATGTACAGTTTGCTACATCTTGTTACACTGCATCATACTTCTTTTTAAGAGAATCCTCATCTTGTGTAGACTTGAAGGAGTGTTTGGCTGTCTATGTACTGCATTAATAGAGCAAGTAGGGTGTTTGGCTTTTTGTGTAAGTTGGCATTGTGTAAGGATTACACATGCCTAACTTGGACAAGCAGTTGTAATGAAGTGGTTTGGGAAGCCTTTTTGTTAGAATATCTGCTACTTGTTGCTTGGTAGGAACATAAGTTGGGAGAATGAGACCTTCTTTAACCTTGTCATAAGTGGCTTTAGTGTATGGAAGATGGAGAATGGTGATCACAAATTATTTACATAGCTTTTTACTGTTAAAAACATTTTTGAAGCAACAATATTTAATCTCATTGGATTTAGTATGAGTGGCAAACCTATATTTAATTGGGCAAATGGTGATAAAAAGGTTGCACTTATCGTGTAAGAACCGATGTCCAGACGTTTGAGTTATAAGGGGAAGGAATATTATTTCAATGTGAGGTACTACATGAAATCACTACTTTTACATGATCAGTGAGATCGTGACATGGTAACGAGATTGAAGTACAGTTATATAGTGCAGGTTAGGTTGAGTTAACGAATACTTGCATGCATTTGTGTAAGCTGTGAGAATGTTTGTTATGTTGAATCTCAGACTATTTATGTACGAATTATGCTCAAACATCTTGTTGAAAGTTGATGAAGTTATCTATGTTTAGGAGTTTTTTAGTTTTTAGTTATTTCTTGTATTTTCTAAATCTGAATCGTAGTAAGGGCATCGGTTGATGAACGACTATTTTTCCTCAAAGACTCAAGGATCCTCAAGTATCTGAGGAATGACTTGATAAAAGAAATCCGTTACACTAATAGTTATTTATGTTATAGAATTAGAAGGTGCCCGCCGCAATCTGATGGTACCCATTGACTATTTTGTAGCGAACAAATGTTTTGAGTGGTGATGTGATGAGATGGTGGTGACAACGGCGTCGATGAGTATAGTTATATGTGTTTGCTTACCGTTTAGTGAATTCGTTTCACAACACTTGAATGTATATGTGTTAGTTGTAAGTGTTTGTTTGGGTTCCAGTAACTTTCACGCGACATCATTATTCCGCATATAAAAATACCATCGCAATCTCTTACGCGTCAAACATTCCCCCAAAAGTATATGATTTTGACGAATCAAGATTATATTGATTAGAATAAATGAAATAAAGGTTAAAGTTGTAAAATTTTGAATTAAAATAAAATAAACCCACTAAAAGTATAAAACTAAAACTCATAAAAATATATTAAAATGGATGTTGAATTAAAGAGCGTAAAATTTTAGAAAATATGGTGAAATTAGATTATAATATAAATAAGTAGATAAAAAGATATTTTAATTTGAAATAAAGATGAATTTTAGTTGAGAAGTAATACACGTCGTTTTATAATTTGAGCCCTTATCTTAATTTTGGTGGTTAGGAGTTAGACTTGAAATTTGTTAGAAGTTAGAACTGCGAGGTTGTTAAAGTGACACGTACGCATACTCACGATTGGAGCTCCTTATCTTAATTTTACATGCATTATAATATATATATCTTTCCATAATAAGCAAGTAAAAAAGTCTGAATTTTTAAGCCTTCTAATTTTAGAAGGCCTAAATACATTATAAAGTAGTATAGATATAGATTAGATGGAAAAGCAGCTCCTGCGGATTCTGGATCCTCTCTTTAGCTTCTGTCAAATTGAATCAAATACTATTAAAGTACTGCCTAAAACGGCTCATTATAGTTGGTCATCATCAAGATCATGGGTCATTATAATTTGCTAAGTTAGGACTTAGGCTGCAGCTCGTATGATTGACTCGCATCCAGCCTTCTGTTTCACAGTTTAGTGAATATAGTATGAATGTAATAACAAAGTATAAAGTGACTATCAATCCATTTACACTTCACTCAGTGGAGATGGTTAGCCTTGAACTTTGTCGATCTTTAACTTTACGGTAGCAAGTTTTTGCTTTGTGCCCGGAAGATAAAAAGAGGCCTTGTAATTTTGTATATTTCCAGTAGTGTTGTAAGCATGTGTTGGTTCGCCAAAGAAACCAAGAAATGCTTTTGGTTGCTCTCTCATAAATATGCACCTAATTAGCTTTTAGTAGAAGCTTTTAACAGTAACAAAAAGAAGATTTTTATACTAACTTATTACTATAGTTTACAAATATCAGGACACACAACCAAGAAATAGGGTGTTCTAGCAAATTAAATGCTTGCACCTTATCTTATGGTCGTGCATCATGACATTCCGAACTATAAAATGTTCAACTTATACAATGAAAGCAGCTAGGAATTAAGGTGAATTTATAGCATCTCCTCCTTAGCAGTTTCATTTCCACCAGTCTATTTGGGACAAACAAACATTTTCAAGTTTTCTTACTACTGAGATTGGATTAATTAGTTGGTTCAAACCATCAAAAGCTATTAGCATATGTGTCCAACTCGTCAAAAGGCGAAACCTTTTCATGAGAAAGAAAGGTATGCAAGAATCAAGATTACATCGTATTTGTGTATGCATCACGACTTATGTTTATCTTGGTTTGTATCACAAACAAAGTGGTGTTCCCCTTTTAAAGGAGGTTCACATTTGTAAGAAAGCATCTCAAGTATAATCTTCAAGATAAAAAAGGGCCATGTTATTCTAACACTTTTCTAGTTTTCTTGTACATATTGCAAACCAAAGAGTCTCCATTCGCGAGATTCATCCATATATACCACTATAAGTAACACGTATTTTATACGAGCACCGTACGACAATGCCAGCTACAGACATCATCATCCTAAAATGGCCTCAATTTCTTTTTCTTTTCTAGATGAGTTTTTTCGTGGCTTTGGCGTTACGCCTTAGTGGCATACGCCTAATATTCCCCGGCAACTTCTTGTAGTCCATGGTCATGCTTTCCATCTCGTGAACACATTTTGCGGAATTTCTCATACTATTGCAATACTTCTATCATGACCTCCTTGTACAATCATTAGACTTGGCGTCATTCCACATGTTTGTCATTCATCAAAACTTTTGCCTAACTAGACAATACATCAAATTTCAAATGGGTGAAACAGAATGTCGGTAAACGGGGAATGTTTTGGAACGGTAGTAGAAAACTAGAACTCGTGGATGCCTACATTTCATGTTCATATGTTGTGGCCTATCAAATACTTTAATGTGACACCAATGTGGAGTGGCTTACAAGCAAGAATTCGTAACTCATCAACCATGTAAGTTAGGTGCATCAAATGGATTGACCATAAGCTATGTTTGAGATACTGGATTATAAAGTAGCATCCATCTAAAGGCTAATAGTACATCCATAAGATTGTAACATAGACGAGTAAAGGAAGTGCAGCTAATTTCAGAGTCACAATCAATCTGCACTCGATAAGTAATTAACATAAGAATGTGTTTTTTGCTTCGTCTTCTTCTCACATCGGTGAATAAGTAAATGTAACATATATTGAGATCCCACATCGGTGAAGAATAAAAAGTTAGGGTGGAGCATTTAAGAAGACTGTCGAGCATGTAATATAGCTTTTTGATAATTTTAGTACCACTCTAATAAACATGTAATGTAACTGGTCTTATCCTAATGAATATAATAGATGAGTAAAAAATGAAACAACAGACAACCAAGATTCAAACCAAGGTGTTCTTGTTTGTCATCCACGTAGAAAGACAGAAAAGATTGACAGGAAAGGGAGACTTATATGATATAAATGTTTGGGAGAATTGCATATATATCCCTCTAAAGGCTCATAATTACATATATATCCGACCAAAACACAAAATTGCATATATATCCTTCCAAAGCATTAAAATTGTCAAATATGTCCAAATTATTATTTTAAATATATTTAATTGCAAAAAAAGTCTGATAACTAAAATTAATATATTAAATGACGTTTATACCCTTGTTTTTATTATAAACTTAAAAACCGATCATTTACAATTTTAACAACAGATAGACTCTTCAATTTCCTCTAAAAACACACACTTCTCTACAACGCTAAACCATAAATTTGAGCAGGTAAAACATAACTGTTTTGATTGCATCTACTTTCTTATATAATGTTTTTGTTTATTGTTTTTTATTTTACTTGATCGAGTGATGTTTTTGTTGAATAATAATCAAACCTGCAAAACCCCATATTGATTATTTAATAGCATGTCCATGTTTAGTTTTTTTTGTTTAATCGACGAACAAGATAGCCATTATATAGATTAATTGTATTGTGTAGATGGATGGTGTTGTAGATATTTCGATTCAAGATTCATCGACATTTAACACTACCGAGTCGCCAATACCAGTATGTATATGTGATTTTTAGAGCTATACTTTTAACTTTTGTTGGTTTGTAACATTATTTGTATAATTAATTTTTCTTTTAGGCAAGATTCTTCCAAGTTTAAGTTGAAATTAAGATACGAGGCTTTTTAGAATGGTCAAGAACTCGAAAGGAGAAAATATTGTTTTGGCTCGCAAAATGTATATACATGGACGCATGCTCATTCGACTTGAACCAACTAAATGAAGAAGTCTTGAGGCATTATCCATCACATAACGATCTAGTTTGCTCAATTGTTTTTGTTGTGAGTACGCAATGGAGCAATCTTTTATTGAGCTTAATTCGATATGAACTTCATGGCCATGCTTAGTATGTATGAGCAAGAAAAAGAAGTAACCATTTATGTGTCAACCGATGAGAACTTTGGCACATGATACTCAACAAAGGTATCTATCTTTCTTTAATGTATTATAGTGTACTACATATGTTCATGCCACTCAAGTAATTATTTTTGTACAAGGGTCAAATGTATTATAGTGTACTACATATGTTCATACCACTCTAGTAATTATCTTTGTACAAAGGTCAAGTTGAAGTTATTAAAGAACCAAATGATGACAATGGTCAACTTGATGGTGATTCGGACTATTGTCCGAGTGATGAAAGTTACTTTAGCCATCTTAGTAGCGATGATGATGATGTTAATGAGATGTCAAATTTTGATTACTCAAATACAAAGAAAAGTCCAACAATGGAAGCAAGCTCAAAATTTCCAAATGTGGTTGCTTTTAGACGAGCTTTGAATCATCATGCGATCATCAACGAGTATGACTATTTCATTGAGAAAAGTGATCTCGACGATTCACGACAAGCGTGTACAACAAGAGTGCCCATGGAGAATTCATGCATCCGCGAGCAAGATGACGTTACATTTGAAGTAAGTATACAAAACAGAAAATCACATTAATTAGATGAATTGCTTGATTTATTTCAATAATCTGATGTTTATTTAACAATCATGTAGGTTAAAACTTTTACACAAACACATACTTGTACTCGAAGTAACATGGGTGGTAATAGGCATGCCACTCAAGGATGGATTGCGAGTATAGTTACGGACAAGGTAAGGTCTGATGGCGATATAAGTGTTGCAGAACTTAGAAAGTGGTTAATGAAAAATTACAGTGTTGACATACCATATCATAAAGTATTTAGAGGGAAGGAACAAGCATATACTGATATGTATGGTAAGTGGGATGACTCTTTTTTACGAATGAATGATTTTAGAGAGGAACTAAACAATAGGAACCCGGGAAGTGTTGTTGAAATTGATTTTGAGATGATCGATGACAAAAAATGTTTCAAACGTTTTTTATTTCACTAGCCGCTTTTTTCAGAGGATTTCTTGCCGGTTGTCGTCCTTATATTTCTCTCGATGCTTGTCATCTAAAAGGTAAGTTTAATGGGGTACTAGCCGCCGCCACATGTATCGACGGTAACAACTCTATTTTCCCAGTAGCTTACAGTGTCCTTGAATCAGAAAATACAAGCTCTTGGACATGGTAAGAAAAGGAGGATTGTTAGAAAATGGAATGGCACATTAGTTCCTATGGCTAAGAGTTATCTCAGGAGCATTTCTAAGGCAAGTAAACTAGGTTATAACTGTTTAAAATTGTTTTATACTTGAATTACCTACAGTTGTACCTAAACATATCTTGTTTTATATTTTGTTTGTAGAATTTGGGTGAATCTGAAGTTTGCGAAGCAACGATAATCACGAAGTAAAACATAAGGGAAAACGATGGCAAGTAATACTTGATGAGAGAAAATGTTCTTGTCGCGTATGGCGGTAAAGGTCTTCCATGTGTTCATGCTACGCTTTCATAGGATTCATAAGGGACAGTTGGGAAAAATATTGTGATCCGTATTTTACAATTGAGAATTTCAAAGATGCATATGCTTTCGGGTAGCTACGATGCCGTGAAAGGATCAATGGGTTCGCTTTAAACAGAGGACAAAATTTACCCACCTATTATCAAGCGGCTGTTTGGGCGACCTAGGAAGAACCGAATTGTACCAGCGAGACGAGACCAAAAAAGGCACCGATGTAAGCAATGTGGTCTACTTGGACACCGTCAAAAGTCATGCAAAATCCACCGCTCAAAGTTCCGAACTTGGTCAAACATCCACCACTAAAAGGTCACGAAGAAAGAATACAAGAGCTTCTTAAAGTGTTTTGTTGCTTGATGAAATACTGTTCAAATGCTAAACTTTTGGCTCATTTTGTTTTTCTTTGTTGTTGTCCTAATAATACTTGTAGCAAGAGTATTCTTTTGTTTTTATTTTGCTATGTAAAACTTTAAATTGATGTTATTTTGCTATGTAGAACTTTAAATTGATGTTGCAACATAGAGCTGCTTAAACCCTTAAATTGATGTGTATGTTTCGTAACTGGTGTACGGTTAATGGCCCATGTTAATGTATTTGACGTTAAATTGATTTAAAAAGAATATAATGTGTATAATAAAAATATATAAAAAAGGAACAAGGGTATAATCGTCATTTAATAAAGCAATTATAATTATTATGAACTTTTTATGTCAAATATATTTAAAATAATAATTTGGACATATTTGACAATTTTAATCTTTGAAAGGATATATACGCAATTATATGTTTTACGGATATATACGCATTACGGTACTTTGGAGGATATATACTGAATCGCCTTAAATGTTTAGACTTTATATAGGTGGTACATTGATACTAAGATGCCTATAAACTCATACGAGTAGTTTATCAATTTATTTATTTTGTAACTCAGTAACTTCGATTCTAAATAGGGTGTATTCAAGACAACCTTGTTCGCAATTTAGCTCGTATACGTAACCATTTAAATTTAAGAGTCATAACGTAAAAAGCGTGAGCATTGTTTAACATGTTTCGGTGATGTTATAAGTTATTTCACAAGCTTGTCCCACATAGACAATAAGTAGGAATGATAATAACTTTATATATTCTCAAATGTGCGAACGAAAATTAATTATGTGTGACTATTTGTAGTTATTTCGTTTCATTTTTCAACTTTATTCAAGTGTAAATATAACCATGATTGATGTACTTCCACAAATAATAGTTTGTCGCTATGTTTTTTTCATTTCTTATTTCATTTCCTAACTTTATTGAGGTGTTTATTATCCGTATTTGATTAAATAAAAAACTAAATATAACTCTTAAATTAAGTACAAAACACTATGCAAAATATCTATGTGTTTTTTATTGCAAAGCAACTAGAATATATGACACGCATTAATTTTTGTATTCCGTTGTTCTTATCTTCGCATGATTTCCTCTTTTCGAGGAAAGTGCATGCATTTTGGTGGCAGATGTGTACTTATATTAATAGTAGTTGTCATCGATGAAATTCTTGTGCCGGAAATTGCAGTTTTGGTTGAGCGGAAATTGTCGTTTTGGGTTGAGAAGGATGAAGTTAAAGAATAGCATCATCGGTTGTTCACCTTAGAGGAACCTTCATGCTATTATGTCCTCTTCATCTCCTGACATTTAGGAGTCCTGAGGGCCAAAAGGTATGACAACTCCTAGTGTTTGCACAACGCGGGATATCCAATCCCAACCAAAGATGAAACTAAGAGACCATTAAGGCGAAAACATAACAAGCTATTAGAAAGTGGCATGAAATTTAGTATTGCAACCAAATTCAGGAACAAGTTAATGTTATAGATACTTGCAGCCAATGTAACATATATTGAGATATATTGAGATCCCACATCGGTGAAGAATAAAAAGTTAGGGTGGAGCATTTAAGATGACTGTCGAGCATGTAATATAGCTTTTTGATAATTTTAGTACCATTCTAATAAAATATGTAATGTAACTGGCCTTATCCTAACGAATATAACAGACGAGTAAAAATTAAACCACAGACTTATGCATGTATAGAACCAAGATTCAAATAAGCCAGAGTCACCACGTACCACCAAAGTGTTCTTTTTTTGTCATCCGCAAAGAAAGACAGAAAAGATTGACAGGAAATGGCGACTTATTGAGAACGTTAAGAATCTTAATAATGCAAGGAATTTAGTTGTAGTGTTTTCATGTTAGTTGGTTTTGTTGTTCATATTATTAGATCTCATTATGAAAATTATTACCTAGGTGCTTGGTTCTATGATATAAATGTTTAGACTTTATATATATAGGTGATACTGAGATGCCTATAAACTTATACGAGTAGTTTATCAATTTATTTATTTTGTAACTCAGTAACTTCGATTCCAAATAGGGTGTATTCAAGACAACCTTGTTCGCAATTTAGCTAGTATACGTAACCATTTAATTTTAAGAGTCATAACGTAAAAGGCGTGAGCATTGTTTAACATGTTTCGGTGATGTTATTTCACAAGCTTGTCCCACATAGACAATAAGTAGGAATGATAATATCTTTATATATTCTCAAATGTGCAAATAAAATTAGTATTGACTTGAATATGCTTGCAAATAATTATGTGGGGTTATTTGTGGGTATTTCTTTCTTAATTTTTGTTTTTCAACTTTATTCAAGTGTAAATATAACCATGATAGATGTATTTTCACAAATAATAGTTTTTCGCTATATTTTTCATTTCTTATTTCATTTTCTAGCTTTATTGAGGTCATAATTTTGACCGAATCGTGAGAGATGTTTGTGTTTGTAGGTGTATTATCTATACTACATATAATATACAAATGAATCTCTTTCTTTAATCTTAAATTTAAAACTTACAAGTCAACAAGCTTAATGATTAATACACAAAGCACTCTCTCCTCAATCTTAATTTTAAGATTTACAAGTTTACAAGCCTAATGTACAAAACTTTACAACATAAAACACTATCATTCTTAGTTTTAAGTGAGCAATTACTGCGGTCACGATTTTTAAATGAAACAAATACTAAAGCAAAAGGTACAATTAACTTTTGCACTATTACATTCATAAATTAACTAGTCAATATATATACAATTAATGCAATTATTAAAACACCTTATACATAAGAAATAAATATTATTAAGCATATTGTACAACCAACTCAAACACAATTCAAGCATTAAATGTCACTAATACAAATAATAAATAATATTAGACAAACTATTTAAACACAAAAACAACAATTTAAGAAATACAAGTAATAAAGCTAAAATTGCAAAATATTTTTCCATATATTTTATTCTACTACGCATATTTATAATCCACCTCAATTTGTTTAAAACTACATGTATATAAAACACGTTTCGATTCGAGTAACCAATGATATTTAAAATAAAAAGCGAAATCGAACCGCGATAAGATAGTTTATCCAATTTATGGTTTTTTCGGATTCGATTTCTTAGTTATCATTTTTTTTTTTGCGGTTCCGGATTAAGCGGGTCGGTTCGTTTTGCCGGTTTACTGATTTTTTTTAACACCCATATCCATAAAACTTAGCTTTATATGAATCAAATAAATATTTTGAACGATGAAAAAATATTGCTCACTAAAATATTTATTATCACAATTGTATAATGAAAAACAAGATCATTAGTTAAAGACTTGAAATACATCATATGAAATTCTTGATATCCGTAAATTTATTGTCAAAATTAAAAAGAACATAATAAACTAAAATACGTGATTCATCTAAAAATTTATTTTAGGATACATAACCAAGACAGCGTGAATCCACATTAGATAATTAAATTTTGTGGGGTATATGTTGATGGTATTGTAAATATAACCATGATAGATGTACTTCCACAAATAATAGTTTCACTATTTTTTCATTTCTTATTTCATTTTCTAACTTTATTGAGGTGTTTATTATCCGTATTTGATTGAATAAAAAACTAAATATAACTCCTAAATTAAGTACAAAACACTATGCAAAATATCTATATGGTTTATTATTGCAAAGCAACTAGAATATATCACACGCATCAATTATGGTGATGTGTACGCTGGTTATATTAACAGTAGTTCTAATCGTTGAAATTCTTGTGCAATGGAGCAGAAAATTGTCGTTTTGTTTTGAAAAGGGTGAAGTTAAAGAATAGAGTTAATTGCATTTTTGATTCCTGTGGTATAGCCAAATTTGCATGTTTGGTCTCTAAAATTTTGAAAGTCAGAATGATAGTTCCGTTTCGTTTTAAATCGTTTTGTTCCCTAGATAAGATGAAATGACTAAAATACCCTTTATCTTATTTAGAGTAGACAAAAGTAATTTGGTCATTTCACCCTGATTTAGTACTAAATGACACTTACTCTAAGCAATAAGGATGCCGTATTCAAGTCCAAGTCTTGACATTGGTTCCCAAACCATCTGAATTCAATTTTGAAGAGCTGCAAGCTGAACCGCTTACTGCTAAACCCGCTTTCAAACCCACTTCATTGGTTCCCAAACCATCAAGTAGCAACTATGCTATTTTTATTATGAGGTCTTTATTCCCAAATAGCTTCTGAAATATTTTACTATAACTAATATTGGACACAAATACTGTTTTGTAGGATGGGATTGTGTTGTTAGTTGTATAGAGTAAATGCATAGACAATATATGCACTTGTATTAGTTATATCTCAATAGCTTCGTAAACTATTGATAATGAAACATAGATGGTATAGATTATGATTCTAATAATGTAGGAGCTATAAAAAAAATTGGGTATTTAAGTGAAAACTAAATCAGCATATAGTCCCACATAGGTTAAGGTAATGAATTGGTACTAAATTATATACAATAGTAAAGATGTGTCAAAAAAGTTGAGATGAGTATGATGTTATCTTTGCTAGTTTCCTGAACGGGCGGTATGTTTAGCCCGCGTAGGAAACAGCAGATAACTTACACACGGATTCTTAATTTTTGTGTATCGAACAAAAAGATGTGATGCATTTTTAATATGGTACACTAATGAGGATCTTTGCTAGTTTCCTGAACGGGCGGTATGTTTAGCCCGCGTAGGAAACAGCAGATAACTTACACACGGATTAAACAGCAGATAACTTACACACGGATTCTTAATTTTTGTGTATCGAACAAAAAGATGTGATGCATTTTTAATATGGTACACTAATGAGGATCTTTGCTAGTTTCATGAACGGGCGGTATGTTTAGCCCGCGTAGGAAACAACAGATAACTTACACACGGATTCTTAATTTTTGTGTATCGAACAAAAGATGTGATGCATTTTAATATGGTACACTAATGAGGATCTAGTGGGATAATATGGGCAATGTTTTTTTTTTTTTTTTTTTTTTTCGCTTTCTTCTCACATTTGAGTCAAATCTTCCTTGAAAACAAAATTCGCCTTGAAAAGTAGCATGAAATTTTAAATTGATTGGTTGATACAATATGATTGTATAAACTTTAAATTCGCTTTTAATAATAATAATAATAATAATAATAATAATAATAATAATAATAATAATGATAATAAAATATTGGATTGTTAATGTAAATCTGTAATATAATTTCAGTGATGAAATTGAACGGGCGGTATGTTTAGCCTGTCTATAAAAAACAGATAACTTACATTCTTAATTTTTGTGTATCGAACAAAAAAGATGTGATGCATCTTTAATATTGTACACCCATGAGGATCTGGTGGGATAATATGGGTTGTGTTTTTTTGCTTCGTCTTCTTATCACATTTGGAGTCAAATCTTCCTTGAAAAAAAATATCGCTTAGAAAAAGTAGCATGAAATTTTAAATTATTTGGTTGATACAATATGATTGTATAAACTTTAAATTCGCTTTTTAAAAATAAAAATAATGATAATAAAATAATGGATTGTTAATGTAAAACTATAATATAATTTCAGTGATGAAATTGAACTCACTAACTATTACTCCGTAATAGAGAACTAAAACACATGTGTTTAAGGCCAACCTAAGCTGACTAGACTTGTATCATAAATTTAACTGCTTTTAACTGAACTCATTTTGACCGGTTGGCTGACCCGCACATTTTTCCACATCTAACTATCACCAAATTTAGATGTAGGGAAGTGAAAAAAAAGAAAATAATAACTTACGGCATGACCATAGCACCAACGAGTGAGAAATTGCAAGGCCCGTAGAGCCGCTGCCTTTGAGTTGAGGGACAAACAGCCATATAACACTTCTGAGTTCTGAAGCATCAGGTTTCGCAATTAAAACTCAACATGAAAGCATACAGCTATAGTTAGTACTTACTACAGTTAGTACTAAGAAATCAATCAAGAACTCAAGTTTCCTTACCTGCACAACAAGCAAAGTTTATCTGAAACCGTTAAGAACTTAGAAGAGAAGGGTCGATTCCTGGTGCAGCCATCAGGCCAATAATCACAATCCTAGTCACTTTAAGACACAAATATATGTACCTAGACAATAAACTGTTTTCCAGTGTCTTATTGGTATATCCGAAGTTATAAAATCCTATTTTAGTATTCGATATCAACAAACATATGTATGTGCCTAGGTCCCTTGACAAATAAACACACACAGTCATGTATGTTACTATTATATATATTAGATATGTGTCATTGTGATTGCGAGTATGATGTCATCATTCATGTTTCAAAGTTGTGATCACAACTCAAATAGTATCATCGGTTGTTCACCTTAGAGGAACCTTCATGTTATTATGTCCTCTTCATCTCCGACATTTAGGAGTCCTGAGTGCCAAAAGGTATAATGACTCCTAGTGTTTGCCAACGCGGATATCCAATCCCAACCAAAGATGAAAGACCACTAAAGCGAAAACATAACAAGCTATTAGAAAGTGGCATGGAATTTAGTACGCTACAATGAATTAGAAAAATGATAAGTAAAACATTTATAAACAATTAGCCCAATTGCATATAATGGATTATGGACTCGACCTGGAAAGGTGGAAGAAAACTCAAAGATGAATTTCGACAAGATAAGTAGACATAGTAAGCTTTTCGGTATAACTATCTTTATATACCACGTAAAAGTCATTACTATATGGTTTTACATAGTTATGCAACCTAGTACAGGTACTAGCTAATGCTATAGATACTTGCACCGCCAGCCACATAAAGTTCTAAAAAAATCCCACGATGGCGTGTCGTGGTGATTGGATTTTGATGGGATCATCACAAATAATCACCACCGATACGGCGTGACGTGGCGATTTTTTTATTAAACTTTATGCACGTAATGAAATTTCATGTTATAATGGATTAATTTCCGAGTAGATCGAAAAGCTATGATTTGTTATCAATGCATCCACATATGTGAATAAGTAAATGTAACATATATTAATGGACCCAATTCAATATCATTACTTTTCATTATTGACAAGTAAATGTAACATATATTGAGATCCCACATCGGTGAAGAATAAAAAGTTAGGGTAAGGACAGTTGAATAAAGTGGGAAACATGTGACTGTACCCTCAACATGCAGAAAATAATATAGTGTGGAGCATTTAAGAAGACTGTAGAGCATGTAATATAGCTTTTTGATAATTTTAGTACCACTCTAATAAATATGTAATGTAACTGAACTTATCCTAACGAATATAATAGATGAGTAAAAAATGAGACTTATACATGTAGAGAACCAAGTTTCAAATAAGCCAGAGTCACCACCACCAAAGTGTTCTTGTTTGTCATCCACGAAGAAAGACAGAAAGATTGACCGGAAAAGGCGACTTATTGAGAACGTTAAGGATCTTAATAATGCAAGGAATTTAGTTGTAGTGTTTTCTTGTTATTAGATGTCATTGTGAAAATTATTACCTAGCTGCTTGGTTCTATGATATAAATGTTTAGACTTTATATAGGTGATACATTGATACTGAGATGCCTATAAACTCATACGAGTAGTTTATCAGTTTATTTATCTTTATTTTGTAAAACAATAACTTCGATTCCAAATAGGGTGTATTCAAGACAACCTTGTTCGCAATTTAGCTCATATACTGATAACGCCTAAAATGAACATGTTTTTAGTAGCGTTATTGTTGGTTTTATGCATGATAATCGGCTATATTTACTCATAACTGTTGCAAAGTGCAAAGATGCGACAGTGTATGTATATGTAGCCGGGAATCACAAATGATGAAGAAATGAAGTTTTATGCACATTTGGTGAATTCCAAAGGAAGGAAGTCGAGCAAGGAAGCTTTTGGACTTAATGATTAGGAAGCGCAATGATTTCTAAGTATCTACAGCAAGGAAAGATCAAGTTTCATCTTGGAAATCATCAGCGAGAACAAAGAAAGAGGCGCAAACCAAGAAAGTCAACAAAAGTCAAAGCTGAGGCACCCAACCGTTCGGTTGGAGCCCGCAACCGATTTGGTTGGGCTATGGTCAAACGCAACCGATCCGGTTGCATCGAATCTCGGATCGGTTGCATGGACCGAGTTACACAAAACGCATTTAATGTTGCCTAACTCCCATAATCATTGGAGGCCGGTCATTTCTTGTTATTAACTTGTTGGGAACGTTTTTGGTCGGTTAGTAAAGTCTCTTTGGCTATATATTGAACCTAGACTTAGTTTACTAGGTGTGACACAACCCAAAGTGTAATAGTTTACACCAAAACTATTACCAACCATTTTATTCATCCCAAAAGTTTAGTATTCACCGTAAAAGCGTCCGGAGGTTGGAGAGCAATTCTCATCCATTGTTTTGGTTATTCGAGTTATACGGTTAAGCTAGGTGATTGGGCGTGTGGTTGCTATAAGCCACGATTTATAGTTCTTGTAATCGCAAAAGTTTAGGTATTCTATGAACTTTGTTATGGATTTCTATTCTCTTGAGTTATTGAAATTACTTTGTTATTTCTTGTGTTTTGTTATTATTATCATGAAGTAGTTTTTGAATATACTTGTGTGTGAGGATGTAGGAAATCATACTAGTGTTCTCATATGTGATGCATGTATATATGATCTTTTAAATGAGTTTGTTGGAAAATACTAGTCTTGTTTGATTTGTCGGTAAAACATGTTTTAAGAAAAAGGACCGAAAGGATTTCTCTGTTTTATTCCAAAAGTTAAGTGACAAGCTAGTATGGGGATATGGTGATTGACAACCACCATGTTTACTTATTAAAACAAGACTAGAAACATTTTCATCACGAAGGTCGAAAGATTCGTAGGAACGAGTTTAATAAGAACATTTTACAAACAAATGGATTTTCTAAAGGATAATCATTAGAATAAGGACCGAAAGAATTACCTATATGTTTTGTTTTTAGAATGATTTTGCAAACATAAACCATGGTTGGAAATCATTTGCTTATGATTTGTGCATCACATCAAGAGTTTACACCAAACCTTCATAAACACTTACTATGATTGCCTATAGACTACACACAAGTATATATATATATATATATATATATATATATATATATATATATATATATATATATATATATATATATTTCTTTATATTGAATTTCACTATAACATCACTTTTGGAAGAAGCCTTGACAAAGCTATCTTGTTACTAATCTTTAAAACAATTTCAAACACAAAATCTCTTGGAACGATCTCGACTTACCCACCTTTGATATCGCGAATCGAATATACTTGCTCGTATGTGTTTATAGTATTAGACGGATAAATCGTGTTAATAAATTTTAAAACTTCCACACGGTAAGCACATCAAGTTTTTGGCGTCGTTCTTGGGATTTTGGATATTTAAGCAATTTGATTTTGTTAAGATTCAGAAATTGGTAGATTTTAAATTGAATTTTGTGAAGAGTAATTTTTTTTTTTTTTTTGGTTTGAGGTTAACCGATCCGGTTCTACCGCAACCGATCCGTTAGTGCTCTCGGAAAATTTTTGTCTTTTGATTTTCATAGTTTTAGTTTATCCAGTGATTTGTGTTATAGTTTATAGATTAATTCTTGTTATTTCTGATTTTTATAGATTATCTCTTGGATTGTTTATGCTTTTATTAGATTTTTAGCTTTTCTCTTATTTTAGTTAGTTTTAGTTTTATTTACTTTTTAGTTAATTGTCTTAATTACAGTAATTATAAATAGTTAATTTTCAGTTTTTATGGTTTTAGTAGTCTTAATGAGTAGTTTAATAGATTAGTTAATATAGTTTTCATTTAATAACTTAATTAATTTTATAATTAATAAACATAATGAGTAGTCTCAATATATATATATATATATATAGAGTTTTTTAATTGACCATTGTAGTTTTAAAACTTAATTAGCAAAGTGAGTACTTTTAAAAATATTTAAAATAGTATGTTATATTTGAAATACATGTTCTTTAATTGACATTGTAGTTGTCTAACATGTCAACGTAGTTATCAAGTTCTTTTCTTTCTTTTTTATTAGTTTCTTTTCTTTTTCTTTCTTTTTTATTTTATGACAGTTGCATTCCTAAATGTGTTGTGAGCTTTTTAGTATTTTCATCACACGACTCACGAGGTGCATTATTTTTATATTGAAGGCAACCCGCTTAAGAACTTGAACCAGTGAAGACAAAAATACAAAGGGGTGTTACAACCAATTAAGAAGCAATAGGAACTTGAACCAATTAAGAACTTGAACCAAGAACTACTACTGGACTTGTGCCAAACACCCAAATAAACATCTTGTGCACATCCGATCCATCACGAAGCAATAAAATAAAGTGTACATATTCTCTAATATGATGTTCTCTATTCACCGTCTTATGCCAAAACTGTCACATGCTCCTGAAGCCATCATTATCTCAATACCAACCGAACCCATGAACCTTTAAAGCTAAAACAAACCCAATATGCAATTCCTACAAGCGAGGATCATTTAACAATCATACGAGTGAACACCCATGATGACTTAGAATCGACCCACCAACCCAAACACCCATGTAACTCCGCACCACCTGTCATAAACACCCATATAACTCTATAGCCCATCGTCCAAAACATCCGTATATTTGCAGATCAAATGAACCAAAGCCATATAACGGTAAAACATGTTCCATTCCGTATAGCTAAACTATGAAAATACTAGTAATACTTAACTATTTTCACATTACACAACAAGAATTTCAATAAGCATAACCAAAAGAACAAAACATGGTATTCTTTATCAATGCATGCTAATCGAACAAAATTTCATGGCACACAAACATGTAAACTCGAATACAAACTACAATAAGGTCTGTTGTTATTAAGACATATAGATTGGGCCCTTAAGACATATATGTTCTTTTGATCTTCATAGTTGCGAGTCTAACTTTATTGACCACCACTCACATCTTACTCTCAAGCATCTCGGAAGACCAAAGAACAACCATTTCATAAATAAAATATATGACAATTAAAAGTCGTTAATTATATAAATCGATAACAATTTGATTACCTTTATAACAAGCTAATCACATATTTGGGGTCCTTTTTGAGGCCTAGAAGGACACGTTTTACGATTATGACCACTTTGCTTTAAATTCCACAATTATTTGCTTTCTTTCCTTCTTTGATGTCCATTCCATTTCAAGTCTTGTTGAACGAGGGTGGCCTCTCCCTTTTCGTTTAAGATCAGAATTTGGGAGTAATGTGATGGATAATTGCGGCCAATATGCTTCATGAGGGAGTGGAAAAAACTCAGATGCCCAAGTAGCCGAGTACTCTGTAATTGAGTAGTACCTTTGAACATATTGAGAACTATTCAAAGAAAGGAATGCACATGCACTTAATACATGGGAACACGGATACTTATTAATCTCCCACTTACCACATGTGCAACTTTGTTTCTCTAAACTAACAGCTTGCACATTTTTTCCTCTTTGAGTAGTCACTTCAAAAATCCCTTTCTCTCGGTTAAAGGATCTCATGGTATGTGCACTAGCCTTTGTCATTGAAGCAACCTGTTTCGCAGCAACATGGGGAGTGTACAAATTTCCGTTAGCTTGAGCAACACGCCCGAGCGAGCGTCTTACATTAAAGTAGTGAACAACTCTATAAAATGTAAGTTGGACACATACTGTAATAGGTAAATAACGGGCACCCTTGAGCACACTATTAAAAATCTCCGACATGTTTGTTGTGAGCATCCCATAACGCTTGCCTCCATCATGTGCAAGCGTCCATTTAGACAAGGGATGTCCTTCAAGCCACTCACGAGCTTTCGATTTAGTGTCCCAATTTCATCCATAATTGAGTTAAACTTACGTACTTGATTCTGACTCCCAGCACGATAAGCTAAAATTTTCAAGTTGGGGTTGCGAAACTTATCATTAAAGTTGTTGACGAAATGTCGTAAACAATACCTGTAAAAAAAGGTTTAACTTAAGAAACTTAAGCTAGTGTGAAAGTTGTTCAAAAGATTGATGTAAAAAATACCTGTGAAAACCATGCGGCTCCAACCACGGAGATCCGTGCTCATTAACTACCTTTAAGATTCCAATATGACGATCAGATAATAGACAAATACCTTCACGTTCTTTCACCACATGCTTCTTGACACGATTAAGAAACCAAAGCCAGCTACTATAAGATTCACTTTCAACAATAGCAAATGCAAGTGGCAAAATTTGATTGTTGCCATCAACTCCCATGGCAATCATCATCTTGCCAGTATACTTACCATACAAATGCGTACCATCAATGCTAATCACTGGTCGACAATGCTCAAAACCCTTTATAGAGGGAGCAAAAGCCCAAAAAACACGTCTAAACTCCACCTCATTCACGTTAGGAAGCCTTTGAGTGCTCCATTCAACAATAGTCCCCGGATTAAACTTTTGAAGTGCGGCTAGAAATTTGGGTAAAGCATTATAAGATTCTTCCCAGTTTCCAAAGATATGTTCGATTGCCTTTTGCTTTCCTGCCCAAACCTTCATGTATGAGGGATTATAACCTAGCTTATTGACTATTTTGGTTCTCAAAGTCGGGATGCTAATAGATGGTTGCTCTTTTATAAGATGTTGTGTTTCTTGAGCAATCAAATTTGCATCAAGATTGGGATGGTCTTGAGTAATCATGTTGTGTAAACATGTATATGTGGACCTGTAAACTGTGTGATTTCAAAATATCCGCGACGCTTACGTTTACATGCACGAAGTTTCCACTTGTACCCACATTGTGAACTTAAACGACATCTTATTTTCCAAATAGTTGGACACGTTTCGACCACTTCATACTGCTTATGCTTCCTGATAGAGTAAAGTTTGATAGCTTTATAACAAGTTCTTCCTTATCCTTAAATGAATCTTTTCCTAACTCTTGAGTTAAATCATTTTTACTTTGAGAAGACGATATTTTCCAATTATCAGTATTAGCCTTATCTATTCCCTCCAAAGTAGTAAAACAAGAAGGTACTTGCACGTCTGAGTCGATTGCTTGGCCATCTACACGTGGTGCTTCAAATGTTTCATAGTCACCTCTAGGTTCCTCATCAAATCCAGTTTCATCATCACCAAATTCATTATCATCCGCATAAACTTCATCATCTGTCTCAAATCCATTGCTCATTTCATTGTTCACAACAGCAATTTGAGAGATCGTGTTGAAATCCTCATTCTCAATCATGTTAGACACAACATCAGTAGGTAAAAACACGTTGGTACTTTTTTTAGATATCCCGCAGGATAATGAAACATCATTCTCTATCAAACATGATCCTTGAGTTCTACAAGTAGTGTTAAAAGATTGATATAAATCAAAAAATAAAAAATAAATAAATAAATAGAAGAAAAAGCTAAAGTAAGTAACAAAGAATATACGTGTGTCCTATCTTGGCGTGGATGTTGAAATCCTCATATAATACATGAGTAGGTAACAACTCGTTGGTCCTTTCATTTGATATCTCACGGGGTAATGAAGCATCATTTTCAATCATGTTTGGTTCCTGCGTTCTACAAGTAGTGTAACCAAAAAATAAAATAAAAATCCATATAATTAATACAATTAGAAACACAACTTAGAAGAGAAGCTAAAATAAGATTAATATACACCTGCGTGCTATCTTTGAGTGGCGTTGTGTTTCAACCTCTAAGTATATATCAATGGCACTTAGTTCTTGGTAGACATTAAGTATTTGAAACATGATCTCAATGTCATTATTGTCTCGTGATCGGGAGGGAATGTATTTCATCATCTTCCAAAACCGACGGTATCTACAAATCACTTTAATACAGTTTGCTTGTTTATCGATAGATGTAGCAACATGGATTTGGTTGATAAGTTCATTAAACTTTATTCGCGTTGAACATTGATTGCTTTACTCGGCGGCTTGTTATAAGATACACCTTCTCGTCCATCACATATATACCACCCCAATAACATAATAGTATTACCCTTTTGATGCCATGTTCGGAAAAACTAACAACCCGGTAAAAATAAATTGAAGCTTTATCAACAAAACCTACAAAAGCCTTTAACAAATAATAGTTCAATATATTATGCCTTGAACGTACATTCTCGATTTCATTCTACAAAAGATAGCTTTTCATTACTTTCCTTTCGACTATCTAATGCAAGTTCTTTATTCTTGTTATAATGAAACATAATGACAGCTTCCATCATCTTTATGAAGGCAAATAAAAACAAATAATATATGGCTTAAAGGTAAGGAGGAATCAAACCCGATTGAGTGGAGATCAAGAAACAATTACAGGGATGTCTATGGAGCAATGGTAAAGACAATGACAATCGGGTCACAATGATTCAATCACGTTAAGGATATGATGTCATGTTATAGCTATGCATGAAGAGGAAGATGGTCTTTAGGGTTTAAATGTCTGCCTTTTTTTCATTGTTTTATCATTAAAGAAAATTAAATACAATTATAAATTAAATATTTTAAAACTACTCATTTTGTTAATTAAGTTTTAAAACTACAATGGTTTATTAAAAAACTCTATATATATATATATTTCTTTATATTGAATTTCACTATAACATCACTTTTGGAAGAAGCCTTGACAAAGCTTTCTTGTTACTAATCTTTTAAAACAATTTCAAACACAAAATCTCTTGGGACGATCTCGACTTACCCACCTTTGATATCGCGAACGAATATACTTGCTCGTATGTGTTTATAGTATTAGACGGATAAATCGTGTTAATAAATTTTTAAAACTTCCACACGGTAAGCACATCAAGTTTTTGGCGCCGTTGCCGGGGATTTTGGATATTTAAGCAATTTGATTTTGTTAAGATTCTGTAAAATTGGTAGATTTTTAAATTGAATTTTGTGAAGAGTAATTTTTTTTTTTTTTTTTGGTTTTGAGGCTAACCGATCCGGTTGCGCCTGCAACCGATCCGGTTGCGCCTGCAACCGATCCGGTTAGTGCTCTCGGAAAATTTTTGTCTTTTGATTTTCATAGTTTTAGTTTATCCAGTGATTTGTGTTATAGTTTATAGATTAATTCTTGTTATTTCTGATTTTTATAGATTATCTCTTGGGTTGTTTATGCTTTTATTAGATTTTTAGCTTTTCTCTTATTTTAGTTAGTTTTAGTTTTATTTACTTTTTAGTTAATTGTCTTAATTACAGTAATTATAAATAGTTAATTTTCAGTTTTTATGGTTTTAGTAGTTTTAATGAGTAGTTTAATAGATTAGTTAATATAGTTTTCATTTAATAACTTAATTAATTTTATAATTAATAAACATAATGAGTAGTCTCAATTAATTAAGAGTTTAAGTACACTTAATAGTTTTTAATTTTAATTAATTTACAGGTTTAATATATTAAAAAAAAAATATTTAGGAAATCAATTCAACCGTTCGGTTGCAACCCGCAACCGGATCGGTTGGACGTTTTGGTTAAGAAGTTTACCACCAACCGATCCGGTTGGAGCTCTCGGTAAAAAAATTTATACTTTTTAAATTTTGAGTTTTATTTTGTGTTTTCAGTTTTGTTAAGTGTCTTTACTTGCTTAGCATATGTTTCTATAGTTTGCTTTTGTTTTTACTAACTCTAACGCTAATGAATTGGATTTTTGTTTTTGGTTTTGTTTTGTCTTGTTAGATAGTTATTATGGATAGTTTAAGCAGAATTTCTGAGTACCTTCGTAACTTGGATGAGATGTTCAAAGACACCGAGAGTTCGTTGGAAAAGATTGGAAATATCTTTGAAGGGAGTAAGAAGGATTTGGGGATTGATACGGTTAGTATGGAAGAAACGGGTGAAAACAAAGTTCAACTTCCTAAGAAGGGAAGAGTTGTGGTATTCACACAAGCACCTTTAACGGAGTATGATTCGCCACTTATGAGGTTCGGTACACCTTGTAGTGTAGAGGGGGTGAGTGCTTGGGACGCGCAACTAAACATGGCTTATGGTGAAAATTACATTGTGGAAAAGTTCTTGATCAAATTGATCATGTGCGTTTGGATTACGAAGCTTACTGAAGAAGAATGGTTAAGAATCTTAAGGTTAACATTCATGGTCACATTTTTTAAACGGATTTTGTTGTGTTGGAAGAAGGGAACGCCGATGAGCCCAATGTATGTTTTGGGCGGGATTTTCTCGTAACAACCAAATGCCAAGTGGATTTTTCCTTGGGGGAAATGAGGATCAATATCACCGATTTGGAAAAAGAAAAGGGGGTGAATGAGATGCTTGTGGAGTTATGCGCTAATATGAAAAAGGAAGATGTGGAAGTCGTAAAGATGGGGAAGGCAAATAGGAAGAAAACTTCATCCAACAAATTAACTCCTACCACATCCACCAATAAAACAAATGACTACACACCTTCACCACCCACTACACCAAACACTTTCAAACCGTTAACCCAAGAATAAAAAGAAGTTATTTTGGAAAACCTTGAACAAAAGTTTCTTGAGCTAAATGAGAAAAAGCCGTGATTGAGGTACTACCAGACACGCTCTCACCGCAAGAAACTAGATGCGTGATGCTAGAAAGAGCAAGATTGGAGGATAAAGATCTATCGGAGGAGGATAGAGATAGGATTTTGTTTAGAGGTATGCCACGTAAGGAGAAAGATCCGGGGAATATTGTTTTTCCAATTAAAGTGAATGGGACCACACCAGTGTATGCCTTAGCCGATACGGGTTCAAGCGTTAATGTTATGCCCTATCCATTGTTTAAGACGTTGGGTCTTAGTAAGCCACAACCAAATCATTCAAAACTTACCATGGCGGATAATTCCCAAGCAAAAGCGATGGGGGAGGTGAAAAACGTAAGAGTTCAAATTGGTTATCAACCCTATTTGGTTGATTTTCTAGTCCTAGACATTCCGGTGGATAAGAGTTTACCACTTCTACTAGGAAGACCATTCCTACGCACATGTGGTGCAATCATAGACATGGGTCGAGGTATGATGACTATCGATGATGGAATCTCGAAACAAACCTATTATCCCAAACCGAGGGGACCAGTTGTGGAATTCGTGGAAGATTTAGAATTGATGGAAGCGGACGAGGACTTGACTTGTTTTGAAGTAGGACGTGATGTCCAAGGAAACCCGATGTATGGACCACTAGCTCCACCATATTTTGATATTGAGGATGAGATGGAACGTGCACTAGCGGTGGAAGCATTTTACAATCCATTCAACAACATCCTTGTTTACAAGAAGCTAACCGATTTCTTAGATTCTTTACCGGTTCAACTCAAGAATTTGGAATGGGGACCCGAGGGGTCGGGTATTTACAAGAGACAAAATGGGGATGGAGAATGGCACGTCAAATTTGATATACTATGTCCGGATGGAAGAAGATTTATAAGGAAGTTCAAAACTTATGAAACATACCGTGAATTGACCGG
The DNA here is from genome assembly GCA_022545495.1 of Chrysanthemum lavandulifolium. Classification (NCBI taxonomy): domain Eukaryota; kingdom Viridiplantae; phylum Streptophyta; class Magnoliopsida; order Asterales; family Asteraceae; genus Chrysanthemum; species Chrysanthemum lavandulifolium. Next base: position 259,528,031 of record CM040244.1, on the reverse strand, counting down.
GAAATTTCTAAGTGAGGACATCTTAAGGCATGAGTATTTCGAGGAATTCTAAGGAGAAACAAGGCACCATAATAAACACGCAATTGTTTGTTTGAATTTCATGAACTTCTTTTTAATTTTATGCATTTATGATTTCTTGTTTTTCATTTCATTTTTATCTTTATTATTATGTTGAGGTTATTTGATTAATGCATTATGAGTTTGAGTTTGAGTTTTAGTTTTAGTTTATGAGTATGATGATTTGAGTTTTGAGATTAGATGATTGTTGAAATTTTCAAATGGTGGATGAATGTTGTGTGCATCTTTAATAGGATTTTTGAGTAAACGATTTTTGTTTGGAAGGTAAAATGCCTAAGTAACGAGAAAGATGCAAAATTTGGCAAAAATGCAAATCGAAACGGTTGTGTTCATGACTGAACCGGTTGCATACAAGTATATATACCAAAAATTCAATTTTTCCAGAAAAAACACACACACACACACCAATCCTCCAGCTGGGTTTCGCAAAATTCGACCAATAGAAGCTATTTGAAGGTTGTATAAGTTGTAGAAGATCATCTTGGCACCCAAACAAGTAAGCATTTGCATTCAATTAATTCAATTAAGGTTTAATTAGAGCATTTGATTCAATTGCAAATTAGGTCACTAATTTGGGGTTTTGATAGAATTCAATTAAGTTGTAATCTTTAGGATTAAGTGGGTAATTGATATAGGAATGCATTGCAAAAAGAATTGTAGTGATTGATTCAACATGGAATGAGTATTAGATGATTGAATTTTCGGATTTAATTAGGTTATGCCATTGAATCAAATTAAGTTGCAATTGGTGATTCCTAGTTGGTACATGATGCGTTCTTAATGAATAATATATGCCACATTGTTGATTAGAACTAGTAATTGAAAGAATTGGGGTCTAATTTGTTGAGTTCTAAACAAATGAATATGTGATGATTAGAGGTTTGGGAATTGAATATACTTGTAATTTGAGGATGTAGAAACCATTGGTGATGTTAGAATGCAATCTTGGAGTGAATTGAACTTAGAAAAATCGAGTGGGAAATGGATATGAAGGCAAAGCCTTATGCAGGTTGAGGAACCTATCCGGTTGTGAAGCGCAACCGAACGGTTGGAGTAGGCCAACAGAGGAACCGATCTGGTTGCCCTGCAACCGAATCCGGTTCCATGTTCTGTTTTGGAATTTTTCAAATTTTTGAAGTGGACCTTAGAGGCTTCCATGGACCTTCCTGTTTGTTCTAACACTCTTATATTGACTTATATTTATGATTTCTACAGAGAATTGTTATAGGTAGTTCAAGCTCGACACAGGTTCCAATTAACCCGATTGTTACCAAGTTTTGCCAAAGGAACGAAAGAAAGAAAGTCACGTATAGTGTGAAGACTGAAGCAAATGCCAACCTGAAGTTCAAAGATCTCACCAACGAGGAGAAACATGCTTTCCGAGAACGATTGTCAAAATTGCAAAATAGGACATGTTTGGTTCCGAGGGTGATTGATTGGGATTTTTTTACGAATATGAGTGTGAAGAGGAGTTGCGAAAATGATGCGGACATCTTATGTATCCGTCATGGGGATTCGTTTGATGATTTGTCATGGAAAGAGCATTTAGCATAAATGAAGAGGTTTATTGTGAGTGGTGTATGGAGTTCTTTTCAACTATGTATTTTGAGAGGAAGATCAATGTTCGAAACTTGATGGAAGAAGTTTGTGTTTGGTTTAGGCTTTGTGGGCGGGATCACGCCTACACCTTGCCGGATTTTGTTGTTGCTCTTGGTTTGTATGAACCGCATGAGGTTAAGCATCGATTATTTGAAGCTCACTTTTGAGGCTTCAAAGGTTTGAAAGAATACCCTAGTGCCCGCTTATTGAATCGAGGGAGATCCTTCTCGACTAGAAGGAATGTCAAACCATTAGGAATCCGTTGATGAGAATACTACACAAGTTGCTAGTAACTGGGTCGTTTCATAGATTTGGAAGTAGGGACAAATGTCAGAAGCCGGACTTGTGGGTTATGATGTTATTGGAGGAATCTAAGGACGGAAATTCGGCTTGGCAAATATCCGAGTATTTGTCTAGGAGAGCCCTGGGAATCAAAGGTAATAGCAACATTTGTGGAGGCCATTTTGTGACGAGGTTGGCAAGAAATATTGGGTATTACAATAGTAGTGAGTTGGCTAAGTGTGGAGAGCCAAAGTTTAGTGAGATTTGGAGTGCAAGTGGTTTCGGAAATGCTTTGAATAAGAAATTGAAAACATTAGGAGCATGGATTGAACCGCAACAACCACAACAACAACAACAACCACCACAAAGAATGAGGAAATGTGCCAATGGGCAATATACTGGATGGGGAACGCAAAAGCGGGTACGTCTAGTAGTTTTGACTCAGTTGGGGAGAGTGGAACCAACATTTGAATGAAATTGAGTGTAGGGAAGTTTGGAGAGACTCGGTGATGTTGAGAAACAATTACATCAATGATTATTCAATGCTTATTTTTCAACACATGGCTCAAGAAGCCAACTACGAGTTGCCACCCTACAATCCACCCAATGTTCCACCATATCCTTTCCCCTACACTTCTTATCATGGACCTTGTCCGTACCTATATCCTGGTTATGCACCATTTCCTGACCCAGTACCCGCATATGGTAGATTACCCGAGGTTGGTGGATCAAGCTATGATGTCGGAGGATCTTCATCAGGAGTTAGAGGAACGAAGAAGAATAGGAGAGTTCGTTCGGAGTTCGTGGATGAGCACTATGTGTCCGAGAGTGATGATGATGACGAGGATGATGATGATGAAGAAGGTGATGAGATGAGTGAGGACGACGAATGATCGTGGATCATTCTTGATTTATGGTTTCAAAAACAATGGTTATCATGTGTAAACAATATTATCTCTATATCTTAACTATTTCTCTAGGATGATTATCATACTTTGTTTATTGATCATGACTAGGCATTGAGTGATTCACATATACCGACCAATATAAGAGTGTTGAGTGAATTCTTAAAATCATTCGTGAGGTGTTCTAGTTATGTTATCTAAAGTGTTTGGTTCATTCTTAAAAGTTTTTCACATATTAAAATCAAATTAATGATTATCTCTATTGGGATGATTGTTAAATTTTTCGGAACCACGGTATCAAGACCATTGAATTCGATTTTTGCAAATGTTAGACCTACTCGAGGCAGTAGAACTTAAGTATAGAATTTGATAACGCCTAAAATGAACATGTTTTAGTAGCGTTATTGTTGGTTTTGTTCATGATAATCGGCTATATTTACTCATAATCAAGCAAAAGTGCAAAAGATGCGATTGTATGTATATGTAGCCATGAATCACAAATGATGAAGAAATGAAGTTTTATGCACATTTGGAGAATTCCCAAGGAAGGAAGTCGAGCAAGGAAGCTTTTGACTCAATTATTAGGAAGCGCAATGATTTCTAAGTATCTACAAGAAGGAAAGATCAAGTTTCGTCTTGGAAATCATCACGAGAACAAAGAAAGAGGCGCAAACCAAGAAATTCAACAAAGTCAAAGCTAAGGCACCCAACCGTTCGGTTGGAGCCGCAACCGATTCGGTTGGGCGATGACAAACGCAACCGATCCGGTTGCATCGTAACTCGCTCGGTTGCATGGACCTGAGTTACAAAAAGCATTTAATGTTGCCTTAACTCCCATAATCATTGGATGCCGATCATTTCTTGTTATTAACTTGTTGGGAACGTTTTGGCCGCTTAGTAAAGTCTCTTTGGCTATATATTGAACCTAGACTTAGTTTACTAGGTGCGACACAACGCAAAGTGTAATAGTTTACACCAAAGCTATTACCAACCATTTTATTCATCCCAAAAGTTTAGTATTCATCGAAACGTCCGTGAGGTTGGAGAAAGCAATTCTCGTCCATTGTTTTGTTATTCGGAGTTATACGGTTAAGCTTAGGTGATTGAGGCGTGGTTGCTATAAGCCACAATTTCTAGTTCTTGTAATCGCAAAAGTTTAGGTATTCTATGAACTTTGTTATGGATTTCTATTCTCTTGAGTTATTGGAATTACTTTGTTATTTCTTGTGTTTTGTTATTATTATCATGGAGTAGTTTTTGAATATACTTGTGTGTGAGGATGTAGGAAATCATACTAGTGTTCTCATATGTGATGCATGTATATATGATCTTGTTTAAATGAGTTTGTTGGAAAAATACTAGTCTTGTTTGATTTGTCGGTAAAACATGTTTTAAGAAAAAGGACCGAAAGGATTTCTCTTGTGTTTTATTTCAAAAAGTTAAGTGACAAACTAGTATGGGATATGATGATTGACAACCACCATGTTTACTTATTAAAACAAGAATAGAAATATTTTCATCACGAAATGTCGAAAGATTTGTAGGAACGAGTTTAATAAGAACATTTTACAAACAAATGGATTTTCTAAAGGATAATCATTAGGATAAGGACCGAAAGGATTACCTATATGTTTTTGTTCTTAGAATGATTTTTGCAAACATAAACCATGGTTGGAAATCATTTGTGCATCACATCAAGAGTTTACACCAAACCTTCATGAACACTTACTATGATTGCCTATAGACTACACACAAGTGTATATATAAATTTCTTTATATTGAATTTCACTATAACATCACTTTTGGAAGAAGCCCTGACAAAACTTTCTTGTTACTAATCTTTTAAAACAATTTCAAACACAAAATCTCTTGGGACGATCTCGACTTACCCACCTTTGCTACCGCGAACGAGTATAGTTGCTTGTATGTGTTTATAGTATTAGACGGATAAATCGTGTTAATAAATTTTTAAAACTTGCACACGGTAAGCACATCATATACATAATGGTTTAAATTTAAGTCTCATAAGGTAAAAGGCGTGAGCATTGTTTAACATGTTTCAGTGATGTTATTTCACAAACTTGTCCCACATAGACAATAAATAGGAATGACAAGATCTTTATATTTTCTCAAATGTGCAAATAATATTAGTCATGACTTGAAATGCTTGTAAGTAATTATGTGGGGTTATTTGTGAGTATTTCTTTCATGATTTTCGTTTTTCAACTTTATTCAAGTGTAAATATAACCATGATCGATGTACTTTCACAAATAATAGTTTGTTGCTGTATTTTTCATTTCTTATTTCATCTTCTAACTTTGATTTAGAAGTCAAATAAAACTAAATATAACTCCTAAATTAAATACAAAACACTCTGCAAAATATGTATCAATGTATGTTTTTTTATTGCAAAGCAAGTAGAATATATGACACGCATCAATTCTTGTATTTCGTTGCTTCTTATCTTCGCATGATTTCCTCTTGTTCAAGGAAAGTGTATTTATTAACGTGGCAGATGTGTACGGCGGTTATATTAATAGTAGTTGTCATCGATGCACTATTTATATAGACAAGCATTTTAAAGTTTTATTGATGTTAACCCCGTGAGAGATACATTTTATTAATGCACTATTTATATAGACAATACACATAAACCTCAATGGACCCTTTGCCCACAACTTGTGCTTGGCCTACTATTTATCTCTGATAGTATCAACTATGCTATTTTGATTACCAGGCTATTATCCCCAAATAGTTTCTGAAATATTTTACTATAACTACGATTGGACACAAATGCAAGATAGAAAAGAATTGTGATAGCGGTTTTAACAAGGGTGCGCATGTTAGTTATTACACAGGGACACACAAAAGTTAAAATGGTTACCAGAAATTGTGACAATGATTTTTTCAAGATTGTTTTTCATGTCCCAAATTATTATTACATTTGTCAAAAGCCTTTTCTAAGCTTTACAATATCGTAAAAAGAGCAATAACTTAATTGCAAAAAAGGACCTAAAATATATCAGAAAACCCCTTGATTATGAATCCCATAAGAGTAACATTGCGGCACAGGCAGAGTGGAGACGCAAGTTCAAACCCACACCCTCTCCATCAACTACTCGACCCCATATTGTTTTGAAGGATGGGATTGTGTTGTTGATTGTATAGAGTAAATGCACATACAATATTTGCACTTGTATTAGTTATCTCAATAGCTTCATAAACTATTGATGATGAAACATAGCTGGTATGGATTTTTGTTCAAGAATGAAATCTTGTTGGAACTGTCCATATCCGGTTCATCTTTCGGAACCATATCACATCCCGAATCTAATGAAATAGGATGAATTGAGACGGTATTTTGTAAATACGTAATTATCTTGAATAGATTAACCATTTCTTTATTTTCCGATCGCCTGAGAAAAGAAAGATCTTGTTGTTTCTTCAACAATTTCGATCTCTAGTGGACCTCTCGGTAGGATTCGAACTCAGATGAAGTTCGACCATCCGTCGAGAAAAAAGAACGAACGGATCTTGTAGGATTCCCAAAAATTCTTCGATTTCTTAGGAAGCGGATGATTAATCATCTGCTTCTCGCGTTCCGTGAATAGCCTAGATTATGATGCTAATAATGTGGGAGCTATAAAAATTTGGGTATTTAAGTGAAAACCAAATTAGCAAATAGTCCCACATAGGTTGAGGTAATGAAATATTACTAAATTATATACAATAGTGACGATGTGTCAAATAAATTGATATAAATATGATGTTATCTAAGGGATTTTTTGGGTAAACAAATAATTAGTGTGTTCAGAAAACATCTTAGACAACTACATGGATTCTTAATATTTTTGTATCGAACAAAAACATGTGATGCATCTTTAATATGGTACACTACCGAGGATCCTGTGGGATAATATTGACTGTCTTTTTGCTTCATCTTCTTCTCACATTTGGAGTCAAATCTTCCTTAAAAGGTTTTTTGGCTTGAAAAAATAGCATGAAAATTCAAATTAGTTCTCCATAAAGGTGTAAATCGGTGGGAACACTCCGATCCATGCATCTTTTGATGCCAACCGGAACCTTCCCTAAGAACCCGGCCCCAAGGCAATGATCACCTCTTTTCATTAGTTGGTTTCAGGTTAGTTGGTTGAGTACAAACTTTAAATTAACTTTTTATAAAAACCTGGATAGTAATCCTGGAATACGATACCAGTGATGAAATTGAACTCGTTAACTAATGCAATCGAAACCTAAAACAAATGTATTTAAAGTCAACCTAAGCTCACTCGACTTGTATTAAAAATTAACAGCTTTTAACCAAACCCATTTTGACCGGTTGCCTGACCCGCACATTTTACCACATCTGCCTATCACCAAATTTAGATGTAGGGAAGTAACAAAAAAGTATATATTAACTTACGGCATGACCATAGCACCAACGAATGAAATTTCAAGGCCCGTTTAACACTTCTGAAGCATTATGTTTGGCAATTTCAAGCTCAAAAAGAAAGCATACACCTATAGTGAGTACCAGTAAAGTAATCAAGAACTCAAGTTTCCTCACCTGCACAACTAGCAAAGTTCATATGAGACCGTTAAAAGCTTAAAAGAGAAGGGTCAATTACCAGTGCAGCCAACTCAGACCGATAATCACATCTGTATCCAATCCTAGTGACTTTATGACACATATATGTACCTAGACAATAAACTGTTTTCCAATGTCTTATTGGTATATCCCGAAGTTATAAAATCCCATTTCAGTATCCAATATCCTGTCACCTATACCAAGAAACATATTTACACATCAATCACAAGATAGTCACATATGCCACTATCATATTAGATATGGGTGATTGTGATCTCAAATATGATGTCATCATTCATGTTTCAAAGTTGTGATCACAAATCAAATAGCAACATCGGTTGTTCACCTTAGAGGAACCTTCATGCTAATATGTCCTCTTCATCTCCCAACATTTAGTAGTCCTGAGTGCCAAAAGGTATGACAACTCCTAGTGTTTGCACAACGCGGGATATCCAATCCCAGCCAAAGATGAACGACCATTAGGGCGAAAACATAACAAGCTATTAGAAAGTGGCATAGACTTTAAAACGCTACAAATTCAGAAAAAATGACAAGTAAATGTAACTTATAAGGAGATCCCACATCGGTGAAGAATACAAAGTTAAGGGGAGGAACAGCTGAATAAAATGGGAAATATGTGATTGGGTTAATTAGTCAAACACATCAAACACAGATAGTCATATATGTCACTGTTAGACATGTATCACTGTGATGAAAAAGATGATGTCATTATTAATGTACTAGTAAAGTTGGAGTATTTAAGGGAACTTAGTTCCATCATAAACTAGCCCGACAACTCAGTTTACATCAACCGTAGTTTGCCTTTGCGGAATTTCCATGCTAATTAAGTTCTCTTCATCTCCCGACGTTTAATCCTGTTTATGCACAGCACGGAATATCCAATCCCAGCCAAACATGAAGACAATAGACCATTAAGATGAAAACATAACAAACTATTACGGAGTAGATTGTAACATTGAATTGTATAGGATGGATTTATGGACCCGACCTGGAAATTGAAAGAAAACTCAAAGATGAGATATTTGACGGGATAAGTAGACAATAGGCATTACTAGATGTGTTTTCTCAATATGACCGAGCTGTTTTAAAAATAGTTATGCAACCAATTTCAAGTATAAGTTAATATCACATCCGCTGATGATGCTGACCAGAAAGCCATAAATGTGAGTTAATGGACCGAATTCAATGTCAATAGTTTTCATTATTGATCAGTGAAAAGGTAAATGTAACATATAAGGATATCCCATATCAGTGGAGAATGAAAACTTAAGTGGACGGGCAACTTAATAAGGAAGGCCACTGCAAGTGCTAAGCCAATAAGAAAATGGGTCAAATGGGTCGAAAGTTAACCAACGTGCATCTTTAATGCAAAAGACCAGTGGCGGATCCGGATGTATCCTTAACCGTCCGACCCATTACATGGCCACAATATACTAAATGTTTTCGTTGGCAATCCCTGATGGATGCATTGAGCCCAATAAGCTGCAATTCAATAAGTTTAGGATTCAAACCGTGCATGATCGTTGACCTACTCAAGTTGAATTTTAGTCATTAAGTATCTTATGCCGTTTCTTGAGACTAAAACCCTTTCAAACCCACTTCATTTTATCAAGATAGAAAAGAATTGTGATGGTGGTTTTAACAAGGGTGTGACAATGATTTTATCAAGGTTGTTTTTCATGTCCCAAATTATTGTTACATTTGTCAAAAGCCTTTTCTAAGCTTTACAATATCGTAACAAGAGCAATAACTTAATTTCAAAAAAGGGCCTAAAATATATCAGAAAACCCCTTGATTATGAACCCCATAGGAGTAACATTGCGGCAGGGGCTGAGCGGAGACGCAAGTTCAAACCCCACCCCCTCTCCCACAACTACTCGACCCCATATTGTTTTGAAGGATGGGATTGTGTTGTTGGTTTTATAGTAAATGCACAGACAATATTTGCACTTGTATTAGTTATCTCAATTGTTTCATAAACTATTGATAATGTAACATAGATGGTATAGAACTATAGATCATGGGCGGAGCTATTAAGGGACCGGGAAGGGTCCCGGCCCCCCAAGAAAATTTTTCTAGCTCCGCCATTGGTATAGATTATGATACTAATAATGTAGGAGCTATAAAAAAAATGGGTATTTCAGTGAAAACCAAATCGGCAAATAGTCTCGCATAGGTTAAGGTAATGATAGGTTACTAAATTATATACAATAGTGAAGATGCGTCAAATAAGTTGAGTAGAAAGGCAAAACAAGCAAGACGCGGTACGAAACTACATATTATACAAATCGCTTAATAAAAACCTAAAACGATGAAATAAAATCCTTAAACGTAATATCTTATTTATATTAAAAAACTTAAATATATTATATATTAAAAAAATCTTTAAAACGATCGAATGTTTACAATCGAGAAAAAAAAATGTGTCATTAGTGCTTATTTAAGTTTTCAATGGGCTTATATGTACTCATTTCAAAATGGCGCTAATTACGCGCCTAAATCTTTTAAAACTTGCTTTATTTAAATTTATCTTCTTTTGACATTTCACACCTCTAAAGTTAAGATTAGTATGATGTTATCTTAGATGTTCGTGGACACGCTAAATGTCTAGCGTGTTTAGAATACATATTAGACAACTTACACACGGATTCTTAATTTTTGTTATCGAACAAAAACATGTGATGCATCTTTAATATGGTACACTTATGCATCTTCCTTAAAAGGTTTTTATCCTTGAAAAGATGGCATGAAATTTCAAATTAGTTTGTTGAGTACAAACTTTAAATTCACTTTTTATAAAAACCCGATTACTATCAGAAGTGAATGATTCGATGAAGAAAAAAAAAAAAAAACGATAAATGTTTTCAAAGAACACATTTCAAATGTAGGGTGGAAAATGAGAAATGTTTTACTTTTATTTCTTATTCGATCCTTACTCATTATCAGTAATAGTGTAATATAATTTCACTGATGAAGTTGAACTCTTTAACTATTAATAGAAAACTAAAACAAATGTGTTTAAGGTCAACCTAAGCTGACTCGCCTTGTATTCAAAATTTAACTGCTATTAACTGAAGTCATTTTGACCGTTTGCCTGACCCACACATTTTAGATGTAGGGAAGTAACAAAAAAACAAATAATAACTTACGGCATGACCATAACACAAACGAGTGAAATTGCAAGGCCCGTAGAGCCGCTACCTTTGAGCTGGGGGACAAACAGCCCATATAAGCTACACAATTCAGAAAAAATGACAAGCAAATGTAACTTATAAAGAGATCCCACACCGGTGAAGAATGAAAACTTAAGAGGACGGACAGCTGAATAAAATGGGAAATATGTGATTAGGTTAATCACTTACCTGGATGGGGTCAATGGGTGATCAAAAATGCTCATGGCCTGGGTTGGTCACCTCCATTGCACTTTGGAGGGGTGCCACCCTAAGGTCGGCCCAAGTGGTAGAGCCTACATCATAATTTGTTGCGGTGGGGGCCTGCGTTCGTGCGGCCCCTGACAATACCAAAGTGTAATAGTTTTGTTATAATTAGTCTTTCAGTGTTATTACTGTTATGCTTATTTGTTTCATGATCGAACAGAAACCAGAAGTGTTCATTTAGCACTAGGTTACACAATATCGTCAGCGTTTAAATATGAACTGCAAATTGAATCCTTTACTTATATCTGGCAGGAGAGTGCTTCTTGATGACCATTTAGCTTTTGTGGGCAAGGTGTTAGTTTTTGGTACATATTATGGTTGGATTGGATGTACTCGGTATCTGATGTCACTTATTCTAGGGGGAGTCCCAAATTCTGGGAGATGAAAGGTGCGCTTTTTCTGCAGAAAGTGAGGCTTCCAGCCTTCCACATATTGGCGCTAGAAGTCAGAGGATCCCTATAACCCGGGTGAGATGGGAGTGTGATAGACAACTTGGTGATTGGTTTAAATGTTTGTTGGTTTTGTTGGAAGACATGCACATACTAGTCAACACTATGTCCTTGAACTTGAATGTGGTGTTGCGGAAACACATTCTGCGGAAGATGTTTGTGTGGTTTTCCAGGGCTTCTGAATCGTGTTTGAAAGGGATTCTAAATCGAATTTGAGAGTGTACGAATGTAGTATGTGTAGTTTTGATGGCTGCTAGTATATTATGGCTTTAAGCGTAACAGCTAATGTATTCATCTACGGAATTCATTTAACAAGATCACAAGTTATGCGGTTCAGACTGGACCATCCTAGCATTTTAACGAATTCATTTAACTAATCTTGCTATTAACAAGATCACAACATCGTACCTCATCTTTTTTTCTATACCCTTCAACTAATGTAATAGTTCACAAACCAAGGCATAAAACACACTACATACTGAAACTTCTAATCAGCATTAATTTAAGATCCGCTTCTTGAGTTATTATGTTTTATTTTTGTTGTAAAGCTAGAGCATGTTAGATTAACTCTATTAATCATTCTAAACAGCCTCTAAAGCTCAATTAGCATTCTCGGTATTTGGCCTTTGAGGAAGCTGCATGTTAACTATGTCCTGTCTTGGCTGACCATCATATGAAGAAGCACTTCGTTCCATCTCCCGGCATTCAGGAGTCGTAAGTGCCAAAAGGTGTGACGCCTCTTTGTTTTTACGCATCACAAGATATCCAATTCCAGCCAAATAAATCAACATACCTGAAAATCCTAATACTCCACAGAAAACTTTTCCTACAACTGCCATATTGCCATGAACAAGCACGTTAATAAGATGATCCACTAGAAAGTAAATGTTTATTCCCATGATCAGGGAGCCGATGATCCAAGTGATTGCTGATATCTGCATAAAACATAATTTTATGATAATATATGATTTAAAACTACAAATAGTACATAAATGTTATTCATATTCTTACAGTCTTGGAGTTGGCATATGATCCCATCTTCGTCTCACTGCTTGTGAATTTGAGAAGTGGAATCAGCGCAAATGGGAGTTCAAATGACAATATCATCTGTCACATTCACGAATAAACATTAGCAAGCACTGATCACTCATGAAAAGAATTTAGGAAAGTTTTTAAAGTATTCAAGGCCACTGACAGAGGCTATAATAATCAACTTTCCAGCTCCAGCCGAGCCGCCTATGAGAGCAACGATTAGACTAGGGACTATAGCTAAGCACCGGGTTAAAAAGTTCCTAAGCCATGGCCTCATACGCAGGTCAAGAAACCCCTGTACAAAACATAACCATGATAGTTTGTGAAATACAGATCAATCTTTTCATGCAAACAAATATAGTATTAATACCTGCATAACATACTGGCCAGCATATGTTCCGGTTATTGTGGAGCTTTGGCCTGATGCCAGCAAAGCAATTGCGAAGACCTTGGAGCTCCACTTTCCTAGAACATTCTGTAAACATCGATACAATAAACCATTAATACGAAAACAGAATTAAAGGAAGCACTCATTTAGTACTAAATGACACTTACTCTAAGCAAGAAGGATGCCGTATTCAAGTCCAAGTCTTGACAGCTTTTCTGATCATCTGCATTCAAGTTTGAAGAGCTGCAAACTGAACCGCTTACTGCTATAACCGAAATGTTTATAAGGAAGGCCACTGCAAGCGCAAAGCCACTTTCTATCAAATAAAATCTGCAAGCTTCCTGTAGGCATTAGTTTTATTAACAATGGGTTTATACCTAGTAATCATATGGTACAATTCCTCGATAAGTAACTGATGCACTTATTCGAAAAAGTACGTATATATATTAGAAGTGAAAACGCCCTAGAAAATGAGAAATTTACTTTAATGCCACCAACTGATCTCGGTACTTTTCTAGAAAGAACGAGAGCTGAGTGTAGAAAAAGATTGTGCCTGCATTTACGGAGAAAAATCACAAATAAGATCTCTCATGGCATGGAATAAACAATAACTCACAATTGGCTCAATCTGAGTGGTTTCGTAGGGTAAACTCATCATTTAAGCTAATAAGAAAAGGCGTAATGTGTTGACGGGTCGAACAGGATGAAAGAGGCCCACAGTGTATTTTGAATGCATCAACCTCCTAAATCAGTCTAACTAAAAGCCTAAATTATTATTGTAATGATATAACTTCATTGGCCCTAATAAACTCATTAATTATTTGTAAAGAAATGGACAAAATGTGTTTGGGTCAAGCTAGGCTGAGTTGACCAACACTAAACAATTAAGCATTTTGACCCTAACCTATTTTGACATGTTACTCAACCCACACAGTGTATTTTAAAAACATCTAGCTATCAGCAATTTCAAGTCTATGGATTAACAAGAAAAGAAAGGATTACTTACGGCATGACCATAGCACCAAGGAGTGAAATTGCAAGGCCTGTGGAACCGCTGCCTTTGAGTTGGGGGACAAACAGCCCGTATAAAACTTCTGAAGCATCTGGTTTGGCAATTCCGAGCTCAACAAGAAAGCATACAGCTATAGTGAGTACCAAGAAAGCAATCAAGAACTCAAGTTTCCTCACCTGCACAACAAGATAGTCTTTTCATTTGATTGCCATTTCAAGCGAAGTTTTTCAATCCAAACTTCTAAAGCCTATAAAGCATTACCCCGTATTGTTGTAGAGCAAGTAGAATTAATGTGCTAAATCCTGTGAGCAACACACCGCACCATACTGGAATACTGAAGAGCATATTCAGAGCAAATGCTGTTCCAATTACTGTGCATGACAGATATCAGTGTCGGTAAGCATTAAACTATTATTTGTATGCTTAGTCTTTCGGAAGTGAAAGAGATATATTGTTGACTGAAATGGACAATTGCTCTAGTAAGAAGCAGTTGCATTGTCAAACATACAAAAGAGCAACTTCAAAACGATGGATGTCAAATTTAACAGTTTACATATCACAGATGGTAACCATGTATATTTGCGTAGTCATGTTAAATGTAAGTGACGATAGAACGGATAAGTAACCCTACGGATGCTAATAGGATAGCAATTTAAAAGCAGGAACATCCGTTGATTTTCTTAAGCATGATTATATATTTCTAATTGGAAATGCACATGGTATGCTGATGTTAAAATGCTCAACATGCTGAAAATGATATAGGGTAGACCATTTAAGAAGACTGTCGAGCATATAAAATAGCTCTTTGATAATTTTAGTACCACTCTAATAAATATGTAATGGTCTTATCCTAGTGGATATAAAAGATGAGGAAAAAATGAAACCACAGACTTATACATATACAAAGCAGAAAACAGGATATGGATTTAAAATATGTCAAAGACAGCAGTTTGAAGACCCGTGTAACGTTCTTAAATCATTTTGTGGTCCTCGTTTTACAAAAAGAATATGCCGCACATGCAGATCTCTGAGTTTCACATGAGAAGTACTGAAGTAGGAACGCCTTTGGCAGGTAAAAAAGATTTGAAACTTGGCATGCCTTTATTACATACATGAACAGAATATGAATAATATCTGATGCAAATAGGATATTTATAGTTATCTAAAGTATCATTGACTGCTTACTCACACTTACATCATATGCTTTCACATGCTTAATGGAATACTTAAATGAATATAACACGATAAAAGAAGTGAATTCTGAGTTACTCAGTGATAAAACAATTAAAGTGATACTACCTTCAGGAATGTCACATGCAACTATGGATATCTCCGCAAGAATCCATAGAATGAAATTGGTCACCTTCTCATACTCATTTTTACAATGCTCGGCCAAATGCTTTCCTAGAGTATAATACAGCAAAAATAAGCACTTTCTTAATTTTTACTGTACTATTTTACTAATGAAAGGAACAACAAACTAAGAGTTACAAAAAGTAAAAAATCAGATACCAGTAACAACTCCCAGGTTTGCTGCCAATGATTGGATCACAAGTGCAGCAGCTGATGCAACCAATATAATCCAAAGTAACTGCAAACAAAGAGGGAAATGCACGGGTGATTAACTATCATATTGAACTTAAAAATGAAACTCAAATAAACACAGTCAATAATTACAGGTTTTAACGGATCATGTACAAATTCTTAGAACGATAATACGCAACTATTGCAATATAAATTTGCACAGAGATTAACTGCAAAGGTTCTATAAACTACAGTAAGGACGGTATGTAAGCACCTCATACTTGTACTGGGCTCCTGACTGTAAATCAGTTTCAACTGCAAGCATATGCAAACAAAAGTCAGTATTGGACCTCGTAAATAATCGTTAGATAAGAAACATGCATAAGAGGTATCTTACAGTTTCCAGGATCAATGTACGCAATGGAAACAAGGAAACCAGGTCCCATGTACGCAAACAAGTTTTTCCAGCTTGTCTTCTGCAATTATAAACAATACAAACCATCACTTTGTAGTACAAGACCATCAGCAGTTCAGCACCTTAATTAGCCCACAGAAAACCGAGTCCCACAATCATAGGCAACTCATTTATTCATTATAACTTAAAGATAAATTATTACATGTTCAGGATTAGATTTTCAGTTACAAAAGCATAAGTACAAAAAAAATGCTACTATTTAAGTTTGAAATTAACAACAAATTTAATAATACCTGACACTAGATCAAGAGTTGCTTGAAGTCTACACATATTATCAACTTTAACATATAAAAAGTAAATAAAATCTCAAAAATTAATTTGCCATTGTCTTTTCTTTTTCGGGTTTCGACCTTTTAACCGACTAATACACGGGGTTTGAACCTACTGCAACCTTAAAATGTATCTACAAAAGAACCCAATAATCATGAAAGATCATACTTACATCAGGAACAACAATCTGATTAGTATCATCAGAAGCTTCAATCAAGGGAGCATTAGTCATGAACTGAGAAGACCCTTTATTAGCAGTCATCTTTTAAACTCAATCACACCTCAAAACCTATCAAAAAAAACCAATCATCAGACATTAAACATAAAACTAACACATGCAAATGTTCATATGTACATAAATTTGGATCTAAAAAACATGTTATATATGTTGTGTACATGTGTTTGTGTTTATGGAAGAAATAAACCTTTGTGGAAAAAGGTGTGATGGGAGATTGAGGAAGCTTCTCACTGCTGTATAGATCTTCTGAGTTCTGAGTTTTGTTTTGTTTGGTTTTTTCAAGTTGGTTGTGTCTTTCCTATATACTCGCTACTAGTTGGTGGACTACAGTACTCTTTCTACTTTACTTTTATGTTACACCCCTTTGAGGTACAATCTTGTACGACTTTTGTCCCTCAAATTTGTGCATGAAAACACGAATCGATACAACTTATGCTTACTAGACGAATAAGCAGCAAAGCGACGGTTTATAATCGATGAATTAATTACGCCATGAACTTGTGTCTTTCACAAACCTTTAATGCAACACTTATGAGTTCAAATTGTAGTCATTGCGAGAACCGTTATAACCGATTATGTTTTAAACCGTGAAGAATATGTTCATCCACGAGCAACATTTAAGATTTATTTAAGTTATTTATTTTAAGAAGTAGGTCTCGAAAGTTTCAATAATAAAATGTCTCCATTATTAAAATTTTCATTTAAAATTTATGTAAGCTACATTAATTGTTTTAAGAAGTATTTTGAAGAATCAACTTTACTCATTTTTAAGAAATAATTAATTTTTGAGAATGGGCAAATTTATTTTATAAGTAGTAGCGTATTGCACGGTTCACTTAGTATATTATAAAAGTTAGATTTCACTATAAAATATGCTTACGCTAAAGGATTTATTGCGTTTAAACAAAAGTTATATTTATTATGTACTTTTTAAATATAATTCATCATGTTAAGTTTTACATATAGTTACATCTTTTCTAACAACAATGTTAACATGGCATATCATGTTTTAGATATACAAGAGGGTTGTAATAAAATGGATGAGGTTTTCTCATTTAAGATAATTTTTTTGGATCGAGTGAGTCTTGGACTCAGATGTACGTATGTTATGTAACTAGGTCGTCTCTCTAGTCACCCTCTATCACTACTACATATATGTGTATCTGGTGAGATTTAAAAACTAGACTTCTCGTAAGGAGAACTACTAGGGAACATTGGTGGTTGATATAAACGAGTCGACACGACCGGTTCTTAAAATAAATGTGACTGAGTTACGGTTGTATTTCCTTGACACGATCATCCAAAAAGGTTAGGTAAGGTAAGTATTGATCATATATATGGACCTGACATTTCTCTGACTTGAACCGGCTTACCAAATACAACACGAACTTGTTTTTGAACAAAATACAACACAAATTGACACCTACTCTTTCCAACGTTATATGGATTTATGCTACATGTAAAGAAGCATATAACCTCATATACATGGACCAATACACATGACACGTGTCCTTCCCATAACATGTGTAGCATAACGTCATAGGTTCGCTTGAGAACTAAACGTCCATATACAGAATCTGAATCAAATAAGATAAAATTTAAAGTTGTTAAAATAAAATTCAACTAAAATTTGACAAGTGACACTCTTTTTACAATAAAAATAAATTTTATTAATTACGACTTAAATTGTTAAAGTTTTTTTCTTTTCTTTTTTAATTTACGAAACTTAGGTGATACAATTGGATTAAGTTGTAATACGATCGCGCTTTGATATATTTATTAATGAATGTGATCCTCCAAGTGTCACTAATCCAAATTCACGATCATTTATATTATTAATCAAAATGTTATTTTGTATTAATATATTATTCTTTTGTGTATTATTGCTAAAATTGTTATTTATAAATGTTTTAGCGGTTTTTTTATACTAAATCTTATTTTTACAACTTTAAGTTTGATCTCACATTAACTCTCTACGTATACAATCATGATAATAAAATTTACTCGTGCGTATATGTTTTATATATGTTTTAGTTCTCGTACAAACCATCAACATATATTAGTCTCCTTTCTTCCCAAAGTTGAACTTGTTTCGTGAACATTATGTTTCTTTAACTTTTTATTCGGTTTTTAAAATTAAGTATTTCTCAAAAAGTTTATGTTCAAAAACCACCTTGCCTCGCGTCTAAAATATTATTATGAGCCATATTTGATATACTTATGTAATTCGATGCAAAATTGTTTGATAATAAAGTAGTTATATATCTTCTTGCACCCATAGAGCTTTGTCATAAAAGAGATAATTTCATATTTACCTAATCTAAACATGAAAATGTCATATATATTCAAAATACAACTTTTGAATACATAATATACAATGCATTTGAAGCATATTTTGAGTAATATGATATTATCATGTTTAAGTTGGGTAAATATAGAATTGCCCCTAAAAATGTATTTTGATATAAGTCATAATACATTTAAATTTTAATTCGTTGTGCACATAAATTGCATGCTATCTTATTTTGATAATACAATCCGTTATAACTCTAAGTTTATATCTTGTAAATTTATATCTTGTCCGGTGCATATACAGAGTTGTTAAATAAGATTTTTTTCTATAACATTAAATAAATCTTTTGGTGGTGACTGGTCTACCGGAGGTGGTGATGGCTACCGGTTTGGTGAGTGTTTGTATTTGTTTGAAAATACAAAGAAGAAGAGTGAGTGAAAATTAAAGTGAAAATGGTGTCCTTTTGTTTGTGTGTTTATTGGTGTGTGGTGGACTTTATTTTTTATTTAATTTAATAGAGTATATAAAAAGACATATATTTCCTCACATTTACAGGTAATTTAGGTCAAACTAACGGTAAAAGAAAATCGATTAAACCCTTAAAAGATGTTTTATTTTTGCAGTGGATCTTAGACTTTTTAAAAAATGGGACTAAAATAAAATATTGGCAAATCATAAGGATCAATAATTTAGTTAACTTTTAAATTTATATAATTATTTAAAACGTAAAAACTGATAAATTTACTTAAGTTTATATAATTTATAGTTTAACAATTAAAGTTTTATTCAATTTTGCAAAAATCGGCTTAGGCGGCCGATTAATCGGTAATCGGCCTTATACCTTTTTGATTTTTGAAAATTTGTGTAAAAAATCGGCTTAGGAAAAAATCAACCACTAATCATTAAAAATCTGCCGAAACGGTCAAAAATCGGACTAATCGAACTAATCGGTCAACTTTTAAAAAAATAATAATTTATGCATCTATTTAATTTGGGGTTGTTTCACTAACAACGCACAATAGGCCTTATAATTAGAATTTGAATCTTTTATTAAGGTTTGGAAACATATTAGGCTTGAAATCACTTAAAATCTTTAGTTTGGTCTTCAGAAATACCCAAAACTTGCAAAAAATGTCAATCCGATTAATCCCGCCTTGACTGATTAATTACTGCAAGGTGGTTGACCGCCCGACTACCGATTCACGATTTTTGCAACATTGGTTTGATTCATTATCAGTTTTTCGTTTTACAAAACCGAAACATGTATTTTTATACATACTTATTTAATAGATGCAATTTGGTTGGTTGTATCAAATTTTTTCAATTTTAACTTTCTATTAGTCAATAAGATAACTCTATTTATCCTAAGGGGTAAAAATCTCTTATTTTTTATAAAAAGAGTAAATTGCAAAAATCATCTTTGTGGTTTGGTTAAATTGCAAGTGCAGTCGTTATCCTTTTGAAAATGCACTTAACGTCCTTATAAGGAAACTTACAAGTGCACTCTTGGTCCATAACAAAAATTAAATGATTAAATTACCTTTACATGGACCAAAGTGAAAGAGAAGACGAATAAGGTACTTTAGTAATATAACATTAGTCAAGGACCAAATGTGCGTTTGTATGTTTCTCACATAGACGATGTGTGCACTTTCAAAATGATAGGGATTGAACTTGCTATCTAGCCAAACCAAACAGATGATTTTTGCAATTTACTCTTATAAAAGAGATGATAACCCATAACATGTGGGATGATCAAGTTATTTTTTATTTATTTATTTTGAACTAATCATGTGGTTTAAATGGACCTTACCAGAAAGCGAATAGCATTACAATCGGGTTGGGTCCAACCTGTGTTCAATAAGACCCTTCCTTTTACGCACGCGGAGAAAACCCTATCGCCTGTGACAATACTCGAACTCGAGACCTTCTTTTAGAAGGGTAAACTCCATACTGGTTGAATGAGGCCGTTGGTATCAAGCTATTATTTGGAGACACAAAAGAAGTAAATGTGTTCATTAGAGTTTTAGTAATAATACCATAGTCCATGTACAAGGTACGCATTTTCTTTGACTTGATGAGTGAGGAATGGTTGCTTGTTTGGACCACGGTATGATTAATGTAACATCACTCTCTAGAGATTTTGTACAAAAGATAGATGGATGGATATTCGACCCTTAAGCGGTCCTGGGCTATTGTAAATTAGTTTTCTCAAGACCCTTCAATTTTGAAACATGCAACTTGTCCATCTCAAACTATAGATTGACGTGGAATACAAAACTAAACATCGTATTTCGACAATTTTATTCTTCTTGCAGATGCGAATGCGACAATGGTCTCATGACTATATTTTCGGTGAACAAACGTTATTGGGTTAAATGTTTTTCTAACAAACATATAAAGAATCTGCAAAAAAAGTGCGTAAGAGTTGAGGTGAAGTGAGGTATTTGTGTGTGAGAAATAGGAAATGGTTTGTGTGAATTTATATGGTGGATGCGGTTACATATTTTAAGACTAAAATACACCGTTGGTCCCTAAACTTGATCGGAGATCGCGATGGGACGAACCGCCTTTTCATCGCCATTTGGGTCCAAACAAGGCCATTAAATGCCAGATTGGTCCACCGACCAAGTCAAACTCGATTTTGTTTTGTAGTCAAGGGTATTTTAGTCCATACACATTTATACTTTTATAACACATTTATGTTGTACTTCTTCATCTTTCATCCTCTTCATCATCTACCCAAATCATTCATCTCCCAAATCATCATCTCCCAACATCATCTTGGTCATCCGTAAAAATAATATAAGCTCAATTTTCTCAAAAATGAAAAACTAGTTGTGGAATAAGAGGTTGAAATTGGGAATGATCAAATTACAGGGCATGTGAATCATTAGCTGCAACTTAAGGAATATGTAAGTTGGCTTCTGCAAGTAAATCAAGTTATATGTATCTTTCAAGTGAAACCATGACAATAAGTTCAATAACTGTGAACTAATGATAACCATATGCTAGAATTGTTTAACCGCATAACATAATATAAATGCCATATGTAAATGAGAAAACTTTACAACATTTGTTCAGTACAATCTCAAAATTTTGAATGAGAATTTTGTTCTATAACTATACAACATTTCTTGTGAACAACGAGCCTATACGGTAAAGTTACAGAATTAGAGTCACGAAACGACCACTTCTACAAAATGTAAAACTTACTTCGACCTAAATACCAAGTTAAGCTCCGGCCGCCTTTTACTATACATCATAACTTAATGCAAAGAACAAACTCAAGTGTCAATCGAGCTTTCACCGATCTAAAGTAGAAGGAAATGGATATATGAGGTAACCTACATACACGTATGAAAAAAGATGTGAGGGGAATCTTATTTAATGCTTAACTAATATAACAAGAGATAACTGTTTATTCTAAGCACAAATGCAATAGCATCAAAAAGAAGATATTGATGTCATAGCAACTATATATAAATGCAACCCTTCAATTATGGATCATATGATGTGATTATAAGATGCAGGAAGATCATATAGCAGAATATAAGCATGGCAGTGACTTATTACGGTTCAATACATTATACAATATCTGTATAACTAAACTACTCCGTTCATCATATCAGTAGTAACAAAACCATAGAAAAGCAAAGCTCCAACAGTTTGCAATAGCATTGTTGAGAGATTTCAAACAACATGGAAGTCGATCTCTACCTAACCATGCCTGATGATCTCAGAAAGCGAATAAAAATCCTTAAAAATCATATCCGCATATAAAAGTAGTGATGCAAGACCGTATCAATTAGAACATCTAAGGATCCATACCTAAGATGTAAGCATACATCTCATCGAAGACAAAAATATATAGAGATATAGTTAAGCGTAATCTCAAAAGCAAATTATAAAATCAACTAACCAGCTTTAAGCCGAGAATACAATAATAAAACTCATGTTCCCAATGCAGACAAAATGAATAAACCTACAAACAACGAAACTAGTAAAACTCAAACATCAAAACTAACAACATTTTCTATTCGGATCAAGTATCCATATGGAGTAGGCATTTTTATCCTAATACTTGTGAAGAGATAATACTCAACTTCTTAGTGAAGCAATTTAAACACGCCCAATATCGAGAGAGAATCTAAGTAACAAGCACAAACAGAACTCCGCTTGTTTCTAGAATAATGAACCTAAACTACAACTTACGATAAAATCGTATGTGAAACCAAATAAAAACAGCTTTGATTTCACCAATACAAAGGCAATTGTGAGAAAACTAAAGCAATTACGAAAGTACCTTCTCGTAGAAGCAATCAAATGTCCATGAGACAAGAGTACATGTCCCTGCTCAAAATTAATAACAGTGTCGACAGAGCCGATCTTCAAGCAAAATCTTATGGAAGTAAATGACACTACCAAGAAACATAACGAAAGAAAAAAAGATTTGATTCACATTGTTCTTCTTTGTGTTTTTATTTTTACTAAGTGACATCAAGCTGAAAGCAAAGAAGATGAAATGCAAAATTGTTGTAAACTCAGATGTTTCATGCCTATATCCTTTCGTATAAAATAAACCCAGTGGGGCCTTTTGTTAAAATGCAAGTGGTTTTCGTGTGTATGTGTTTTATTCTAAATGTTGAATTAAAGTGCGATATAACAAGTTATGTAGACAAGAAAGCAATTGTTTTCTTGTTGCAACAATATAGCAACACGCTTATATCCAACCCAAACAAATGCATTTCCATAGGATAATGGTAATGCCAATTAACCGATTGATACAAGATCGCTCTCAATATTCACAGGATCAATTAAATAAAATATGAATCGAAATTGGTTGTTATTGATAGAACTTTTTAAAATAATACAAGATTATAATATGATAAGTCGCTAAATGCAAAAAATAATAGGTAACAAAACTGGACTAGGAGAAAAATAAATGAATACAAACTAAATGGTAGTGAGGGCGCATTAAAATTATGGTCCTGAGGAGCATGACAAAACAATATTTTGGTGATGACACTTAGTGTCAAAGACCAAGATACAAGTTGGCACTTGCTTCTCGAAATTAGAACAACTACATTATGACCGAGTGACGCAAAACATTGGTTTATGATAAAACTATCTGAAGTGATGCAAGATTAATAAAAAAAACCATCAAAACCATTTAATGCTTACTTTGGTGATTTTATCATTGACTAGGAGGGTGTATAGGATCGCGCAAGAACAATGTCAACAACAGATATGCCACTAAAAGATGATGCCACCACGATATGGCTGTAGCAGTGTTTTAGGTAATATATAACTCAGTTGTATAGCTGATTTTATCATTGACTAGGAGGGTGTATAGGATCGCGTTTTGAAGGAGATTATCTAATAACTGCGTTTGCAGAGCACAAATAATCATAGAACAGTGTTTGGCAAACCATGAAAAAGTGATTATCTGAGTTTCATCATAGACAAAACAAAGTTTCGCAACTTTTTAGTAACGCAATCCCAAATGCCCCCTATATCCGATATACTCCGTTCTACGCAACTGCTTATTACAAAAGTTTATATACTTGTTTAACCATGTCACTTTACCATAATCATCCCCAAAAACATCATTTAATTTAAAAGTAAATGCTCAAGTAAACAAGGTACTTCCTTCACCATTATCACACATATACATTATGCAGCAAGGTAAGGTTTGGCCTAGAGTGATGCGCATGTACAAGTTTAGGGACGAACCATGTATTTTAGTCTTATTTTTATCATTTTAATTTTTATTCTCACCGGATCATATAAATAAAAGAAGAGAGTAGTTACGGCAATTTTAATTTTTTTGTTTAAAGTTATACGATAAGGGTTAATGTATGAATTTACTTTTTGAAGAAACAAAAAACGTAACAAGTTACCTACTTGACTACTTGTATAAAGTGTACAACTGAATTCATGGATTTTGGGAAGTAATTAATGTAAAAATTAATTTGCTGAATATTTAGAATTCATAGTTAATGCAACAATTAGTTTTGCATAATATGCGAGAAACGGACATAAGGATGAGTTCTCGGATATTCTCTCGCCTAGTTGTCATCCCTACTGAGAATTGACATAGAAAGAAAAAAGAATGTCGAGTGCGGTATTACTTTTGAAAGTTTTTTCGAAACAACAAATAATTGAATTGATCAATATATTTTATGAGAATTGTACGCCCTCTTTAGATGACATATGACGATATGTGCATATGTTCTATTCGTTATAAATTGTTTATTAGCACTTTGGTGACTTTTGTCGCATAAACACTAGTAGAACGTCGTGTCAAAAGTTGATAATATTGTTTGTTCTGATTAAAAGAGGTTGCAAGTTGCCTAATTTTTGTTTTCTTACCTTTTTTTTATTTGAGAAAATCCAAATTCTCTTATTTCCAAACTCGGTCCAAAAAAATTAGTGGTACATAGCGTCCAACTCCCTTTTAAAGCATATGCCCGTAAAAAAAAGACTGTTTAAAAAATTATTGAAAACCTTAGCTTTGATAATGCAAGCGATGACGGCAGGATGTGACCTTACCTTTCGTTCTGTTACTACCGTTCATAGTGTATGTCAAATCTATCTTTTTTAGAAGAGCTTTGCTACAACCTCTTACCATTTTATTTTACAAATTTTTCTACACACAATAATGTTATACAATTTTTTCACTCATTATTTCTTTACATTCAACCGTCCGTTCTAACATTTGTCAGAATTATGTGAGTACAATGTTCTGTAGCAAGAAATTGTTGGAGGTTTTGCGCTTAAAATGGTGTCTATAAACTCAAAGTTTATTAGGATTCTATGACCAAGATAACTTCGTATTCAAACACTGTTAACTTGAATAAGGATAAGCTTCAATTAGAGTCTAAAAATCAACATTTTTACATATTTTAAAAAAGAGTTAATTGCATAAATCGTCCTTGAACTTTGGCCAAAAAGCATGTTTCGTCTTAACTATTTCAAAAGTGCAAAAATTGTCCTTGTGAGAAATCTTTGGGCAAGTTTTCCCACGATGGGGACGAAACATGCATTTAAGACTTTTCGAATGCAATTTTCATTCCAACCAGGGACGAAAATTTGCTCAAAGTTCGACAAGGACAATTCACGCATTTTGAAATGATTGGGATGAAAAATGCAATTCGACCAAAGTTCAGGGACGATTTATGCAAGTTACTCTTTTAAAAATGTTCATAATAAATATTTGAGGTGAAAGATTTCACTTTGCTCCACATCCTCGCAGGGCAGTGCATCCTTAATTGGAGTTTAACTTTCATAGTTTAATTATATAATTAATGATGTCGTTTCGTGGTAAGTTGTGTTACCAAAAGTGTTCAGAGTTTGAGAATGACCATATATTGGCGAGGCATTTATACTAACGCATCAATGCCAGTTTTTCCGGCTTTGTTATGATACATCTTTACGACTTTGAGCACCAACGTCACTTAAATTGTTCAAAATTTGAGAATGATTGTATCTTGGCGGGCGTTTATACTAACTTTCGACCATGGCGGTTTTGAGGCTTTGTTCTCATAATGCCATAGCTAATTATTTGAAAGTCGGTTTAGATCGGTCGGTGCAGTAGAATCTTCTAAGTGAGCGATGTTTAAAACATACTGAACAAAAATAGAATTTGGAACGAACCAAAGAAATAATAAAAAAATGTTTGGATCCAACGACAAAAAAACGTTGTTTAAATTTGTGAATGTATATATGTATAATTAATGATGTCGATTTGTTATAAGTTGTCACTATAAATTGTTTAGAGTTTCAAAATTAGTGTATCTTGCGGGCGTTTAAACTAACGGAGCCATGGCTATTTTTCCGCCTTTGTTCTGATACATATTTACATATTTGAACAACAAGCATAAAAAGACGTCGTTTGTAACATAAATGTATAAAAAGGGTGATGCAATATACGATGTATTTTTGGAAGGTTATTTGTCGTTTCCGTAATTATGTAAAGTTCTTGTAACGAAAAATGTAAAATTAAAAGACATTCATTGCTATTAATTTTATTATATGGTATCCGTCACCGCATCGCATGATGTTAAGAATTTAAATTGTTTATCATCCTTGTTTCTTGCCAATCTTGCATAGTTGAAACTAGCTACACCAAGTTACATATATTATCTTTTTTCGATCTTATACAACATTTGTTTTCTAATCAAACTTAGTTTAATGTGACATTACACATGTAGGAGATCAAACCCACATGGAATACGGTACTAACTTTAGGCTATTTTCTGTTAATAGTAACAAAGAAACGAATAATCTTTTTCATTGCAATATTTTTGCTTCTCCATAAAACAGAAACAAGTGGAAGGAATCTTTAAAAATGAATATAAAAACAAGAATTTTGTTACGCATGCATCTCACATTTATGCTCAAAACGTGCAAAAGCAAAACCTATACCCGATGTGATGTGTTGTATATCACACTTAACAAAAAACTTTACGAGTTTGATTCCTCTTAGGTATCAAATTGTACATCATAATTAATTTAATTATCTAGCTCCTTTTACTTTCTCTTTAGTTAGAGAGCTCGGTATAGGAGGCGAACAACGTGTTGTTCGTTCTTTTGCTTACCAACGGCGGCGACGTTCATGTATCATGGGAGGCGCCATTCGTCCACCGTAGGGGATTTAGCTGGTGGAATAACATAGCGTCATTCATTCATTTTTTTTTGTTGAGCGAGTAGGTATTTTTGTAAGTTATTTTGTGTACCAATAACATGTTATTGAGTTTTTTACTGAATGAGATATTTTAGTTGTTGGTGTGTTATTAAGATGCTAATAAGTTGACGTTAAAGTGGCAGATGAATAACATGTTATTCACCCCTCCCACGCCTTGCACTCTTATAAATTTGTGTCATTTAAAAGCCATATTGAACATGGGCTAGTGTTGACAAAACATTACCGCGTATTTTAAAATTAAATTTCTTATGAATACATGGTCAACAAATGGTAGATGGATAAGAAGAAAGAATAGTAAGGGGACTATGAAGTTGGTTTCGACTATTAACAAGTTCAAAGCACCTAATTTATATATCTTTTGACTTTTCTATCTTAAAGACATTGTCATAAATTTTCAATCAACATATATATTTGTATTGGTAAGTACTAACGACATTTGCGTTGGTTCACACATTTTAAAGTTACCATATTTAGTAAATAGTAATGCTTTGTTATCAAACTAGTTTATACTTTAACTATCTGAAAATAATGTTATTTGAAACAACTTTTCTTTCTCGTATCATGAACTATATAGAACGAGGAAAATGTTATTAATGTATTTTAACCAAGTTCAAAATGTTTCATTGCTAATTTATAGAGATAGATTGTTTGCTAAGCCTCTCATTTAAGACTAGCCGTAATAGATGATAGACGATCAAGTCTTCGCTGCCTAAGTGACATGCAAGACACTTTGGTCTTATTATAGAGGCAAGGGAGCATGTGTCTTAGATGGCAAATTTGCAAGACTTGGTTGTACCAAGACCGAATCGTGTAGTGTGTGTTTTTGGTTGTAACTATGTGTGTGTTTTGTTAAGGTATATATGTGTTTTAAGTGGGTATTTTTTGATGCGGTAGTGAAGTTGGTTGTCTTATTACATTAAGTTGGTAAGAAGTTGGTTATAAAGAAAGAAAACTAAAATAAGTGACGCTGAAGTAACGAAATTAAATACGATTTTAGAGTCTCTTTATTACACCCGGTCTAATGTTATGCAATTGAACCTTTATTAGGACGTACGTTGGGTGCAATATGATAACTCATGCTATAGCCAATTGAACACTAAATAATGTTGTTCCTGGTAGTGTTGTACATGGCGAGTAACTCGGTTATTGTATCGATTAATAATATTTGCTCTAATAAAAAAAGATAACAAAAGTATAGGGTGGTGTATCATTGGATTTGGTTCTTTACATGTGTGTTTTAGCACTTTTGTGCATGTTTGTTTGGGGTCAACTATGACATGCGTTTGACACACGCTAGACTCGTTGGGGTGTTCAAATCGGACCACATGTCAAAGTGAACAATGACTTGATAGAATAGAACCACAGTCCTCTCTACTTTTGTCTCTTGTGGCGGATGGTTGCCGCTACTCCTTATATCCTGTGGAACATTATCTTACTTTTTTTAGTTAGGTTTTTGCTTAATAAATTGAGGGATCTTGTGAGTTGTGTCTATCACCACACAAACACAAATCGGATAAAATTGTTGCTTTTCGCAAAGTTGGACTTGACCAATGCATCATGTGAGAATTGAATTTGAGACTTCGCACACTTAAATGATCATATAGTCGCAAGTTTTTTTTATCACAATACAATCTCTGATTAATTTTATTCTATTTTATTTTGTATTAACCATTAAAAAAATTTAAAAGTTCTTTTCTTATCTAAATCGGCAATGCATTAGAACCACCCAATTAGGGAAACAAATAAAATCTTTCTATAGTCTTCGCTTTCACCATATCAGAATTGATCGGTAATCCGTCAGAACCACCCAGTAAGGAAAACAAACAAAATCTTTCGTTTTCGTTTTCAACAACGTATATTCTCAAAAATTAGGTAAGTATCATCACACATGCTTCGTTTGAAAGATTATAAACATATTTTCTTCGAAAAATAATAGTGTCTAAGTTTATATCATTTGCAAGATCATAAATTAACACAATCATCACACATACTTCATCGGCCTATATTAAATCATTAATTTCGAAATTAAAATTATATCTAAAACATAACTTATTTATAATCCACAATTGTAGTTTTAGACGGTGTTTGTTTTTTTTAAAGAAGCACCTTTTTTTTTTCTTTCCCGCAAGTGAAAAGAGGAAACCAAAAAAATGCGTTTGTTTTATCCTCTTATGTCTGCAGATGGGAAGATGAAATGAAAGAAGTGCGTTTGTTTTTTCTTCTTATGTATTCAAGCGGAAAAATGAAATGAAAAAAATGTGTTTGTTTATTTTTGGCATAAGAGGCAAAAATAACTCTTCACTTTTGCAGATTAATTTTTTTTGTATGATTATCACTTTTTACATCTGAAAACTTCAAATCCACCGCTTTTTTCACAAACAGAATTTTGAAGATTAGAAATAAAATATCTGAAAAAACAAACGCAACCTCAAACAACTAACACAATAATCATCTTGCTTATATGTGGCATAAGGGTGTAACCATAAATTCATTCAAATTAAGACTAAATCATTCTCTCCATAATGTCATGGACACCATGAACCTTCATATGTATAGTTCTGCCTAGTAATACAAGTTATACATATGTACTTAATTAAGCTGTTCGAAAGAACAACGTCAAATATTACTAGTATGTATGTAAATCATAAATCATTTTTATTGTTGGTGATTTTAGCGACTCTTTTTTTTTTTCTTGAATTTGAATTATTTCCTCTTTATTGCCATTCTTTTGTTTAAGAGTGTTATCAATCATTTTATGTAATCGTGATTTACCCGAAGACAAAAGGATTACAAGTTAAACTATAATACAGGTTCGGCGGTGCGGAGTGCACACTCGTATAAGTTGCACTATGATTTCTAGAACTACATATGGCAGTTATTTGTCAAAGGGGTGTGACTTTTTATGATAAGGTGTGATGTTTCATGAATAGTCACAACTTTTCTCTGTAGACATTTACATCAACAACAAATATAACAAAAGTATCCAATGTTTTGCTCTCTTTCTTTTGTCTAGAATTTGAGTGGTCATTATTATCTTATCCTTATACAAATTTCTTGTAACCCAAGACAATTAATATGGTAGAAATATTGTATTAGAAAAGTGAACTTTCACACTATTCAAGAATTATCCAAGCAATCTATGATTATCATGACCCTAATACCAACACAATATACCATCTTTTTTCATTTTATGCCGCAAAAAAGAGTCATTTTTCTTGATTAGTTTGAAAAAAATATATAAAAATGGTTGTTTACTTGGATTTATTGGTCAATTAACTTAGTAACTGGGCTTTTGCTATACTCTCACTTGGGCTTCTTTGTTTTCCCAATTGACATATAATGGATTTAAAACAATGTAACACAGTCACACATAGAAGCCCATACATACCAATAAACCCTAAACCCCTCTATATAAATCTATCATTCTCTTGACAAGCATCAAACCCTAAAAAACAAATTTCTACTGTTTTTACTCTTTAGACTTTGTTAAATTTAGAAATAATTTTTATTTTTTTATTTGTTTTGTTAAATGTTAAATAAAAACTAGTGATGAAAAACCAAAGGCTTGTTTCTCAGAAACATTTGCAGTGGCCGCCTAACAACTTTCTCCTTCGCTAGGCTTAAGAGTTTATGCTGCTTTTTTGCTCCTACCTTGGATGTCCGAAGTTTTTATATATATATATTTTTAACTTAATATATTTTTTAATTTTTTGAGTAACATTTTCAATAAAAAGAAAAAAGGTTTTCTCATTGATGATTATCATAGATGACGAGTCTGATAGATCCATTCCATTCATTATGAAGACGATTCGAGGCATTTGTCTGAGAGTTAACCTAAAATTTACATTAAATAATGTGCAAGGAACTTTACAAAAATATTACATTAAAATCCTAGTAGTTTCTTTAGATCTCAGCAAAGGTGAAGGTTTTTCATTTGTGCTTATTAATCTTTTTGACCAACAATTTTACAATACTTTTTAATTTGTTTTAAATTGCCCATCCTTGCCCTTACGGTTTCTCTTGTTACAAAAAAAAATTGTTTAGGTAAAGTTGGTTCGTCTAAAATAAGTGGGCAAAATAAATGAGTATTTGTTGTTCCAAATAAGAAATATATGCAAATATGAAGGGATCAATGTCGTTGTTTCATGTGATTTGGGGGCACCATTTGATAATAAAATTGTTCAATTTTGTTAAAACTCTTTCATAACATTACATTTTTCTTACTCAAGATGATGATTGTTTTTAAAGAAGAGGAAATTTCTAAAATGAACTGTAAGACAAGCATACTACAAAAAGTCGATTTTTGAAAAGTGTTTACAAAAACAGATATGGCGAGTAAATTGGTTTACTCGTCACATTTTTTGCTCGCCACTCCTTCAGATGTTAACACCTGTTAATTTTTTATTTTCAAATTTTATAAGATGGTGACACGTGAACATGGTAAGCAAACCAAATTGCTCGCCATATATCTCGTGTAGCATTTTAGACTTCTTCATCTTTAAGTTAACATAGCAAAACATGAAAACATATTAGGTCCCCTCTTGATTTTACTAACTAAAAAAACACATACGATCCACAATTGTCTTTGGTCTCCATCTTCATTGTACATACTAAAAAACACAATAAAAAATGAAGAGCAAATAAAATTTGGTCACTACACATTTTTGTCCACATACCTTAAATTATGGCGAGCAAATCATATGGCAAACAAACTATTTTCCTTGCTATGTCTAGATATATCTCGAGCAAATGGGCATAGAGAGCAAATTAGTTTGCTTGCCATGTAATTTTTTGTAATGTGGATTTTTAATGTCGGTATTGATAATTTGATTTGTAAAAGGTAGCTTTTGGTAATTGATTTTGTAAAAAATCCGAAAGTTCTTTCTTACATGGTTTTAAAGGTTCGTGTGTAGCATTTCATATTTGATTGCACGTAATTGGTAAAACTATCATTCTCACTCTATATGATTGTGACTGCTGGTAGCTCAAAAATAATAATGTATCTTTGTAGCATTTCATGATAGATTAACTTGTTTTGTAAAAAAGGAAAAAATAAATTTTAAATAGTAAAATTATAAAAATACGCTAGTTTACTAACATACTTTACCAAATACTTTTTTTTTTTTATCAAGATGTTTGAAATACCCGCTGAATATGCAAGTCTTGCGAGAGTTTAAGATTTTTTTGTAAAAAATTGCAAAGTATAACTTTGCGAGGTCAAATTTTGCGATTATTTAAAAAAAATCAAAAGGTTGGACCTTGCAAAGTCAAATATTGCTAATTTTCGTAAATATTTGCAAGGTAAAACCTTGCGAATTTTAGAAAATTGCTACATCTTCTTTCGGTTTCACGTTTAGCTCAATATCTCAAAGTTGTAGACCTTTCTTCAAATCATACAAAATAAGTTCATAGAGAAAGTTATAGCTAAAATACCACATAACTAAACGAGAAAAGTTGTTGTGTTATTTTGGTCATAACTTTCTCATACAAACTTCATTTTGGGTGATTTAGAAAGTCACTAAATGAGAAAAAGAATTTTACATAACTTTCTCATACAACTTTCGTGTTCTGAGCTAAGCATAAAAACCGAAGAAAATAGTGAAATTTTTCAAAACTCGCAAGGTATGACTTGATCAAACCTCTGTGATAAAAGGAAAAGAAAAAAAATCTTCGCGTGAGTGCGACTGCGAAAGTCAAACCTTGCGAGTTTACATAAAACTCGTGAACTTTCGCAAAACTTGCAGATTTTGTTAGGTATTTTAGATTATTTTTTGATAAAAATTGGGTATTTGGTAAAAGATGCTAGAAAAAATAGGTATTTTGTCATTTTCCTTTTTAAATGTATGTAAATCGAGAAGAGTAACATTCATTCAAAACAAAACTATGTTATGTTGCTTATCGAACCAAAATGATAACAAGAAAAACATGCCAATTTCTATGTGTTCAGTGATACTCCATTTGTCTTGAGCTAAAGTGCTAAACATAACCATGTAATGTTTGCTTATCAAACCAAAACTTAAAAAAAAAAAAAAAAAAAAAAAAAAAAAGGTATCATTTATGTTATGTTTTGCAACGAGTATTACGACCGTCCATAGCGTTATGCGATGACGCTTTTTTACATTTTATCTGAGAATTTATGTAACGAAAAAAAGGTTAAAAGTATATAAACATCAACTCATATGTAAACTTCCGTTGCTTCCTCGGCATCGGTTGCAAATAACTATTGACGGGCATTTGTGAGCCTTTGGTTCAATTTTTATGCGTTTCCTTTTCTGCGCAGCTCGTCCACAAATACCCCGTTGTTGCCGTTCCGTTTGCATCCGTTGTATCCAAATGAATGCACCTTGAATCGCATTCAATTTGGAAGATCGACAACATGTTTTATACTCGCTACTACAGATCTATAACATCCATGTATGATTTTATGGTGATATTTATTTTTCGAGGAATTAAGCTTGTTTTTCATTTATATATTTACGAACTTTCCGAACTCATTTGACGCGAAAATGAGAAAGTCTATCTCATTTAAACGTGAAACTTAGACACGTGTCTTACTTATTTTTCGGCACAATTGTAACCGTTGAAGCCTTCAAACCGATCACTATTTCTATTTGCGAGAAAGTGGACGAGTAAATATTCATTTTATTGGAAAAATGATTTCGTGAACAATGGCGCAAGTTTCGTAATTTTTCGAGTCCGTTCACTCCTTGAATGTGTCCCAAACCGAATATTTATAAAAGCTTAATGGAAATTACAAGAATGGTCCCCGAGATATTTTCATTCTTCTCTCCTCAACTTTGACTATTGGCAAACTAGTCCTCCACAGGGTATAAAAACCCCATTTCACTCTCTCTCTTCACTTTGATACACATTTTCACACTTAACTCTCTCCCTCTCTCTCTATAATATCCGGCCGCCGGCCACCTAGAATTCCGGCCACCGCCGACCACCACCGTCACGGAACCACCACCGAAAATACAAACCTTGCACCAACAGATAGATCGTCACCTCATGATTCTTTTGACATATCACACGCGCTCTAAACCTTGAACGCGCCCTAGATCTTGAAAACAAGATTGATTCTAGGGTTTCTAAATATTTTTGTGTGGATAAAGAGTATGTACGTTTGGAAGGGTTTGTCTTGGGATGGTTGTGGTGTTTAGTAGCGACGTCCGCAGCCCACACCGCCACTCTGACCGCCACCGCCGTGGCCACGCTTCTCATTCGCTTTCTCCATCTTCTCCGTTTGGGTGTTTAATCGTGTTAGGGTGAAAGGTCACACTTAAGGTTTTCGTTTGTGAAGCACTGCGTCTCACCGCTTCACTTGGCATCTTTTGGTTCTCTCGACGTTTAGGGTAAGTGGACACCCACGACTCTTCTTGTTTGCTTATTTCGTATAAAACCGAGTGAGAGTCGGTTTGTTATTGTTTTCGTGGAACTAAAAAGTAAAAATGTTTTGTTTAAGGTTCTTGTGATAAAATGGATTAAACATGGGTTAAAAATGTTTTGAAACGTTTGTAAACGCGCGTGTGGGCCTCACCCCTCCTCGACGCTTGACTCGATCAACTCGCCGAGTCAACTCGGTTGACTCGGTGAGTATTTGATGTTTGATAGTATTCGGTTGTGGTCTTGAGATTTTGGATGGATTCGGTTTAGTTTTCCGCCCGTTTACCTTGTTCGGTCTCGGCACTTTATTAGCTGCCGTGACTCATGGTGAGTCATGGCGAGGCATGGGTTTGGTTAGGTACGGGTCCGGTCAAATCCTACTTCTTTTACTTGTGTTGGGACTCATTTTAATTACGGGTCAAAGTGGTAAAAGCGCACGTTAGTATCGTTTGGATTTGATAAAGTTAAGAATAGAAGAGTGGCATTGTTTTGCTAAATATTGAAAATGTGTTAAACTATTTAGACTAAAATAACTAATCGAAAAATGGTACTTGTCGGTTAATGAAAATCTAACGTAACTTAATCGCTCAATACTTGGATCATTGTTACGTTTCGATAACTCGTGGTTGACACTTGCTATTGGACTCTACGATAATGGACTTATATCGGACTATTTGGACTCGAGACGGAGGTGACAACTAGACTCTACTCGTATGGACCAAAATATCATACTAAACAAATCACGAGTTATAAAACCGACAACTATTTAGTAATCTAAAATTTGAACATATAATAAAACCATTTGGTTAAGTTACTATTAAGATGAGTTAGATTAATAATTAAGAACACATGGTTAATTATAGGCCGGTCATGACATACTATTTTAGAAATCACTTTTATTAGGTCTATCGAATTGAAAACATTGTATAAACGGATGCAACATGCCGAGATTTATTAAACCTCTTAACCATATACTTTCACTTGTACAACCTTTATTATTCGACTTATAAATCCAACCTTGTCGATATTTATAAGCTTTTATAAACTTATGCACTTATTTAATAATCTTTTATTCTTATACAACTCGACAAGAGCTTAGACTTATGTTTTATTAAATAATAAAACCTTTATTAGGGCTTTTCTATTAAACTTAATTGACTTTTCTAAAATTATCTAGGATTACCATGTAATTGCCTAAGACTCTACCAATTACCTACTTATTACTTACGTGCTAATTGATATTTACATGTTTAATCTCTTTTATATGTTTTGTCGCTTTGGCGTGTATTCTTGAGTCTTAGTCAACTTATTGACTATTCCTCATAATATATTGGGATATATATTGTGTCTTGGTATGAGTTATGTTTGGCGTGAGTTAAAAACCTTTGGGGTGAGTTACATTTTGGTATACTTTTGGCGTGAATTGGATGTCGAGTCTTGATTTCTTACTACCACACTAAACGTTAACACCAAACTTTTCTTTCGAGAACGACACTAAACTTTTATAAGATATCGATACTAAAATCCACGAAAACTAAAACATCTATCTTTAGAAAACCTCTTTACTTTACGATCGAGACGATCTTGAGATGAACCATATACTAGTAGGTTGTACCGATGGCGATGCCTTGGCGCTGTATTCTTGACATCGTTGTGCGTTGATAGCTTGTGATAATGTTGTGTCACATTTACGTATACTAGTCGTGTTAGTATCAATCCTTGCATTGCTTCGGACTAAGGTGAGTTCATAGCCCCACTTTTACTCTATTAACTGCTTTATAAACTCCTTGGGGAGAATACATGCTACTACTATTTTATGATCACAATTGCTTGAAAACTGTTTCTTGTACTCTTGATATTATGACTCGCCTAAGTTGTTTGCCAAAAGTCCCTACATCATGAACCATTAATCACTTGCGGTGAGCGCAAATATCGTGGATAGTACTATGGGAATTGACGACCCGACTCGGTTATCGGAAATAACCGGGCGCACTATATTTGGTATCTCTATGTAATTGGCTATTACATCTCGGAGGGCAATTTTATTTACTTACACCATAATTTAGGTGTATGCGCTTAGTTTGGTGTCATGAGCTTAGTGCAATAATATCAACTATCTTTTATGGGCGTATAACAACGTAGTCCATGGCTTATCTTAAACTTGAAAATCTTGTGATCAACTCGCTTATTTACTAAACCTATGAATTCACTCAACCATTGTGTTGACTTTTTAGCATGTATTTTCGGGATGAAAAGGCGATAGCTAACTCGAGGCGCTTGGGCATTGGCATGGCATGGTCATAGATGACTCGATTTATAATTGGGACCACATTTTATTAATGGGCCATTTTCCAACAAATCAACCTTTGTAAACTCTAGTTTACTTCAATAAATGAAATCTTTTACGAAAAAGCTATTATTTTTCACTTTGTGTTATGATCCAATTGAGTAGCATCCCAAAACCTTTTCTTCCACTGCAAACCATTTTGGGGTGTTACGGTTAGTATCGAGCCTTGGTTATAGAGAACTAGGAAATTTTCAAAACCTAGACTATAACCACTTTTACAAAACTTAACCCTATGACCGACAAATGCCCGCTCGCCAAGTGAATGCCTCACTTATGACTCGTTGAAGTCATCTTTGATAAGATATTTGTTTTATTACTCGACAACTTAACCTCACTATTAGCTATGATTGCCTTACTTATATGTATGTTTACGTACAACTGCGCCACGCCTTCTCCCCACATAAATGAAATGTTTGTTCCATCTTTCATACCAAACTTTAAAGACATTAGGGCATGGTACTAGTATAACTAAGCTAAGCATTGCAAGATTCATTGAACCTCGGGTGAATATAGATTGATCACCTATATTCACCGAGGACGATGGGACATAGCTTGATCACCTATGTCCGACTCGGAGGTGAATGTTGCAATCTTGAAAGTAGTTATAATAGTGGTATGTCCACTTGACCTCCTGATTGACTTCTAAAATGGTAAAATCTTCATGTGTTCATCATAAGAGTTATAAAGGTTTACTTCTACACATCACACATTGACGCCACAATATTTCCTCACTACGATACTTTTCTTCTAAGTGGGACGCCTTTTTCTCATTACTACACCTCTAAACCGACTATTTTACACCACTACCTTACGCCTCGCGTCTACATCTTACTAGCAACGTGCATTGAGATTTGCGTGGCGATGATGCACACTACCACTTCGCAAGAAGGACATCACGATGATCCATGTTGAAATGGACCACTTTACGCCACCACTTCGCGCCTTCCGTGCTTCGTTATGTATGAGATTTGCTTAGCAAATAATACATAACCAGACGAAATGTTGCATGATGCGAGTTAATGATTTTAAGTACCATTTAGACTTACTTAGCACATTACGCGACTAACTAAAATTTTATTTACCAAACGACATTACTCTATGTCTAGATTATATTTTGGGTTGCTACTATACTATGTCTTCTGTTTTCCGTCTCATTAACTTATCGCCTTCTTCATTGACCATTAAACCACTATTACGGGATCGTTGCAACCCATGTATCCATCATCCCATCCTATTACCATTCTCTTATACGTTGAGATTGAAGTCATCTCGTCATCCATTGCGATAACAATGTCATCTCTACCCCCAAAACTCGTACTCAATCGATGAACCGATTTTTCTCTAGCCATTCTAGGAACAACACACCTCGACATCTACAAAGGGAACCCTTCGCTAAAAATAAATAATAAATGAACGACTAAAAGATCTAAAAATATACCAAGAGTCAACTTGCAACTCAAGCCACTTTTCTAGAAACAGATCCCTAATCTTCCACTCATCCCTTTGAAATATTAATTGTCCGTCCTACTACCCTCTTATGAAATAATAAACTTTGTCGTTGTCTAACGCAAACTGCTTTCAACTATTCTACCGACTATCTCATGGTCATTTTACAAAAAGCTTTACTACTATGCCATTAAACAAAAAAAAAAAAAAAAAAAAAAAAAATTCACAACCTTACTCATACTTCATAAACAATGACCTTATTAATGCTTTGCTAACTATTTTCTATAGAGTAATAAACCGATTAATTACCTTACTACTAATTTATGAAACAACAAACAATTACGATATCAATTTGTAAACTATATTACAAATTTTTCCTACAAGTTATATTACGGTCTTATAAACTATTTTACCCTTTTAGTGAGTTGTTTTAGCCACTGTTTGATTTAAAACCATAAAACATGGTACTCTTACCTCACAAACCATTTTGCCTTTACCGTACTAAGTATTTTACTACCACCCTATTAATTGAACTACGAAATCTTCTTCTATTGGACAAACGATAAACTGTTTTCTTGTAAGCTATTTTACAAATCATTTCACGAGTTATGTTATGATCTGAATTGTGTCTTACCAAAATATTTCACTACCATTGTTAAGCCCTATAAATATCACTATATTACCTTGTAAGTTTTTAAAATCACCTTACCAAGTTGTTGCTTTAACACCAAACCACAAACTAAAATTTATTATTAATAAATGATAAAAATGTTTCTTTCTCACTCGATAAAGTGGTTTTACAAACCATTTCATAAACTTTACTTCAATTTTCTTACAAACTATCTACTCCTCAAAAAAAAAAAAAAAAAAAAAAATATTTCCTTTTGTAAATAAACCAAATCTTCGGAGTGAAAATACGCGCTTTGTTTTGAAAACAATAAATATTTTAATTGCTAAGGAACAAACTTATCCATCATCTACAAAAGTTAAGGTATTTTAAAATTATTTGAAATTACGAAACAACTTTTGAATTCACATAAAAACCTCCAACTTGGAACCGATTCCATGTTGTCGTCTTAGACCTTATTTAACAAGTGTTCATCACAAAAGCTAGAATTTAGCAATTTTCTTTACATGCATCAAGTTCTCTCTTAAAATTTTAAAGGCCCTATATTTTTATATATACCCCCACATTCGAGAAGCATAACCTTAACAACTGAATCATGCCCATAAACTCTTAAAACTTCTCAAAACGTACATACCCAAATTTCTATCATGAATTTGTTCGGATCAAAAGCAGAATGCAAATTGCTTGGCGGTCGTCAGAAGGACTGTGATTGAAAATGATGGAAATCTTGGAGATTCCATGATTGGAGACGAAGCTATGCTTAAAATCTCACCATGGATTGTGTGATACGCTTAGTAAACGTGGAAAGTTTAATCTTCGTTGTGTTGATCCTTTTTAAGACCCTTGCTAAAGCGGGATTGGTAGCTTAGAGCCTTGAGCTACCGCCAGAACTTAGCTGTTCATGACGTTTCATGTACGTAATCGGAGGTAATGCCTCATTATTGAAAATGACTGTTGTCCTTGCTCGAAGATATCCATATCGACGAACGCTTAAGCTGTATTGGGAAACTTATCGAAATCATGAATCGTGACATCAAATGACTTGAGCAAAGTCGTTTTCTTATTTTACTGATCGGTGGAAACTCTAAGAAATATCTCAAATTCGCGTGAAAACGTGAAAATGGAATCTTGAGAAAGTATCTTCATCTCTTTTCAAATCCAACGGATAACTCGAATTGAATCGCGAGGACGCGATTCCGTTAAGGAGGGAAGTCTATAACATCCAGCGATTTTACGATATTTATTTTTCGAGGAATTAAGCTTGTTTTTCATTTACGAACTTTCTTGAACTCATTTGACGCGAAAATGAGAAAGCTGTCTCATTTAACGTGAAACTTAGACACGTGTACTGGCACAATTGTAACTTCGTTGAAGCCTTCAAACTGATCACTATTTCTATTTGCGAGAAAGTGGACGAGTAAATATTCATTTTTATTGGAAAAATGATTTCGTGAACAATGGCGCAAGTTTCGTAATTTTTCGAGTCCGTTCACTCCTTCGAATGTGTCCCAAACCGAATATTTATAAAAGCTTAATGGAAATTACAAGAATGGTCCCTGAGATATTTTCATTCTTCTCTCCCTCAACTTTGACTATTGGCAAAACTAGTCCTCCCTGGGGTATAAAAACCCCATTTCACTCTCTCTCTCTTCACTTTGATACACATTTTCACACTTAACTCTCTCCCTCTCTCTCTATAATATCCGGCCGCCGGCCACCTAGAATTCCGGCCACCGCCGACCACCACCGTCGCCGGAACCACCACCGGAAAATACAAACCTTGCACCAACAGATAGATCGTCACCTCATGATTCTTTTGACATATCACACGCGCCTCTAAACCTTGAAACGCGCCCTAGATCTTGAAAACAAGATTCAGATTCTAGGGTTTCTAAATATTTTTGTGTGGATAAAGAGTATGTACGTTTGGAAGGGTTTGTCTTGGGATGGTTGTGGTGTTTGTAGCGCACGTCCGCAGCCCACGCCGCCACTACCCGCCACCGCCGTGCCACGCTTCTCATTCGTTTCTCCATCTTCTCCGTTTGGGTGTTTAATCAGGTTAGGGTGAAAGGGTCACACTTAAGGTTTTCGTTTGTGAAGCACTCGTCTCAGCCGCTTCACTTGGCATCTTTTTGGTTCTCTCTCGACGTTTAGGGTAAGTGGACACCCACGACTCTTCTTGTTTGCTTATTTCAGGTATAAAACCGAGTGAGAGTCGGTTTGTTATTGTTTTCGTGGAACTAAAAAGTAAAAATGTTTTGTTTAAGGTTCTTGTGATAAAATGGATTAAACATGGGTTAAAAATGTTTTGAAACGTTTGTAAAACGCTCGTGTGGGCCTCACCCCCCTCCTCGACAGTTGACTCAGTCAACTCGCCGAGTCAACTCGGTTGACTCGGTGAGTATTTGATGTTTGATAGTATTCAGTTGTGGTCTTGAGATTTTGGATGGATTCGGATTTAGTTTTCTGCCCGTTTACCTTGTTCGGGTCTCGGCAGCCTTGGCTAGCCAAGCCGTGACTCATGGTGAGTCATGGCGAGGCATGGGTTTGGTTAGGTACGGGTCCCGGTCAAATCCTACTTCTTTTACTTGTGTTGGGACTCATTTTAATTACGGGTCAAAGTGGTAAAAACTGCACGTTAGTATCGTTTGGATTTGATAAAGTTAAGAATAGAAGAGTGGCATTGTTTTGCTAAATATTGAAAATGTGTTAAACTATTTAGACTAAAATAACTAATCTGAAAAATGGTACTGTCGGTTAATGAAAATCTAACGTAACTTAATCGTTCAATACTTGGATCATTGTTACGTTTCGATAACTCGTGGTTGACACTTGCTATTGGACTCTACGTATAATGGACTTATATCGGACTATTTGGACTCGAGACGGAGGTGACAACTAGACTCTACTCGTATGGACCAAAAATATCATACTAAACAAATCACGAGTTATAAAACCGACAACTATTTAGTAATCTAAAATTTGAACATATAATAAAACCATTTGGTTAAGTTACTATTAAGATGAGTTAGATTAATAATTAAGAACACATGGTTAATTATAGGCCGGTCATGACATACTATTTTAGAAATCACTTTTATTAGGTCTATCGAATTGAAAACATTGTATAAACGGATGCAACATGCCGAGATTTATTAAACCTCTTAACCATATACTTTCACTTGTACAACCTTTATTATTCGACTTATAAATCCAACCTTGTCGATATTTATAAGCTTTTATAAACTTATGCACTTATTTAATAATCTTTTATTCTTATACAACTCGACAAGAGCTTAGACTTATGTTTTATTAAATAATAAAACCTTTATTAGGGCTTTTCTATTAAACTTAATTGACTTTTCTAAAATTATCTAGGATTACCATGTAATTGCCTAAGACTCTACCAATTACCTACTTATTACTTACGTGCTAATTGATATTTACATGTTTAATCTCTTTTATATGTTTTGTCGCTTTGGCGTGTATTCTTGAGTCTTAGTCAACTTATTGACTATTCCTCATAATATATTGGGATATATATTGTGTCTTGGTATGAGTTATGTTTGGCGTGAGTTAAAAACCTTTGGGGTGAGTTACATTTTGGTATACTTTTGGCGTGAATTGGATGTCGAGTCTTGATTTCTTACTACCACACGAAACGTTAACACCAAACTTTTCTTTCGAGAACGACACTAAACTTTTTATAAGATATCGATACTAAAAATCCACGAAAACTAAAACATCTATCTTTAGAAAACCTCTTTACTTTACGATACGTATACTGAGATGAACCATATACTAGTAGGTTGTACGATGACGTGCCTTCGCGCCTTGTATTCTTGACATCGTTGTGCGTTGATAGCTTGTGATAATGTTGTGTCACATTTCTGTATACTAGTCGTGCTAGTATCAATCCTTGCATTGCTTCGGACTAAGGTGAGTTCATAGCCCCACTTTTACTCTATTAACTGTTTTATAAACTCCTTGGGGGAGAATACATGCTACTACTGCTTTTATGATCACAATTGCTTGAAAACTGTTTGCTGTACTCTTGATATTATGACTCTGCCTAAGTGGTTTGCCAAAAGTCCCCTACATCATGAACCGTTAATCACTTGCGAGTGAACGCAAATATCGTGGATAGTACTATGGGAATTGACGACCCGACTCGGTTATCGGAAATAACCGGGCGCACTATATTTGGTATCTCTATGTAATTGGCTATTACATCTCGGAGGGCAATTTTATTTACTTACACCAAGAATTTAGGTGTATGCGCTAGTTTGGTGTCATGAGCTTAGTGCAATAATATCAACTATCTTTTATGGGCGATAACAACGTAGTCCATGGCTTATCTTAAACTTGAAAATCTTGTG
This sequence comes from Chrysanthemum lavandulifolium, assembly GCA_022545495.1. Classification (NCBI taxonomy): domain Eukaryota; kingdom Viridiplantae; phylum Streptophyta; class Magnoliopsida; order Asterales; family Asteraceae; genus Chrysanthemum; species Chrysanthemum lavandulifolium. The sequence goes on along the minus strand of CM040244.1, from coordinate 259,484,543 downwards.
ATCAACTCGCTTATTTACTAAACCTATGAATTCACTCAACCATTGTGTTGACTTTTTAGCATGTATTTTCGGGATGAAAAGGCGATAGCTAACTCGAGGCGCTTGGGCATTGGCATGGCATGGTCATAGATGACTCGATTTACAAATGGGACCACATTTTATTAATGGGCCATTTTCATAACAAATCAACCTTTGTAAACTCTAGTTTACTTCAATAAATGAAATCTTTTACGAAAAAGCTATTATTTTTCACTTTGTGTTATGATCCAATTGAGTAGCATCCCAAAACCTTTTCTTCCGCTGCAAACCATTTTGGGGTGTTACTGGGCAAACACGTTGATAATACACCATGATTAGGTAAACTACAATACTAACCTTGAGACAAATGAGGAAAATGGCACTTTGGTTGCGACATCAGACTGTTAGGGACATAAGAAGTCAGATCAATTTCTACAGCCATCTGTTTGGTTTTTGTATTGACATTATCTTGTACCGAAAACAGAAAAATGTGAGAAGCCTGCACATAGAGACATAGCAAGAGTAAATGATATTGTCGCTGAAGATGTTCCGTAAAACAACCTCGATCCACGGTCATTAGTCATCACCGGTGTTGAAATTCCATTGGACAATTAGCGTGCAAAGGTCATCCCCATCACGATGCCCATACATGCATCATCATTTGCGACTACATATCAAGAACCAAGCGTTAGAAAGCGTATGTTAAAAGTATGGGTAAAAACAAAATCGAGTACCTAAATAACAAATTACCGAAAGCTTTGCCCGATAATTTGGCCACTACTTTTGCCTCTTTAGAGCTTGTCCTCAATCTGACCTTATTTTAAATCGCCTTTCTCTTTGAGCCTATGTTAATACATTCACCCAAAGGCGTCTCTTACCACCACCATTATGGAAGTAAAGTATCACGTCACAAACTAAACCGCATCTTATAAAATGCTAATAGCGGATAATGAAGAATAACACTTGAATCATTAGTGTGTTGTTGGTTTGGCCCAAAAAGCTAGCAGATGGTAGATATTATTGATTATGGATAGCAACTACAACATAAATGGTAGCTACTAGATGGGTTTTACAAATGGCCTCTGTAATAAGCAGATAGCACATTTGTAAAAAATATACACTTAACACATCGCAAAGATGCCATGGTTATATGTTATGTTGACTTTCTGATTGCACTCAAGAAAAGAAATACCTTCGATTATCGAACTCGAAGAGGACCCATGGTTATTGGCGTTGATATCCAATCGATTCGCGACATTTTGTTTTGCATCTTTCCGCTTGCCCACTTTCTACTACTTCACGACCGTCTCTCTCGATTTCCCTAACCTACATTCCATTATACAAAACCTGAAATGTCCAAAAACATATTTCAAACGACCTAAACCACTTGTCCCACACTGAAAATTGCAACAAAAGCGTTTGTCATCATAAGATTTTTAAATATATATATAACTAATAATCATATAACCATAATATGAAGAAAAAAACACCAACTTTACCAATCTGTCTCAAATTCCTCAAGTTTGTAACAAAATTTGGATATAAACGAAAACTATATTACACTAAATAAAAAGTCACCCAAATCCACAGGCTCAAGCGTCTGAAGCTTATCCTCCACATCAACTTATTCACCCTCGTAACTCCGAACCTCAAAAAAAATCACACCTGCAAAAGCAAAATCCCATATATCGAAAAGGAGGCGATGTAGTTAGGGACTTTCATTGGAAATACTCACCCATGGATGTGAACACTTACTTCTGTAACGCCTCATGACTGATGACATCTCACCACATCAAAATCCTACAATACCCAAACAAAACTATTAACAATAGCTTCAAATCATCTAACCTCACCAAATCAATATCAACATCTTTAAAATCCTTTAACTCCAAAAGATATTTATAAAAAAAAGCCAACCCCAAAATCATAAGTAAACCCTTAGTTTCATCTTCTTCTTTTTTCACAAATCATCCAAAACCCATAATAATCAGAGTACATACCTTTTGGGTATGTGTGTTTTTGTCTATGTGGATCTGTAGAAGAACCTCTGATCCTGTTCTTTATTATTTGTTGTTGTATCTCCGATCATGTTGTTGTTGTTGTTGTACCTCCCACTTCCTTCGAGAGTGTTATCCTGTGTTCTTCTAGGTTCTAGGTTCTTCTTGATTTGCATCTTTTACAAAAACCAACGGGCGGGCTAGCAGGCATTGGGTTGGCTGAAATGGCTGAAATGGGCCAGGTTATTAGACGTTGGAATATGGCATGTGAAATGACGTCGTTTAGGTGGAAGGAATAGCAGCTGAAATGACGTCGTTTTAAATCTCTTTTAATATATATAGTAATTATATGGGTCATTTGGAATTGGCCTATCTATTAGACCATAAATATGACCCAAACTTGATTGTGAGTGTGCGTCCATTATAAGGTTTTCAGATGTAATTGCATTAAAAATTTGTATCAATAATACAAGGGTTTTCACTATATAACATGGTATCCGAGCACGTCGATCCTCTGACCTAGTCTGCCTAGAGTCGACGCCTCTATGTGAAGACATTAAGAGTAAAATGGTCACAAATACACACAATAGTACCAATTCAAAAGATTGGTGTCAAAATTAAATTAAAAAAAAAAAAAAAAAAAAAAAATTGATACATACAATGACAAAAAGTGACAAACATAATTTTTTTTCGTGGCATTAACCCTATAATAATTTACTTTGTTATTGTTTTGCGAGATAAAGCCATCGGCTATTATGTGAAAACCAACGTTAAAAAGGCTGCAAAGCCGTAAAGCGCCATGAGCGTGAGGCGCTGGTTATGGCGATAATGTATCGTGCCATGCGCCACGCCTTATAGCATATGTTTTTGTAATCTCGATATATATGAATTATGATATAAATATATAAATATTTTCATCTTTGTCTTGCCGTCTTATATCACGCCCTATAAGCATAAGTTTCCGCTGGCCGTAAAGCGTGAGGCGATGTAAATCTTAAGCCGTCTGCCATACCAGCTATTTATAACCTTGGTGAAAACATATAAAACCCAATTAAAGTTTGTTTCATTGAAGTTCATAAACTTGATTTCCACATACCACCTATTCGACGAATGTCACATAGAGTTTCAATAAAATATTTTCAGTTGTTTGGTTTTCACTGAATGAAACTGCCTATATATTGTTTAGCTAAACAGTTTACATAATTTTTTCATCTTGAGCACATTATTGTTTTGAGAGAAGGGGTTCGATGAAATATTTTCATCTTAGTACATTATTGGTTTGTTATTTGCTTATGTTAGTATTAATTACTGTTAATTAGAATATTAATTTTGCTTAATCTTATCTCAAACACCCCCTAATAAGCAATCTTTTACTTTTTCTTCATAAGAGGTGTTTGGATAAGCTTTTTTTAGGGGCTTAATAGCTTTTTGAAGGTGTTCCGATAAACTTATTTCCATGAGCGCATGTATTCTTCTATGGGTGAAAATAAGCTATTAAGCATTAGGTTCTCAATCATGCATTGTGAGACTAATTTTACTACCTTTAATGTTGTTGTTCTTCGATAATGTGAAAGGTACCCATATTTTGTTTCATTTGGGTGTTTAGTGATGACATTTATATGTTCTTATCTTCATACTTTGGACTTTTGGTTGCTAAAAATGATACATCTTTGTGTAATTTCCTACTTTCGCTTTGATTGCTGAATGTTTGTCGTGCAGGTAGTATTAATGGATGAATAGGACATTGACCCAAATGATCAAAATTCAGTTCTTGAACATCTAGACAACGTGGTAAGCTATTTTCGCTCATGAAGATTCAGCATATAGGTATGTTGTTATGGTGTTGTATGTGGTATTCTTGCTGACTGTAAATGGCTTTAGGTGAGCGTTCTTATAGAAAAGTGAAGCGAAACAATCAAAAAAACTATTAAGTTGTTGCTGTGAGTGGCGGGGATTGTGCAAGTATCCCGTAATCAATAAATTAAATCGGGAAATATGGCAAGTAATATGGTGTAGAGTCCTAAAAATTGGTTATGATCAAGTTTAGAGATGTTTCTAAAACGACAAGGTTGGAAACAATATGAAAAATATATGATGCATGAAGATTTTTATAAAAACAGTTCTTTAAATCCTTGTTTTTTTATGGCGTATGGGTGTGTAGGATTAAGGGGGTGTTTGATTTAACTTTTTTTTTTGTGCAACGGTGAAAATATATTATCTCAAGAAAACAAGATAGTACATGATAAGCATCCAAATCATTGCTAGAGACATACCACAACAGCTGACAATTGGTTTTGGTTTAACTTATTTAGTTGGTGAATGAATTGAAGTTGTTTTGGGGTATGCTAATCAATTGGTGCTGTCAATTGGTTTTGGTTTTGGTTTTGGGCTATGCGTAATCAATCGGTTTCGGAGAGGTTGTAGTACTAATGCACATCTACTTATAATATTCAGAACAATGTCCACGAAGAGCATGAAATGATGGTTAAAGATTGGGATCTTCGTTTGGAATATATGCTTAAGGAAATGGTCAATGTCTATATTACATTTTTAGTTGCTGGATCTTAGTTTTGCTCTCATTTTCTTAACCAGGGGCGTCAAAGAACCTGACTCTTACGAAATGGGATAAGTTTTGGAACATCAACAAGAAAATAATTGATCCCATTTATCCTCGCCATGCTGCAATTGTTAAAGATGGTCATGTATTATTGACTTTGTCGAATGGCCACGAGACTCCGTTTGTGCGTAAGATCCCAAAGCTTTAGATGATGTTGTGGCCATATCATCTAATCTGGAAATTACATTAATGGATTAGAGAAATGCAAGTGTGAAAATAGTTAAAAGGGAGTTCTGCATCCCAAAGGATTTTTTTAGACCCGCCGAACTCAAACTTATGTGGTTACCTGAGATTAATGAACTTGCTTTACTAACGTTTTCAACCATTTTCAATCATTTCTTGTTTTGTAGCTCTGTTATGTATCCAACTTGGGAGGCCTTGTTATTTAGCTTCTTGCGCTCATTGATTTGAACACACAAGCCTTACTTTGGATTTTGAGAATATCTTATATAAATTTGATTACCTTTGCTTAGAATTATTCGTGCATATTATCCTATAATTATGCTTTGTTTGTTTTCCCCCATTCTACAAAGTGTATTCTCAATGCATAAATTTTTATCCAATTTCAAAACTTGCTTTTACTTCAGGTGTTGAACACGGGTCCTTAGCTAGTATAACTGATAAAGTATAGCTCACCCTCACACTATAGTGTACCAACAGGGAATAACCACAAAACAAACATTAAAGCGGGAATGAAATATCTCAACAAGCTGGTGACAATGGTTGTTATACAAGATACAAGACAACATATGGGTATATAACATATAACAATCTGATTACAAAGTCTTAAAGATCAAATATAGTTTCAATCATTAACATAACTGGCTAATATTAATAATTCTAGGTAAAAACAAAACTCCATTAAACATAGTTCAGAAACAACAAGCTTCAGCCGTATGCTCGCACATCCTACTTGAGAGAATTAGCGACAAACTGAAAATGGTAAAAGAATAATATTTGGATAAGCTGGTACAAAACTAGCATCGCACAATTAATAACAGCTCATGCATAATCATCATAGGTACGGCGTAAATCCAATCATAACAAGATTAATTAGCTAAAAACACTGATTCGTTAACTAAAATGATTATGGTTTATAAATGAAACTTGAATACCTTGTTACCTGTGACAGTGTGTGATCTGATCAGGTTGGTGGTGCATTAGCGGAAGTAGGTTGGTGGTGCATTAGCGGAAGCATGTGGGGTTGTCTTATTAGAGCAGCGTGTTTGCGGTCGATGGGATGGGCCGTTCTAATAAGACTGGCCAAACCTCATGGCGAGGGCCCAAGGCATTAATCATTCCTTTTCTCGCTAAAAGTAAATTTCAATAATAATATTGTAATAAAAGTAAATCAAACCACACATAATCATGGGGATAGGCCCACTACTATGAGGTGTTAGCAGTCCAAGAGGATGAGACGCGTTACAATAAGCGGCCGTGGGTTGTCTTATTAGAACAGTGTTCGGAGTCGATGGGATAGACCCCGTTCTAATAGTACAACCCTTGGGTTATACTATTAAAACGAGGTATCCCTCGATCGCAAACACCTCGTAAGCGAGGTTCCATTCCGTACTGTACCATTGTTTTTTAATTTAATTGTGTATAGTTTAATTTGTGTAGTGTTTTTATATGTAGTAGTCTGACGGTTCATTCCGTACTATTGTTTTTTTATTTAATTGTGTATAGTTTAATTTGTGTAGTGTTTTTATATGTAGAGATTTATTTGTGTATTGTTTAGTTTAATTAAACAATAACAATAAAATATTTTATAAACTTTTTACGTTACTTTTTTATAAACTATTTTAAAAAATTATAAACCCGTTCAATAGAAGAGCCCTGAGTTGTCTTATTAGAGCGGGTGTTCTCAAGTCGATAGGATGAGCTCGTTACAATAGTCAACCCTTGGGTTATCTATTAATACGTGTTATCCCCTGACCGCAAACACCTCGTGGCGAGGTTCCATTCGTCTTGTACCATTGTTTTTTTTATTTAATTGTGTATAGTTTAATTTGTGTAGTGTTTTTATATGTAGAGTATTTATTTGTGTATTGTTTCCATTTAATTAAACAATAACAATAAAATATTTTATAAACTTTTTTTGCGTTACTTTTTATAAACTTTTTTTATAAATTTTTTATAAACTTTTATTATAATATGTATAATGTATTTATTTGTGTGGTATATTTAATTTGTGTAGTGTTTTTATATGAGAGTATTTATTTGTGTATTGTTTCCATTTAATTAAACAATAACAATAAAATATTTTATAAACTTTTATTACGTTACTTTTTATAAACTTTTATTATAATTTTTATAAACTTTTATAAACTTTTTAAAACTTTTTATAAATTTTATTATAAACTTTTTAAATTTTTATAAACATTTTTATAAATTTTAATAAAAAGTTTATAAAAATTTATAAAAAAGTTTAAAAATATTTATTAAAAATTTTATAAAAAGTTTATAAAAATTTATAAAAGTAACGTAAAATAAATATCATATAAAAACACTACACAATTAAAAACACTACACATATAAAAAACACTACACAAATAAATACACTATAAATATACCTAAACACTACACAATTAAATTAAAAAAAATAAAAATTGGTACAGCCGCATGTGGGAGAGGGAGGACAAAGGGAGGATAAAGTACCCCTAAAACACTAGAGAGGGTTACTCTAAAATATATAGCCGTCAAAATAACCCCACCCATAATCATATATCCTTTTTGTATAAATAAACCCATCGCCCCGTGTCACTCTTGATGAGAATGAGACTGTAGGTGCCCCATCTAAGCTCGTATTATATGGACTTTCATATATACTTATCATACCCGGTTCATTCAACATCTTATGTTATGTTTGTTTTACTATTTTTACTTTTTAGACCTAGGTGGCTCGTACAGTAGTTATTGCACCACCACCACCCATCCCAAGTCACAAAAATCCACTTATATCACACTCTCCCATTTATAAATTTACTAATAGAATTTTGACATGAGTAAAGAAAACATAATACAATTTGACTAGCCTCATACTATGATTAAACCTAGTGTCATCAAAAATTTATTATTTAGAAAAGAAAAAAAATACCACAGATGTATTTATTATTATTTAAACTATCTAATAAACAAGTTTTCACAGATTAGCTTTTATTTAAAGTTTTCGAAATATAAAATCTAACGAAACTGCTGGGAACAAAACATGAAAACTTGTGCAAAATGTATTAAACTATAGTAGATCTAATGCAAAAATGAAGAAGACAAGAGTGAAAATAACAAGTTTACAACTACTAGATTATAAAACGAAAATAATGAAATGATTAAAAAGATAAACAAACTCTGACTTCTAGTATTGATTCGCCGAACTTTTAGGGTTTTTGTTTTGTTTTCTTACAAAGGGAGGAGGAGAGACCGAGAGAGTGAGTGAGAGAGCGAATGAGAATATGAGATAGATAGATATATCAGTACCATTTAGGGTTAGGGTTAGGCTTCTTTGGGCTTGTTGGGCTTCGTGAGAACAAATACTTAGCACATCTAAAAGTGTAGATTTCCTACTTATAATGTTGTGAAGTGGTGAGCAAAGCTCTTTTATTACTACTTAGTAGAATCTTCGTGTGATCTTGCCATGGATCATTATAATAAAATTTATTGGCGATGAATATATTTTAATTTTATGTTTTCGTTCTACAACTCTATAAATTGTAAGAATTTTATATTTGAGTAATTTTAACAACGCTTTGATCTTTTAAGTTGCGTAGGTTGTGATTTTATACTCGTGTTTTAAGTGTTTGGGTTATTGGTTTTAATAATAGATTGTTAGTAGCTTGATTAGATTGTATCACGTGATAAAATGGTTGTGCTTTTGAGTAAAACACCAATATCACCAACCTAAACCCATCATAAATTTTAAGATTCAACCACCCAACCCAATATCCGAACCTAAATTTACATACCAAACCAACATACAAACCTAAAAATTTCCAAACCAACAAAACCATTTCATCTCTTATTTCCCCAGATTTTCCTCACCCTAACGCTCAGTTCTCGAGTTGAAATGGAAGAGGAAAGTAAAGGAAGCGGAAAGTTTTTGTGTTCTGAGTCGTTTTAAAGGAGGAAGGAAATGGAAAAAAAATAAGGAGGAAGATTTGTTAAGTAAATCTTCCTCCCACTTTTGGAGAAAGGAAAGGAAGCGGAACCATATGTTGTATAAAGACTAATATACCCTTTTAAAACATTTGACATTAACAATTAAAGGCATATATGTAATTTGACAAAGTTATTTTCCTTTTCCTCTCACTCAAAACACGATTATGATTCTTTCATTTTCCTTTCCTCTATCTCGAGAACATGACAAGCTAGACTTACTTTCTTTTCCTTTCCTATTCTTTTCTCATTAATACAAATAAACCGTAAAACGTTTATTAATATTTTGCGATCTCTTTGTGTTTTGTTGATAACATATATAATGTTGTCTTAAGTATAATTATAAGGATACATGTTATTTTTGTAAAGCATTTACATATAATCTTTTAAATACAAAATGTGGTAACAAAAGCATTTGTTGTAATAGTTAATTAGGATGGGTAAAAATCACAACCTATGGATCTTAACCCATACCCAAAGACTTGATACAATGTATACTAGATACATTGAATCTAAAGAAACCCACGGACCAACCCATAACCCATGACCCATAACCAAAACCCGTGGGCAAAGAGAGCGTTCCACGGATCCCAAACTTTGTCTTGCTTGGATCCCAAGTGGAAGGATCCGTGGGATCCGTGAGAACAATGAAGAAAATTTGCCTATAAATAGAGAGCCATTTCTTCATTCTAACTCACCCTCTTCTTACTAAATCTCATACACTCTCGTTCTCTTCTAACATATAGATCACTAGATCTAGAGTTGTTCTTCTTTTCTTTCTATTTGTGATCCTCATATAGGTCCTTCTAAAGGCGAGATCACGAGCATTCTAAAGTCATCCAAGCGAGGGTCCTTGATTGATTTGTCCTCCAAAGATTTCAGAGCGAAGATCTTGTATTTGATATTTCACATATTTGTTGTGTAATAGTTGTGTTGGTTTGGTCCACCGTGCTACGGACTCGGTATCAGCTTTGTCTGGGAAAAGTGTAAACAACGTTGTGAAACTTCCAGCAGTGAAGGAGTTTGTTGACATAGTGCTTGAACTCTCGAGTAGGTGACTCGGGAGTGAGTAAGCCCAGGAAGGTGTCCTTGTAAGCGAACCACTATAAATCGGTTGTGTCATTTCTATTCCTTATCTTTATTTATTTGCTTGCATTATCATTAGATCTATCGTTCTCAACATCCATACGATTTCACATAATATCGAATCTAAAGTTTTGAAATCAACTTAAAATCGGCAAAACTATTCAACACCCCTACTAGTTTTCCACAATTGGCATCAAGAGCTAAGTTTATAAAAGTTTTAAAATAAAATTGTATTTTAAAAACTTTTCGATCACTATGGGTTCGAAAATTATAAGGAAGGGCAATCTATGCAACGACCACCACTACTTGAAACTAATGGTTTTATATATTGGAAAAATAGGTTCAAACATATGTGAAGTCTAAAGATATTGATCTTTGGTACATTATTGTTGAAGGTGATTTTGAGGCTACCTCAAATGATGATAAAGGAAATTTAGTTCACATACCTCATGATAAACTAAATGATGAATGATAAGGTTTTAAAAGGTACCATTTTGAGGGGTCGTTTAAGTCCTTATTTGATCACTTTTGTATCCGTTATTGCTTAATATCGTTCCTTTTCACTTTTAGGTCTCGTGAAGGCAAAATGTCGGAATGGCACTTATTTGGACGAAAAGGCGCGAATATATGAAGAAAATGGCCAAAGTCGAATCGAGGCACTCACGATTCGCGGAAGTTAGAAGGCGGCGTCGGTGCTATTAGCGGCCGTCCCAAGATTTCAGCGGGCCGTAACCCAAAAACTTGTATTTTCAGCGACGACGTCCAATGGTAAAAGAGTAGGTCGTCGCTACTCGCACGCCTAGATGCAATCCAGACGACGCCGAAGTCAAGAGACGGCGTCGCGGACATAAGGTGGCCGCCGCAAGGTTAACGTGGCGAAGACAAAACCCCAATGGCGGCGACACGACGCGTCACTAAACATAAGGTGGCCGCCGTCATAATTGTAATCTTATATATAGAATCCAATTTTTCGGTCTTTGTGTGGAGAGTCTTTGGGTAAAACCTAAAACCGAACCTAAGGTGTCTTGTACAAGATTTTAGGGTTTTAAACCCTATCTTACATCAAGATAAGTCTTTACTTCATTAATTCAATTATGTCTTTGATTATTTGTGTGTATGCTTGCATGTTCTCCATGTCAAACTAATTTATTTGTGTGTTTGCTTAGAAGTATGAAACTTAATTATTGAATATTAATTGGTTGTTTCTTATCTTAGTTGATTAATGATCTAGTAATGCGATAGGTCATTCATTGTGTACTAATGCTTGATTCATCTTTGTGAACCTTAGAATATAATTACCTCGAGTAGTTGTAGGCTAAACCATCCAAAGAGCGCTTTAGAGTAGGAGTTTATAATCCTAGTGGGTTTGTAGACAAGACCTTTGGTAAGTTCAAAGAGTTGGGAGAAACGATACCCTACAACTTTAGACTCACAACGCAACTAGGAATAAGACGTGACACTCAACCATCAATAGAGATAATTAAGAGTAATACAACTTAAGTAAACACATCTTTAAACTATCACACGAGCACACATTAATTAGACATAGACTCCCACAACCTTAGTTTAGATAATTAGATAATAGTAGAGTAATCGGTGAAATACCAACCCCCAAATCCAATACCGAGATTCCTACCTTTCCATTTTCATAAAACATAAAAGATAAAAATAATCTTCCTCAACCTTAACCTTAGCGTAGTAACTCCTTACTAGCATTCCTATTCCCAGAGAACGATATCAATACCGTGGCTTACCCTAATTACTACACTACAACGATTAGGTTCACCGCTTAGGGTGTTATAAAACTTGCTCGAAGAAAAGGAAGTTTCCTTGACCCGAACGACGCGTGTAGCGTTATCAATGAAATGAAGAAAAGCTTTCTAAAAATAGTGAAGCAAAATGGTTTTATATAATGCTTTACCGAAAAGGAATTCAAAGAATTTCTATACTTAAAACCTCTAAAGAAATTTGGAATTCTTTAGTTGTAACTCATCAAGGCAACCAACAAGTTAAAAATAATAAAATTGATTTATTTGTTCAACAATATGAACAATTTTCAATATCGGACGAGAAACTATAGATCATTCATTTGCTAACTTTAATACTATTATTACATATTTACAAGCACTTGATGAATCCTTTTCTAGCCGTAACCATGTTAGAGATATCTAAGGGCACTTCCATCAGTGGAGATCCAAGTGACGGCAATCGAAGAGTCAAAAGATTTGACAATCCTCACTTCGATGAACTCATAGCAACCTAAAAGTCTACGAGCTTGTTCTTGCTAAAGATTCCGAAGCCTCAAAGGTGAAAGAGAAACACAAATCTCTTGCCCTTAAAGCCAAAAGGCTTCGAGCGATGAGGAGAACTCATCTTCTAGTAGTGACGAAAGAGTACGCTATGCGGTGAGGACTTTAAAAGTTCTTTAGAAGAAAGGGTGATACGCCAAACAACCGCTTGACGATAAGAAAGGCTTTCGGAAAAGCAAAGAGGACGAAAGCCAAAGGATGATCGTACTTGTTTTAAATGTGGGGACCCAAACCACTTTATTAGTAAGTGTCCCAAACGGATGATCAAAAGGCATTCATGAGCGCACGCTGGGAATGAGCGACGAGGAGGACGAAGAAATTTGTCTCATGGCAAATGACGGTATGTCACGAATACTATAGTAGTTCATCACTTGATGACGACTCATTGCATAATGAATATGATAAACTATGCAATATTAGCTTAAACTAATTAACAAAACAAGCTTTTAAAGAGTCAAAACTAACGCTTAGATAAAGAAGTCATAGAATTAAAAGCAAAACTAAAACGCTTGGAAAAGGGTAAAATAGCAAGTGGTGAATGTGAACTTTGTGTTCAACTTCAAACACTAGTTGATCATTTAGATTCTAAAATTGCTAGAATAAGTACAAATACCTTAGATACAATACTCGATGGTGTTAAAACCGCAACAACCAAAAGGGTCTAGGTATACAACAACTTGATCCATCAACTAGTGAAAGTAAAGAAAAAAAATTTGTTAAAGAATTAGAAAACCACCACCGTTGTGGCGGATCCCATGATCCCCAAAAGGGAACCGCTAGTGTACAAACCGATCCGTGGATCCATTGTGACAACTAGTGGTAATAACATAGCCTCATCTTCTAGAACCGAGTTCGTTATCGTAAATAGGAAGAAACCAACTCATGTCACCACTAGACATCCACCTCAAAAATTAATCCTACTTTGCAAGAAACAAAGCACCATCTTTTCTAAAACATAATGCATCTAGGAGACCTAATAACATTTATCCAAGAAGTAACCATCAAATGGGATGGAACCCTAATATGCAAAACAGTTTCTCTTTTCAAAACTTTGCTCCATGGAATGCATACTCATCCTATCCATACATGTCTAACATGAATGGAATTTTAACACTAATGGACCCATGAATAAATGGGACCAAACTTTGAGTTTATTATTGTTTTAGGTGTGCTTAAAGGCCTACCTAGACCCCATGAATGGGTCAAGGATAAGCGGGTGCACGAGGCACACGACCGCAATAGGATCTATTCTCCACATATGAATCAGTAAATGGAGGTAATGTGGTGTTTGGAAATAGCAAAAGTAGAATCATCGGTAAAGGTACGGTTTCTAACAAATCTCTAACCATTAACGATGTGTGTCACGTAGAAAACCTAAACTTTAATCTCTTAAGTATAGGACAAATATGTGATAAAAGTGCAATGTACTTTTTACCAAACCTAGTAAGATACTTAAAAATGGCATGACCATAGGAAGAGGAATTAGGAAACATGGAGTCTATGTCATTAAAATCGGTAATGAACCTAAAGACAACTATGTCTTACCTCTATGGATGATACTTGACCTTATGGCATCAAGATTGGGTCACGCCAACATGCGACTTCTTCAATCGCTATCATCCAAAGATCTAATAAGAGATCTACCTAAGTAAAAATATGAACATCATTTTGTGATGCTTGTAATATAGGAAAACAAGCTCATTCGAGTCATAAAGCTAAAACATGGTGTCCACAACTAGGTGTATAGAATTACTACATATGGATTTATTTGGTCCATCCGCTATCCAAAGTTATGGAGGCAACTACTATACTTTGGTAATAGCGGATGACTCTCTAGGTATACTTGGACAAAATTTTTAAAGAACAAAACGAAACCTTTAACTATTTTGAAATATTAAGCAAAGATCCAAAGACAACTAGGAAAACCCATAGTGTCTATTAGGGCGGATCATGGTAGAATTCGATAATGAAGTGCACCGAGCTTTTTGTGGCGCTAATGGTATTACTCACAACTTCTGGCCCACGCACTCCACAATCGAATGGGGTAGTAGAAAGAAAGAATAGAACCCTTCAAGAAATGAGTAGAACCATGCTTAACGAACAATCCATACCTCAAAATTTTTGTGTAATGTCATTGATACTTCAACGCATATACTCAATCGAGTCTTAATTAGACCAATCTTAGGTAAAACTCCATATGAGTTACTCCGAGGCAAAAGCCTACTTTAAATCATTTTAGAGTCTTTGGAAGCAAATGCTTCATTCTTAACACTAAAGATTACCTTACAAAATTTGATCCTAAATCAACCAAGGTATCTTTCTAGGTTACTCGCCAAATAGCAAAGCTTACGTCATATTAAACAAAGAAACAATGAAGGTAGAAGAGTCATTAAACATAAATATTGATGAAAGTCCACCCAAACCCTCTCCACCTCTTGTCGATGACGAGATCATAGAAAGTGAAGCTATTGTAATTAAGAAAAAGATAAATGAAGAAGAAGAACCTTCAATTAGTGAAATCACAAACATTAAAGAATCCAAAGATCACCCCGTAGATAAGGTCATAGGAAAGCTAAACGAACGAACATTAAGATCTCAAGTTCAAAATCAAAATAACTTATTTTGTTTTGTTTCAACTATAAAACCTAAGAACACACAAGAAGCCATAAAAGATGAAAGTTGGGTAATGGCTATGCAAGAAGAATTAAATCAATTTGTTTCTAATGATGTTTGGACACTTGTCCCTCCACCTAGTAATCAAACCATAATAGGAACAAATGGGTGTATAAAACAAATTAGATGCAAACGGAGTAGTATCTAGGAACAAGGCTAGACTCGTTGCCCAAGGGTATAACCAACAAGAAAAAATAGACTTTGATGAGACCTATGCCCCGTGGCTAGATTAGAGTCTATAAGAATACTTCTTGCGTATGCTTGTGCTAATGATCTAAAGCTTTATCAAATGGATGTCAAAAGCGCTTTTCTAAATGGTCTTATTAATGAAGAAGTATATGTAGCTCAACCTCAAGGGCTTCATCGATTTTGAAAACCCAAACACGTCTATAAATTAAAGAAAGCCCTTTATGGTCTTAAACAAGCTCCAAAAGCTTGGTATGATAGACTCAAGTCCTTTTTAATTAAGCACAACTATACCATGGGTTAGTTGACAACACACTTTTACTAAGAAAAGGAGTCACACATAATCATAGTACAAATATCGTAGATGATATTATATTCGGATCCACTTGTCAAGACATGTGTGATGATTTCTAAAATCATGCATGACGAGTTCGAGATGAGTATGATGGGAGAACTTAGTTTCTTTCTTGGTCTACAAATTAAACAAGTAGAAGATGGTATCTTCTTCAATCAATCTAAATACATCAAGGAGATGCTAAAGAAATTTGGTCTAGAAGAGTCGAAACCAATTAGGACACCCGTGTCATCCGACACCAAACTCACAAAAGACGAAGACGAGGCGAATCCGTAGATAATACTAAATATCGGCATGATAGGTAGTCTTCTACCTCATGGCAAGTAGGTCTGATATCATGTTTAGTGTCTGCTATGTGCTAGGTTTCAAGAAAACCCAAAACTTCACACCTAGAAGCCGTAAAAGAATTTTTAGATACATTATGGTACAACACAATTAGGATTATGGTATCCTAAGGCACAGTGTAGAAACAATTGTATATGCGATTCGACCATGCAGGGATTACGTTGATAGAAAAGTACAAGTGGGTGTGTACTTTCATGGGATGTTGTTTAACATCATGGTTTTCTAAGAAACAAACGGCTCTAGCAATATCAACAACCCGAGCCGAGATGCGTCTCCACGCAAGAAGCATGCCAACAAGCACTATGGATGAAACAAGCGTTAGTAGACTACGACATTCATCCGAGCGACATAGCCATTCTATGTGACAACAAAGGTGCCATCGACTTAAGCAAGAATCCGTATTGCATTCTCGCACCAAGCATATAGAGATTCGTCATCACTTCAAGAGACAATGTTCAAAAGGGAACATTTCTATTGAGAATGTAGCATCCGAAGATAACATAGCCGACGCCCTCACCAAACCGTTGAAGCGGAACAATTCAACCTACTTCGCCTTGGTCTTGGTTTAATGGAACACACGTCGTAATTTATTTTGACTCTACAAGGTATGTAAACACTAGCCTTCTTCCTCTAAGTCTAGGATCTCTATTTCACGCACAACTCACAAACAATACGGAATTTTCAAACCCAAAGACAAGTTTTTTTTACTTATAGCCTTCCTACTTTTTATATACACATTTTCAAAGAAAATCTACTTTCACAATGTTTTCTAAAAGGATGATACCTTCCCAGATCAATTTCACAAAAGCAATTTCTCACGCCTGGGACAAATCGCTTTTTCATTATTAATACAAAGTAAAAACCCGCTTTCTTTGGATCTCATGTCTTTTGAATGCTAAAGGGACACATAACTAATATGTGTTTTCGGCACATTCATTTAAGCTACAATGAATTAGAGCATTGACAACACAAGATTACGACTTATGTACTAAACATGTGTTTTCGGTTATCTCAATAGGATACTTTTTATACTTCTAGTTTAGTTTTTATTTCTTTTTAGGGTCGAGATAACCACAACTCCAAATAGTTTGCATATAGGCACACATAGGCAAAAATATTTCCAAAAGGAGAATTTTGGACTTCACGAACACTTGCATCCACGGATCCCAAATTTCATGCTCGGACGGATCCTCGAGGAAGGATCCGTGGGATCCGTGTATACTGTAAGTTTTCAACTTCTATTTTTGTCACTTTGGATGTAAAATCCACATTTGCTTCATTTTGGGAGTATGTGATGAGTCTCTAAATACTCATCATTTTTGTACTATCTAAACTGCAAAATCATCTCGAAACACTTTCGTAAACACATCAAATGATCAAATTATCACAAATCGTTGTTTTATGTGTTTTAAATGCAAAATATCAAAATCGGATGAAAACGTAAAAATTTGCAAAATTGCGCTTTAGTCCCCAAGTTTCTAAAATTGTCAAAAATGTCCCCGAGCACATAATTTCAAAAGTAAAGTCATCAAAGGTCCTTTTAAAATCATAACTTGTCAAATTTAGTCCTTGGTGAAAAATATCAAAGTTTGAGAAAATGGCAAAATGGTCCTTCAAGTTTGAAAATTGGCGATTAGCCTTGGAAAATTGCAAATGGCAATTTTGGTCCTTATACTTTTGAACTTGTCATTTTCAACCCTTGGAACAAGTTTGATGAATTGGCGATATGGTCCTTGTATTTTCGAAAATGGCAACATTAGTCCTTGTTTATTAAGCTTAAACCATTAGACCTTGTCATTTTACCAATTTTGGACCTCGCTTAACCTCTTTCGACCGCCACAACCCAATTTGGACCCCTGCTTATTAATATCCAACGACCCTTCTTGGTCAAACACTCCAACCTTGGCGCTTTTTTCCTTCTTCCCAACTTCCTCGAAATTCCTCCATCTCCATCCCCACACACCCTTGTCCCCCACCTCAACACAAATACAAGATACATTTAATGATCCTCACCCACATACTCAACCATAGCCACTGTCAAAATGCCACTTTCCGCCAAAATGCATCTAATGGCTATAATGAGCCCAAGTGATCCAAGGGTCAAAAATCTAAGTGGGAAATAATCAGAGCAAGTGGAAAAGACTTTGAAGATATAAAAGTGAAGAGAGAAGCGGCTTCAAGGGTAGTTAGTTTAGTTTTTGTTAAAATGTATGTCGATTTAAACTTGTAATGTCTTAAATAGTTGTCATTTGTATTTTCAAGCTTAATTTGTATCAATCTCAAGTATTCCAACAGTAGTTCAACTTAATTCAAACATCAATTCAAGTTAATGTTATAAGTCCACATTTTATGTCTACTGTTGAAGTTTTCATTTTCAAAATCATATGTCAAAGCTCTCAGTAGCTCAACTTTAAGTTTCTATAAGCTTATATAAGCTTGTTACATCATTTTACAAGCTTGTCTTCAAGTCTCATGCACTTTTGGAGTTTGGTCAATATTAGTCAACTGGTAAGTATTCTTGGTTCAGAAATGGAATGGGATGAAGCAGAGGTTGATATGGGGTGTATTAGATTAGGTTAGAGCATTTTTAGGTTTGGTTTTAAGTCGCACACCACCGGATAAAAAGTAGTATTTGTCTACTTTTTATTTTCAAGCCAAATTGCATATTTTGCTCTGTATGAATATCTGTGGTTACAAGTGTTTTTATGTGTTTAATTAGTTGTAATAATGTGTTAAGCTCGGTTTGGTCATTAGTACAAGATGGAACAAGAGTTAGGTCGCTTAAATCACAATCATCGCTTAAAGGTGTGTTTGATTTGTTTGTAATCTCGTGTTCGTGGTGGTTCAATGTTCAACTCTTCTTGTTTTAAGTATATTTAGCTCTAAATAACTCATATTGGTTTAAGTTTGTGCTTGCAAAAAGCTGAAAGTCAAAACTCCATTTCATTTGTTTTTGCAGCTTTACTGTTGAAGCTTTTGTAAATCCAAATACTTGTTTTGTGTTCCAAACTCATAAACAAAGCTTGACATAGCTTCATTTTATCTATAAACATCATTATCAGGCAAGCATTTGGGATCAAAAGTCGCTTTAGTCAAACATCACATCTATTTTCAAAAGTCAAAAGTCCCCAATATCGCCCTGCCTCATGATCTTGCGAGACTGCCCACAAGCTCATAAGAGCTTGTGGGTGGCTCATTTTGGTTTATATGTACTTTACTAGGTCTATTAGAGATTGCAATACTTAGTTTTAGGTTTCGCTTATTCAATGGCTTATTTTTAAGTCGGAAGATTGACTCAAGAGCCTCAGTAGGTAATTAAGCTACACACTTTGACGGATCTTTCAGAGCTTGCACAAAGCTCATTTGAGCTCCCTAGGTCTCAGAACTTGGTCTATAAGCTCTCACCCGGGTCTAGTGTTAGTTCCAATTAGTGCTTTTCGGTTTGACTTATTTTGAGTTCCGCAGTGGCTTAAAGTAGGTACCCCTTTTCCTGTTTTAATTATTGGATCATTTCATCAACTGAGTAAACTGCTATTCCGTAGGTTATAAGCATTTGAGATTTGTTCCATTTAGTTCTTTTAGTATTTCATACCTTCGCTTTTGTATTGGTGCTTGTGGGTTCCATTTTGCTTATTAAAATGCTTATTTCAATAAGCACTTTCTCATCGCTTGCTTATTCTTCCACACATGCACCTGTTTTCTAATTTTCTTAGCTTCCTAATATTGTTTTAGACTTTTCCTGAAATTTTCATATTTTTCTAAGTTGTTTTGCTATTTTTCTTGATTTTAATTAGTTTTAAGCATTTTAAATAGCATTTAATACAAAAAATTAAGAAAAGCTTCAAAAAATATTTTTCAATTTTCTTAAGTTTAGATAAATGTAAAAGCTTAAAAGTATTTTTCCCTATTTTCTCCTTTTATTTGGTATTTTTAATAATTTAAATTAGTTTTAAATAGTTTTAAATTAATAATAAATACATAAAAGTCTAAAAAATATATTTTCAGTTTTAAAATTAGTTTTATCATATTTTAGATTTTTCTAAATCTTAATTTTATTTTTCTAGTCTTATTTCATATTTTCTTGCATTTTAGGTTATTATTTATTAGTTAAAAATAATTTTTAATTAATAATAATTAATTAATTAGTTATAAAATAATTTTCTTTTCTATAAATTTTCTTTATCATTAGGATTGTAAAATGTATTTTTCATATTTTTAGGATTTATATTGTATAAGTTTCACTTTTATTTTGTACGCTACGTTATTTTTATTTAAACGTAAGTTTTAAGTTTTAAGTTTTAAACGCTCATCACTTTAAAAATAGTGATAGCGTTTATTTAATATCTTTTATCTTTTAATTTTCTTAATTTGCATTTAAGTCGCTTTTATTTATAATCTTTTCAAGAGTGTAATTATCCTATCAAACCTTTCTCGATCGCTATCATTAGTGATCATTCTATCGTCTGAATCGGTGTTTAACACACCATTGAGTCTCCGTGGGACATAACGACCCGGAATCCACTATATCCCCTGAATTCTCGATCTTCATTGTATTTGTGTTCCGAAATTGCTTAAGTCTGTTTGACTGACGGCTTCTACAGATCAAGATGTTATTTAATGCTTGTGTTCTCATGATCACATGCCTTGAATTCATATCTAATCATTAGATTTTAATCCACATTTTGGGTCAAGCATTCATTACAATGTGTTGGTTTTTCTATATATAACTCCCAAAATGCTTGCATACTCCATCTCCTTCTCACAAACACACTTCATCATGTCATCCAAAACCCTTTGGGAGAAACATCTAGTACAAACAATCATGATATCCAAACCTTTGTACTTCCATCATCCAAAATACCACAATCAAATGCTAGGATATACGCATGCGGATTAGTATCCGATCTTGTTGTTTAGAAAAACTAACCTCAAATGATTCATCCTCAAATAACTCACCACAAGATGCTTCCATTATAGCACCACCTCATCACCAACAAGTACACCAACTTCATCACCACCTAAAATAACTCTTTTGGAACTCCTTAGGACTCCAACAAGATCTACCCAACCTAAAGAAAAGAAATAGTCTTTTCCACACCCCCATCACCAAATACGATTTTCAAGATCTTGAAACATCACCACCTCTAGCTCTCATCACATTACAAGAACATCTAGGTTCTTTTCCACCACCACATACAAACATTCCGGATTTTGATCCATATTTTCCTATTTTCCCACCACAATTTCCGTGATAACTCAAATCAAAACAACCCGAAAACTTCCGCACTCATTACCCACATCATTTACATTGTGAACATTGCCAATCCACTAGGAAATTGCAATAGAAGTTAGGAAGAAATGCGTTTCATACTCAACCTCATCCTTGATTGCATCAATACCATTACTCATCAAAACCTCCATCCATAACCTTATGCAAGCATGGAAGGAATCTCTACTACTATTTTTCACTTTTAGTATTAAAATTTTTTTGTCATTTTCAAGAACAAGTCTTGTTCTTATTTTACATGCTTGTAGGTCGCTTAACTACCACTACAATTTGTCGCTTTATTACAAGGCCTTGTTTACATACCTTGCCTCCCTATCTTGTTTCTAACAACCATAAGATCATTTAAGCATGTTACTAACTTTCTTTTGTAGATTTTTTTCTTCTCTTGACGCCCAAACTGGGGAGCTACCGCGAGGGAGTAAGTAATCGTAAACTACTTTTTCCTATTAAGGGTTAACTTTTGTTTCGACAAAAGGGAGAAAGAAGTAAAACTTAGGAGCTTTCAAAACTTACATATATTCTTAAGTTTTACTCATCATAACATTATATTTTGTCATCAACAAAAGGGGGAGATTGTTAATACAAATAAACCGTAAAACGCTTATTAATATTTCATGCGATCTCTTTGTGTTTTGTTGATAACATATATAATGTTATCTTAAGTATAATTATAAGGATACATGTTATTTTTGTAAAGCATTTACATATAATCTTTTAAATACAAAATGTGGTAACAAAAGCATTTGTTGTAATAGTTAATTAGACGGGTAAAATCACAACCCATGGATCTTAACCCATACCCAAAGAGACTTGATACAATGTATACTTAGATACATTGAATCTAAAGAAACCCATGGACCAAACCCATAACCCAGACCCATAACCAAAAACCCATGGGCAAAGAGGAGTTCCCACTGATCCCTAGCTTTGTGCTAGCTTGATCCCAGTGGAAGGGATCCATGGGATCCGTGAGAACAAATGAGAACTTTGCCTATAAATGAGAGTCATTTCTTCATTCTAACTCACCTCTTCTTACTAAATCTCTCATACACTCTCATTCTCTTCTAACATATAGATCACTAGATCTAGAGAGTTGTTCTTCTTTCTTTCTATTTGTGATCCTCATATAGGTCCTTCTCAAGGCGAGATCACGAGCATTCTACAAGTCATCCAAGCAAGAGGTCCTTGATTGATTTGTCACCCGCAAGATTTCAGAGCTTAAGATCTTGTATTTGATATTTCACATATTTGTTGTGTAATAGTTGTGTTGGTTTGGTCCACCATGCTACTGGACTCGGTATCTAGCTTTGTACCGAAAAAGTGTAAGCAACGCTGTGAAGGCTTCTCCGCCAGTGAAGGAGTTTGTTGACATAGTGCTTGAACTCGAGTAGGCGACTTTGGGATGGAGTAGGCGAGGAAGGTGTCCTTGTAAAACCACTATAAATCGGTTGTGTCATTTCTATTCCTTATCTTTATTTATTTGCTTGCATTATCATTAGATCTATACGCTCAACATTCATATGATTTCACATAATATCGAATCTAAAGTTTTGAAATCAACTTAAAATCAAGAAAACTATTCAACCCCTTCTAGTTTTCCACATTTTCCATTTCCTTCCCTAAAACTCGAGAACTTATCGAAAAGTACACAATAAAACAAACCATTTCATCTCTTACAACACACACACAAAAAAAATCACTCACATCTAACAAAATCTCCACGACCATCTCTCCACCACCGAACCCCACCATCACCGAACCACCATCCCTACCGAACTCTACCACTACCGACACACCCACCACCATCGTAAGCTTCCACCAACGATTATGGCAACCCCACGACCACAAAAGGACCACTACAACCGAGTGGCACAGCCAAGAGCCACCACCACGGGTTTTGAAATTTTTTAGGTATTTTTTAAATAGACCTATATATGTTAATCAAGTTTTGAAGGTTTTTTTTATATACATCTATAGTTTTTATTTGCAGATCTATATATTTTATTTGTAGATCTATAGATTGTTTTTAAAGATCTATGTAATTTAACATTTTTGTTATTTTTTACAGCCACCGTTAAGCGTTTTTTGACGCCGTTATATCGCCGGAAAAGGTTGCCGTTGTTATCGCCGGTGAGTGTTGCTGCAGCCGCCGGAAAATGTTGTTACCATGTCTGAAATGTTTTATTTTAATTTTGATTTTTTTTAAGGTTTGAAATTTTTTTAGATATGTGGTTTTTGTTTTTGTAGATCTCAGTTGTAATATTTTTAGTTTTGATTGTTTTGAAGTTTTATTTTAGTTTTGATTGTTTTTTGAATGTTTTTGTTTTAGATCTGTGGCCAACAACGAACCTCCCATCACCGGACAATAACAAAATGGTAACTTTTTTAGTTATTTATTATTTTTATTTTTGCGATTTATGTATTTTTTTTATGTTTTGATGGTAAATTTGAGTTATAACAGCTTTTGATTCTTTTAGATCGGTTGTTGGCACCTTTGTCGTTGTTGCCGAATCTCCATCACCGTCACGTGAATCTACACTTGTTAGTAGCTTGATTAGATTGTACCATGTGATAAAATGGTTGTGTTTTTGAGTAAAAGGGTGATTTAAGATTAGTATTAGGCTATGTTTGGCGCGGAGCTTTTTCGAGCATTTTGGAGCGATTAGCAATGAGTTTTTTTATTTTTATTGTTCGTTTGATAAAAGAGCGGTGAGCTTTGCTATTTTTTAGGAATACTCATTTTTCCAATGCTTCTTTAAGAAACTGTGAGCGGTGAGCTATACAACTCACAGCTACTGCTCACAGCTCACTGCAACTTTTACCAAACACACCCTTAATTGCATATGTTTAATATAAATGGTTGCGCATAAATTAATTGTACATAAAGCATTAATATATATATTTGCTTAAATTTTGTATTTGCTTAAATGGTGTACATCATGATTAGAGACATGTACTCTTTTGTGAAGGGGTGTTTTAAGTTTTGTATTAATTGTATTTTGATTTGTATTTTTATTTGTGCTTTAAGTATTGTAACTAATGTTTTGTAAATTGTATTTGCTTAAAATTTATATATGGAAATCTTAAAATAATTAATATGAGAGAAGCATCCTCTATTATAAGATAGTAAGATATATATGATTTGGGGACACAAACGGTGACCATGTACGCCGCTTAGGGTCATTGGGTTACGGCCACCCTTTTATGCTTTTTTTGAGCCCAAAAATATTTCTTGCCCTGTTATCTTGGCCCGATCCACAAAGACCGTTGTCGCCTTTCTCTTATGATAACAACGGAGTGTCAGATACGTGACACCCTGCTTCTTTCTTAGCCGATCACACCTTTAGTAATAGGTAATTGATGTCTTTGGCTAATTAGTGGATGTCACAAGAAGCGGGGTTGATGGTTGGTTGGTTACTGTGGCTCGTGGATACGATTGAACCCTAATTGGGTTTCCGACACCGGATATTATTTTGAGCTAATTTTGGTCTCTTCGTGGTTGGTCGGAGGTACCATGGTATGTTTAAGGTGATGTTTCTTTGTTGAAAACTAAGTGTTTTCGTTATTTCAATCCGGTACTGTTTTTTGTGGGTTAAGTTTTATTTGTTGTGAAATAAGCTAAAGCGAGGTCGGGTAACGATATGTTTGGTAGTTCTACTTTAAATATGTCGCTGTTATATAAGCCGGCTATAACGACATGTTTAATTGAAACTATTTTGCTTATATATTTAATTGGTTGGCAGGTATAAAAAGCAAAAGAAATTATGAATCTCATGGTACTCGGCAAAGATATGGTTTCTGTGTGTTGATGATTGGTGGTTTTTGGCTACGCACCCACCTGCCTTTGGTAGTTGCTGACCATAGACCATCTTTGGTGATGGTATTTGTTGCTTACGAGTGTTGCCATAGTAAAGAAAAAATGATATGTCTTTGATGAAATCAACAATGGTTCGATACGCAGAAGCAAGGTTGTAACCGTCCGACATCATTTTTTTTATCAAATCAAAAGACTCGCCTCGTATGTATGCGCTTGTGTTATTGCAAACGATGACATTTTTGTCGATTTGATATTGGGATATATGAGGATGACGAGTCTAGGGGTGAGAGGATTAAAGATGAGGTCGTCCGGATCTTGGCGCTGCAACTTATTAAAGTTGCGACCATGGCGACGATTCTCTCGACCTCATCGCTTCGCTTCTACTAATTTGACTAAAGTGGTGAACGTCCGGCGCCATGGGCAAATCACTAGATTTGCACCATTGCGGATGTTTTAGCTTTTTTTATTCCCACCCTATCTCGACCCTTTATAGACACTTTTGTCCGAATATGTATCCCAATATCATTTTGGTACACCTTCCTCTATATGGCATAAATTCGCCAACGGGTGCATATCCTTTTATCGGATGCGTGTGATTCGCTTCAATCGTGGGAATGTCATGGAACTTGGTTATTTTAGCAACATATACGAGGTTTGTGGTTGCGAATCATAGTTTCTTGGTATCTGCAAGTGATTTCATACGATGCTATAAATTGTGGTAATAAATATGTTCAAAAATGTGGTCACAAGTCGCATATAAGATGTGATCATAGTCACCGATTTTACATTTTGTTGGTTTCCATCCGTGGCGTGTTTGGAATCCTTTTATCCGTGCTATGTTACATATGTTTCGCAACCTGCTACAAAACGGGTCCGCGAGATGTCGTTTAAGACTAATCGCTTTGTATCCTCAAACTATATACATAGTAATTTGCATGTTGCTAAGGCGATGATGATAATTTTGTACATTTACATTCTTTCGACGGCCGCTCCTTGGCGGGCAACCGTAATTGTCGTTATGCAGCCATGATGTGCGATTAATGTCGATTCTATATGTACATATACGAGCCTCATTTTTGTTGGGTCGCTATATAAACGCCGTGATTAGAACCACGGAACATGAAAGATAAAATGTCCACGGAAGATTGTCATCACCGATTTCACCATGTGTTAGTTTTTTTCACTACCGTGTTGTTTTAGGTATGAATGAAGGGACAAAAGCAGTTGTAGCAGTGTCATAAAAAGTGACAAACAAAACATTCCACTGCTCGAGGTTGTTCAATCATACTTTACATATTCTATGCCCGCTATTCACGTTGTATTAACCTTCATATTGTATAATTTCCGAGGTATATACGAACCAAATCACAATGTATATGACATTTGAGTGGAATCCACTAACAAGACGCATATAATTGCATACATCGAGCCTCACTGCTCACGCCGCTCATTAAAGGTAGGTTAATTTATACATTCAAGGACTATGATATTGTTGAATCGTGAATATTACATGCCTTATTTCCTTTTAGATAGTATCCGGTTCGTGGTTTACGTAACACTCGTTGTATTCGTGATTGTTGTTATTGTAGGTATAATCTGCAGTACATCCGTGTTGTACTAATTTATTGGAAACACAAGCCCTGATGTTGAAATGTTCGAGCTTGCTTCACTATTAGTTTTTTCTCAGACAAATATAACCCAAAAGGAAGTTGTCGCCTTGGTAGTAAACGGTTCTCACGTGTAGCTAAACATATATACTGTACCTTCATT
This sequence comes from Chrysanthemum lavandulifolium, assembly GCA_022545495.1. Taxonomy (NCBI): domain Eukaryota; kingdom Viridiplantae; phylum Streptophyta; class Magnoliopsida; order Asterales; family Asteraceae; genus Chrysanthemum; species Chrysanthemum lavandulifolium. The sequence continues at coordinate 259,457,934 of CM040244.1, read as the reverse complement.
CTTTATGTTTGTGAAATTGTGGATGGATATGTTTCTTTTATTAAGGGGTGTTACAAATTGCTTATAAAAGCAACAGATTTGTCCTTTGATGCAAAATTAGCTTCAGAAAGAGTGTTTGGGATTGGTGTTTATATGATAAATTAACATTGAAATGAGATTGTTTGGGATTTCATATTCTATTATGCACATCGGAGTATATTGGTATGAATATGTGTTTAATTGTCATATGTTTTACTCTTTAGATGGAACTTTTCATGTGGACTTACATATCACTGCCTTACAAAGGTAAACAAAATTAGTCCTTTTCGTTTTTATCCTTACTCATAGCTCCTTATTAGTTTTAAGTCAGTGGGTATGTTTTATTCCAGGTTAAAGATGGTTGCTTTATGGGATTTTAATGAACGTTACCCCTACAATTGTATTGGGTTTGCTTCATGAAGTTGCGAATAGCGACAACAACAACAACTCACTGGCGAAAGCAAGGAGCTAACGATCAACTTTGTATGCTCAGAGGTAACTTTTCCGTCAAAAGTTATATTTTAACGTCAGCAATACAACGCTTGAAATGATCCGCCAGATTTAACTTCATCTTATTGGCTCATTCGTTTAACAACGATATTAATATTTATAGAAGCGTACGAAAAAACCCACGTCGAGTGGAGACCCACCAAAAAACACACAACTTCTGCTGCATACAACCGTGATTTCATCAAAAAGGTTCTTTACTGGGATTAGGTTGTTACTGATAAAGTGATAAGAGAATTGTTTCAATTATGCGGCCGACGCCTGCACCTATATGGCAACCTAATGCCTGGAGGTACGCATTTAAACACTTTGCTTTGTATATCACACTAAATTATGTTCCACCGATATTTAAATGGCTAGCTTAAACCGATTCTTTCAACCATTATAACTAGCTAAAATTAACGACTGACTATTACAGAATTGTCAATGTAATACACTACTTATGAGCGGTGGTGCACGGTCATGAATTGTGTGATCGTATATGTACGCACGATACCAACTTTCTTTTTACTCACGTTCGCGTTGTTTGTGTTCCCTGATTCTTCTCCTTCTTTATTAGTTATCCAGGCCCACCATCAGATTATTCATACAGTCTTTTTCATGATTCATTCAGTTGATGTCGCTTCTACAATGGTTTTCCCAGAAATCCACCGAAACGGTGGTAAAGATGATATCGATTCTCCAGCTCAGAGACGGGTATACTCAGTTGAGAAGGTGCACATGTGACACCTGCTATTGGCGCACAACACAGGAATTCGGCGAGTGCTCGACCCAATAGCACGGTTCCACGGTGAGGCAGGCGTACACGCACCCGAGCAGGTACAATTGTTGCCTATTCATTATTAGCACTTACGTGGTTTGTTCTTTGACTAGATTCATACTATTTGATTTGGCCTCATTGCAGGAGCTATGGGCACGTACGTGTCTTTAGGCCCACGCAACAGGATTTGTGGACATTGTAGTTACCTGAGTTTACATATACGACATTGTGATATGTGTGCATAAACATCCTGCTGCCAAACATGCGCCCCGGCAACTACTAGGTACAAATTCCAGGTTTTAGCACTTTTTTTGTGTGTTGTTCGTACATTTTTTGGAGATACTTCGTGCATAATTTCCCGCCGCCAAACGGATATACCGATAAATATCAAGTGCCCCGCCGCAACGCGGCAGTTTCGGGGCAATCATTGTTGTATTAAGTCGTAATCTTTTTATTTTTAATTAATGTAATATTATTTTTTTAATGTAATACAAGAAAGTAGTCAAACTACTAATGTAATGACGCTAGTTCTAAAGCACTTTAGATAGAGAGTGATGTGTTGACCAAAAAAGTAGCACTTACAATTGTACTAAAAAATAGAACCGACATTGCCTCAACAACAATGCAAGCCACCATACTTGCCAACATCGTAAGGAGAAATTGAATAACAACTCGAAAAAAATATACTTTACAAAAAGTCAAATATAAAGAGACAACTTTGTGATATGATTGTCCTAAAGATTTCCAAACATCCCAAAGACTCAGTTCAAGTATGTCCATGACCTGAAAAAGATTGAAACTTTTATGTCATGCTACACCATTGGAAATCTAGGCTAACCATAAACGAGCATTTGCGATGTCGCAAGCAAAAAGTTTTAGATCAGAACTCAAAAGAATGTAAAAGTCACCTTGTTGGCCCTTGTAGTAAACATACGGAATTCCGTTACATCCATTCAATGTGCTTTTGCGTTAAAAACAAATATTCAATGTGCTTTTGCGTTAAAAATAAATATACAAATTAGATCATAAAAACACTAACCAGAAATACTATAAGATGAATTTATAAATTGTAACATATTGGATTTTATAAACACACTAAACAATAAGATCAAATAGGCGTATAAGATGTTTTAGAGAGAGAGAAAGTGGGATATTCTAGAAAGAGAAACTTGTAGAATGTTAGATTCCCAAATGAACATCCAACCCTCTACCTTGCAAGGTAGAGGGTATTTATAGGTTACAAACTAAACGACCTCCTGACGGCCTGTGGATTAGGTATACAATGGGTAAAGACCCGTCCTTCCTCCATGGTGTTGCACTAAACTAACTAAGAAACTACTTAATAATGTACATAACGACAAATCTACGAACTGACTAAGGCTAGATAACATTTAGGGTGACCGACTCTTTGACTTATGGAATTTCCAATCCTAACAATCTCCCCATGGAGGTCACCCTATAAATTACATTGTAAAACATAGCGCTCTAATAAATCTTCGCCTAGAGCACGTGACTTTCTTCAACAAAGTATTCAAACTAAGTGCATTTGTGGAGATAATCATCATTGAACAACTGTAATGAATAAATCGTGGAGGTTGAAAGTCCGATCCACCTATGACAACCTTTGAGCATTATAAGAGATCATCGACCATAGTAAAGCTCAAAGATCATACATTGAAGTGTTGCCGCATATGAAAAGTTGACACGATGGACCGACATGCTCACATTCGGATTATGAAATCTTCTCATCGAGTAGCGGAAGCTTTCGCTGATTCATGATATTGGCGCAGCAGTAGCGTAAGCATGGAGTGAAAATATCATAGTCATCGAGGCACTAATCATGATTTCTTTTGAGATGAATGTGTTAAGTGAGCATGCGGCTATGGATTGACCGCATCATTCGATCGCTTGCAAACGTAGCCGCACTGCATAAAACATTTAGCAAAAAGCGCATCTAAAGTGTCTTTGGTCACTTCGTTGAATTGAGGTACACGGCCCACGGTTCCCGCTGATCAAGACAAGTATCGCTTGTGATCGGTATAATTCAAGAATTTCCTTGATAGGGTTTCGCAATGCTCTAGTCGTTCTCAAACCGAACGCCTCAAAGAAGACAACACGGATGAGTGAACCAAATGAATAGAGATTCACCGATTGATGAAAAGAGATTTGAAAACAATCGTGTATTGCTCAATAGAAATTGTTTTGCAATACAACGAAGGTTTTAGTGAGAATCAATTATCAATCATAAACACCTTTTGATTTGAAATATTAGTACACGGTCGAAGTGCTAAAGAAAAGAGTTTTTAGCACAACGATCGGTTTTCAAAGGTATCCGTCGATCCATAACTCGAACGTGATTGATTCAAAAGATTGAATCGCCCATTGTTTCGCTCAGGTTGTCACATGGTTGATCTATTGAATAGATCTCACATGCCACCTACCAGAGCTTGTTTGATGTTGGCTCCGTAGGCTTTCCATCTTCATTGTGAATATGTATGCATATCACTCGGATGTTCCGCAATACCACAAGGATAATGCGAGGACTCAAGATATAATCTCTCTTCCACATTTTGTGAAGCGAGAGTCTTCATTGAAAGTGTCCTAATGAGATTTATTGATGATCTCGTGGCTCTAGACTCAATTTGTGCATATTTGGATCCTCAGATCGGAGACTAGGGAGAGGGTCTCCTTCTTCAATATCAACAATCTCTAAGAGAAAGTCGATAGATAATGTCTGTTCCCGTGAGAATGAAACAATTCATTTTAAGAGGAACTTGAGTGGTTTGGGAAGTTGAAGTGCAAGGTCACCGGGTCCATGACGCCTTGTATTCAATACCGATGTTACCTTGGTAACCACCAAGAGCAAATGAATTGAACCCGGTTTACGCCTAAGGTTGAATAATTGAGGGCTATTTGTTTCACCCTTTCTCATTCAATTCTTTTTCATTCTTCAACCCCTTCAAGGCTTACCGAGACTTCATAGCTAGAACCTTGTTGGGTTTATTCCAAGATTAGCTCGCACTCATCCGACTCTTTCCATATCTCATTTTTCAATATACATAAGGACTTCTACACTATCTAGTGGATTGTCCTCGGTAGATCCTTCCGTTACGGCGGATCATGGAACAAATACCTAACCTTATCATCCTTATATCACCATACATAAAGTAAAGTTGGTCGGTCTATTTGGTATTGTTCATCCGCCATTGGAACCAAGTGAAAACCATTTGAAAATCAATCCGATACTTGTGATATATTATCAAATCATTTTGTACCGAATTGTTTTGATATTTTAGAACAAGAGCCCCTCAACATGTGCATCAAGTATTTGAAATCGCTTTTGCACACGGAGGCAAGAGAAAGAATTAACTTCTTTGATTACCATTTTCTAAAAATATCAACATCACTTCCTAATCAAATCAAGTAGATAAAGCATTTTGGGGAAGGATGAGGTTTTCATAAGTTTGCTCCCCTCAATATGTGCCTTGAGGTATTGAAAGAGTTTTACACATACAAGAGGGAACCCGCACATTAATCAAATATACCGCCATACGTAAATCAAGTGAAAAACAATCAAAGTACTTTATGATAAAACATGTAAAACTTTCTACCTTGAAGGTTTATTTTCGTTTGAAATGCTCCCACTTGATATATGCTTTGAGATTTGAAAGATAATTTAGCATATATGAGAGAGCGATGTACTTAGAAAAGGTCATCTTATATCATCTTTCATATATATCTCACATTTTCTCCCCGATCAAAATTTCAAACTTTGAGATTTTGGATCTCAAGTGATTTAAATATGTATTAAACAGAGCATTTGTTGGAGAAAATGTATCGGTTTAATAAGATTGAAGTGTATAAGACAGAGGTTCCCTTTTTATACATAAGGAAACCACGACACACAACCTAGCACTATTACATACATTATAGATGTTTATAGACCTGCTCACCACAAAATACACATAAATAGTACAAAACGAAACTACTTCCAAAGATGACTTCACTCGGTTCTCTCAAGTAGTTTGTAATGACCATCACGAAGTCGCTTCCAACAAAACTTTCAAGGTCATGGATGATCATTCGAGTCTTAATTCTTCGCTGATTGCAAAGAATGAAATCTTCACACCTTTTCAAGTCATCATCGCCCGTAATTTTGTTCTGCTCCACGCTTCATATCAATTACGATTTCTTTCACTCTAGAGTTCAACTCTTCTTCAACCATCTTGAGAGTACCATCATCAATTTCTAGAGCTCGCATAATCTCATCAACATACGAGTTCCATACCGCCGTGGAAGAGGACGGCCTGGGGTGTCAAGTACTCGTAGTCGTGACGAAATTCTTGTCCTTTGGTATCCCATTGTGGCCTTGTTAAATTGACTCGAGTCCGTAGCTTTCTATCCTGTCGAAAGTCCTCAACCCATTTTCGGATGACTAAGCCTCTAATCCAAAGAATGACAATGGATAGAGCTTTCTTTTCACGAATCGGTAGGTGTTCAAGGTGTCCTTGAAGATTTAGAAGATAGAGATCTTCAAAGTCATTTGGTAGAGATGTTTAAAGTCGTTTTCTTCAATAATATATTCTTTCAGTGTCCGCTAGGACCACTACGATATATCAACCTTATCACGTAATACCCACGTTAACCAAAGTTATGCGAGAACTCGTGAAACCCAAAACACACAAATACTATGCGATAAAAAGAAAGAAAAGATAAAGATGTTTGGTGACTTGATGATATAAAATCCGTGTATGATGTGAGATAAGATAAACACAAGATGTTGTATATTCAATAAAGAAAACACACACACACACACACTTTACACACCCTCAAATGACCATTTGAGGGTATTTATAGTACAAGAGGCATAAAACCCTAAAGGCTTTAGCTTGGGCTTTTTTGGGCTTTCGTGGACTTGGATTGATTACACTTAATAAAAGGCTAGCTTAACATAACTATTAGCCATTTAGCTTAGCCCAATCCACGAGCCCGCTGACTATTCTATCACGATATCTAACACACGATACAAAGTTCCTAATCGTGAATGACCATCACTTTTAATAAAACTATTATACAATAATCTCCCTAAGGGTGGTCATTCAAATGATGCTCCACTTGATTAGGTCTTTACTTTCCTTGAGCTTGAACTTTGTGTAGAGATATAGAATAGTCTTGATTCTTTGTTCCTTCATGCTTTGTGATCGATAATGTGGTTGTTCCGCCATTGTCAACTTCGTTGGTTAGGTGTCTCCACGCCATTCTCCATTTCTTTCTCCACCATGCTCACACTTCTATTTGTCTTTGGTTACCAATGATGTAGTTCTCGAGTCTTTAAACTTTGTAGATTCTTTGACATTGACGAAGAATCATCTCCTTTGATTATGATGAGAACTTTCATGTGTTGTTGGTATGAGCATGTGGCAAGTCTCGCACGATCCATCCGCCCCGAGCTTCCATAAGAAGAAAACATAAAACAAAGTTAGTAATAAGCGGATTCCGCACTTACAAGTTTGAATTTCGAGGGTGTTAACAAAGATAGTGTGAAAACACGCCTCTAATTCTCACAGAGGCCGCTCTCGAACCGGAGTCCCACAAGTGAGATAACGCGATATACCAAGTACATCTACAGCTCGATGAGTCGCCGAGGTACACCAAGCATCACCCCACGATCAGAGACCGCTTGAGACACACTAAGCGTAATCCACGGAGAATTACCGAAGTGACCGCCGTGGTCGCTTGATGTTGACCCCGGCAGAGTTTCCATTCAATCATCAAGATCACGATGTGAAACTTCTCATAAATGTTCGCAAATTGCTAAGATCTCGTAGGACTCTAGAATATATCACTTGTGTCCTTATTGATGAACAACAAGCGATGTCATGTCAAGTGTTCCTATGAGATCTTTTGATGAATCTCGTGGCTCTAGACTCAATAGTGCATTTTGGTTTTCCCGAGCGGAGACTAGGAGAGGGTCTCCTTCTTCAATACCAACGATCTCTAAGAGAAAGTCAATAGATTATGTAGGGTTCCCAAAGAGAATGAAACAAACCTTTTAAGAGGAATTGAGTGGCTAGAAGGTTTAGTGCAAGCGCCACCGGGTCCATGACGCCTTTGTCTTCAATACCAAGGTCATCTAGTGACAACCAAGAGTGTATGAATTGAACCCGGTTTCGCCCTAAGGTTGAATATGGAGGGCTATTTCTTTTCACCCTTTTCATTACATTTCTTTTAATTCTTCAACCCTTCTTTCTCCTTTCTCACATTACTCCTTTTTCAATCATTCCTAAGGACTTCTAATACTAACTATTTGTGATGTCCTTGGTAGATCCTCCGGCTCAAGCGGATCATAGGACTAATTTCCTATCCTTAGTCACCTTATAACTCCATGACCGTCCTATTGTTGCCATAAAACCATTTTTCTTGAAAATCTCTCGAGTGTTTATGATAGAAAACATGTTTGAAACACTCCGTGAGTTTTATATTTTCGTAAACACTCCCTTCACATGTGCTTATAAGTTTTGACAAAAATCGCATATAGAGGGTAGAGTTCGCACTTTTGAATTGATCGACTTTAAATGAACAAGACCGATTCGAGACACGCTTACATCACTAGAGAACTAGCTTGAAATTATTACCCGTCCCGGTCAAGTCCATAGAAAGTTTCTCGAGATGGTACATGATTGCTCGTCAATTCATTGGTTCCGTCTCGAGTCGAGCTCATTTTGAGATTCAAACAACGATTTTGATCACATTTTAATCACGCCTCCTCCCTCAAAAATAGCATATTCGTGATATTTTGATATCAACGGATTAAACAACATTTTAGAATCTTTTGGGAGACAAACGGATTTGATTTAAGCATGAATTTGGAACATTTTGTTTTATACTCCCCTTTAATAAAGCATAATCAATTAAAGGGTTTTAGAGGAGTTATCTTGAGCACAAAATATTTTGAAAGATTTTGAAAATCTTTTGAACAATCTTGAAAAGGTGCTCAAGATGATGATGATTTCTCACCATTTTTAAATGTAGTGCATCAAGCGCACACCTCATTTTTCGATCAAAGCACGAGTTTTGATTTGAAAATAATCAAAAGTCATCATTTCGGTCCGGTTTCGCATCGATGTATACGAAAGCCATTATTGAAGAAATTTTGAGAAACGACATGTTTTAGAAAACATATTAAAGAACTCTCGCCAAGCATCCGTACATGCCCGTATCATTGTTGAATGACATTTCTAGAAACGCATGTAATATCGATTATACAAGAGACATGTCGAGAAGAATATTTTGGATTTTTGATTTTATATTGTTTTTGTATTTTTGAAAGTTTTATATTTTTATATTTTGCTTTTGTTGGTTTTTCAAATTTTGTATTTTGTTTTTCAAAATATTTACAATAAGCTTTTGGAAAATCATTTTCAAGAAGATTCGAGAAGACGCTCTAACTCCTCGTGGGTTAGGTTCAGATTCCAATTCGTCGAACTAAATACTCAAACCTTTCTTTTGGAAGGGCTTTAGTTAATAGATCGGCGAGTTGGTAATCGCCTTCACGAAGAATAATTCAACAAGACACATTTTCGACGCACTTTTGATGAAGTGATAGCGGACTCGATATGCTTAGTCTTTGAGTGATGAACAGATTGCATGATATGGCTATGGCACTTTTCGAGTCACAATACATAGGTATTTTATCGAAAGTAAAGCCATAATCTGTGAGTTGTGTTCTCATCCATAGAACTTGAGCACAACACGCAGATAGAGACACATACTCGCCTTCACGGTTGAAAGTGCAAAGGCAATCTTGTTTCTTTGAAGACCACCACTAACTTTTCACCCAAAATTGTGCTCCTCCGGATGTACTTTTGTCAGAATTTGATCACCGCGTGGTCCGTGATCCGAAAAGGCAATTAGATCAACCGATTCCTTCGGATACCAAAGTCCCATGTGAATGGATGTCTTCGTGCACCGAAGATCCGCTTAACCTCTTTGAGGTGCAGCTCGTAGGCTTTGCTCGAAACCGTGCTAATAAGCAAACAAAGAAATGAATATCCGGTCGACTAGCAAGAAGATACATGAGAGAACCAATCATGTCCGATATTTCTTCGGATCAATAGGTTTCCCAAACAAATCGGCTCCAATTTTTGGTGAAGTTACCATTGGTGTTCCGACCGAATCACAATTGTCCATACCATGATTTTTCAAAATCTCGCTTGTGTATTTAGCTTGATTTATAAAAATTCCACGAGGGACCGATGTATTTGTAAACCAAGAAAGAATTTTAGTTCCCCATCATGGACATTTCAAATTTGCTTTTCATGAGATTTTCAAAATGTTTTGAAAGATTCGGATTAGTGGACCCAAAGATGATGTCGCCCACATAAATCGAACAATCAAAATGTCGTTTTGCATTTTTGTGTAAACAAGGTAGGATCAACTGCTCCTTTGGTGAAATTGTTTTGGATAAGGAAAGAGGATGTCATTATACCACGCCTCGAGCTTGTTTTAAACCATAGATTGCCTTTTGAGTTTGTAGACGAGTCCGGATGTTCCATGTCTATGAAGCCTTCCGGCCGACTCACGACACTTCTTCTTTCGTAGTTCCATTCAAGAACGCGGTCTTAATGTCCATCCGATAAACCGTGATGTTTTTGTGAGTCGATAGGCCAAGAATATCCCGATCGCTTCAAGTCTAGCTACCGCGCGAATGACTCTTCAAAGTCTATCCTTCTTCTTGTCTCGTATCCTTTGGCCACAAGACGAGCTTTGTTGCGAATTACGCTCATTTCTTCATCCCGCTTGTTCTTCCATAACCATTTGAGATCAATGACGCGAACGCCAATTGGTCTTGGAACCATTTCCCAAGAGTCATGTAGACGGTATTGAAGAAGTTCCTCCCGCATTGCTTCTATCCATGCGGATCCGCCATTGCCTCACGAATGTTCTTTGGCTCTAGATTGCTAATTGAGCAAAGGTAAATGCACAAGTCGCAATCGGTGGCAAGTTGACGCCTCGTCCGAATCGCCTTGAAGGTTCACCAATAACTTGTTCAATTGGGTGGTCTTTTGTCCACTTCGTAGTAGAAGGATACCGCTGGTTAAACGATGCGAGTTAGATGGTTCTCGTAAGCTTGAAGAAGATTCACCGATTCCGTAGCAAACGGGTTTTCAAATAAGTCTTCATCTAACGTTGCATCGCTCGGTTTTGGTTTTGCTCATCAACCGCCGGTAGAACGGGTGCAAGAACTTGAGTAGATGTAGATGATGTTGATGGAGTTGGTGCATTGGTTTCACCGCTGTAGATGCATCTTCTGTTGGTGGTGGAGGATGATTTTGAGCGGTGCAATGGAATGATGGTTTGATGCATTTGTCAAGTTCCACCATAGTATTCATCGAACATTAACTCAAGAAATTCTCCCATTCTTGTTCTTTAGGATTGTCAAACGAAGTTGATTGAGCTCTTTGAGGTACGAGTCCCGAATCGATGTGTCCGTAAGTCTGCCGGTTTAGTGCGGGTTCTAGAGCGAGTCTCTCGTAAGCCATTTGTGAAAGTTCACAAACTTCACATTCATCGCTCCATGATCCTCCTTAGCCTTCGTTATACACCCCGAATGCCCTCGAGTTATCTCGAATATCCAATGAAGATTCCAATATCACCTTTGCTTTCGCTTTTCCAAGATCTTCTCTCGTCATTCGTAGGATAGCACAAAGCGCCAAACACGTGAAAGTAAGAGATATCCGTTTTCGTTGTTCACTATTTCATATGGGGTTTTATTGAATCTTGATGGATAAGGATCGGTTCTCGAGTGAAACAAGCAAAGGCAACAAAGATCGCCCCATAGAAATAACGGTGCACTAGAATAGATTAGCATCGTGCGCAGCAGCCCACAAGAGTTCTATTTCTTCTTTCAACTACCCCATTCTCATTGTGGAGTTCTAACAAATGATGTCCGATGAGTAATTCCAACATCTTCAAAATAAGCTCTTAACTCCCGATTAGTGAATTCGTGTCGTTGTCGTCTTCTTACAACCCTTATCGGAGTTTGAAGAAGTACTTGAATACGCTTCAAAAGGTGATGATGATGCCCGGTGCTTCGCCTTTTGATCTCGTAAACTTAACCCATGTATATCTCGAATAATCATCGACGATAACAAGAATATACTTTTTCCCATTAATGCTTTCAACTCTCATTGGGCCACATAAGTCCATGTGCAACATATGCAACTTTGCTTCCGAACTAGGTACGGATTTGGGTTTATATGATGCTCTTTGCTTTTTCCTTGTTCGCATGATGGACATAAGTGATCCTTGGTGTATTTGAACTTTGGAAGTCCGCTGACGATGTTGTCTTTGGCAATTTTGTTGATGGTGTCGAAATTGAGATGGGATAACCTTCTCGTGCCACAACCAGACCGTGTTCCGTATGCTCGTGTCATAAGACATATTGGTGATGAAGAGGCCATTTTGTTGATGTCGATAGCATACAAGTTTGTATCACGATTCCCGCTAAGAGATCGCCATCCAAGTTTCTAACGGCAAGCATTTTTCCTAAAAGCAACCTCTAAATCGCATCACGTAATCGCCTGATCGAAACAAATTGTGTCCCAACCCTTCGACATAGTAAACCCGAGTGATCAAATAATTTCAAAAGGTAGATCTCCATAACCCATGATAGCTGCTACATGATCATTTCCAAACGCACGGTTCCCATGAATTTCCGCATTTAAATTGATCGCCAGCCTTCAGATTCCTGGTCATGTGCTTGGAGCAACCCGAGTCGACGATCCAAAGACAAATTTCGATAACCCGCCAAGAATGTAAAAAGAATATTGTGGAAACCGCTTTGATTTAGGTTCCTTTGGGTTAGAGGTAAAATCCTTATCACACTCGAGAGGTTTTCATGGGAAGTCTCGTTTATCACTCATTGTACCATTCTCGAGTGTGAAAGTTCTACCTGGGTTTCCAAATATCATCCCTAAAGTATACACGTTGGTTCCTGTCAAGAGTGTAAAGCCTAAGTTTTGCAACTAGTCTTCCTACTGCTTAGCGTAATTACTTTTGGGACGTTCTTCTTAACAGCTTATCATTCACATTCTTAGAAACACAATCATCTTGAACATTTAAAGATTTCTTGCAAGTTAAACAAAGAGATTCAACACATTCATTAGACTTAGCAAGTTTCATAGGTTCAAGACATTCAGATGAAATGTCTTTCTTATTCAAAAGTCAGAAATTCCTAGGGTGTTCTTCTACTTTCTTCTCTTTATTCAAGCTACTACTCCTAGAGGCATGCGAGACTCTATTGTTCCTTGTATTGCTCTTAGGCTTTAGTCTCGCTGCCCTAGAGGTGCTTTCTAGTCCCGTAGAAGGTGAGGCACACGATTAGATTCACATTTTTATGAAGGAGGTGGTTTCACTATCCTAGTCTCTTTAGATGTGGAGGCGCACGCATTAGTGGTACTCATCTTAAAAAGGCCAAAGCTAAAACTTTAGGATTCTCAATAACCGCTTTCCTTTATCAACATTTTGTTTAGGCACGATGTGGAGTGACCGGTTTTGATGAAACATTTTTCTCATTGACTTTGGAGGAGGCAAAGAAATGTATATTTTGGTTTTGAAACCGGTTTGAGAACATTTGCTTTCTCCGCAGTCAATGGTTTTGTAATCACAGCTTCCATCGCCTTTCCTTTTGACTTTCCAATGAGCCCTCAAAAGATCATTTTTAGCTTTCATGTCATTGTAGGCACGCCATACGACAATTTGTCATACTTGCATTCCTCGCTTTTTCGATCAAGTTGTTTAAAATATGAGATATTTTCTTTTCAAGTTTCATAAGAGCTTTTTCATATTTTGAAACAATTTCGAGGTCTCATCCTCGAGTCTTTCATGATCTTCAATGTAATATGTTTGCAAAATGATGGACATAATATCGAGTCGTAACATCTTCAAGAGAGAATCATTTAACTTTTCCAAAATGTTAATGTGTTCAACACTTTCATTAGCTTGCTTTACTGTGGATTTATGGTCCTTGACAAAGTCACTGCTTTTTCAAAAGGCTTGTTCAAAATGAATTACCCCGAGTTGATGTTATTCAAATTGAGGGCAATTTGAGTTTCAAAAACTTCTTCTGCTCATTATCAAAACTATTAAACCGTATATTTGTTGTAATGTTGGTTTTAGTTTTAACAGCCTCAAGATCCGCATTCTAGTTTTCACATTTTCCAAAATACTTCTCGCATCACTTGTGTTAAAAGGATTGTTTGAAGACATTTGTTCAATGTTCGAAAGAGATTTGGAGACAACAACCGGTTTTGAAACCGATTTTGAAACCGGTGTTGACACTTTGTTTGAAACACTTTGTGTGGTGGAAAACTTTGATTGTCCTTTTGAGAAACAAAAGGAAGAACATTAATTTGGTTCCATTTGTTATAATCAATCGGTTTGATTTCGGATGTTTTTGTTTCATTTTAGATCTACTCTCCGAGATAGTTCCAACGCTTCAAGAGAATCATGCACAATTATAGGTTCATGCAAAGGTTTTCCATTGTTCAACACATTCCGCTCTTTCCGAGCTTTGAGGAAACAAGGAGGTGAGTTACCAAGAGCCATTTTTTGCAAGTATGAAAATCGGATTTACTTGATTAGAAAGCATCTTGATTGTCTTAGCGGAATGACCCGTTGTAAGAAGTAAATTGTCCAATTTTTGATCGCTTCGCTTTATCCGTAATCTCATCAAGAAGAGAATCTTCTCGCTTTGCAAAATCGCTTATCAACTTCTTCTTCTTTTTCAAGATCGTAATATGTTGCTTTTGTTTTGAAAGTTGGTCATTTAGTTCGTAAATTTCCTTGTTTAAAGATTTGATTTTCAAATTCGATTCACATCAAGTGTGTCATACTTGAGTTGCAAATCTTTTCTCTTAAAATGTAATCTCGATAACCAATTTCTAATTCGACATTTTGTTTGTATGAAATTCATAGGCTTTGGCATGCTCCTTGTAACTCTCAAGCTCGCCGGTCAATTTAGCATTCGCGCCTTAACTTCGCGATTGACCGCTCTAACTTTCTCAACTTCAATGCCACATTGATTGATTAATGATTCAACATAAGCACGTGTTTCCTCATCGCCTCAAGATTTTGTGCCACACGCCTCCACTAGGATCCACATATGGAGTTTCGAGTTCAGATTGCTACAACCCGGATTGTCCATATATGTATCATAAGTAGGTGTCAAGCGCATGTAATTCGCTTTGTCATGAGTAAACACATCAAATATGACATTGTTATAGCATGGATCAATGATTGGTACCTCGACACGGTATTGGCGCCATAGATGGAGGTGAGTCCGACTCGACTCGTCGCACTTAGCTTCCTCAAGATTTGCCATGAAGATGCAGTCAGATTAATTTCTCGAGGTCTTCCAAATCATCCATAATAGCCATAAAGTCATGTTCCTCAAGACTCAACCGAATCCAACCGCTTCCTTTTGTACCAACAGATGTCAAGATACTCAAGATCGTTTTGTGCGGCTTAGTAGGACAATTCCTTGCCATGTGACCCATTCCTTGACAGCTATAACACTTAACTGACACCCGATTCACATTTCCATGATTCCCAACGATCGAGCCGCAACATTCCGATTCGATTACCCATCGCTTATTCCCAACATTCTGCCTCATCTGACACTCGATTCGAACCGCTGACACCCATGCGAAATCCAAGAGATATCCTCGCCGATTCCCAATAACTCCAACCATTTGTCCTTGATTACCCATATTCACACCCTACCGTGCAATTTGCCTGCTATGTAGTGTTTGATGATATCCTTTGGTTGTTGTTAGTAGGTGTGGAATAGCGACCTTTGATTACTTGACCCAAGAGAGAAATTATTTGGGACATAGGGTCTTCTTGATCGATTCTAGATCGCTGATTCCTTGTTCCCGGTATTGTGGATCCGGATAGAATTGTTGTTGTGGTTGTGGAATGTATTGTCGCAAGTTGTTGTTGTTGGAAGATGATGAAGCTTGTTGTTGTGTATTCACCGGAGTTTGAGTCTTTGCAATGAGTGCCAATGGATCATGATTCTTTGCCAATCTTTCTTTCCTTACTTCATTCGCTTCACTTGGTTTTGTTTCGAAAATCATTCGCTTGATCAAAGTTCACCGATGAAGGTCTTTTGTTTGGTTGACAATAGTGACATATCGTCCCCATTCTTCCGTAGATTATTCAGAACTTGATGTTTTGAACGATAGTTCGGGTGTCGCTTGTTTCGATTAGCTCATTCATCAAAGTGCAAAACCTTCCATAGTAGGATTCAATGGATTCTCCCGTGTAGATGTGAACTTTTCCCATTCGCTAGCAACTTGTTCTCCATGTCTTGATGACCAATTTCGCTCCATGACAAAGTCGCCTAACACGCTCCCACATATCGAAAGCGCTTTCACAACCGCTCACCGCAAAGAAAGATGTCTATTGGTAAACCCAGCTGGATAATATGAATTGCCATGTCATCTCGCTTCGACTTGTTTCGATCCTCTCAGCAGTATTCGATTCGTATTGAAGACGAGAAGATGGTGTGGTGGGAGGTGTTGCATCGTGATTTCCGTGTTCATTAACTTGTCGAGGCTTGAAGGGTCCATCCCGAATGGATTTAATCATGAGTTTGCCATTAGGTTTGGTCTTGATGTAACGGAGCATTCGACTTGTCCATTGAAGATAACCACCTTTGCCAACATAGAGGTCGGTTTTCGCACCGCCGCATGAATGTCTTGTTGAGTTGCCATTGATGAAGGTATGATCCGATAAAGTTGATGTAGGATCGATTCAACGATAAAGGAGTTGTGGTTGATGAAGATTAAGCTCGCTTGAGGTGTTTCCGAAAGTCGCATCAGAACCTCGGTTCTTAAAAATTTTCGCCAAAATTTGAAATTCACTATAAAAATCAATTCTAAGGTCGTATGAAAATTTTGAGTTATGACAATTTTGACGCCAAATTTGACCCGAAAATTTGAATTTAGGCCCAAAATTTGAATTTTGACCAAAATTTTCACAGCTTAAACCAAAATTTGAATCTCAGTAAAATTGAACGCTTAGTCTCCTCAAAATTTAAATTTTACTCAAGTTTTCCCGCAAAAAACGCTTTTTTTTTTTTTTTTTTTTTTTTTTTGAAAATGAAGAGCTTAGGCGAGAAACACGGGTTACGAGTAGACGAGGCTTAGGCGTAGGATCCGTGCTTATGCGTAGGATCTTATGCGTAGGAAGCTTATGCGAGAGGAACCTTATGCGAGAAACCTTATGCGAGCGTAGGAACCTTAGGCGAGAAACCTTATGCGAGAAACCTTATGCGAGAAAGTATCTTACGCGTAACCTTAAGCTTATGCGAGAAAAAGTTACTCGTAAACCTTACGCGTAATTTTGAAGTTATGCGAGAGTTACTCGTAAGCTTTTAGCTTATGCGTAAACTATGGTTAAGAACCAAAAATCCTTTACACCGCCACAAAGGTAAGAGATATCCACAAGTCGGTGTTCCACACACTTATCCAAGTGAGGAAGCACCGAGTAATGCTTATAGCACGAAGATTCTTCACCAAAAGTTACGAGTAGAAAACTAGGGTTTTGACTTTTGACTTCTACTCGTAAGAAATTTCCAACGATTCAAATGATTTCTTTTACCCGATAGCCTTAAAACACTCGAATAACCCAAAATGTTGACCTTTTTCACCCAAAGTGCATAGAAAAGTTACGAGTAGAAATGACCAATAAACCAAATACGAGCTTAAAATGAAGAAAACACGTAAAGCTTCAAACTTTTGCAAAAACTCAAACTTTAGCACCAAATAAACCTTAAACCACAAGAATCTTGAATTTTGAGTGCAAAATTAAAGCTTTAAGCGTGACAAATATGATAACGAGAGCTTTACGCGTAACCCTTCAAAACAAACACAAACACTCCTAAACCATTGTTAGGCGATTGATACCAATTGTAGGACCACTACGATATATCAACCTTATCACGTAATACCCACGTTAACCAAAGTTATGCGAGAACTCGTGAAACCCAACACAAATACTATGCGATAAAGAAAGAAAAGATAAAGATGTTTGGTGACTTGATGATATAAAATCCGTATGATGTGAGATAAGATAAACACAAGATGTTGTATATTCAATAAAGAAAACACACACACACACACACACTTTACACACCCCTCAAATGACCATTTGAGGGTATTTATAGTACAAGAGGCATAAAACCCTAAAGGCTTTAGCTTGGGCTTTTTTGGGCTTTTCGTGGACTTGGATTGGATTACACTTAATAAAAGGCTAGCTTAACATAACTATTAGCCATTTAGCTTAGCCCAATCCACGAGCCCGCTGACTATTCTATCACGATATCTAACACACGATACAAAGTTCCTAATCGTGAATGACCATCACTTTTAATAAAACTATTAAGGCTAACCACTACTCCTCCAACCGGTGCTCTCACATTATAACTTTCTAGGCTTTCTTTGGATTCCAAGTTGCGAGCAAAGATCATCTTCATCAACAACCTCAATTACCCCGAAACCACAGCTTCTCAATATTATCCTTTTCCACCTCCTTCTTCTTTCTTTTTCGCGCGGGTGGTGCTGTCGGAAGTTTGTGATTTGTCACGTCTTTTTTTTTTGGAAGCTCAGCATATGAAGCCTTTGAAATATTTGAGCCAGAACCAGACTTGGCAGCTTTGGGTTGTGGTTGAGTGGGAGAGACAACAACATCATCAATGGATCTGGAAGCCCTTTTCATGAATAGTTTGAAATGATCCATCTTTTAATATCTTCAAGAAGAAGAGAATCGAGAATTTGCAATCCAAAGACCTCTTTATTGACTCCATCGGAAATATATTTGAGATTGCCCAAGACAAATTCATCCTCAAAGATTATGTAGATCCGATTCAATCTTAGGGTTGAAGTTGTGAATCATTGCAAGTCTTGGATAATAAGCTTCAAAATCTAATGCTAGGAATCATAAGTTTGTTCTGCTTCTTTAGTCCCCGAGCTTTATTCTCAACGCTTGTTCTATCGATATGAATGTGTTCATTGACAAAGGAAAATTCTTCCCAAATACATTCTCGAGACATTCACATTCACACTATCGACGATACCCCATAGGACTTGCAAGATGGGAATTCTCACTTTATCAAACCCCGATGTTTTACCGATAAGCACAAGTTGAGAATCATGTCATTGCTCTCGTGGTTGATACATGTGTCCGTCATGATATCGAAGCCCTTGTAATGCTAGTCCGTACCCCAAACCCATTAGAAAGACTATTAAATCGTCAAGACTAGGTGGAGGTCCAGATCGTATGTTGGGGTTGCAGGAGTTATTCCTAGAGCCTTGCTAAGAATGTCGAATTTATCTCAAATTCCTATTATCCAGCTTTGTAGGAATATTTAGGCATGATTTTGTTCCATTCAAGGGTGTTCCGTAATTGTTGTATGTAAATGGTGGAATTGTGCATTGCTTCGTTAGTGCAATCAAAAAATTTGTGTTTTGAGGATATCAATAGACACTTTGAGGATAGGATTTTGTTGCAACTTTTGTAAATCCACATAACAATTACTTTTTCCAATTTCTGCCCATTGACTTTTAGGAAGGATTTCTTCGTCTGAGAGGACATTGGGTGATGCAGAGGAAGTAATGTTCTCAGCTGAGGTTGTGTTTGCCATTGAAGATCTGAAGATACACATAAGCAACAACAATAATTGAGAGCATGTCAAATTATAGCTGGTTAGTTCAAGCAATCATGAATCCACCCTGGTGACAAACACCGTAAGTAAGAGCATGGATATAGATCCCATAAGTAGATTGAAATAGATTGAGTGGGATAGAAGAGTTTTAAAAACACCGTAAGTAAGAAAATTCTTCCCAAATTGTTAGATTGAGTTTTCAGATTAACGGCCCCATTTGACACAGATTTTGAGAGACAAGTTGGTTATGGATCAAATTTTTTAAAAACATAGTTACTAACAATTAATATCATGAGACAAGATACTATTAAGGAGATGTTATAGCAGGATGTTTGGACCAGTTGTGATACCAAGTTGCCACAGAGAAACCAAGTACAACATGATCAAACAAGGTCGATATAGCAAATTGCTAACAGTATGATTGTCAATACAAGTCGCAACAGGAAAACCTGAGACAAGTTGCTAACATGAAATTAGGCTAGTAAGTTGCCTTAAAAATAGTTTAAATAAACCAAGTCGCCACTAGAAATTTGTGCCATCAAGTCGCTAATTTTGCAGAGGTAAGTTGCTATCAATAGTGATAAGACCAAGTCGCTACATGATTAATATTACTGAGTCGCTAGCTTTAAATGACAAGTCGCCATCAACAGTAATTCTGCTAATCGCTACAAGTAGGTTCACTAAGTCGCTAACTTGACTAACTCGCTAACTTGTAAATACAAGTCGCCATCAACAGTAAAACTGCTAAGTCGCTATAGGTCTGTTCACTAAGTTGCTAACTTGAATGTTTTCAGGAGTAGCAACTCGCCACGAAGAAATAATAGACTAACTCGCTACCAAGAACGTTGTCATAGCAGATGAAGAACACAAGCATATTATTCTTATAATCAACTCAATCCATTCAACACAATCCAACCATTATCGTAAACAAGTTCGGTTATTCCATACACACAACCGTTCAAAACACAATCCAACTCGAATCACACAAGAACGACGCTACATATTCATTAACACATATACTCATAAGGATTTACAACAACCCAAGCATTCAAACTACTCTTAAACCAATAACATACCGCCTCAATTGTTCCATTAAACAACTCCAACAACAAACCTTAACGAGGAAGCAAGAGATGATATTCAAGATCCGTGGAAATCATAAGGAATAAGAGTTAGAAATGCATATATGTTCATGTTTAGAGACAAGAAACAGATCAATATAGTCTTACCACACACAAGTCTCTATGAAGATTCCAGAGAGGAAGAGAAAAACGTGAGGAAGATGACTATATTTTAAGTTTATGAAAAATAAAAACTAAGTCGCTAAGATGTAGAGATAGGTTTAATCAAGAATACCAAGTTGACACATTTAGTCCCTATAGTTTAGTGAGTGGTTAGCAACTCTCTATCCTAGAATCATAATAAGTCGCTAAGACTTTACTCAGCAAGTCTCTAACCACAAATTCACCAAACCAAGTTGCTAAGGCTTTACAAAGTAAGTTACTATCTTATCACGTTATGTATTACAGACTCATTGGTTATATGAACTTATCAGATAGCAAGCTAACATAGATAACATAAAGAGATAAACATAATAAGATAAACAAACTATCATGATGGATAAGCAAACTAACAACCTGCATTTGAGCACAAAACATAACCAGCACAGATATAAACAAGATATCTTGAAAAAATAAATCTCCCCCTCAATCAATGTCAATAAAGACCATTGATTGACTTTAACCCACCCGTTTTAAAAATAAGAATATATCAGTTGTTTGAACTTCATCTATGATCCCGTATCATTATTGAATGACATTTCAAGGACCGTAGATGTTATCGATAACAAGGAATATATCCTTTATTAGATGGAGGAAAATGACTAAAAAAATGAATTTAAAAGAATGAAATGTTTAAACAGTATTAAACTAAAATGTTTAAAGGAATGAAAGGAATAAGATTTTTTTTTAAACATGATTTGTTTACAGATTCATAAAAGCGAGTCCAAATTCAAGATGAATTGGAGTCAAAGTAAGAGGTACATCAATTCTGGCATGCTATAGCTCCTGAATGAGCTATATTCATTTCTGATGGAAACCAAATCATGAAGTTCTGATTGTATTGAGCATTGTACACTAAAAGACGAGAGCACATTGTACTGAAGCACATGTGGATTTCAACTGGATGGGTTAGTGACATGAATAATCTCACTATTTGATGTAACACCGCTTAATATAGACGATCAATATTAGAGATCCTTTTAGGCTCAATATACTTGAAGAGTTTTCCGTGGGCATCCACTTAAGGCAAGATCTAGGTATGTAAGTCCGCTTGATTTCGTGAACTTAAATAATCGCGGTGGGAATCCATTTGAAGCGACCATCGAAGATTTGTATGTGTGCACTTCCTGCTTTGACTATTGGTCCTTTTGAGATTTGTATGTATCTTAGGGATTGATCACCAAATGATGTTTCTTATGAAAACTAGTCATACTTCTAGTATGATTGAACTTTGAGCTTAGAACATTTTCCCGGGTTTGATATTCATCATATCGGAACGAAGCAATGAAGTGATTTGTTTTGCCAAAACAACATTCTCATCAACTTGGGATGCAAGCCTAGATTTCGATGATTTAACTCTTTCGCTTCTAAAGGCATTAGGTTGCTTAACCATCATGCGCTTAGAGTGGTTCGAGCAATTGACTTTCCCAAATTTGATGGTTTTGCAAACTTAGTGTTCATCCTATTTCCAATAGATTTCCTAAGCTCATTTTTAAGGCAACAATATTGAAGCTCTTATCCTGAATTTGGGCTTTGAGATCATCAATGTCTTTCAATAAGATGTTAGATTGATTGATCGACTTGGAATTGGTCTCCTCTAAGTTCTTTCTTAATGACTCATTTTCTCTTAATAGGTTGGAGACACATAGAGCTAGTTCAAGATTTCTAGATTCAAGTGTATCACTTATCTCAAGATACCATATTTCTCGCACATCCGAGAGTAGTAATTTCAGATTGCATATGGTTGAATCTTTGTCCCGAACTGGTTTTAATTGATTACTTTCAAAAATTCTCAAATTCGAAAGTCCCGATTAATACAAGATTTTTTGCATAAAAGCTTTCATACTTTTGTTGTATTTCAATTTCCAATGAAATATAATGTTTTTCAAGAATTGAGTATTTGTTTGAAAGTTCATCATATAACCTTTTTTCAATCATATCATTAGCTTTAATAGTTTTAGATTCATACTCAACCAAGATTGATTTCATAGTTTTATGTTCAGAGTTAGAGTCGTACATTAACATATGAATTACTATGATCGCCATGTACCTTATCACCAAACCTTTTCTCGACTGAGTCTTTGAGATCAAGATGATTGTCTTCATCCTCTTTATTGCAACCGAACTCGCATTCGGTATCATTCATTGGTTCAACTGATCTATTGCATGACCGTCACAATCTTCCCATAGCATCACTGACACCCATTCATTTCATTCACTTTTATCATTCTCTTTAGCGACTTCATTAATGTATATTTCCACATTACCCATAAGTTGAATAAAGGTGTTTCGAACTCATGAATTTCCATTCCAAAGTGTTTCTTGAATGAAATTCCACCATGTCATCATCAAAATCGAGGAATATTCCCTCCTGATAAGTGGTCGAAATTGATTGAAGATTACTTGAAGAGTCGCATTAGATTCATCATTGAGAACTTTTCTTTGGTAATTTGAAACCTCAGTTGTTCTAAGTTTAGTAACACAGTTCTTGTCAAAGTGGGAAAGTCCTGACGAGGGATAACACTGCTTGTTCGATCCATAGTAGTAGATAAAAGTAGTTTGAGATGCTGATAAAGAAGTTGAAAGGGCTCAATGGAGCATTCCATTTGCTTTGCATCATTTGTCAATATTAAGAGTGACTCATCAGAGTTGTTTTGATTAAAAGATGCTGAATCATTTTCTGTAGAGCATTTTGGGAAGCATCCTGTTTCATTATTCTGTGAGGTATCATAGAGTGCAAGTACTTTGGTGATTAAAGGAATGATGATGTAAGACATTGTATTCATGAATGTGTTTATGGTGGGTGGATTTAGTATCCGAACCACCGCTGAACATCCTCGGCACCGAGATTATTGTAGGAACGTTGGTAGACATGATGACAGATTGAACGGGATTTTATAACTCTATGATTAAACCGAGAAATAGATTCTTTCACGGATTTTACTAAATCAAGAGAAAACCGTATTATAGACAGAGTCAGCCAAGTCGCTAAGAAAACCTGAACCAAGTTGCTAAGCACCAAGTCGCTAGTAAAATTTTGAAAGCAAGTCACTAAGCACCAAGTCGCTAAGTTGTCAAGTTGCTAAAGAACAACTCGCTAAGCACCAAATCGCTAGCAAAATTTTGGCAGCAAGTCGCTAAGCACCAAGTCTCTAAGTTGTCAAGTCGCTAAAGAGCAACTCGCTAAGCACCAAATCGCTAACACCAACTCGCTAACAAACTTAAGTACAAGTCGCTAACTTTCACCAAGTCGCTACCCATAGTGGAGACTCCACTAAGTGTATCTTGTTTGTCGGCATTGTCTCAATAGACAAGTCGCTAAGCACCAAGTCGCTACCAAAGTACACTACAACTCGCTACGCTTTACAAACCAAGTCGCTACCAAGAAATAAAGTCCAGAGCACAAGTCGCTAGCAAGAGAAAACTTTAAAACACACTTTTCAATCCAAAACAACCCAACCACGATGATTCAAGCTTACCAAATCAAAACCCAAGCACATACAATGATTCTAAACACAAAACTACACTCAAGTTTCAAAGTTTAACACTAGAAATGATCCAAATGATGCAAAACCACTAAACTTTTCAAACTCTAAAACCACCTAAAAGTCACTAGAAACCAAAGATATGTAAGAGATGATCAAACCATGGCTCTTGATACCGCTTTGTAACATATTGGATTTCATAAACACACTAAACAATAAGATCAAATAGGCGATAAGATGTTTTAGAGAGAGAAAGTGGGATATTCTAGAAAGAGAAACTTGTAGAATGTTAGATTCCCAATGATCGTTCAACCCTCTACCTTGCAAGGTAGAGGGTATTTATAGGTTACTTAACTAAACGACCTCCCACGGCCTGTGGATCGTATACAATGGGTAAAGACCCGTCCTTCCTCCATGGTGTTGCACTAAACTAACTAAGAAACTACTTAATAATGTACATAACGACAAATCTACGAGTGACTAAGGCTAGATAACATTTAAAGGTGACCGAATCTTTGACTTATGGAATTTCCAATTCCTAACATAAATCCAAACATGTAGAATGTAATACGACATGTATAGAGTACACCGCAAGTCATACGGTGGGCCATAGTTCCAACCTTTACGATGCTCAAACCGTAATGCTAGTTGTGGGGTGAGCAAACGATTCGAACGGATCGGATGCATCGACGGACCGATCGAGACCGACCCGGACCGACCGACTACATTTGATTCGGTCCCTGGCTCAGGCTTTGGGCTAATTCGGTCATCGGTCCGGTCCGATCCGGTCCACAAACCGACTATTTTGGCCTTGTTGAACGGACCAACCGACGGACCGATCGAGACCGGACCGACCGACCACATTCGGTCCGGCCCTCAGTCTAGGCTTTTTGGCTAATTCGGTCCTCGGTCTTGACGGTCCGGTCTGATCCGGGACCGATGCTCACCCCTAATGCTACCTACAAACGAATAATAAATACTCCGTCAATACTGCAACATCAATAGCTTATTTTGAAACATCAAAGCAATTAGTAAAACATACTGCATCAGGACCCGTTCTACCACTTTCACCACTCACCCTCCAGCCAACATGAACATGCCCAAAACTACCTTTACCATTTCTTAATACAATTGGGCGCCCCGATGAAGATTAGTGTATGCTAACTTCCGTGAAATAGATCTTGTATTAAATACGATTCTTGGTTCGTAGTCGCTAAGAAAGACAACACAGTTAGTCTCACAATGAACGGGTTCCGCGGTCAACCTCCGGCGTGAGAGTAAGTGGTAGTTTTGAGAGATAAAGTCGCCTTCTAGAGAGAGAGTGTAAAATGTTACTGCTTGAATAGTGGCAAGGCCTCTATTTATATGGTTGACCTTTTCGCCGTGTTCTCAAGGTCACGAGCCACGAGAGCGGTTTGTGAAGTGGGGAGGACGAGGGTCAACCCGAGCTTGTCCCGCTGTCGCGATGTGATGTTTTGGGCGGAGTTGTCCCGCTTCCCTTTTAGGGACCGCAGTCGTAGTACGCCCACCTAGCGAGATTCCCTACCTTTAATGTTGGGTGCGGTTTCGTTCTCCTTCTGACGTATCTACTATCCGCGAATGGTTTAGTGACCATTGTCGGGTAAGTATCTAGTCCGGCGATCGACCCACATGAGTGCCGGGTATTACATAGTCATGGTTAGTCCGCTACCGACCAGAGTGCGCGGGAGGTCATACGCGATCAAGTCCCCGGCCTAGTGTGCTTGTTTGTCAAAGATAAGCGCCGCTATACTAAGTTGTTCCGCTCACCACGGTTGAATGTTCCGTGGATAATCCTAGTCATCGATGACCGTATTTTCCACTCATGCCAAAGATAAGCGTTCTGTTGTCCCTTCGATTCGCGAACCGCCCTAAACCGCGTGTTTTCGAATCGACATGACGCTTTTGGTCGCTTCCATCTCGTCCGCTGATCTAAGGGATCTAGACCGTTGGTTACGAGCCGAGACGTGGCGTTTTTCGCCGCTCGATTGACCTGCTGGTTTTACTTCTAAGAGAGTATAAATACCCCTCTTTTTACTTTCTTGGCTCTTGCTGCCATTTCATCTTTATGGTAAAAAGAAAAAAGCTATCAAGCCCCTTGTGTGCATCCTTAATTATTCGAGTTAGGTTTTCTCCCTCATTGTAGTTCCATGGCTAAAAACTTCTAAGCGATTTTACTTGTAAGTTATGATGTAAAGATCTTAGTGATTTTTCTCTAAATACCATATCCTTCTACATCACCCATCTCTTCTTCCTAGTCCCGATCATACCATAAAGGATGCCCTCTGGGTAAGATAGGAGTATATACTAGATTTTTTGAATTCGCAATTTTAGGATACCCTTTCCTCGCTTCTCGTAGAGTTTTGGAGTATTTTCAAATCCATTTGTCGCAGCTTATCCGTGTTAGCCGCTAGGATTAGTCACTTGAGATCCTTTGTCGCGCTCATGGTGGAACCCCATCGTGTCTTTATTTAGGAAGTTTTATTATTCCGGATGAAAGATGGTTGGATGACCCTGTAGAAGCGGAAGGGTCCTAAGTCATTGATCGTCGGGTTTGTTATACCGCCTTTGGATTCTCAGAAGAATTGGAAGGAGTATTTCTTTTGGGTTGATGCGACTGCTTTCCTTTGGCTATCTCATGGAATGAGAAGGTCTTTGTTGATCGTGATCCACCCCTGGCTGATGACGGCGTTGACCTTGAGTTATTGCGTCATCTTGACACGCAACGTGCTCCTTTAAAAGCTTCCTGAGCCTTTCCTTTGCCATTGGCCTTAGCCGCACTCGGATGATGCTTCGCGCGCCTACCTTTATGGCTTCGGATCTTGAGGGTGGGTTTCCTTTAGGGTTTGGCTGCCTTATTGTCTTCTTCCTCTCATCCTTTCTTTTAGTTACTAACGCTTTCTTTTTTTTTTGTTTTGCGTAGATGTCTTTATTTGCCTTTATCAACCAAACCGATCCATTCGAGGTGACCTATGGTGAGAGAACTTTGCTAGAGGGGAGAAGACGCTCAAGAAGAAATCGCTGGCCATAGAGCCTTCGATGACTTGATTACTCGTCCAAGAGACCACGTGGATAATGTGAAGGCGCTAAAGTTGGTAAGACCATCGGGAAGAAAAGAGTCCGGCTCGCCCGCCAAGCGGCCAGAGAAAAGAGGATTACTCGCACTGCAGCAGGTTCGGATCCGTCATTGTACGGGTTTTGCCTAATTTTTTAATTTTTTATATATACATGGAGGAATAACCCAAGTGTTTCTTGACTATGTAGGTGATGCCGCCTTGGGCCTATTCCGCATGGAGCTTCGTGATGAATCGATTACGAGCCCCGCACTGGATACGATCGCTGCTTCTTCCGCGGCACCCCACATTCGCAATGATCCGGATGCGACTTCAAAGACATCTACTAGCCCCTTAAGAAAATTTGGATGTTGAGATGTCTCGTCCATCCCAGCCACCACCACCGCAGCTAGGAGAGTGTTTTGGGGTCGAGTCTCCGCCGCAGACCAATCTGGCCCATCGCCCCGCGCCCTCGGATGATGACTTTTACGAGTCTTTATCCGGAGACGACGGAAGCCAAGAATGTATATGTCCCAAGTGGCTCCCCACTAACGATTTCCGCATGAACGACGGTTGGGTTTGTGGGAGTATTCGGATAATCTTGCCACCCCGGCTATCCGTCCACATTATGTAACATGCCGCATACGCATCTTTGAGCAAGATAACATCGCGACCATGCGGCAGACTGCATGTCTTCCGGGCGCGCTGCTGGCCGAGTTTGAACTAAACCGCACTAACCGGCTAAACAAGAGGCTCGAAAAGAGGATAGAAAGGTTGAGGCTTTGAAGGGTAGAGTCCGTGAGTTGGAAACCGAGGTTGCGGAGGCTAAAGGGCTCCGCGAGCGTGTTGGTTTGCTCGAGTCCCAGTCCGGGAGCGAAGAGGTTACGGAGCGCGCGCGCAATCGGAGGGCATGATTGCTCCTAAGGATGAACAACCGCTAATTTGACCGCTGAGAATGCCGAGTTGAAGGGTAAGGTTGCGGGTTGATCGTGTGTGATGAGTTGAAGGTGCGTTTTGCTTTGGAGGAAAAGTTGAAAGAGTGTGAAGAGAGTGTCGCAGCCGAGTATGATGGTCAACTTGCTCGCTTAGATCGTAGATTGGCGGAACCGAACCGCGATTTTGATGAGGACTTATTTCCGAGCACTATTTTTGCCATTGAAGGTAAGCGGTGGGTAATCGGGCATGGTTTCGCAGAGCGTGGATGACGTTTAAACAATCGGAGGAGTTGCGCACGCGGTTGGGAGATTGCATAAGTAAGGCCATTCTTTGAGGCCTAAGGCGGGGTTTAGAGGCGGCATTGTCCATGGTTCCAAGGGTTTAAAATTAGAGGAGATCAAGGCTTACAACCATGGCAAAGAGGTTTACCGCGAGGTCATTATTCGCCTTTAGCGATGTTCCTTTCCCCCTTACGGACTCCTCGAGGCGCAAGGACTCTTCCTTGAGTTCCTTATGTCCCAACCGGTGTTGCAGGAGGAGCGCCCAAAGGTTCTGGGGAATTGTGTTTAATGCTCCGTCGACGGAAGAGGTTACACTTCCCGCTCCTACTCCAAACCATTACCAGGCGTCCGCGTGCTATTTCCGCATATAAGGAGAGGAAAAATCGGGCGATGGTAAGAAGTTTGACTTTGGAACCCCGAGCTAATTGTTTACGAGGTTGAGCACCGTGTTACCTCCACCGGGAGCCTTCCATGGTGATTGTTCCTCCGGTCCGACCCCTTCCGCCATGATCACCGGGTCCTACCGGGAGGATGAGAAAGAGGAAGAGAAAAGTCCACCCATGATGACATGTTTGATATGAGTATACTTGATCGTCTTTGGGAATGTTTGAGGTAGTCCTTTTATGGGCATTTAGACTATGCCGCTCTTCAATCCATTGTGAAGCTTTACAACTTTGTTAGTTTTGTTAGGGTCGTGGTTGTCGCGACGCTTTTTGTAAGTTCTGGGTATGCCCCTGTACTTGTAGAAAATCTTATGACTTAATGGAAATATTTGACTTGGTCGCACATATTCTTTTACTTGTTTACGGAGTTAGTTGTTCCGGCTTTGAGTTGTACTCCTGGCCGTACTTTGGGAGTCCGGGGGTAGTAAAGAATGGTCAATGGGCTTGCAATACCACTTATATGCCTGAGTCAATTTTGAGGTTGCTCGTCCTTTATGTGCAACACTGTTTGTCGCGGATGTGAGAGATATGCAAAAGATGCAAAAATAAAAAATGTAATTTGTTTTGGAAAATTTGTAGAGCGGGCCAGGCTTACTACATTTCATTGTTAATTAGGAAATATTACAATAGAAATAAAAAACATGAAAATTTAAAGGAATTCCCCTGTTGTCCGGACCTGATCCGTGATCAACTTACAAGAGACGAGGGAATCCTACTTACACTTAGATGTAACATTTCTTCAAGTTACGGATGTTCCATGTTCTTGGGAGCATCTCCCCATCCGCGCCTCTGAGCTTGTATGCTCCATTTCCTAGCGCTTCCATCACTTCAAAGGTGCAAAGTCCTAATTATATGATTATACACATTTACACATATCTATACTACATTATAAAGCATTTGGGACATTCCTAAAAAGTAAGGCTTAAAAAATTAAGATTCAACACTTGCTAATAATGACAAATTTTAATAAGTACATCTATAATAGCATTTGTTGCAATAATTTAAAGCACTTTTTTTAGACATTTTTTTTTTTAAATTTAATAAAAAAATACAAAGTAATTTAATATAAGAAAAAACGTCCATAACAATAAATACCTAATAAATGTTATTTTTAAAACACCTCTAATATGAAAAATATTTGTTATTATACATATTGTACAAACTAATAAAACACAAAATCTTCATGCAATTTATATGTAAACAAGTTGATGGTACATATGGTTTTAAACGGACGGGCCAACGGGTTCAACCGGAACCGAGTCACCACCGGTTCGGTTAAATTTATAAAAGTCGTCCAAAACGATATTGTTAAATCAATAGAGTTTAAAATGCATACTAAAATACAATATTCAAAAATATTATTAAATCGTAAGAGTCGCCGAGAATCAACATATGCGCTTTTGGAATTTTTTCATAAAACTTACCAGAAAACTAAAAACTTTGTTTTATGAAAATCGGACGATTTTTTCAAAACAAATGATGCAAATGTGCAAAGTCCTAATTATATGATTATACACATTTACACATATCTATACTAGATTATAAAGAATTTGGGACATTCCTAAAAAGGAAGGCTTAAAAAATTAAGATTCAACACTTGCTAATAATGGCAAATTTTAATAAGTACATCTATAATAGCATTTGTTGCAACAATTTAAATCACTTTTTTTAGACATTTAAAAAAAAATAATAATAAAAAAATAGAAAGTAATTTAATATCAGAAAAAAACGTTCATAACAATAAATACCTACTAAATGTTATTTTTAAAACACCCCTAATATGAAAATACTTGTTATTATACATATTGTACAAACTAATAAAACACACAAATTTTCATGCAATTTATATATAAACAAGTTGATGGACATATGATTCTAAAAACGGACCGGCCAACAGGTTCAATTGGGAACCTGAGTCACCACCGGTCGGCTATTTTTATAAAAGTCGTCTGAAAACGATATTGATAAATCAATAGAGTTTAAAATGCATACTAAAATACAATGTTCAAAAAATATTATTAAATCGTAAGAGTCATTCGAGAATCAACATATGCGCTTTTGGAATTTTTAATAAAACTTACCGTAAAAATTAAAAACTTTGTTTTATAAAAATCGGACGATTTTTTCAAAGTAAATAATGCAAAGGTGCAAAGTACTAAGTCTTTGATTAATTATATATATATATATATATATATATATATATATATATATATATATATATATATATATATATATATATATTTGAATATTAATAATTATATTCTTTAAAGAACCCACGCGATTTATCGAATATTTATTTTACTTTATCTTTATAAGTAATCTTTACTCAGATCATCCATCTACGTGACAAATTTAACAAACATTACTTTTGAGAACTAAATTTTCTTAGTATAATGTAAGTGATTTATAAAATTATTATGGTGTTATTATTTAACGATAACTTACGACTACGCTTATCGTCAACTACTTTTACCTCATACCTTTACAATATACCTACTACCAACGATTATTGTCACCAGATCACGTGATAATCTACAATTTTTATATGAAAAGTTTTGTTATTGCATAACAAGATTCAAAACTAAAATTGTCGCCATCCCAGATATCTATCAGATTGTAAAATATAGAACTAAAAGTATTTTCCTTGAATATTTTAATTGTTTGGCGGTCACCGCAACGCTGATACCCTTCTAGTCATCCTACAAATACTCTAGGTGATTAAAATTTGAATCCTTTTAGTGATAAGTTTGAGGATTTTGATGAGGTTCTGTTTATAGCTATTTCATGTTCACAATATTACGTTTGGGGAAATTTACAGCTACAATATCCAAAAGAACATTACCGTATAATAAAAAATATGTTTAGTGTAAAGGAGTAAAAGAAGAACTTTACGATGTAGTAGTAAAAGAGTTTTATACTTGAGAGTTTATAATTATTGTGGAGCGAAACCGAACGTTAGTGGAGGTCGCTTTCGAACAATGTTGATTTTCTCACATTACCGGATTCCTTGTGGGTGAGGTCGCCTCAACCGCATGTTTTACTCAAACCGCTCCATCATTCATACGCCCATAATAAACTCCATATGAGATTGTTCACAACCGCAAACCGATATAAGATATTTTCATGTATTCGATTGCAATCGTGTTATCCGAAAATGATCGTGATGATATTGGTAAACTTCAAACCAAAGTCGACATTGAGTGTTCATTGGTTACCGTGAAAATTCGAAGGATTTAGAATTTGGAATCGTCGAACTCGACAAATGATGGAAACCGCTCATGTCAACTTTGATGAGCTTACATATATGGCTTCTAAGCAAAACCGTTAGGACCCGCATCCAATCGTTTTAACTTCCTCTTCATCACCGTTCCACCCATGGAATTCACTCACAACAATTGAAACTTTGTTTGCTCCTCCGCTTGATGAGACTCTCAAAGTAGTGCTCGGATGTATTGAATGTTTGCGATGCACACCCAGAACATAATCCAATACCCAATACACCGCTCCAACAACAACAATCATGCACGGATGCACCATCGAATGATTCTCAATCAATGTAAGAACACATTGCCTCCAACATCGACACAAATTGATGAAGAACATACTCATGAAGTACCAGCACCCGCAGATTATGACGAAATGCTTTCTTCAATCCATTTACTACGGCTCCAACCATTCCTCGGCATTGGCGAGTCATCTTCACGCAATTTGATCCATCTAATATGCATGCAACATTCAATCGTCACCCTTCGACACATAAATGGACAAAAGACCATCCCTTAGTAAATGTGATTGGCAACCCTTCTAACCTACCATGACAAGACAACGCCTTCACACCGATGTCGAAACTTATGCTTATGCTCTTAACATTTGTCAAGAGGAACCACGAAACAATAAAGAAGCTATGACATATGACAATTGATTGAATCAATGCAAGAAGAGTTAAACCGCCTGTTGCCTCGACTTACGGAACTTGTTCCAAGACCGATGGGATTTATGTCATTGGACTCAAATGGATCTAGAAAACAAACCGATGTCAAGGCAATGTTATTCGCAACTAATCTCGCCTTGTGGCTAAAGGGTATTCTCAAGAAGAAGGAATAGATTATGAAGAATCGCTTGCACCAAAGAGCTAGGCTTGAAGTTGTACGGATATTTCGCATACGCCGCATACAAGAATATCACGGTTTATCAAATGGATGTAAACGGCGTTTCGAATGGTCAACTCCGCAAGAAGTTTATGTGGGTCAACCGAAGGATTCGTTGATTCGTAACATCCTAACTACGCAGACAGCTCAAAAGGCTCTTTATGGTCTTAAACAAGCCCCAAGAGCACAGTACGATAAATCGTCCAAATTTCTTCTCGCTAATCGGGCTTACCAAAGGAACTGTTGATCCAACATTTTCATTCAACGTCACGGGAAGATATTTTAATTGTTCAAATTTATGTTGATGATATCATTTTGGTTTAACACATAAAAAGTACTCAAACGCTTTTGCAAAATTAATGAAACAAAATTTTGAAATGTCCATGATGGGTGAACTAAAGTTCTTTTTAGGACTTCGTGTTCATCAATCTCCCGTGGCATATTTTTAAATCACCAAATATGCTCTTGAAATCTTAAAGAAACATGGAATGACCAACAGTGATACTTATAACACACCTATGTCGCAACCTCACCAAAGTCGGATCGATTACATGGAAAGTGATTGACCCTACAAAATACCCAAGTATTATTGGGTCTCTCATGTATCTAACAACCGCCAGACTTGACATTGTATTTATTTGATATCTTTGCTCTCTATCGATCAAGACCAATCGAAAGACACCTCAACGAGGCTAAAAGAATCCTTCGCTACATAAAGGGAACCATTCACTGGGAATATGGTATCCGAAGGATTCTGGTTTTGCACTAATCACTTTTTCGATGTCGATCACGCATGGTGCTTAGATACACGCAAAAGTACATCCGGTGGTGTTCGGTTTCTCGAGAGATAAGCTTGTGTCCCGGCAACAAAGAAACAAGATCAGACATCCATGTCATCCATGTATGAATCGCTGCCATGTCGACATGTCGTGCTCGTATAATTTGGATGATATCACAACCGATGGACTACGGCTTTGTATTCGACAAGATTCCAATGTATCGTGACTCAAAGAGTGCCATTGTCATCTCCCGCAACACGGTTCAAAGATTCCAAGTCAAAGCATATCGCCTCCGATATCATTTCATTAAAGAGCATATCGAAAAGGGTACAATTGAATTATAATTTGTGGGTACTCAATACCAATTGGCGGTTGTTCACCAAAGCCTTGCCACCATGAGGTTTCTTGAGCTTTTCCATCAAATTGGTATGCGGTGTTTGACTCGTAAGATCTCGAAAATTTACTCAAACGTTCTTAAAAGCGTCAAACACCAAACACATTTCTTTGTAAATACATATTTCAAAATCAAACTACAAAAATATAAAATTTTTTACAAAATCCAAAAAGAGTTTTCAATTCTCACTTAAAAAAAAATTGTATATTTTTAGTAACAAGTGGTATCAAGAGCCAAGGGATAGTTTAGGTTAATATTGATTAGATCTAATAGAAATCCGTGCTTAAAAACGTGTTTTAGATTGAAATTTATGGATTTGTTGGACTGAAATAACGTATTGTAGTTTGGCGAGTTAACCTTGAATTTTGTGAGTTTCTCTTGAATTCTCATGAGTTTCCTTGAATTCTCGCGAGTTTCTCTTGAATTTCTTGTAGTTTCTTGAATTCCTGCTGAGTTTCTCTTGAATCATGAGTTTCTCTTGAATTCTTGCAGAGTTTCTCTGAATTCCGCGAGTTTCTCTTGAATCCTATGAGTTTCTCTTGAATTCTTGAGTTTCTCTTGAATTCTGCGAGTTTCCTTGAATTTTGGGAGTTTCTCTTGAATTCTCATGAGTTTCTCTTGAATTCTTATGCGAGTTTCTTTGAATTTCATGAGTTTGGAAATTTTTGAAGTTCGTGAGTTTGTTTTGAAGTTCATGAGTTTGGAAATTTTCTTGAAGTTCTCGAGTTTGTTTTGAAGTTCATGAGTTTTGAAATTTTCTTGAAGTTCTCATGAGTTTGCTCTTGAAGTTATGCGAGTTTGATTTTGAAGTTCTGAGTTTCTTCTCTGCGAAGTTTCTTCTCTCATGAGTTTGTTCTTTGCGTAGTTTGGTTCCCGCGAGTTTGATTTCCACTAACTAACTACGAACCTAAACAACACCAACCTTAATTATCCTTAAAGATCCATAACTCATCATCAACACAAATTTCATTAAAAATTTTAGGGAGACTAAACGCTCAATATTTACCCGAATTCAAATTTTGGTTTAATCAGAAAATTTTGGTCAAAATTCAAAGTTTTCAGCCCAAATTTAATTTTTCGGTCAAATTTACGCCAAAGTTGTCAAACCTCAAATTTTTCTTACAACTTTAAAATTGCATTTTATAGTGAATTTCAAATTTTGGGGGAGAAAAATTTTAATAATTATTTTTAGAGGAAAATTAAAATTCACTATATCAATGTCTCTAATGCTTTCATTAAATCTCCTCACCTTCCATCTATCGCTTAAAACCTTCTTCACCAAACCTTGCTACATCGATGATTCTCAAGATGCAAATGCATTTTGGAATTAAACAAAGGAATGATGTTATTGACTAAGATGTTCTCACAATTTAAGAATTCAAAGAATCAGACTTCATCCGACACCAAATCAAGCAATGTGGAAGGTGAAAGAGTTGATGTACAAGGAAGGAATGCTCAAAGGCTTGTTGGGAATGATGAGAATTCTACAAATGTCGGTAATTCGGACAATGAGATTGTAGCATTGAAAAGGTGATGACAAAGAAGCAGATCTAGGGAAGATATCGATCCAACTATGACACCGAACCCAACTTTGATGAAGAACAAATGGTCGAGGAAGATATCATTCCCACCTATGACACATAGTCAACCTTGACAAAGAACATATGGTTGAGGTACACCCATCGTTGTTCATATTCTCGCCGCAAATGCGAATCAAACCGAGCAACTGAATTCGTAAATGAAGGAAAGGTTGACCAAAGTGTTGCACAATGTCCATACAACTGCCTCATGTCTAAGCCCTTACTTGCAAACAATGCAATCAATCACAAACCAAATTCTTGAATCAAAATATTCTTCTAAAAAGACCATTGCTAAATTTCAAAAAGATTTTCAAAACTAGAGGCACATTGCAAATCTTTGAACTTAAAATGCAAAGTAATCGTGTGGATACATTAGAATGAGCAATTTAAAGACTCAAATTCAAGCAAAGGGGCTTGCACATGTTGCTTTACAAAACAAATTAAGAAGATTAACGACAATAGTGTAGATACTAAGTTTGCAAAACCATCAACCTTGGGAAACCGCCTTTACCACCTATCGAAACCAATCGCTTGTTAGACAACCAACCGATTTAAATCTGAACGACTAAAATCTTCAAAACCACTTGTTTGCCTTCCAAGTTGTTGAGAATAATGATTTTCAAAACCAATACTCCATATTCTTGGCCTATGGAAATGCTTCGCCTCTATTAAACCTCAACAAGTAGCTGCACCTTGCTCTTCTAGTTTTTAGTTCGAGAACAGTGTCTAAACCAAGCATTAAAATTAAACATTCATATGGCACAAATGACTTGTACAAGAACTATGATCTAGAAAAAGCTAGGAAAATGGCACTACTTCAAAAAGACGGAATCCTAGGTTCACAACCATGTGTAATGCCTTCTAGTGTATTACGTAATCGATGCTAGTAGTTCCAAACGAAAACCTTAGTGTACTCAATGCACAATTAGAAATAGACCCGTGAACCGAGAAACAAACTTTGAAACCTAATAGGTGGATCAACATAGACAAAGACTCTTTCCAAAGAAGTCTCAACATCTCCTAGATCTAATCTTAGTGGATACCCACGGTAGAGTTTTTAAAACTGTGGTCTTGGTGGATTCCTATAGGCAAGATATTAAACATTTGCAACAAAACAAAGGTGTTCGGTGTCAAGAAGATAATCGACACTACCACTTTATGCTTCTAACATCCGAACCCGCTACACTTGGGACCCATGTCCTGCCTCATCTCTCTCCTACTTTCTATATGTGCAAAAAATGGCTTCAAATAATTCGGCCGGACCAAGACTTGAAATATGGCTTCTAAGTACAACAAATTAGGACCCGCTTCTCACCATCTAAAACATAATGATCCATCACCGCATCACCATTGTACTCAATCGTCAAGAATTGGAAACTTTGTTTTGCTCCACCGTTTGAGATTCTTTAGAAAGCCGTGCTTCGCTTGTATCTAATGTTTCCACCGCACAACCCGATCATATTCTAATTCTAGATACACCCGAATCTACAACAACAACTTCTTCGGAGATGCACCTTCAATCGAATCTCGATAACGAGATCAAACTGCTTCCAACAACAATGACACGCTTGATGATCAACTAAATAAATGAGTAGAGATGTTTTATCGCAGATAATTATCACGGATATTTACGGTATTACACTTGTTCGATTAATTGAACATACACGTTATGTTGCTCGATTTCATCATCAACATATGTAGTGTATGTTTCGATTCATCGAAACATCGAGAAGAGAGTATATGTCATGTGCTTTCTTTGCCTTATTTGTGAAAACTCTTTTCCTTCACGAAGTTTCGCAATCGGGGAAGAAATGAGACGATATGTGGTTCAAACGCCTTACTTTGGTGTTATCATTTCAACTTTCACTGGGTTATTTTGAGTGAAGTTACCTACATATGATGCTTTAATCAGATCATGATGCCTCGCATATGATCATTTTATCGAGTATTCGTGATATACACAATGATTATTATTCGATATACCGCAACAATCGTGGGAATTAGTATTATTTCATCTCTCGGGTTTGTTTGGTGTGAAGTGTCCGTGACACGTGAGAAGATCTTGTTGATTTCTTGCATGTTACCCCGAACTAATTTTCCGCATTATGCACAACTATGATTACGTGACAATTGGATTTGCTTGATGTGGTTTATTGCTCATCTACAAATTTTGATGCACTTAAACCGTAAAAGTTAGAAGACATGTTGACTACATTAAATTTTTGAATCGATGAAGACGATTGTCGGTTTGGGGGAAGTCGATTCAAAACTTCATCGAAGGAAGTGTATGGAGATGTTTCTAAAGACATGCAATGCGGATTGGGAAGATTGTTGAGAATTGCAGTTAATCTCTTACGGTTTCTCAGGATGAATCAGTTTAAAAGTCTTGATGTAAGGGAATTTGTTGAAAAACTTGATTGGGTCTATATTATCAAACTAAAATGAATTTGAAAAACAAAATAGACGATAAAGGCACTGTGATTCGCAAAAAATCTCGATTTTCAAAATAAAGGACCTTGTTGTACGCCTCAGTGCAATATTCCTAAATAAGGAGCGAAAGCTTCTTAATTGTTTGCAACACAAAATCTTTGTTCAAAATCAAATGTTCTTGAAATCCGTTTCTTCTCAAAGGAATTTCAAACGCCTCAAAAAGCATATTTTAATCAACATGTTTTCAAAAACAACATACATATGCTATTTTTGAGAGGAAAATGTGATTAAAATTGTTGATCGTAAGTTATGGAATCTCATAACGTGCTCGACTCGTGATATCACCAATGAATGACTAACATTGAAATGTCAAGAATCGAAAAGACTTGTTTCCAATAAAACTTGTCTTAGTAGAATGTACCAACCGAGACACTCTTGATAGACATGAACTTTGACGGTCTAACCTCCTTTTCAAGGATAGTTTACATCTTCAAGGTAGTTATTAGAGCTAGTTGTCACCTAAAAGCCGATAATGGAACTCTTTAACTATACAACGTAACCATGCCTCGCGGGAATTGTCTATCAAGAGTCGATCAATTCAAAGTGAGCTCTACCCCTCACCGTGCGATTTTAGTCAAAACTCATAAGCACATGTGGAGGGGAGTATTCTCAGAAACCAAAACTCTCAAGGTGTTACCAAAACATGTTTTCATCATAAACATCTTGATGATTTTCAAGAAAAGGTCAGTGGCAACATAGGATAGTCATGGAGTTAAAAGGTGACTAAGTTTAGGAATAAGCGTCTCATGATCCGCCGTGAGTCGAGGGATCTACCCAAGGACACCACAAATAGTTAGTATTTAGAAGTCCTCGTGTATTGATAACATCAAATAGTCCATATTAAGTGTCAATTTCCCAGACAATGTTCGTTATTTATATCATTTATATGGATTTACGCTTGTTTTCCACTTTCGTATAAATTGCGAGCATTGAGCTAAAGAGACTCGGAAATGGAAACATTACTAAAGATTTATCACAAGATGCTTATTACGAAGAAGTTACGGCACAGAACTCGCCTCTCACATTACGTAGAACTATTGCGTGACCCGTAAGTCCAACTTATCAAGAGGTTACTGGCGTACTCTTCCCAAAGGTTACGCAGAACTCCATTAGGTCAAAAGAGGTTCCACGCCACGATACTTAGCCGAATCATCGCATTACTTACAACGTAACCAAGTTTATTGAAGACTATGGCGAACCACTTATAAGGTTACGCCAGAACTAGCGTATCTAGTGCATTTACGGAGAAATAGAAGGTTACGGCAGAACTCCTCTATTGGTTACGCCAGAACCTGCACCAGCCTATAAATACCCCACTAATTCTAGCATTTCAAAGCATCCCATTCCACACACAACACTCGAGAACGTGGGAAAAGCTCAAGGAGGTCTAGGGAAGCATACGGAGTCGTTTCAAGGAAGAAGTCACACCATTACGATAAGCTTTAGCGCTTATTATTTCTTTTACTTTCAATTCATGTATTTCGCACCTTTGAATATTGAATTGATTTGCATGATTAATATGAGCTAAGCACCCTTTAGTGCTAGCCTAGTTATGATTCCTTAATTGTTTTGTTTGCATACACCTTTACTCCGCACAATTATTTCTAAGTGTATGCGTGCATAGTTCTTTGGTAGTCACCCTTGGTTCGGTAGTTTTGAATGGAGATAGAGGCCAATTGCCTAGAGATATGACCAACCGACCCTAGGTAAGTTGGACCGAGACAGAAGGTAAGATATGACCAAC
Organism: Chrysanthemum lavandulifolium; assembly: GCA_022545495.1. Lineage (NCBI taxonomy): Eukaryota > Viridiplantae > Streptophyta > Magnoliopsida > Asterales > Asteraceae > Chrysanthemum > Chrysanthemum lavandulifolium. The sequence goes on along the minus strand of CM040244.1, from coordinate 259,418,287 downwards.
CCACGACCTTTCTACTTGTACGATTCGACCAACCGATCATCTATTATTTGGATGAACTTAAGAATCGGGGGCGAGTGTCTAAGTTCCTAACGGGCCGCACTCACTATTTAGAATCTAGCATGTAGCGGCACTTAATGACTCGGCTAGGGGACCAGAACAACAAGACTTATGATGGTGCTACCGATTTCTCCTATGGTGGCATCTTGGCCGATAGGTTGTATGAATCGACCAAATGTCTCCTCTCGAATTTGACCCCACCAAGTAATTGGAAGGTGTAGACGAGACATAACTAGCTAGGAGGATTAACTAGGTTAGCACCACTATTCCTCTATTGATTTCCTTTACCATTTATTTGATTTTACTTTATATTCTCGTGATTAGTAGTTTAATTAATTAAAACCCTATCAAACCATTAATATTCTCAGGACAATTAGACTTAGTATGTATCCCACACATAGCTTTGGGACGACCTCGGCTTTACCATTTACTACACTACACACGATCGGGTACATCGCCTGTTAGTGCATTAGGAGTGCACCATAGGTATAGCGAGACACTATAAATATTAAGACCGTCAAGAAACCACGCATCAAGTTTTTGGCGCCACGGGAGCTATATTAGGATTAATATTAAGTCTTTCATTTCATTTTTAAACTTTTCTCACGATCATATTTCAAGTTTTCGTGTACCATGGAAGTTGTTAACATCGATGACCTCACTCTTGAGGAATACTTGGCGCGACTAGAACAGATCAAGGGGTGGTCTCGTAAGACCGACAATCGGAGCGGATGTTCATTTCGAGATTAAAGACCAATTTACGAGGGAGCTCAGCGCTAACCCTTTTTCGTGAAACAGGATCTAAGACGATACGAGCACATTGAAAATGTCCTATACATCGCTAGCCTTTTCAACATTCCGAGCGTGTCTCATGATGCTATTATGCTCGTGTCCTTCCCAATGACTCTCAATCGAGCAACTGTAAGATGGATCGAAGATTGTTCACGGGGCGCTTAATACTGGGGATATTAAAGAAACACTTTATTCAAAAATATTGCCCGCCATAAAAATTTCTAATCAACTCTTGAGATCCACAATTTCAAACAAGAAGACGATTTAAACTCAGATCAAGCTTGGGATGATACAACGATCTTCTTTATAAGTGTCCTACCAACGATCTAAATAACCAGCGGAAGGTCAATATTTTCTACAAAGGAATAAATGTAACTACAAGATGATGTTGGACTATCATGGACCTATCCCAAACATGACTCCTACTATCGCAATTGAAGCTATTAAAAAATGGCGGACCATTCTCAAAATGGCACGACGGTGGAAGTAAAAGAAACCAAGGCGAAGTTTCGACTGGAATTGCAAAGAATCGCTAGTAAAATTGAAAGTCTCACGAGATATGTCAAGGTCGAGAAACCGCTCATGCCATCCAAGCTGGTTGTGAAAGTGTGAAGGAGGACATCTTACAAAAATTGTCCTCATATGGACGTAAGAGGATATCAAGAAGTTAAGTATGGAGAAAATCGACCATTTTACGGTGATAATCGAAATAGTAATGGTTATCATGGAAATTACAACCATGGGCCCATGGAGAAAGAAAGCCCGCCTTGAAGAAACACTAACAATTTCCGGAGACTTCGCCCGTAAACAAAAAGAACAAGATATTTGGTTAAAGGGTTTCCAGAAAACACTAACAAGAATCTTCCAGCACCATTTAAACCCTAACAAATCTTGGAGCAATGATCGAAAAACTTAGTGCTGAGATTGATGGAATGGAACTTAATGAAGCCAAGCGCAAGGAGGAATGCAATGCTGTTTTTACCAATGATTCTCAAAAAGTGATTGAGGAATGTATCGACATATTGAATGTCGCAAATACCGACCAACAGGAAGAGTTACGCCATAACTACTTCCCTGAGTTCCGGCGTAACTATGTTCCCAAGGGATCCGTGTTAGGATCCAGCTTTATTCTCGGTTAAGGATGTTAGCGCAAGCTGTAATCATTCCATGTTCTCACCGGTAAAATTGATATTTTGGGATAGTAGACTTTGGGTCCCGTGTAAACATCATGCCTCTATCCATATTCTTAAACCGAGGAAAATCCACCTTGGGATACTTGATATCGAATTGATTCGGTGCATCGAAACTAAGACTACCCTTTAGGTATTACAGTGGTAGATAAGGTTTTAAAAGGTACCTTTTGAGGGTCGTTTAAGCCCTTATTTGATCACTTTTGTATCCGTTATTGCTTAATATCGCTCCTTTTCACTTTTTAGGTCTCTTGAAGGCAAAATACTGGAATGGCACTTATTTGGACGAAAAGGCGCGAATATACGAAGAAAATGGCCAAAGTCGAATCGAGACACTCAAAGTCATTGAAAACAAGGCGAAGGCGCCATCGCTTAATCATGATGCCGCCGGAGGATTTTGTGACGGACGTAAGCCAAAACCCTATTTTCAAGTGACGTTGTCAAGTTATAAAAGAGTAGGCCGTCGCAACTTAGACGGCCTAGATGCAATCCGACGGCGCCGGTCAAGAGGACGGCCACAAGCATAAGGTGACGCCGCAAGTCTAACGTGCCAAGACGAAATCCTAATGACGGCGACACGACGGCGTCACGAAACAAAAGGTGACGCCGTCGCATGTGTAATCTTATATATAGAATCCGAATTTTCAAGATATGTGTGTAGTCTTTTGGAGTAAAAACCTAAACCGAACCAAGGTCGTCTTGTACAAGATTTTAGGTTCCAAACCCTATCTTACACCAAGATAAGTGTTTTACTTCATTAATACAATTATGTCTTTGATTATTTGTGTGTATGCTTGCATGTTCTCCATGTCCCGCTAATTTACTTGTGTGTTTGCTTAGGAATATGAAACTTAATTATTGAATATTGATTGGTTGTCTCTTATCTTAGTTGATTAATGATCTAGTAATGCGATAGGTCATTCGTTATGTACTTAATGCTTGATTAAATCTTTGTGAACCTTAGAATATAACTCCTTGAGTAGTTGTATGCTAAACCATCCAAAGAGTGCCTTAGAGTAAGAGTTTATTATCCCTAGTGGGTTTTGTAGACGAGACCCTTTGGTAAGTTCAAAGAGTTAGGGAGAAACGATACCCTACAACCTTAGACACACAACGCAACTAGGAATAAGGACGTGACAATTCAACCACCAATAGGAGATAATTAAGGAGTAGTAAAACCTAAGTAAACACATCTTTAAACTATCATACGAGCACACAATAATTAGACATAGACTACATACACCTTAGATTAGATAATTAGATAAGTAGAGTAATCGGTAGCAATACCAACCCCCAAATCCAAACCCCGAGATTCGTACCTTTCCTTTCCTTAAAAAATATAAAAAGATAAAAAAATAATCTTCCTCAACCCCAACCTTAGCGTAGTAACTTCTTACTAGCATTCCTATTCCCCTAGAGAACGATATCAATACCCGTGGCTTACCCTAATACTACACTACAACGATTAGGTTCACTGCCTAGGGTGTTGAAAAACTTGCTCGACGAAAAGGAAGTTCCTTTGACCCCGAACGACGCGTGTAGCGTTATCAAGTTTTGGCGCCGTTGGCGGGAATAGAATAGCTAGTTAGTAGTCCACCTCGCTTAGGTTTCCTTGCTTGATTCCTATCAAGTAAAATTTTCTCATTTTTAGCTTTCTCACGGTCTATCCCCTTCTTCGTGACCTTTGTTCGTAATTCCATCACTTTTCCTCATGGAAGGTGATAACCACCCACCATTCATCAACCCACCACCAATTGACCCGCCAAGAGCCCGTACTTTGGTGAATACTCAAGACCAAGCCACCTAGGCTATAGGAACACCATTGAGCTTCCCGACCAAGCCCAAACTACGGCCTGCGATCCGACACCATCCGTTGGTGCAAACGGATGTGCATTCCATGGACTTCGTTCAAGATCCAAATCAAGATCTTAGGGATTTCTTAAAATTGTCGATTCCATCGACCTTGATGCTACTACTCGGGAGACCACGCTACCGTGTCTCTTCCAATTCTCTCTACGGGACCAAGCTAGTAATTGGCTTGAGCGACTTCCCGCCGGCTCCATCAAGTTGGGATGATCTCACCTCTCGCTTCCTTGCTCAATTTTTCCCACCGGGAGAACCACTAAGCTTAGAATGACATCTTGATGTTCCAACAACATCAAGGTGAATCTCTACTAGCATGGACTCGATTCAAGGACTTACTTCATAAAGTCCCTCATCACGGTATTGATCTTTGGCTCCAAGTCCAAATCTTTTATGATCATGTCAACTTCCTCACCAAGCGATCCATTGACCAAGCGGCCGGTGGAAAACTTAGTGATCTCACCGCGGAAGAATCATGGGGAATAATAGAGGACCTTGCTCTCTATGACAACGAAAGTTGGAATGACCCCCGTGAGTTGCCCAAAACCGTTAAGGCAATCTCCTTGCCTCCCATTGACTCACAACCTTCCGACCGTAGGATGATCGAACTTGAAGATCAAGTAAAATTCCTAATGAGTTCCTACGAAAATCCTAAGTCTTCACACCATATGAACAAAGTTTCTTCCTCGTGTGAGCCGCTTTTAATCCTCATAACACGCAAGACTAGCACCCGATCCCCGAACATGCTTCCGCTGACTACGCATCCTCGCATTAATGGAACGGGAGGAAGATTCCCTACAATACCCGGACCTAGGAATTTCAATGAAACCCGAGAAGCATGGAAAGGCAAGCCCGACTTCTACTGGGGACAAACCAAAGAATTCACTTCCAATGATTTTTCATGGCCCCCACCTAACGGTCCTAACCAACAAAACATCAAAGGATGTTGCGTAACCTAGTTGCATCCCAAGAAGCCCAAATAGCTAAGCTCTCGGACCACTTTAACCAACAACAAGCCGAAATGGATAGGAAGATAGACAACCTTTTGAAAGCCATAACCAATAGTGATAGGAAGGTTAGTGCTATCTCAACTCCCAAGCCTTCCGGTATAGATTAAGGACCCAAGTAAGCTAGCTAAGCACGCTCAATTCGTCAATACCATCGCCTTAGTGAAACCTAATGGAACAAATGACGAAGAGGACCATACACTTGAGAATAATGAAACAACCGAGGAAGTAGATGAAGTAGACAATGACTATTTCAATAAGTTTCCTACGGAAGAAGAACTATCTCGCCACCCTCACTTAGTGCGCGATCTCCGTCACATGTATGTTAGGAAAAGCCCTAGAATCAAGTTTGGGAACCCTTGGAATCTTAACATACCATGTTGCATAGGACACCTTTTTGTGGCAAAGGCCTACATTGATCGCAAATCCCCAATCAACATAATGACTAGCACCTACTACAATTGGGTAATGATGAAGCCTATTCCAACTAGGCAAGACCCCGATAATCCTAGGGTTAAGTGCAATTTTCTTGGTAGAGTTAAAGGATTGCCCGTTTATGTAGGTAGTTTCACGTTTCCTATGGAATTTATAATTGTGGATGATATTAGCACGGCCATAGACCCTAGCTTGTCCCACGTTATTCTAGGAAAACCTTTCATAGAAAGCACCGGGATGACCTATGACCCCTCGTTAGAGTAGTGCGATTCAAGGATGAGACCGATGACATAGCTTACCAAATGCCGCTTAAGATTGAGAAGTTTTCATCACTCTCTAATGATGAAAAGGAACTTAAACCGCTTGTCTATTATAGGAATGATGAGGATAGGAAAAAGGAGTAGATTATGTTATGGCTAAGATTTTCGGATTCTATAAGGATTGCTTGAACTTAGGACCGAAATATAGGACCAAGTGGGAGAGGACGAACTCTTAGAGAGGTGCATCATAGGCACTTCTACAACATGGAATCCCCATTAGAGACCGTCAAGGTGGCGGTAATGAAGTCACGTGAGAGCACGACTCACGAGTCTAGCTACAAGACTCTTAAATAAAGAAAAGCGCTTCGTGGGAGGCAACCCATGCTTAATTGTTTGCTTGTTAGTGTCATATGTCTTTTATTGATTGTTTATTCTCATGTTTAAATTTGTAAAAATGCTTTATTTTGTTTTTAACCTCGCCTTAATTGCATATAAAGGTATTTTACATAAGGGATAAGTGTAGGAGGATTACACACGCCAAAAGAAACGTAAACATGAGAATAACAATTAACTAAAAGATATATATGTATGTTTGTTCGAGTCAAATGCTTGTATCGAGTCATAATGGGTGTTTTGCGTAAATTTTTCCGATTCTAAAGATGTAAATTTTCCGTAATTTTTTCCGTAAAATCGCAGCACGCTTTTGTCGGGATAACTGACGGCGTCAGATCGCAACCCAACCCGATCCGCACCAAGATTCGATGGGTAGGAGTAAAACATCGATTACATTTTTCTAGTTTTTAAAATCATCGTTGTACAACTAAACCTAAAAACCAAAACACCCTAATATATTCAAAGAGCTACTTATAAATTTTTGGAATTTTCATGTGTCTTAATTTTCCGTAAAATTCAAAACATATTAGGACCTAAACATCCATTCCACAAGCATTATATCATAGTTTAAATCGAGTCTTATGTATATTATTACCACCGATTTTACGTGAAGGTTTCGCATTATTTTCTTCAAGTGTGCTTGTTTTCTTCAAGTGTTAATTTATCAAGAAGAAGTTACATAAGATTGGAAGGAGCTTTTCACGCATAAATTCTTCTTGGAAAGGATTTAACCACTACTTCACACACGGATCCTACCGAGCTAATAAGGGAGTACTAGTTTCTTTCGTTTTAATTACCTTTCATTATCATAACTTTGATATTTCGGGAACATTGGGGACAATGTTCGCTTTAAATGTAGGAGGGAAAATAAACGGAACTTTGAAACTATGCTTATCCTTGAATATTTGCTTTGTCCAATTGTATTTGTGTAATAAACCATGAGAATACGTCGGTTAGGGTAATTTTGGCACCAAATTTAAAATTTTTCATGACATATAGGAGTGGGCCATTAGTCTTAACAAAAGCGCCTCACGGATAGGAAGTTGCATGACTAGCACAAAACCCTTTACCACCTAAATTCCACCCAAATGTGAGGATCGCCTTAGATTAGTAGGAATTAAAGCATTCATCTTTAATGCTTAGAGTGTGAACCGGTAGTATAATAGATTCTAGAACTTGTTTTGTGATGCATCCCGAGATCGCTAGTAAGATCGCACTTGTGTAGTTAGGAATAACTAAATGATAAGAGGCATTAGGATAACCCTTGTTTGATACCCGTAATATAATTACTTCTTCCACCTCGGTTGAGTAATTCCCCACACCCTTTGCGTTGTACTCATTTTTAGTACACGATACCCTAGTTAACCCCTCGTAGCCTATCCTTTTCGCGGTTCTCGTGATGTTTCGGTTTTTCCGAATATCAATGAAGAGCATTGTTTACACCCCACCCCAAATATACACCCAAATCGCTTTAGCCTATCCCGTATGCACTCACTTTTAGTGCATTATTGTTATCACCCTAAACCCTTAGTTCAATTATCCGTTGCTTGCATGAGTTGCTAAGTCGAGTCATATCCTTTGTATACGCTTTGGGACGATTGGGATTCATGGGAAAAGTTAAAGTTTATGAAATGACGGAAGGGAACGTTAAATTCAAATTCCCTTTGTTTGCATAATAATGTACCCCAAGTGTTTTGATATTTTCAATTCGGTCAAATTAGTGTTAAAGTAATAAAACTCAAGTGTAGGGATGTGCCTATAAATCCCTATCATTTTGATGTTACCGAGAGGATGGTAGAGTAAAAGTGTATGTGAAAAAAAAATCGAAAAAAAGAAAAGAGAAAAGAAAAAAAATAGAGTGTTCAAAAAAAAAAAAAAAAAAAAAAAAAAAAAAAAAAAAAACGGCCATCCTACATCTATCCTTTAAATTTATGTTTGTTTATTTCATTAGCTAGACTTTAGAGTGTCGAGTCTTGGCTTAGCAACGCCATTCTTCGTATGCTTGTAACAATAAGATTTTGACTTGCCACCACTAAATAGCCTATCCCACCAAACCCTTTGTTTCCTACCGTAAGCCTAACATTACAACCCTTTAAAGACCTCTTTGATAGTCTTTCCTAGGTGCTTACGCCAAAGCGATGGAGGTTTGATCTATTCTCAAGCCTATGGTAATCTATGTACTAGGACCGTTAATGAGTGTTTATCTTCCATTTCTAATTTGTTATATTTCATATACACCCGAGAGATGCGAGTATCCAAACACCCCATGTGAGGTGCTAGTATGTGATTTCCGTGCTTGTTATGACTTTTATGGGCTTATATGTGTTGTGGACTGTTTTAAACCAATGTTTCATGACCCCTAACTTATAAATTAATTGGCTAAAAGCACATTTGCTTGAGGACAAGCAAATACCAAGTGTAGGGATATTTGATAAGGTTTTAAAAGGTACATTTTGAGGGTCGTTTAAGCCCTTATTTGATCACTTTTGTATCCGTTATTGCCTAATATCGCTCCTTTTCACTTTTAGGTCTCTTGAAGGCAAAATGCGGAATGGCACTTATTTGGACGAAAAGGCGCGAATATACTGAAGAAAATGGCCAAAGTCGAATCGAGACACTCAAAGTCACGAAAACACAAGGTGATGGCGCATCGCTTAATTGCGACGCCGTCGGAGGATTTTGTGATGGGACGAAGCCAAAACTCCTATTTTCAAGTGACGACGTCAAGTTATAAAAGAGTAGGCCGTCGCAACTCGACGGCCTAGATGCAATCCGACGGCGCCGGTCAAGAGGACGGCGCACAAGCATAAGGTGACGCCGCATGTCTAACGTGGCCAAGACGAAACCCTAATGACGGCGACACGACGGCGCCACGAAAACAAAAGGTGACGCCGCATGTGTAATCTTATATATAGAATCCGAATTTTTCAATATTTGTGTGTAGTCTTTTGGAGTAAAAACCTAAACCGAACTAAGGTCAGTCTTGTACAAGATTTTAGGGTTCCAAACCCTATCTTACACCAAGATAAGTGTTTTACTTCATTAATACAATTATGTCTTTGATTATTTGTGTGTATGCTTGCATGTTCTCCATGTCCGGCTAATTACTTGTGTGTTTGCTAGGAATATGAAACTTAATTATTGAATATTGATTGGTTGTCTCTTATCTTAGTTGATTAATGATCTAGTAATGCGATAGGTCATTCGTTGTGTACTTAATGCTTGATTAAATCTTTGTGAACCTTAGAATATAACTCCTTGAGTAGTTGTAAGCTAAACCATCCAAAGAGTGCCTTAGAGTAAGAGTTTATTATCCCTAGTGGGTTTTGTAGACGAGACCCTTTGGTAAGTTCAAAGAGTTGGGAGAAACGATACCCTACAACCTTAGACACACAACGCAACTAAGAATAAGGACGGACAATTCAACCACCAATAGGAGATAATTAAGGAGTAGTAAAACCTAAGTAAACACATCTTTAAACTATCATACGAGCACACAATAATTAGACATAGACTACATACACCTTAGATTAGATAATTAGATAAGTAGAGTAATCGGTAGCAATACCAACCCCCAAATCCAAACCCCGAGATTCGTACCTTTCATTTCCTTAAAAAATATAAAAGATAAAAATAATCTTCCTCAACCCCAACCTTAGCGTAGTAACTTCTTTCTAGCATTCCTATTCCCCTAGAGAACGATATCAATACCCGTGGCTTACCCTAATACTACACTACAACGATTAGGTTCACTGCCTAGGGTGTTGAAAAACTTGCTCGACGAAAAGGAAGTTCCTTTGACCCCGAACGACGCGTGTAGCGTTATCATAGGCGCAACTTACTGAAAGACGTGGATGAAGTCTGGGATGTTCAAAGACCCCCATAGGAGTCCCCGCGGCTCTGAGTCTAACTTAAAGACTCGTTAATAAAGAAAAGTGCTCTTTCGAGAGACAACCCGAATTATCCATTTATTCTATTTTTATTTCATTTCAGTTGGGTTTTGTGTTTTCTAACCATTTTTGCAGGAGACAGAATTAATCATGCTAGCTTGTCGACTGAACAGAGTTACTACAGAACTCATCTTGGTGATTACGCCATAACCAACATTTTAGCGTAAGAATTCTTGACACATTACCAATTACGGCGAATACCATCTCGGTGGTTACGCCAGAACTATTCGCTTCACAAACATACCGTGTTTTGCCACATTCGGCGTAATTCTCTCATAGGAGTTACGACGTAACTCTCTCATGCTTTAATTCTTTCATTTCAAAACACAAGAACCTTGTATTAGTTTTTAAATGAACTTTGTGGGTGTGTTCCTCAGAACCCTCACGAGACTTCACTCGTCACTGGGACACCAAGTGGTTTAAAGGCTTGTTGCATTCGCTAAATGCAACCGTGATTCCTACGAAAGTGAGTTAGGTTTGTTTTTCATTTTATTTTTTCTTTTAGAATTATACTTGTCGGTATTGTGATTTCGTGGATTGAAGTTTGTTCATGACGCTTAACGAATGCACGATCCTTTCTCGTGGGCTCTTCTTCTTTTGGAGCAATTTCAGGAAGTTCTCGCCTAATTCTACCTTCTCTTCACCTTTATTTTAATGCCTAGTACAAAAGGGACTTTGTACAATTCAAGTGGGGACGGAGTAGAATTATCTCTTGAACTTTATTTCGCCTCATTTTTCTAGTTTATTTTGAAAAATTATGCCATTTTTAAAATTTTGACATGTTTTTCCGAACCTAACTAGATTAGACCTTAGCCGAGCATATACAACCCTTGATATTACATGGTGAGATTAGCCTTATCCGCTTCCAATATTTTACCCCAAATCACCAAATTATGAGTGTGCCAAGAGCTTGTAAACTTTAGAACTTGGCCTTTGCATCATTTCGAGACCATAGACGAGGTATGTTGAGTTAGCTCGATGTATTTGGACTTTTCGCTTTAGAAGGCGATTATAGGATTATCACCCAAACAACCTACCATTGTGAGTCTATCGATTAGTCACCTCGACTTTTCAACCCCATGTGAAACCCTTTTGTTGCACTCCCTTTAGTGCAAGATACCCCTAGATACACCCTTCCGAGCCATTCCTTTCATTTTGTCACCCCAATATATTGTTTCGCTCCTTACACCTTAGCCTACCCCGTAGTCTTTATTTGTAATTAGAAGTCATCATTTGCCTAAGTTCAAGGTTCGAGTGGAAAAGGTTTGGAAATCACGCTTTCATCGACAACAATTATGAAGATCATGAAGACCCCGAATTCCCATTGTTCATCTCAAGTGGGGATGTTATGTTATCTTGTTATGTTAAAAAAAAAAAAAAAAATTGAGTTATGATATTGTAAAGTGCGATGTTATAAGCACTATAGTATGAGATTTATTGTTTAGTATCGAGGAGGCCACCTCGGTCACATTTGAAGATTAGAGTTGGAGTTATACCAACTGAAGAAGAAAAGGTAGTGTGCCCATCACGACGTCCACTGATGACACATCTACCTTGCATTTCATTATCCGGTCTCTAGACTTCTAAGCTTGAACTTTGGGCGGACGATAAGTGGTGATGAATTAGTTATAGATTTAGACTACCTGCTTGTTTTTCATTTTACACCAATTATATATCCCATGTCTTATCCTACCCTTTAGTCATGAAGCGTGTCTAGGTGATGCAGCGAGCAATCTTTGGTGTCTTGGCCATGGATTTGGTCATGTATCATTGATTTTGTCCACTTCGCCGTGACATGTTAGTAATGACAAGTCACCCTTAACCTTTGTCGTGTCTACCCATATTGCCTTTGAGAATTGTTTAGCCCTTAACTCTAGTGGTGGAGATTTGTGTAACCGCCAAGCTTATGATAGAATACATGCTATGATCAATGCGATTGAGTGATCACCCGAAATTGACACTTAGAATAGTTGAGAGATTTGAGTGTTTGTTCCCCTTCGTGAGGTGTTCGGCTTTGTTTTATTCTAGCATAAGGGATTTTAAACTCATATTTTCTAGGTTTTGGGAGATATCTTTTAGGAATCTATCTAATAAGGTCTACTTGAGGGCAAGTAGAATTCAAGTAGGGGATATTTGATAACATCAAATAGTCCCGAATATTAAGTGTCAATTTCCGTTAATGCTCGTTATTTATATCATTTATATGGATTTACGCTTGTTTTCCATTGTTTTCCACTTTCGTGTAAATTACGAGCATTGAGCTAAAGAGACGCGGAAATGGAAACATTACTAAAGATTTATCACAAGATGCTTATTTTGAAGAAGTTACGGCGTAACTCATCTCTCACATTACGCCGTAACTATTGCGTGATCCGTAAGTCCAACTTATCAAGAGGTTACGCGTAACTCTTCCCAAAGGTTACGACGTAACTCCATTAGGTCAAAAGAGGTTCCACGTCGATACTTACGCGTAACTCATCGCATCACTTACGACGTAACCGAAGTTTATTGAAGACTACGGCGTAACCACTTATAAGGTTACGCCGTAACTAGCGCATCTAGTGCATTTACGATGAAATAGAAGGTTACGGCGTAACTCCTCTTTGGTTACGCCAGAAACCGCACTGCCTATAAATACCCCACGAATTCCAAAGATTTCAAAGCATCCCATTCCACATACAACACTCTAGAACGTGAGAAAAGCTCAAGGAGGTCTAGGGAAGCATACGGAGTCGTTTCCAAGGAGAAGTCACACCATTACGATAAGCTTTAGCGTTTATTATTTCTTTTACTTTCAATTCATGTATTTCGTACATTTGAATATTGAATTGATTTGCATGATTAATATGAGCTGCTAAGCACCCTTTGGTGCTAGCCTAGTTATGATTCCTTAATTGTTTTGTTTATGCTACCTTTACTCCGCATAATTATTTCTAAGTGTATGCATGCATAGTTCTTTGGTAGTCACCCCGGTTCGGTAGTTGTTGGGAATTATGTGAAGTAGGATTTCCGATTCTGTCAAGGATTCTCATGAAGTAGAAGCGTAATCAAGAAGAGATTCATCAAGTGTAAAAGCGATTGCCTCGTTATCGTCAAGGGTGGAAGTCGACTAGGATCAAGATGCGTCAGATATTTAAATGCTAACCCATCATTATCTTTGAACGCCCGAGGTTAGCATGGGTATTATTGTATCGCTCAATATTTGTTTAATGTATTAGTCATTAAATGCATGCTTGCATGTTTAGTCGATTGAGTAGTAATAGATTAGGGTTCCTTGTCTATAAAAGGAACCTCATAGTTTGTAATAGATAACTCATCCGAAACATAGTGTTTCAGCTAATAAAAGATCCATAGAGGATCTAAGTGTTCTTAGTTATAACAACTTGTATTTACATTCCGCTATAGAATACGAGTTGTAGAGACCGCCTATTAGTTTGCTTATGATTACATAGGCAACACTAACGATCCACGAAAAGCTAAAGATCCGTCAAGGTCCGAGAGTTTTCAACAAGAGTTTTGAATGGCGATAGAGGCCAATTGCCTAGAGATATGACCAACCCACCCTAGGTGAGCGGATCGAGACGGAAGGGTAAGATATGACCAACCGACGACCCTTTCTACTTGTGCGATTTGACCAACCGACCACCTATCGCTTGGATGAACTTAAGAATTGGGGGTGTAGTGTCTAAGTTCCTAACGGCCGGGCACTCACTATTTAGAATCTAGCATGTAGCGGTACTTAATGACTCGGCTTAGGGACCAGAACAACAGACTTATGACGGTGCTACCGATTTCTCCTGGTGGCATATTTGCCGATAGGTTAGTGGCGAATTGACCAAATGCTGTCCTCTCGAATTTGACCCCACCTGAAGTAATTGGAAGTAGGTAGACGTAGACATAACTAGCTAGGAGGATTAACTAGGTTAGCACCACTATTCCTCTATTGAATTCCCTTCACACATTTATTTGCTTTTACTTTATATTCTGCATTAGTAGTTTAATCAATTAAAACCCTATCAAACCATTAATATTCTGTGACAATTAGACTTAGTAATTATCCGACACACATAGCTCTTGGGACAACCTCGGCTTTACCATTTACTACACTACACACGACCGGGTACACACTATAAATATTAAGACGCCTCGTATAGTGCATTAGGAAAAGTAGACCATAGGTATAGCGAGACACTATAAATATTAAGACCGTCAAGAAACTTGTTTCCTCTCGCTAGGAAAATCAAAGCGCACTAATCGAGTCTTGAGCCATGAGATTCATCAAAAGATCTCTTAGAACACCTAATATTTCATCACTTGATTGTTCAAACAATGAGGACACAAGTGACATTTTCCGTAGTCCCACGCAGTCTTAGCAACCGCTTAAACATTTATGAGGAGATTCACAATTGCGATCCTCAATGATTGAATGGAAACCCCGCCAGGTCAACATTAAACACCGACGGCAGTCACCTCGTAATTCTTTACGGGTTACGTTTGGTGGTTTCAAACGGTCTACGCGGAGTGATACTGGTATACTTCATGCTCACCGAATTGTTAAACTCTCTCGAGAATATACGATTCACGATGGACTTGGGTCTATTTTCTTCGATCCAAAGATCAAGCTCCAACTATGATTATCACCTTTCACAAAGATTCGTGTTCAACTCAAAACACCGCTCGAATTGTAAGAACAAGTATAATGGAACCGAATTCAAGAATCAAACACTTCGCTTACTTTGAGAAAGTTGGAATCACACATCGCACTCGATTGCTCATACTCCCGAACAAAATGGTGTTGTTGAAAGATGAAACCGAACGTTAGTGGAGGTCGCTCAACAATGTTGATTTTCTCATAATTATCGGATTTCTTGTGGTCAAGTCGCCTCAACC
>CM040244.1:259356721-259403350 GCA_022545495.1 Chrysanthemum lavandulifolium | reverse complement strand
CCGATAACAACATTCATATACAGTCCTAGTCACTTTAAGTCACATGTATATGTTGTTGGTTTTATGGACAATAAATTAATAGACGTGTGTTAGATCGAACTCGAGACCACGGGATTGCACACTTTACGTATGAGAATTAAAGTTAAATAATTAAATATAAACGTTGTATTTATTTATTTATTAAACGAAATAACTAACGGACGTTAAGTAATTAATGTAATGGATTAACGGGCATTAAATGTATTTGGAAAAGGACTAGAATGCAAAGTTTGGGAAGGTTCCGGATCCCCTTGGTGGGGCTTAGAACCGATCGGCCAAGGGTATCCCAAACCCAACCCATATCAAACTCTAACTTGTTCACCAAGTTTAGTTTAGTATATATACAAGGCTAGGGGTCTTGTATTTTGCATCTCTTGGACTCATAAGCTAAAACCCTAAAATGTTTGTGTGTGTTTTGTGCTCAAACCGATCGGCCACCTCCTTTAGGGTGTCGATCCTCAACCTTTCCAAAACAAGTTATTTGGTTTAATAAAACTAGCTTTACTTTAATTTGTTTTAAATGCGTGTGTGCAAGAACGTGGTAATAACATTATTGTTATTATTCCCGGATTGAATTACAAAACGGTGGGGTAATTCATAATCCTATAAACCCTAATTAGGGTTCATCCTAATTGCTAGTTTGTGGATTTGATTCTTGTTCGGCTAGAATCAAGAAAACGCATTTATATTCTTTTATGTTAATTAATTATGTGTTAATAAATACTATATGTTTCGCTTGAATACTTTGATGTTTTGTGGTTATTTATATGAATGTCATGTTATATAATTCCAACAATGGCATCACGAAGTCATTGGTTTTTAATGAGTAATTAATTACATAAACGCGTAATAAAACAAATAATTGTATGTTGTTTGATATGTTAATCTAGGGTTTATGATTAATTTTGTTTGGTCGGTTTTTTTAGTTAATTGGGCGCACTTATTTTTTTTTGGACACATACATAAAATTTTAGGGTTTTGAAAATTGTTTGCTAACCTTATTAAAACCTAGAATTAATATATTAGTTACATGATTAATTCATGAATAATTTGTTATGTGTCATGGAATTTTTATATGCGATTTTGTGACTTATTTGTATAATTGTTATGATATCCATGATTATACATGCATGTTAGTCATGGATAAGTTGCTTTGATAATTGTTTAATTGTTGAGACATATTTATTTACGATAAATCTTGAATTGGGAAGACTCAATTGTATATATTAATGAATCAATTACGTGCAATTTGGTATAAGATTAATTATGGGTTTACGTAATCGATTCGCCGATATATGGCTCACTCTCAATTGAGAGAGTGAAAGCCCTAATTAATATATACATTAATTTAACCTAGACATTGATTATTAATAGGGTTTTATCGAATAAGTTGCATGTGGCTACTTGTTTACACGTATAAATTGTTTATTATGTGCATTGTTTTTAGTTGTTTATTTTTATTTGTTACTTGTTTGTTTATTATGTTAGACAGTTTTAAGCAAAGGGTAATTTTGAATAGAAAAATAATACGGACTAAACAATGGTGAAATTTGATTTAGTTTGGAAGAGTTAAGTTTTCAATAGTTTAATTGATTGGTGACTTTGGTACACATAGTCCGAACGGCCACCCACTAGAATGAACTATAAAGGGTTAATAAAGAAGTGCGCATGACATCACCGAAAGGATGTCTTAGGTTATACTTGCGCCACCGGTCCTCTGCCTGTAAGTTCGAATGGAGCTACTTAGTAAGCCATAATATGTGCAAACTCATCTTAAGGGAGAATTAGTTTTAATTCCATGCGCTACTTGGTGGTAATTACCTGAAACACTAAGTGTTTACACTTATGCAAAAGTACGTACAATGGGCGATAATTGACGCTAAATTCCTTGATTGGTGAACCCAATACCTCAATCAAAACTTTGATAATTTGATCTTTATGAATTGGTAATAAAAGTTTTTTTATTTATGCTACAAGATGAATGCATGACATCTTTGTACATATTTGATTTGACCATAAAATAAAACTAGTACCCTTTTAAATTAAGTTATATGTCATCTAATTAAAAGGAACACTTGAAGTTGCAATTTATGTCATGAGAGTACTTGGCTAGATTGTGATGGAGAGGTAAATCTCTATGTAAAGTGAGACCTTATATGGACATATTTGCGCTCTTTAAGTTAGACACTTAAGTTGAGTAGGAAGTGAGACTTGGACTCAATGGCATAAGATGGGATGAAACATATTTATATTTGCAATAGCGTTGGAAAATATAAATCCCATAATGATCTAGGAGTTGGAAATTGTTTGCCAATTATTGTTCGACAGATTACCTTATTATATGCTTTCGTTACTAGCGGATCAAGCGATGTAATGGAACTATGATAATTTGGATCCTAGTTTTGAGAAAATTCTATGGTTATATTAATATTACCTAGGGTATTTTATTTTCTTGAAAAGTTATATTATCGAAAATACTAATACTTGAATTTTGATAATTCTTTAAATGTATTAATGCAACATTAAACCGTAAACGAGGTTATTCCTGTATTGATAAATTGATCTACACCGTAAGGGTTTTGGTAGAGTCAACTTTGCTAAATGAATAAACCTAGTCCTCTTTTCATAAGAAAGAGTGAGATTCAATCCTATTCCTTTTCATGAATGAAGAAATGTATGATAGGACAATTAGAATTGTCTAAATTCTAAATACTTAACTCGTAAGCAAATTTTAATAGTTAAGAAAATTGCATATTTTATGAGTTATTAAATTAGAAGCTAGACTAATTACTGTATAATTGGTAAAAGACAAACTAGCATATGTTATCTAGTTGTTTTGTTTTGACCATTTAAAAGTACTACTTACAATTGTTGAAATAGTAGAATACACTCTTTTAGTACATAAGTAATTGTTATGTATGGACTTTCTCAAAAGTGTAGGGAAGTAAATAGAACACTATTTTATTTCACTGGTTAATTGAACACTTTCAATGTTGTCAAATCCAGTGGGAGTGTTGTGTCCTTATTACTGAATAGGGAATTAATGTAATTGATTCGCTCCCGACGGTCAAGTTTTATCACACAAGCTAGCCACTTGTGAATGGCCAACCGTAACAAACTTAAAACGATGCGGAACCAAATGCAATGAAGTCCGGAGAGTATAGTGTTTCCCAGTGTCGTTATGTCCCAAGCGAAACATGCGAGAATAGTCAAACGGTATAGTGATCGAGAGGATTTGAGCGGATAAAGAGTTTTGATTGATTATACTAAAAGAAAAAGTATATAAACTACGGGGCTTAAATGCAAATTAAAGGAAATTAAAAGATAAATTCTATTAAATAAACGCTATCACTATTTTTAAAATCTAATGTTTTTGATTTTTCTTTTATAAAACTTAAATTAAAAACTACGTGACGTACAAAAGAAAATGTGAAATCAAGCAATATTAATCCTAAAAATATGAAAATGACATTTTACAAACCTAATGATATGAGAAAATTTTTAGAAAAAGAAAATTATTTTTAAAACTATTTATCTAATTATTATTAATTAAAACTATATTTAACTATTTAATAATATCCTAAAATACAAGAAAATATGAAATAAAGCTAGAAAAATGAAATTATGACTTGGAAAAATCTAAAATAACTAAAGAGAATTTTCAAAACTATTTTTATATTTTTCGATTATTTTCTATTTTTATGAATTAAAAACTATTTTTAACTAATTAAATTGCTAAAAATTACAAATTAAACTATGAAAAATCTGGAAAAATATTTTTTTGACTTTTTATATTTATCTTAACCTAGGAAAAATGAAAACTTATTTTTTTGAAACTTTTCTGAATTAATTGTATTAAAAGCTAATTAAAATGACTTAAAAACTGTTTTAATTAAGGAAAAATAGTAAACAGTGCTAGAAAAATATGAAAAATTCAGGAAAACTCTAAAATAATATTCTAATTCTAGGAAAATTATAAAAACAGTAGCTTGTGTGTAGGAAAATGAAACTGCAAAGCAAGTGCTTATGTAATAAGCACTTGGAAAAAGCACAAGGTACCAAATGAGTACCAAACTGTCACAGAAGCTCTAATAAGCTAAAAGTACTCTAAAACAACAAATTTCAACTAGCTTTAACCTCTGAATTACAAGCTTAAACAGATTTGATGTTTTGAGCTAATAACAAAAACAGGTTTTGGGTGCCACTTTGTGGCTTGAAAATAAGCCACTCAATAAGCTGAGACTCAAATCCAAAAGTTGGAATCTAAACTAGACCTGGCTAGGAACCTTTAAACCAAAGATCAGACCAAGAGAAGCTCTGAGGAGCTTTTGACAAGCCCACACAATCTTGAGAAAACTCAAGATTCATCGAGTTGTGAACAGGGCAAATAAGCCACTGCTTGACAAGCTCTTTTGGAGCTTTACAAAATTTCTAAAAATCTATAAAATTCATAATAAATAACTTGACCAACTGAAGTTTTAAAAACCAAAAGTCTCACTTGATTTGACCCAGAAATGACTTAATTAAAAATCACCCTAGGTTGATGAAAATCGGTTTTGCAAGTTTTGACTTTTGACACGCTTATGAGATAGTTGACTTATTTGAGATTTGATCTTAATTATCTGAATGATTATGATGTTTTAAGATAAAATAAAGCTATATTAAGCTACCTCTATGAATTCTAAACACAAAACAAGTTTTTGATATCAAATATTTTTATGAGATAAGAACTTAGAAACGGATGAAGGTTGATTTTGACTTTTAGCCTATGCGAGAGACAAATAAGCCACCAAAATGACTCAAGTGGTCCTATTAGAGACTAAGTAGCGGGTTTTAGGCACAAGCAAGAACTCAAGCTCAATTAAACCAACTGTACCAAACACTAGTTATGCTAATTGTTTCACTACTTTAACTAGACTTGCAATCTATTATCATTACCAAGGCTTCACAGAGATCAAATATTATCCTATAAGCTCAAGAAAATCAAATTCAAGCAACCACAACTAGCCAATATCAACTTAAACAGTTTATGCAGATTCAAAACAAAATAAAGTGAAAAGGGATTTGGAACTCACAACTTGTCCAGTCTTATTAGCAGCTTAAACCAAACCCCAACTATGCTAATCTAACCAAATCCAATCCAAAACAGCACTGCATCAACCCCATTCCATTTCCAAACCTGTTTGAACCAAAATGCTTCACTGTTTGACTTTCGTTGACCACAAACCAAAGTTGCTTGAAACTGAATGATAAGCTCACTAAAAGCTATAAGAAGCTTCAATGAGCTTATTTGAACTTAAACATAAGCTTCTAAAGCTTTGGACATAAGAGTTTGAAACTAAAATTTGCCTTGATAAACTTAAAACTTGAAATGTTGTTCTACCTTGAATTGATACTTGAATATGGATTATATTGATAAATTAACTTAAGTTGAGTACATAGGAACAGATAATTAAAGCTTTTAAATTAAACTAAAACATTTAAATTGAAAACGACATACATATGAAAAATAAAACTAAGTACTGCCTTCATCTCTTGTTTCTCTTCCTCTTTTTATACTTCAAATGGCTTCCACGTGTCCTCTGATCACTTCCCATCTGAAATCTTGGCCATTGGATGTCTAGAAATGATAATGGCCATTTGATCAAAATTTGGCGGGAAAGCTGTTTTGAGCAGTGGGCTCTGATTTTTGCAACTAGGGGGGTGGCATTAATTGTGGTGTGAAAGGTTGGTGGATGTGATGATGAGGGGGGAGGGATAAGGAGATAAGGTGATGGGAGAGGGCTTGGACAAGTGGGAAGAAGCACGGACAAACGGTGGGAGGAAGGGGTGTTTGGTGGTTTTGACCGGGGGTTCAAAAGGAAGGGTCAAAGGTTTAAAGGGGTCAATTGGTTTTGCGGGACAAAAATAGACAAAGGGTCATGGGATTAGTTTAATATTGCAAGGACCATTTGTGCAATTTCGATTCTTGAGGACCAATTCGCCAATTTCTCAAAGTTCTCACAAGGTCACTTTTGACAAGTTTCAATAGTGCAAGGACTATTTTGACATTTTCAAATTTTCAAAGGACCATTTGTGATAATTTAAAAGTTTAGGGACCTAAATTGTAATTTTGCAATTTTAAATCTCAAGGACCAATTTTGACAACTTAAGAATCCTAGGGACTTAAAATGATATTTTCTTTATTTTGATTTACCGTGGACTGCTTTTTGACAACTTTTGAAACTTGGGGACTAAAGCGCCAATTATGCAAACTTGATACGTTTTCACCGATTTTGATATTTTGCATTTAAAACACATAAAACACTTATTTGTGATATTTTATCATTTTGATGCATTTCGAGTGTTTTCGGATGTTTTTGCAGTTTAAATGGTACAAAAATAATGAGTATTTAAACACTCATCAATCCCCACACTAAGATATTGCTAGTCCCTAGCAATGTTTTGAGAAAAATTAATGGATTTCATCTCTTTACCAAAAGCCATTACTTACGGAGTAGCCAAATGTTTCATTCAAGTAAGAACCATGGTACATCGATAACCATGTGATTTTGAGCAAACCACCGACTTCAACGGATTTGATTTGTCTTTACGAAGCCGTTTGCTTACGGACTAGCCAACTCTTAGATAAATTATCAATATTATCTTTGGTGAGTGATTACCAATTATGGTTTTCCACGCCTTTACCACAAGCCATAAACTTGCGGGCTAGCCAACTCTTCACTTTTAAGGATATGGTGGTGAATACCATACAATTTTGGGCAAATTGCAAGTCGTCAACGGTTTGAGATATCTTTACCAAGAGCCGTTTGCTCTCGGATTAGCCAATCCTTTTGTTTATTAGACATGGTGGATCGATAATCAGAATCGAGTAAGTGCAAGACACTTACTCCAAAAAAAAAAAAAAATTTTTTGCCAAAATGGGGAATTGGGTGGTATAATTACATGATAAAATTCGTGAGAATTCCCCCACACTAGAAATGAATATTGCCCTCAATATTCAAAGTACCGCGGTTATGCCGAAACATAGAACGAAAAGGGAAATACTACCATTATTTAGCAAGCCATTATTTATTTATTTATTTATTTTTTCATGAAACTCTTATATACAACAATGAGGCATCTCCCCACACTAAGTGGTACACACGGTGAAAACCCATGTAGCATGCTATCGTTTTTGATTCCCGAGTCGCTAGCTTGACTCGATCCTCGCATTTATTGGTTCATGGGAAAGTTTGTAGATCCGGACAACCATGTGGGGAA
This sequence comes from Chrysanthemum lavandulifolium, assembly GCA_022545495.1. NCBI lineage: Eukaryota > Viridiplantae > Streptophyta > Magnoliopsida > Asterales > Asteraceae > Chrysanthemum > Chrysanthemum lavandulifolium. The sequence goes on along the minus strand of CM040244.1, from coordinate 259,396,048 downwards.
TGTCCTCCGAAATAATGCTTCAATCGATGACCATTCACTTTAAAGTTTGGACCATCGGGTTGAGATAACTCAATGGTTCCATATGGAAATACTTTAGTGATGGTAAATGGTCCGGACGGTGGATTTTAGTTTTCGAGAAAATCTTCAATCTTGAGTTGAAAAGAAGGACTCGATCACCGACGTTGAAAACGCGGTTCTTGATTTTGGAGTCATGAATCTTCTTTGTCTTTTCTTTATAGATCAAAGAGTTTCGTATGCATGATCACGAGTTCATTTAATTTATTCATTTGAACTTTCCGGTGATCACCACCGTCTGAATATCGATATTGGCATGCTTCAAGGCCCAGATGCCTTGTGCTCAAGCTCAACCGGCAGATGACATGCCTTCCGTATACAAGCTTGTATGGAGTACACCGATGGGTGTTTTATAAGTCGTACGGAAGGCCCAGAGTGCGTCATCTAGCTTATCCGACCAAGAGGCACCGGCCGCCAACCGTCCTCTCCGAATTCTTTAATCCCTCGGTTGGAAACTTTCACTTGCCCACTTGTTTGGGGTGGTGCGCGAGAGAGACGGTGGGTTACACCATACTTTTGCATGACTCTATCAAACCGGTCATTGCAGAAATGCGTACCACGATCATCGATTATAGCTCGTGTAGTTCCAAACCTAGCAAAAGAGATTTTAAGAATTTCACAACAACTCGGGCATCGTTGGTAGGCAAAGCCTTAGCTTCAACCCATTTTGACAAATAGTCAACGGCCACGAGTATGTATTTATTACCATGAGACGAAGGAAATGGCCCCATAAAGTCAATGCCCCGGATGTCAAAAATCTCACACACTTGAATGGCGTTTATGCATTTCATTTCTTTATGAGATATTCCGTGACGCTGACAAGCGTCATGTGTTTTGAAAATTCATGGGCATCCTTGTAAATCGTGGGCCAATAGAATCCGGAATCAAACACCTTCTTGGCGGTGTAGTTGGGGCTATGATGTCCCCTAGAGGTCCGTAATGGCAAGCTTTGAGAATGTCAATAGCTTCGACCATACACGCATCGCTGATGACTTGATCGCGCAAATTTTGAACAAGTAGGGTCGTCCCGAAATAATGTTTTACATCTTTAAAAATTTGTTTTCTGTTGGGACGACATCCTTTCACCACAAAGTTACCCGCATGGTAATTTGCAAAGTCACCAACCATGGGGTAGAAGAGTCTCCACGAAAAGAAACCACATTGAGTGTTTCGAGAGGAAATGTTTCATTAATTTCCTTTTCTCGAACACATCCCGTCGTGGTTTTCTAGACGGAAAGATGATCGCAGCCTGTGTTCTCGGCTCCTTTTTATCACGTATAATGATATCAAATTCTTGTAGGAGGAGAACCCAACGAGCAATCTCGCTTTGCATCTTGTTTTGCAAAGAGATATTTGAGAGCCGAGTAATCCGTATACACCACGCATTTGGTCAAGATAAGGTATGGCGAAATTTCTCTAACACATACACCACGACTAATAATTCTTTTTCTCGTAGTGGTGTAATGGGTTTGAGCTTGATCATAGTTTTATTGCGTAGTGGATAGTTGAAAATGTTTGGTTTTCGTTGCCCCAAGACCGCACCGATAGCAAAATCACTTGCATCGCACATGAGTTCAAAGGGTAAATCCCAATGGGCAACTAGAATGGGTGCTTCCGTAGCTTTTTCTTTAATGTTTCAAAAGCTTGATGCACTCGGGTGAGAAGATAAAGGAGCATCTTTTTCAAGAAGATGGGTCATAGGCCGAGCGATTTTGAAAAATCTTGTATGAATCTACGATAAAACCCGGCATGACCTAGAAAACTCCTAATACCTTTGACGGTAGTAGGATGAGGCAATTTAGCAATAACATCAACTTTTGCTCTATCTACCTCAATCCCTTTTGGAAATCTTATGGCCAAGGACTATGCCTTCTTTGACCATAAAGTGGCTCTTCTCCCAATTTAGACAAAGATTGGTGTCTTCACACCGTTTAACATTTTATCTAAATGGGAGAGACATGTCGAAATGAGTCCCCAATGACCGAGAAGTCATCCATAAACACCTCCATAGTTTCCCGATCATGTCGTGGAAAATTGCCATCATACATCGTTGGAGCGTGCGGAGCGTTACATAGGCCAAAAGGCATACGTCAGTAGGCAAAAGTTCCGTATGGACGGTGAATGTGGTCTTTTCTTGATCCGGCGGATCAATGGGGATCTGAAAATAACCGAGAAGCCATCAAGGAAACAATAGTATTCGTTCCTCGCTAATCTCTCAAGCATCCGTCCATGAAGGGTAGAGGAAAATGGTCTTTACGGGTGGCTTCGTTTAACTTGCGATAGTCAATACACACACGCCATCCCGTAACCAATCGAGTTGGAATTAACTCGCTTTCTTCATTTGTGACAACAAGAATGCCACCCTTTTTGGAACACAGTGGATTGGGCTAACCCAATGACTATCGAGATTGGGTAAATCAAACCGCATCAAGAAGTTTGAGAACCTCTTGTTTGATAACCTCGTGAATCTTAGGATTCACCTTCTCGATGTTGAATTGCTGGTTTGAAGTCATCCTCCATCAAGATTTTGTGAGTACAAAACTCGTGGTTAATACCTTAATGTCGGAGAGTTTCAAGCAATTGCTTGCTTATGTGACTTCAAGACCTTTATGAGAGCGATCTTCTCCTCCTTAGTTAAGTCTTTAGCAATTATGACGGGTAATTTATCATCACCTCCAAGAATGCATACTCGAGATGAGGAGGTAGGTCCTTAAGTTCAACCTCGGAAATTCATCAGTAGATGTTTGTCTCGATTTGATTTCCTCAATCGTGATCTCTTTCGGAGGAGTGAAGGTAATGGATCTTCATTTAGCAATTGCTCGGATAAAGGATATCTCCTCCGAATCATAAACACCATCAATTCCAGTGAATTGATTCATCGATAGCGAGAAATTCATCGATCTCTTCCGGAGGAAGTCACCTCCTCAAACGGAGTGAGAGAGGGAAGAGTCGGCAATGATTGGTTGAGAAGATGTGGTGGAGTCCCCTCACGGAATTATGAAGATAACCAAGAAACTCTCGAGAGTACTCCTCTAAAGCAATATCAATTACATCGACTCGATTAATTGATTCGATTATCATAGTTTGAGGAGTACCTCGAAGTTTGATCAAGGTTAAAGGTACGACTTCATTACCCACACGTAACGTGATTTCTTGCTCAAATACATCAATAAGAGCACGACCCGTTCTCGTGAATCCTCGTCCAACAATGAGGGAACCCGAGGATAGCATCAAAATCAACAACCACAAAGTCGGTTTGGAAAATGGAACTTTCCTACTTTCACAAATACATCCTCGGCGATGCCAAGGGGACGATATAGAACGATCCGCAAGCTCAAGAGTCATGCGGTAGGAACAAGTTCGAAGAGAAAGTTTCTTCCATATGAATAAGGCATCGATTGATGCTTGCACCAAGATCGGCAAGGGCAAAGCATTCAATCATCCTGGAAAACACAAGGAAGAAGAAATTTTCCGGGATCTCCAAGCTTCTTGGAAGCTTCTTTATGAGCTCTGATCAATTCTCGTTCAAAGGAGTTTAGCCATTTCAAATAGTTTTTCCTTATTGCTTAACATGTGTTTGAGTGTTGATGCAAACTTGGGCATCAACATGATAGCATCCGCAAAGCTTATGTCAAAATGTAGTTCTTGGAAAATTTGAAAGAATTTTTCCATTTGATGACCGGCTTTTCATGAGCTTTTGCTCATTTAAACGTGAGGGTAAGGAATAGAAGTTTTGGATTTGGGGTCACCAGTTGGAGGTTCAAAACAACTCGTGTTTTGGTTTCGAGACAACCCGAGGATGGACATTCTTTGGTACTTCCGTTATTAGTAGGAAGTTCCTTGTCCTTTGTCGCATCAGGTTCACTTTCCACTACCTTCGGGAGAGAAGAAGAAGAGGTAGTAGGAATAGCGGGTCCATCATATGAAGTACCACTTACGGTTGTGATCGCCTTTGCATCGCCCCTCGGATTAGCGATCGTGTTGCTAGGTAAAGTACCTAAGCCCGGGGTCGATCATTTAAAGACTTCTTAATGTCGTAATCTGGTGACCAACAACATATTCATTTCCTCACAGGATTTCATGAATTGCTTCAACAACTCATCGGATGATGGTCCAGTTGGAACAATGGCTTGATTTTGCACAGAAAATTCAGCCTCTATTGTTTGGATTAGGACCTTGATTTTGAAAATTTCCTTGATTATTGCCATGAAAGTACCCGGGTTGAAATTTCACGACCTTGGTTTCTATTGAAATTTCCTTGGTGTTGGAAATTTTGACTTTGATTTTGAAAACCGTTATTTTGTTGAAATTACCTTGGTTTTGAAAACCTTGGTTTGGTCTATTCGATGTTGATTACGGTTTTGGTTTTGGTTGAAACCGGGTGGTCCAGGTAGTGGTTAGGACGGTGGTTCGGGTCCATAGGAGCACGATATTGGTTGCCTCTGAATTGGAAATCCGCCCACAACATTTGCTTCAAAGGGTTACCATCGGTGGCCATACAGATCGTAATAGGCATGGGGCCACCACAAGTAACACAGACTTCCACTTTCTTAACTTGAGGAGGTGAAGTTTGTGGAAAAAAACTTTCTTTTGGTTGGAGAGAACAAAGCTTGAATTGCTTAGTGAGTTTGTCAATCTTAGCATCGGTGCTAGATTGACTCACGAGCGATGAATAGAAGGACCAACACGACTTGGGAAACAACCGGTTTGCTTCGTGCGGGCGGACTTTAGACTTGTTTTCAATTATCGTCAAGGCTTCTTTTACGGTTTGCTCAAGAAATTTCCTCCGGTGGAGGAATTGAGAGAATCTTGATCGATTGACTCACTCCATTATAGAAAGTATCGAGTTGCATTAACTTGGAGAAACCGTGGTGAGGACATTTGCGAAGCAACTCCTTAAAACGATCCCACGATTCATTGAAGGGTTCATCAAACTTTGTGTGAATTTGATGATTTCATTTTAAGACTCGTGGTTTTGGAAGGTGGATAAAACTCGTTCACAAATTTCTTCACCAGTCTTCCCATGTTTCGATTGATTTAGGGGTTGTTTTCAAGCCAATCCGGCTTGCCCTCGAGGAAAATGGGAATGAAGAAGCTTAACAAACATCTGTAGGGACATTCTTGTATTTGATGGTAGATGCAATCTTGTTAAACCATCGAATATGAGCATGAGGATCATCCCGCTCAAAACCATAGAACCGACTTGAGGTTACAAGATTCGATAACCGGTTTTGAGTTCAAAATTTTCACCACAATGGTGGGATAACAATAACATCTCTATACCCGTCGATGGGTGCACGGAGAAGCTCACACATAGGGCGTTCTTCCACCATGACAAGCGGAAGTAGTGAGCGATTCGGATCTCGATCCGACCGATGGAGCAGAAAGTCACGGACACGCCTTCTTGGAATCTCGACAAGCTCACGAAATGGGCTTACAGATCTAGAAGAGCGAGTGCGATACACTAGAGTTAACTCGGAGACCTCGAGTTAAGGAAAGGAATTATGAAAATGGGGTAAGAAGAATCTTTTGGGTTTTCGGTTTTGACAAGTAGATATAACAACAAATCCAATTAAAACAATATCGAGGCAAAACAACGGTGAACTTAAACCAATAATCACAAGATGAATGGCTTCTTTGAAAAAGGTACACCAATCACAAGGACAAAAGGCAAGTTTTAAATCTTTGGTTCGGGAACTTATTATGGTCGTACCCCGGTTAGGTAGTACTTTGCCTTGGTTTGCGGTGGTAATCTTTTATGTTGTTATTATTAAACTCGAAAACGACAAATCTTTTGTATTTTTATCGTTGATACATATATAGAAACAAAAGAAAAATATTTTTGTGTTTTATACGTTTTAAGTTGTTTTGGGTTTTTGGATTTTATAAGAAAATATATATAGATATAGATAGATGGTATGAACAAGGAGTGAATATTCAAATCACTAATCTGCTAAGCGTAAGATAATTAGCACTGACTCAAGGCGTGCGGCAAAATTTGATTCGCTCCCAGACGGTCAAGTTTAATCACATGGGCCGGCCACTTGTGAATGGCCAACCGTAACAAACTTAAAACGATGCGGAACCAATGCAATGAAGTCCAGGAGAGTATAGTGTTTCCCAGTCGTTATGTCCCAACGACGTGCGAGAATAGTCAAGCGTATAGTGATCGAGAGGATTTGAGCGGAAAAGAGTTTTGATTGATTATACTAAAGAAAAAGTATATAAACTACGAGGGCTTAAATGCAAATTAAAGAAAATTAAAAGATAAATTCTATTAAATAAATGCTATCACTATTTTTAAAATCTAATGTTTTGATTTTTCTTTTATAAAACTTAAATTAAAAACTACGTGACGTACAAAAGAAAATGTGGCCAAGCAATATTAATCCTAAAAATATGAAAATGACATTTTACAAACCTAATGATATGAAAAAATTTTAGAAAAAGAAAATTATTTTTAAAACTATTTATCTAATTATTATTAATTAAAACTAATTTTAACTATTTAATAATATCCTAAAATACAAGAAAATACGAAATAAAGCTATAAAATGAAATTATGACTTGAAAAATCTAAAATAACTAAAGAGAATTTTCAAAACTATTTTTATATTTTTCCGATTATTTTTCTAATTTTATGAATTAAAAACTATTTTTAACTAATTAAATTGCTAAAATTACAAATTAAACTATGAAAATCTGGAAAAATTTTTTTTTATTTATCTTAACCTAGGAAAATGAAAACTTATTTTTTGAAACTTTTCAATTAATTGTATTAAAAGCTAATTAAAATGACTTAAAAGCTGTTTTAATTAAGGAAAAATAGTAGCAGTGCTAGAAAAATATGAAAATTCAGGAAAACTCTAAAATAATATTCTAATTCTAGGAAAATTATAAAACAGTAGCTTGTGTGTAGGAAAATGAAGCGCAAGCAAGTGCTTATGTAATAAGCACTTGGAATAACACAAGGTACCAAATGAGTACCAAACGTCACAGAAGCTCTAATAAGCTAAAAGTACTCTAAAACAACAAATTTCAACTAGCTTTAACCTCTGAATTACAAGCTTAAGCAGATTTGATGTTTTGAGCTAAGAAAAAAACAGTTTTGGGTGCCACTTTGTGGCTTGAAAATAAGCCACTCAATAAGCTGAGACTCAAATCCAAAAGTTGGAATCTAAACTAGACCTGGCTAGGAACCTTTAAACCAAAGATCAGACCAAGAGAAGCTCTGAGGAGCTTTTGACAAGCCCTGCACAATGCTGAGAAAACTCAGTATTCACTGAGTTGTGAACAGGGCAAATAAGCCCTGTTTGACAAGCTCTTTTGGAGCTTTTACAAAATTTCTAAAAATCTATAAAATTCATAATAAGTAACTTGACCAACTGAAGTTTTAAAAACCAAAAGTCTCACTTGATTTGACCCAGAAATGACTTAATTAAAATCACCCTAGGTTGATGAAAACTGGTTTTGCAAGTTTTGACTTTTGACACGCTTATGAGATAGTTGACTTATTTGAGATTTGATCTTAATTATCTGAATGATTATGATGTTTTAAGATAAAATAAAGCTATATTAAGCTACCTCTATGAATTCTAAACACAAAACAAGTTTTGATATCAAATATTTTAATGAGATAAGAACTTAGAAATGATGAAGGTTGATTTTGACTTTTAGCCTATGTAGAGACAAATAATGACCAAAATGACTCAAGTGGTCCTATTAGAGACTAAGTAGAGCGGTTTTAGGCACAAGCAAGAACTCAAGCTCAATTAAACCAACTGTACCAAACACTAGTTATGCTAACTGTTTCACTACTTTAACTAGACTTGCAATCTATGATCATTACCAAAGCTTCACAGAGATCAAATATTATCCTATAAGCTCAAGAAAATCAAATTCAAGCAACCACAACTAGCCAATATCAACTTAAACAGTTTATGCAGATTCAAAACAAAATAAAGTGAAAAGGGATTTGGAACTCACAACTTGTCCAGTCTTATTAGCAGCTTAAACCAAACCCCAACTATGCTAATCTAACCAAATCCAATCCAAAACAGCATTGCATCAACCCCATTCCATTTCCAAACCTGTTTGAACCAAAATCTACGACACATTGACTTTCGTTGACCACAAACCAAAGTTGCTTGAAACTGAATGATAAGCTCACTAAAAGCTATAAGAAGCTTCAATGAGCTTATTTGAACTTAAACATAAGCTTCTAAAGCTTTGGACATAAGAGTTTGAAACTAAAATTTGCAACAGTAAACTTAAAACTTGAAATGTTGTTCTACCTTGAATTGATACTTGAATATGGATTATATTGATAAATTAACTTAAGTTGAGTACATAGGAACAAATAATTAAAGCTTTTAAATTAAACTAAAACATTTAAATTGAAAACGACATACATATGAAAAATAAAACTAAGTACTGCCTTCATCTCTTGCTTCTCTTCCTCTTTTTATACTTCAAATGGCTTCCACGTGTCCTCTGATCACTTCCCATCTGAAATCTTGGCCATTGGATGTCTAGAAATGATAATGGCCATTTGATCAAAATTTGGCGGAAAGTCGTTTTGAAAGAGGTGGCTCGATTTTGCAACTAGGGGGGGGGGCATTAATTGTGGTGTGAAAGGTTGGTGGATGTGATGATGAGGGAGGAGGGATAAGGAGATAAGGTGATGGGAGAGGGCTTGGCCAAGTGGGGAAGAAGCACAGGACAGGTGGGAGGGAAAGGGGGTGTTAGACATATTTAAATATCATTGTGTGAACTCATTTGACTCGTTACAAATCAACCATGTAAGATGAAATGTCGTTTCCTATATCATCAAATACAGATAATCACATATGTCACTTTGTTAGACATGCGCCATTGTGATCGCAACGTTGATGTCATTGTTAACGTAGTAAAGTTGGAGTATTTAAGAGAACGTTCATCATAAACCAGCCCGACAACCCGCTTAGTCATGTTGGCTTTTTCTATTGGGTGTATAAGTATCCTCTTTAGCTTGACTTTTTTACCCGACCTCCATTCTCGTATAAGAATCCTCTTTAGATAGTTTTTTTTTTTTTTTTTGGTAACTATGATTTTCGACCTTTTGGTGACTAATCCACGGGGTTTGAACTCACCGCCACACATACTCAAACCAGGTAAAGCCCTCCCTTTTCAGAAGGTTGGCGCGACCACTTAAGTTTAGTTGCACCTAACAAAAAAAAATGTAGTATAAAAGCAAAAACATAAGATCCTCATTCAACTCCTTCAAGCAGATGTATAATTAAAAACATTTGTAAATGGTTAATTACATGAAATGACCTCATAACACATTCTTTGTAACGATACTTACCGAGACTCTTTTGCATAAATATTAGAGCTTCGTATTATTGGAACGCATGAACTTAATTTAAAGATTTGTGTCTTTGCATAAGAGCATAAGGTATGGTGGCTATCATTTTTTAGTCATTTGGGCCCCATCACATGCCACCTCATTTCAACACTTCAACCTCAAAATACCCCTCCCTCACAACTAACTTCAACACAACCATTTGAGCCCACCCATCCCCAATTTTTTTTTTATTTTTTTATTTTTCCAAACCAACTAAATTTATTTAACTCAAATAAAAATACATACAAAATTAGTATAAATTTATTTTTATAAAATAAAAACACACTTTATGAACAAATTTGTAAATTTAAACCTATAAATAACAAACAAAAAAAACCATAAGGGCTTAAACTGTAAATCCAATTTTAAAAAAAGAAAAAAAAAAACATAAAAACAAGAAACCTTATCTTCTTTCTCGTGGAATAACCTGCAACACCCAAACACCATTTTTTTTACAACCGTCACACACAAACACACACAAATTTATCAATTGAAAATAAAGAAAATAAAATAAAAAACAAACAGATACATGGCTTGTCTTTTTGTGTGTTGAAGAACCGGCTAAAACCAAAGTGGCGAAGAAGTGATTGTGTGGTGGCTGCCATTCGGCACCGCCGAAAGGCCCTCCACGTCAACTTGGCGAGGCTTCAATTCCACTATACCGTATGCTCTAAGTCCCACATTGGTTGGTGACTTAACAAAAAGTATGTTTATTCAAGCAATTTCTCACTATTTGGCAGGTTGGATAGATGTATTCTTGAAAATTCTTAACGATGTGTTTGTAAGTTCAATCAATTATCTTTATAGCTTTTTATGCAGAAAAATTTTGTTACTCCCCTCCCTTTTATTTTTGTTTTGATTACAGTTTTAAGAGTTTATTTTGGTTTATAAATTCAACATGTATTTACGGTTTATTTTGATGAAAAATTCCACGATTGTGCTCATCGCCGTCACTAAAGACTAATACCAAATCTTGCTATATGCTATATATCGAAACGATCCATTCGTGATCGTGTTCTACAATGCGACTTATGCAAACTGTTGTATACAAGTATTAAGTATATGATATGAAAGCTCAAAATTATAACTTGAGCCGAGCATCTATAAGCTCAAGTTCGAACTCGTTAAAACATTTTGAGCTCATTTCCTTGGCTCGTGCTTTAGCTTGATGCTTGATAAAATTTGAATGGAATGAGCTCGAGTTACTTAAGAAAAGCTCGATCCAGTTACATCCTTAGCCTTACGAGCAGGGACGGATCTAGTTACTTAGAATGGGGGGCAAGTGCTCCCATGGCTAGCCGAAAGAGTCGAGATTTTAGTGTAATTTTTTTTAATTTTGACTTTTTTTCGAAATTGCCCCCCACCCAAATCTCAAATTGCCCCCACCTACATACTAAAACCCAACATTCATCACTCTAAAGCTTTATAAATCTTTCATTTCAAAGTAAAAATACTTGATTTATCATTACGATCCTAGTCTTTTCTTCCGCATTTTGTTGCTGTTGTTAAAAAAAAAATTGCTCCCCACATCCTTTTTTTTTGTTCCGTCACTGCTTTCCAGAGAGGTGTTTTTTTAAGATCATATATATGTTCATGTGCTTATTCGATTTTACTCATTTTATAAACTCGTTTAAACTTTATACATTGAGTGTTGGTTGGGCCATATCACATTATGCCTAGGCTGATTGTTTAAGGATAATCGGTAACGTCATAATTCATGGTTAAAAAATACTATGTACTGGTTAAAAAGAACTTATACTTAAAATGGAAATACATTTTTCAAATATTTATAGTGCAGCTAACTTCGTCTAATTGGTAAAAAAATTATTTCATGCTTATTTTATGTTTTTGTTTGTACATTTTTCAACCCCGATGTCTTCTTTGTGCATTGCATCCAACATAACACAACTACCTGACTAATAACTATACTTTGTTGTGATACTTAATTACCAAGATTATTTTTAACAAGTTCCTTGAATGTTAGAACATCATATGGTTAAACTTATATATAATTTGTGTCTATTTAGTTCTCCCACATCGGTCATTATCATAAATGAAAATATGTATATTAATGCAAGTATCATTCAATTCTTTAATCAAAGGTTGGTGTAATCCTAAAAAGTATTAGTAACTTGATAGGTTTAGAATTTAACTAAATTTGGTTTTTTATTTATCCATAAAAAGCATTTTTTACACTTTTAACAATTACTATTCTATTGCTGACGGTCACTAATACAAAAACGATTCACGTCCGTTTGATCACTTTTGTGGTTAATCCTCACCGTTCTAATTCCTTAATTATCCACCACAACTAAGCGAAGAAAAGCATGAATACCATATATATATATATATATATATATATATATATATATATATATATATATAGTGATCCAGTAAGAAGAAAAGTTAAAATGAGAAGAATAAGAATGATTTACATTTACACATTTCAAATAAGGGAAGATTTTTAAGGGAGATGATCTATTTTTGTAGGTGCGATCCGAAATGTGGTTGTGGTTTTCTTACCCTTTTTATTTTTATTATTCTTCCTATTCGATCCTAACTCTATACATATATATATATATATATATATATATATATATATATATATATGGTATCCAACTAACAAAGAAATCAAATAGGGTGTTGCAACCAATTTGTCCCAAATTAAAACTACAATTACATCTAGAGTGGCACAAAGTGAAAGAGCGAAACAATATCGTCGAAAATAACATCTTTACGAGGGACTTGCATCGAGAATAGGAGCTGATTCCGAAACATCCATACACTCCACCAAGATACATAAAAAACCCCTTCCAGCAAACCTTTAACTTTAAAACTATCATCCGTTATTTGAATATGAGATTTTAATCTTCCATCAATTTATCCTTATGATTTTATCCAAACTATACCACAAAATTGATGTCTGAGAGTATATTTAAAGTGATTCTTTTTTTCATAATTCAAAAGGAAAACTTCGAAACCAGATCGCATCATGACATACAATTTTACATGGTTAGATTGTTGGGTTGTAATCCTCAAGCATCCCTTGCACAGTTGCCCCCCCCCCCCCCTTTTTTTACCAATTTTTAGCATCACAAATATATTTCTCAGTTGGATTGATATATGATATTTATAAAAGCATTTCAAAATGCATGGCATTAGTCTACACTCGAAAAAAGTGACATATTTACTCATTCTAACAAACGCCCAAGCAAATACTAAAGTGGTGTTTGTTTTTCATAAAGACTCTTAATGACCTCTTAATCGAACCGCTGTGACGCGGTCGACATTTTGGTCGTTTACACCGCTTTTTTTCCCGTTCACACGTTCGCAGGCGATAAGATCTTAATGGTACAGACTTGAGAGGGTGTCCGAACGCCTCTTCGCCTCTTCTTTGGAAAAAAAAAATTAGTATGGGCAAGCAAATGTGCGGTTCAAACATGAGTTTTTTTTCCGCTCGGATGCGGGCGATTCATACGCCTCAGTTGATTCGGATGTGCGGTTCGATTCGGCCAGATTTAGAGCCTCTTAAAAAACAAACACCACCTAAAACATTTCCGTATTTGCCAGCCCATTTTCCGCAAATGTGTGAATGAATGCTTTGTTATTTTGTGATTTTATAAAAAATCTCACAAGGTATCAACAAAAAACTCTCAAAAATATTTATATTTTATTGTATCATTATACTCGGGCAATGCACGGGTATTATACTTTGATGAAGAAAAAGAGGAAAAAATCAATCCAACTGTCATGTTTGTAAGTGCAATTATCTAGTCAAATTCAAAATGTTGGGTTGGCCCATAGCCCCATACCTTACCGGCATACAAACCCCGATATAAACCCAACATCACAAATTTAAACTGACAACGATAATGATTCTTGTAGCTAAACAAAAATAATACATCTGATCAATATAAGAAGTCAGAATATAGTTATGTTTAAGAAAACAAAGTGGTTCTACATACTTATGCGAATGTCGAGTTAAACAAAATCACTTGTGTATTAAAAAAAGAACACGCGACATAAAATGTCACGGGAAAGCTACGAGTAACCCAAACAAACACACATACAACTAACACATAGGGGTGGCAATCGAATCGTTTTTGTGTTAACCTATTCGGGTTCGCGTGTTGGCGGGTTAGTATATCCTTTACCCAAACACGACTCATTTATTAATCGTGTCAAGAAACTCAACCCTAACTCAGACCTGCATAACACATGTAACCCATTTGTGACCCGTTTAACCCATTTAAGTAAATAGGTGAAGCAGTGAACAAAGCTTGGTGGTTTGTCGATTTAACTAGTTTAAATTCAAAAAATGATATAATGATCTAAAATATGATAAGAATAACATACAAATAACTATGCGACAATTTTATGAATTATAAGCGTCAATTTTCATGATATTTAAGGTAAAAAGTTATAATTCACTCATACTAAGTAAATAACAAAATACATTTAATCCACATCCAACATAAAAATCAGCTTATGTATTTTATTTTTAAGATCTTATATATTTAAACGGGTTCACGGGTTAACCTATTTAATACTTACTCAACCCAAACACGACCCGTTTATTAAACGGGTTAAACGGGTTGACCCGTTTTTGACCCAAACCTGTTTAACTCCGTGTCTAGTTCGTGTCGTTTATCGTGTCGTGTCGAAAATTGCCACCCCTGCTAACACATATACATTCCGAGTGTTGTGAAACGAATTCACTAAACGGGTAAGCAAACACATATAACTATATTTATCGCCGCTGCTATGCGCGGGTATCCAACTATTATAATAATGCACGGATAATCCAACCTTAACTCCAAGCCTAACTCCTAACCACTAAAAATTAAGATAATGAGCTCCAATTATAAGGTGACATGTGTCAAGTCTCAACTAAAAATTTGTCTTTATTTTCAAATTTTTTTTAATCTTATTTCACCATATTTTTAAAAATTTTGTGCTCTTTAATTCAACATCTATTTTGATATATTTTTATAAGTTTTTAGTTTTTACATATTTAGTGGGTTATTTCAAATTTTTACAACTTTAACCTTTATTTCAATCAATACAATCTTAATTTGTCAAAATCATATACTTTTGTGGGGAAGATTTGATGGGTAAGAGATTGCAAGGGTATTTTTATATGCGGGAGTAATGATGTCACGGTTAAGCTACGGGTAACCCAAACAAACACATACAACTAACACATATACATTTAGAGTATTGTAAAACGAATTCACTAAGCGGGTAACAAACACATGTAACTATCTTATATCGCCACGCGTGTGCGGGTATCCAAGTAGTGTATATCAATGTTTTGCTGTATCACTCGTTTATGTCGTTTTTCCTCTTGCAAGTAATGAAAACTTTAGAGTGTTTTTTTTAAACTAATAGTATTGTTATCGACAAGATAATAATTTAGTTCTTCTGCAACTAACTTTCTTTCAATGTACAAAATCTATTTCATCCTTAATTGGTATATTTCTTTGTATTTTTTTTAACTGACCAACTGGTGTCTTATTTGTGATTATTAAGTTTTAGAATACCGATGTAGAATAAACTTTATAATTTACAACCCCTTGTACATAATCTATTTCGGTATGTCTTCCTAAGTTCTTCCTAAGTTTTTTTGTACTGCCCTACAGGTATATGTTATTTTTAATTATTGAGTTTTACGAATAACAAGTTCCAAAAAAAAAATGCGAATAACGAATCAACTTCATAACTCTTTGTGATATACACACGATACAAGCACAAGCATAAGATACATACGAAATTGTTGACCAAATTTAGTGCACTACACCGACTATCTATTACACGTCAACACTCAAAACACAAAATCGTAGAACTTTTGAATGGTTGATTACACGAGATCATTTCATAAGATAAATGATTTATATTTCTATAAAACATTTTAGTTTTTGCTAACAACAAACCAATTAATGTTGTTTAAGCTTACCCTAATTAATAATGTTTTCAAATATGAACTCACTTGATATTAATACTTACCTTATTAAATTCACTTACCTAATGTATTTATAGAAATTATGAGTTCATATTTGGTAAAATGTTATTTAAGATAAGCTTAAACAACACTCATTGAGTTGTTGTTAGAAATAACCCTTCATTAATGTCACATGTAGGGGTGTCAAAAATCCTGACCCGACCCGAACCCGACTAAGCATATTCGGGTCGAGTTACTCGGGTTAGAAATTGAATTCGGGTTAATCGGGTCAACCCGAGTAACCCGAATACTACATAGAGTCGGGTATCGGGTTGAGATTTTTTGCTAAGTCGGGTTCGGGTCAACCCATTTGACCCGAATAAGAATTTTTTTATTTTTTTTATATATTTATTTTAGAAATTTTCTATATAAATTAGAACAAATAAGCAATTTGTCACTATTTAACTTATATTCGGATTGATCCGAACCCGAATTGACCCGACCCGAGTTGACCTGACTCGAATTCACCCGAACCCGACTAACCCAAATTCAAATAAGGTCGGGTTCGAGTAAATTATTTTTAGCCTTGACCCGACTTTGACCCGACCCAAATTGACCAGAACCCGAACAAACCGACCCGACTGACACCCCTAGTCACATGTCTTATTTTCAATTAATGAATATAATTATTACCTATATTATTTCTGAACAAATTCCTTGAATCTTACAACATCATATTGGAACTTATAAACTCTGTTATAAGAGTGAACAGCGATGAACTAGTTAATACATCTTACATCGCAATTCTCTCTCCAACGACCTAGTTGCCACAATGGTGACACGAGATTTCTTTTTTTTTTTTTTTTTTTTTTTTTTTTTTTAATTCAAATATTTTTAACAACAAATGTAAAAGTGGTAAAGTTTTTTATTTTATTTTATTTTATTTTATTTTATTTTTGTTTTAATATGAAACAGTCAAAATAATCAAAATGATTTGTTTGTTTGTGTTGTTAAACTAGGTCGATTGGGCAAACTAGTTTGCCAATCCTTGCTACTCAACCCACGCCAACCTAGTTCCCCACAATGGGGCAACCTTGCTCAACCCACTCGGTTCACCTCCCCCATTGTGCATAGCCTAAGAATTATGTCTTACAAATCGTCCCACGTGGGATGGTGACTTCAATAAAAATAAGCTCAGAGTGTAACGACACACCATTCATCCCTTGGCTTATCAATGGCGCAGTCGTTGGTGTACCGTGGCCATCGCCATTCGTCTGCCAAAAGTCCCAAGTCAACACACTCACATACGCCTTTTTAATTTTAGTGGGTTTTTTGCTTTTTGATTTTTTTAGGGGGGGAGGAGGTATTTTGTGGTTAGTGTGTTATTATTGATATCTTGATGATGTGACGTTGAACAGCAAACGGATAACATGTTATTCATTCCGTCCACACCAAGCACTCTTAAGGCAAGTACCATCACATATTACATTTGTTTAAATGCTTTTTGAAAGATTTATCAACCTGTTCTTGACCCGTATAGGACTAACTTGTCTTATGCCGTAGTTGAGGCGTTGATATGTACCCTAGATTCGGTAAGAAACTCCAAAAAAGCTATAATAGATGACATTGACGATCTATAAATGATGATGATGTTGCAAAAGGTAATAGCTTATATTGTATGTGTTTTTCTAATGTTTGTTAAGTTATTAACTTTGCTAGTTTTTTTGTCGTACGTATAGATATAGAAGAAGGGATTGCCAAGCAAAACACTACGGGATGGGAGTTACACAAGATTGATTGTTTTGTTGAACATGATTTAGTTTGTTTATTTTGAACGATTTCATACTATTGTGGTAGATTTTGTATGTTTTGGAACCTTTGTAACTTGTAAACTTGATTGTCTACCTGTTACAAGTTATAATTTAAATTGTCTACCTGTTGCAAGTTTGCTTTTATATTTATATTTTGCTACACAAGGTTGGTTAAATAAAGATAGAAATAAAGCTCACAATGTGATGGTCTTTGTATTTTGATGCTTTCTCGTTTTCCGATTGCTTGTTTGGAATGCTAGTATATTTTTCTACTTGCACATGTATTTGGAATGCTAGTAAATTTTAGAGTTTATATACATATTGCCTTTGCTTATATGTCCTTAATTACGTACGCCTTGCACTTTTTAGCTACACTTTTTCTTATATGATCTATATGATACTACCTACAAGCTTTGGTAACAATACACGTGATCATATCCCAATAGATAATTACATATCTATTGATGTATTTACTAGTATTAACCAATTGATAATGTCTAGATGATTATGAGTAAGATGACCCATTTTGTTAAAGGCTCACATGTGCTCGGTTCGTTCGGTACGGTATCGGTATACACCTTTCAAGCCCGGAAAAAAACGGGACCATCAATTCGGTACGTGTTAGGCACGAGATTGGTACCGAGCTCATCCCTAACAAAAACATAATACAAGGAAGCGCTGATTTAGTACTAAATGACACTTACTCTAAGCAAGAAGGATGCCGTATTCAAGTCCAAGTCTTGACAGCTTTTCTGATCATCTGCATTCAAGTTTTCTTTATAAGTTTATTTATTTTGTAAAACGCTAACTTCGATCCAAATAGGGTGTATTCAAGACAACCTTGTTCGCAATTTACCTCGTATACATAACGGTTTAAATTTAAGTGTCATAAGGTAAAAGGCGTGAGCATTACTTGTTTAACATGTTTCGGTGATGTGTTATTTCAGAAGCTTGTCCCACATAGACAATAAGTAGGAATGATTATATTTTTAAATTTTCAACTGTGCAAACGAAAATTATAAGTATATATTAAACCTCAATTAAAACGTTGCCGTTTTGGCCACTGTAGCTTTTTTCCCGCCAAGTTCCCTTGGCCCATTTCGGTTAGCCCATGCTAGCCCATGCACCCGCCTATTTTCTTGGCCCTGGTCTGTTTAGTCCTGCGTATTACACATGTCAATGATCGGTGCTGGAATCTTCCCGAATACTCACATAGTCAAATCAGATAATCAAAAGGGTTTGATGTTTTGGGGTTTTTGTTGTGTACTTCAAGATTCTATGATGGTTAACAATCAATTTTGAAGGGGTTTTGGTGCTGGAATGTTTTTCAGATGTCTCTACAGTTACGGAGCTTCCGTTTTGTTGTTGGTGGCCAATTGGTGTTACGGAGCTTCCGTTTTGTTGTTGTTGACCAATTGGTGATGCCATGTTTTATGCTTTTCTGGAATGGAATGTTTCTCTATGTTGCTTCAAATCAAGGTATTTTATTAAAAAAAAAAAGATTGGGATTCAACAAATGTGCGGATAAAAATATTAGATTTTTGTTTAAGAAAAATTATCTTTTGGTTGAAGCTGTTATTTCATAGGGTGATTGTAATATTAATGAGGTTGCTTGGTTCCAGCTTATGTTACTGAAACCCATGGAGGTTTTTTCGGATTTGTTCTGCTACATGTTTAGCATTCGCTTTGTGTCGTTTCTTTAGCATATTTGTGTTGTGATTGCAGCAGTTGCCGGTCACGGCGGGGCAGCTGCTACCTTGGCGCGATAACCTGATTCAGTTCATGGTTGCAGCCAAGGTTGGCGATAGTTTACTGTTTACTATGCGTGGCTCACCAACACCCATATCTTGGCTAGGCAGTGGCACCGAGAATGTGATTGCAGCCATGTCGGGTGCTTGACGACGCTACACCTAAGTTGTGGCTGCAGTCATGATAAGACTGTTGTAATGAAGTTATTACTGTTTGTCTGGGTTTTGGACGTATCTTGGCGGGGCAACTTACTATTGTTGCAGCCATGTGTTTACGTTTCTAGCAAATGCCGGTATCTTGGCGGGACATCCTGTTTGGGAACAGGTTTGCAGCCATGCTCGGTATTTTGGCTGGGACTTCGTATTCTTAGGTTGTGGCATTATGCCTCACTGTGGATTGGTTGTAAACACGTTTCTAGCGAATGCCGGTTTCTTGGCGGCGCATCCTGTTTGGGAACAGGTTTGCAGCCATGCTCGGTATTTCGGCTGGGACTTCGTATTCTTAGGTTGTGGCATTATGCCTCACTGTGGATTGGTTGTAAAGACGTTGGCTCAACTTGGTTTCATTTTCATCGCTGCTGAATGAGTGCTTATATTCTAAATGCACTGTATCTTCGCAGCATAAGTGACTCGCGCTCTGCTTTGAGTGTTTTTTTGGTGTTGCTTTCAGCTTTGGTCCACAGACTTCAACATTACAGATGTTCATGAGGCGAGTTTACTATGACCTGTTCTATTACTTAAAATGTTTGGATTTTGGCTTTGCAATATGCCTATTGGAATCTTAATTGCCTTTACGGCATGATAACTATGCCGACATTGATTACAAGAGGCTGTGTTGAGTTTGCAGGGGAGATAGGGTTCAAACTGAGATTCTCCGCACCTTGGCGTGGCAGGTCACTACACTTGCAGCCATGTCGGACGTATCCTTTTTTCGGTCGCTTACCTACCTCAGCCTCTCTTTAATCACGCTTTGATGATCTGATTTGAATGTATGTATATGTGTAAATGTTTGGGAAGATTCTGGTGTCTGTGTTGTGTGTGAAATAATTAGTATACAAAAAATATTAATGAGGCAATGATGACTCACCATGAGATCGGTTGAAGCTGAGACCGTCCGGATCTTGGCGGGGCAACCTATTAGGCTTGCAGCCATGCCGGATGTGCCCACATTTGTTCCCTATCTGAGCGTCATACTTAATTCGTTCGTTTGTTGAAGGGTTTGGTTGCAAACCGGAAAAACAAAACTGAGGTCCCGTTTGGTTGCACACCGGAAAAACAAAACTACTGAATGATTAATATATAAAGGCTTTTGGTGTTTTTCCGGTTTAGTTCCCCCTGTAACCCTAATGTTATTGGACCTGATTCAATAAAAATTAGTTTATATGGGCTCCGGAAAAACTGAGGTTGCCCGGAACTTGGCACGGCAACCTGTTCGGTTTGCAGCCATGCCGGATGTACCCTGTTTTTCCGGATGCTTTTCTGAGCCTGTTTTTCATGGGCATTCGGCTTCTGGCCGTGGTTTATTTGTAAAGGCGATGATGAATGTTCTCTGGAAAGCATCTTGGCGAGGTAACCACAGCGTAGCTGTGGTTGCAGCCATGCCAGATCTGAGCCATACTTTACGTTAATAAAAACGTTCCCGTTTAGTACTGTCGCTGTACTGTAGCTACTTTCCCGCCAGATTTTCCCAAGGCCTAGCCCAAAAAAAACGTTAGCCTGCTGGGTTTGTTTGTGAGGCCTTTGCTGGCCTGCTAGCACTCCAAACCCGTAATATGTATATCCAAAGGCTGTTCATTTGTTATGCTGATTAATCTCTTAAGTTTGACCGCTTTTAAGTTTATCCAAATCGGTATGGTTATTTATAACCTTTTGCTGTAAAGTATAAACTACTGAATGATTGATGTGCTGAATGAACAGGTTCCGTTTTCCGGTTTAGTTCCCCCTGTAACCCTAATGTTATTGGACCTGATTCGATAAAAGGTTATCGGCATCAATACTGATGAGGCGAGAATTAGTTTATATGGGCTCCGGACAAACTGAGGTTGCCCAGAACTTGGCACGGCAACCTGTTAGGTTTGCAGCCATGCCGGATGTACCCTGGTTTTCCGGATGCTTTTCTGAGCCTGTTTTTCATGGGCATTCGGCTTCTGGCCATGGTTTATTTGTAAAGGCGATGATGAATGTTCTCTGGAAAGCAACTTGGCGAGGTAACCACAGCGTAGCTTTGGTTGCAGCCATGCCAGATCTGAGCCATACTTTACATTATTTTTTTTACTTTGTGTTATTCCAAGTTTTCATAGGGACGTGAACAGGACAAGATTGTGTTTGGATGCGCCTGAACTATTCATTGTCGTTAATAAAAGAGGGACAAGCAGGGAGCAAAGTTTAATAACTTTATTTTTGCCTAACCTTTTGTAAATCTTTGTAACCTATAACCTGCTTATAGGTTACAGCACTTGAACTATTCATGAAATTTCACCTCATGATACAACCACCTACCCCATGTTCTTAGTCTGAGGTTGTTGCTGCTTCAAGTGCTGAAACTGCATGTATCTCCAGCGGCATTGTCCCATAAGCTCAAGGTAGCTATTCCAAACACCCATATGTAACCATAATCATTTGTTGTTGTTTCAAGACATATCAAATATCATTTTAATGCAGGGTGTTAACAGTTCATGGTCCAATGATTTAGAAGGTGTTAAAAGTTAACGGATCCAATGATTTAGAAGGTGTTAAATAATTCAGTCCATGCTTGCATGATCTTTGAAGATTCCACCAGTTTTGAGGTATGTACCGACATAATTATGATACATCCCTAAAAAGATGTTACCTCGCGCTTATGAAAACTTCGGCTTAATTTTGATGTTATTAGGCAATTGATAAATGGATCAAGGTTGCACTTCAGTGGCAACAAATCATTAGGTGGCTCAGGTGTGTTTGGAATAACTTACCGCCCTTCTTACAGGTCCCTAATAACTCATTAAACCATATCATCGACACACACCTGCGTTTTATCCTTGGATATAGGATATATTGGATATAGCCACTTGCATCGCATAATTTCTGTTTTATATGATTATAACTTGGTCATATGTGCAGGTAGGAAGCCGCTGAACTAGATGTGATTGAATGGAGATTGCAAGAATAGTGACGATTGTCTTAATTTACCATATCAGGTATGTTAGTTCCCAGAGTAGTGTTCACGGATGATACTTCAGTTACAGAATAACTCTAAGACTTTAAGGTATAAACTCTATGCTTTAAGATAATTAGTAAACGTAAATGGGTAGAGGGTCGAGGTTTTCCGGTTACAGATGCAAGTGTGTAGCCTTAAGGGGTATTTGCCTACGGGTGGTGCGATTGTTTCCTATAGCAGTTTACGGTATATTTGGGTCAATTTGCAGCAGCAGTTAAAGGTTGTCTGTATATGTTAGTGTTCAACCGTGTCGTCGTGTTTAACAGGTGTGAGACGCCAACGGTTAAAAGACAAAAGTATGGACTTATCTAATTCCACAAGGACCTACAAGGTACAATCTGGTGTATTAATATTTAACCTACGCGGGTCAAATTTACGAGCTTCAACTTTACCATGAATAGAAAGTCTCAAATTGTATATATAAAAACTGGTGATAACATTTAATAATGGAAAGTCTCAATTTGAATATGAGCTTCTTATCACGATATGGTGTATTATTATAGTTTTGGTTTTTGTAGGTATGGATCACATGAATTTACGAGCTTCAACTTTACTAAGTTTGCTTTTCGACCCGTAGGAGAAGGTGATACATTATAAATCACCAGTTACATGAAAATTTCTATGCATTAATCTTAAAGGAGTGCATATTCAGCCCTGGCTCAAGACACAAGATGCCCATGTCTTCAAATGTACACTATTTAGAAGAATTTGTGTCTATAATCAATTAAAAAAAAGGTTACTGATATTTGTAGTTTCTGTGGTACTAATGTCAGAACTGACTGCTAGGCCTGCTCAAGGTGACCATGATTGTCTGCGTATTTTCTTATGTTTACCTGGATTTTTATTCCATATGACTTTTGGCTCTTTTTTGTTGTGTCAATGACTATGGGTTCATAATATTTTGCAGCCTTGCCTTTGTGTTGCAAGCCGAGAGGGAATAAAAGACGATCTGAAAATGAGGTGATGCATGGTCGATGTTGTCTTGCAAAACGAACTGCCAATACATGTACGTACATATTAAGTTATATTTTAATTTCTTGGTGTCCAATGCCTCAAGCAGCTGCTAATACATGTAGGTAGACGTACTATGGATATTAGTGATAGGTCAGAAAATTTAATACTAGACAAAACCACCCCCCTTGAGGCATAGTACGATAACCATAGGGATACCACAATGACAAATTGTGTGGTCTATTTTCGATAGTTCAAGTCCAAGTTTCTGTTAATTTTTTTAGCGCATCAGTTTGCTTATGCATTTTGAAATAAATCAAACAAAAATCAGGTAGTAACATACGATGGTTTTGAAGCTAACTTAATTAAATACAACGGAAAAAAAACTGCCCCGCCCGCAACGCGGCGGCCCGGTGCCATTCTCGTTAATCATAAAACTAAAGACTACAACTAATTGTTAGTGGATATTTGTACTGTAGTTATTTGTTTCATGTTTTTGGTTTTTCAACTTCATTCAATTGTAAAATATAACCATGATAGAGGTAGTTCCACAAATATTTTTCATCTTTTAACTTTATTTCTTATTTCATCTTTTAACTTTATTAAGGAGTTATTATTCGTATTTTATTAAATAAAAACTAAATATAACTCCTAGATTAAGTACAAAACACTATGCAAAATATGTATCAATGTATGTTTTTTTTTTTTTTTTTTTTTTTTTTATTGCAAAGCAACTAAAATATATGACACGATAAATGATTGTATTCCGTTGCTTTTTATCTTCGCATGATTTCCTCTTGTTCAAGGAAAGTGCATGCATTGTGGTGGCAGATGTGTACGAGGGTTATATTAATAGTAGCAGTTTTGGTTGAGCCAGAAATTGTTGTTTTGGGTTGAGAAGAATGAAGTTAAAGAATACAAGGGCATAAGGCCGGCCATAATGTGTCAGTCGTCACTTCGCTCGACACCAACTTAGATGCATTTTACCCCCTTACGAGGACACCGCAAGACGTGTCCTATTCAAAAAAAAGGGAAAAGTCGGTCGTAATTTTGACCGAACCGTGTGAAATGTTTGTGTGTAGGTGTGTTATCTATAATACATATAATACACAAATGAATCCCTCTCTTTAACCTTAAATTTAAAACTTACAAGTCAACAACCTTAATGTATAATATACAAAGTACTCTCTCGTCAATCTTAATTTTAAGATTTACAAGTCTACAAGCCTAATTTACAGAACTTTACAACATTAAAACAAGGTCATTCTTAGTTTTAAGTGAGCAATTATTGTGGTCAAGATTTTTAAATGAATTCAAATACTAAAGCAAAAGGTACAATTAACTTTTGCACAATTAGATTCATAAATTAACTGGTCAATATATATACAATTAATGGAGTTATTAAAACACCTCATACATAAAAAATACAAATTATTATGCATATTGTACAACCAATTTAAACACAATTCCTGCATTAAATGTCACTAATATAAATAATACTCCGTAAAGCATATTACAAACTATTTAAACACAAAAACAACAATTTAAAAAATACAAGTAATAAAGCTAAAATTACAAAATATTTTTTAATATATTTTATTCTACTGCACATATTTATAATCCAACCTCAATTTGTTTTAAACTACATGTATATAAAACACGTTTCGATTCGAATAGCCCCTGATTCTTAAAAATAAAAACTAAAATTGAACATCGATAAGATAGTTTATCAGATTTCTGGTTTTTTTGAATTCGATTTCTTAGTTATCGTTTTTTGCGGTTCCAAATTGAGCGGGTCGGTTTTATTTGTCGGTTTCATGAATTTTTTTAAAACTTAGCTTTATATGAATCAAATAAATATTTTGAACTATGAAAAAAAATATTACTCACTAAAATATTTATTATCACAATTGTATAATGAAAAACAAGGTAATTAGTTAAAGAGTTTAAATACGTCACATGAAATTCTTGATATTTGTAAATTTATTGTCAAAAAGAACATAATAAACTAAAATACATGATTCATCGGAAAAGAAAGTTGATGTGAGTCTCCTCATTATATCAAGTTGATCATTAAACTGTTGTAAAAAAAGAAAGTTGATGTGACAAAGGTGTCATCGGTCATGAAGTGGGTTGCATGCCTAATAATACTTTCACCTAAACATTCATATATAGTCATACAAATCTCACACAAGCATTTTTAAGTTTTATTTTACGGTTAGAGTACACCAAACGATTAATTTATATCGAGCAATGGAACAATAGTACACTTATGTTTCCAAGGATCGTATAATTGACCGTTAGACGCACTTATTCTCAAAACCATGTCACCAAAAATGATTATTGTGTGACATAGTTCACAAACCAAGGCAGGATCGTTGACCCATAATATACTAAATGTGTTTTCGTAGGCGATCCCAGATGGATGCATTGAGCCCTATAAACTGCTATTCAATAAGTTTAGGATTCAAACCCTGCATGATCGTTGACCCACTCAAGTTAAATTTTAGTCGGTAAGTATCTTATGCCGTTTCTTGAGACTAAAACCCTTTCAAACCCACTTCATTTGTTCCCAACCCATCAAGTAGCTAATATTGGACACAAATACTGTTTAGAAGGATGGGATCGTGTTGTTGGTTGTATAGAGTAATTGCATAGACAATATTTGAACTTGTATTAGTTACCTCAGTAGCTTCATAAACTATTGATAATGTAACATAGATAGGTATAGATTATGATACCAAATCAGCAGATAGTCCCACATAGATTAAGGTAATGAAATGTTACTAAATTATATACAATAGTGAAGATGTGTCAAATAAGTTGAGATAAGTATGATGTTATCTCTTATGTTATCTGCACGGGCTTAATGTTTAGCGTGTTTAGAAAACACATTAGACAGCTTACATGGATTCTTAATTATTTTGTATCGAACAAAAACATGTGATGCATCTTTAATATGGTACACTAACTAGGATCTAGTGGGGTGGGATAACATGGACTGTGTTTTTTGCTTCGTCTTCTTCTCACATTTTTGGAGTCAAACCTTCCCTACATCTAGATTTGGTGATACACATCTTTAATATGGTACACTATAGGGAAGTAACAAAAAACAAATAATAACTTACGGCATGACCATATATAGCACCAACGAGTGAAATTGCAAGGCCCGCTGAACCGATGCCTTTGAGCTCGGGGACAAACAACCGATGCCACTATCATTCTAGATAATGATATGTCTCATTGGATTTAGTATGAGCGGCAAACCTATATTTAACTGGGCAAATGGTGATAAAATGGTTGCACTTATCGTGTAAGAACCGATGTCCAGACGTTTGAGTTATAAGGGGAAGGAATATTATTTCAATGTGAGGTACTACATGAAATCACTACTTTTACATGATCAGTGAGATCGTGACATGGTAACGAGATTGAAGTACAGTTATATAGTGCAGGTTAGGTTGAGTTAACGAATACTTGCATGCATTTGTGTAAGCTGTGAGAATGTTTGTTATGTTGAATCTCAGACTATTTATGTAGAATTATGCTCAAACATCTTGTTGAAAGTTGATGAAGTTATCTATGTTTAGGAGTTTTTTAGTTTTTAGTTATTTCTTGTATTTTCTAAATCTGAATCATAGTAAGGGCATCGGTTGATGAACGACTATTTTTCCTCAAAGACTCAAGGATCCTCAAGTATCTGAGGAATGACTTGATAAAAGAAATCCGTTACACTAATAGTTATTTATGTTATAGAAATTAGATGGAAAAGCAGCTCCTGCGGATTCTGGATCCTCTCTTTAGCTTTTGTCAAATTGAATCAAATACTATTAAAGTACTGCCTAAAACGGCTCATTATAGTTGGTCATCATCAAGATCATGGGTCATTATAATTTGCTAAGTTAGGACTTAGGCTGCAGCTCGTATGATTGACTCGCATCCGGCCTTCTGTTTCACAGTTTAGTGAATATAGTATGAATGTAATAACAAAGTATAAAGTGACTATCAATCCATTTACACACTTCACTCAGTGGAGATGGTTAGCCTTGAACTTTGTCGATCTTTAACTTTACGGTAGCAAGTTTTTGCTTTGTGCCCGGAAGATAAAAAGACGCCTTGTAATTTTGTATCTTTCCAGTAGTGTTGTAAGCATGTGTTGGTTCGCCAAAGAAACCAAGAAATGCTTTTGGTTGCTCTCTCATAAATATGCACCTAATTAGCTTTTAGTAGAAGCTTTTGGCAGTAACAAAAAGAAGATTTTTGTACTAACTTATTACTATAGTTTACAAATATCAGGACACACAACCAAGAAATAGGGTGTTCTAGCAAATTAAATGCTTGCACCTTATCTTATGGTTGTGCATCATGACATTCGGAACTATAAAATGTTCAACTTATACAATGAAAGCAGCTAGGAATTAAGGTGATTTTATAGCATCTCCTCCTTAGCAGTTTCATTTCCACCAGTCTATTTGGGACAAACAAACATTTTCAAGTTTTCTTACTTTTCGTTTACCAACTTTAATCGTCCTCTAACTTTACTTCATACCGTAAAAAGATTAAATTTGACGTAAGATGTATATATCTTAGTTGATGTTGAAATATTCGCAACAACAACTTTGATTGCCAATGGGTGTTTGTTACGATGTTGAGATGGCAAGAGCAGACTGTCAGTTCACATGAAATGAGCCAGAGGGAGGCTTCTTTAATTATGAGATACTAGTATTTTGTACAAAGTTCATTTACTTTTTACTAAAAAGGTTCATTTGTATCATTTTTCAGCCAGTATTACTACTGAGATTGGATTAATTAGTCGGTTCAAACCATCAAAAGCTATTAGCATATGTGTCCAACTCGTCGAAAGGCGAAACCTTTTCATGAGAAAGAAAGGTATGCCGGAATCAAGATTACATCGTATTTGTGTATGCATCACGACTTATGTTTTTCTTGGTTTGTATCACAAAAAAAGTGGTGTTCCCCTTTTAAAGGAGGTTTACATATATGTGTAAGAAAGCATCTCAAGTATAATCTTCAAGATAAAAAAGGGCCATGTTATTCTAACACTTTTCTAGTTTTCTTGTACATATTGCAAACCAAAGAGTCTCCATTGGCGAGATTCATCCATATATAGATGCATATGTATTATGAAACTTCTCAGATATACCACTATAAGTAACACGTATTTTATACGAGCACCGTACGACAATGCCAGCTACAGACATCATCATCCTAAAATGGCCTCAATTTCTTTTTGTTTTCTAGATGAGTTTTTTCGTGGCTTTGGCGTTACGCCTTAGTGGCATACGCCTAATATTCCCCGGCAACTTCTTGTAGTCCATGGTCATGCTTTCCATCTCGTGAACACATTTTGCGGAATTTCTCATACTATTGCAATACTTCTATCATGACCTCCTTGTACAATCATTAGACTTGGGGTCATTCCACATGTTTGTCATTAATCAAAACTTTTGCCTAACTAGACAATACATCAAATTTCAAATGGGTGAAACAGAATGTCGGTAAACCGGGCATGTTTTGGAACGGTAGTAGAAAACTAGAACTCGTGGATGCCTACATTTCATGTTCATATGTTGTGGCCTATCAAATACTTTAATGTGACACCAATGTGGAGTGGCTTACAAGCAAGAATTCCTAACTCATCAACCATGTAAGTTAGGTGCACTAATTTCAGAGTCAGAATCTGCACTCGATAAGTAATTAACATAAGACTGTTTTTTGCTTCGTCTTCTTCTCACATCGGTGAATAAGTAAATGCAACATATATTGAGATCCCACGTCGGTGAAGAATAAAAAGTTAAGAGGAGGGACAGCTAAATAAAATTGGAAAGATGTGACTGTATTCTAAACATGCCGAAAATGATATAGAGAGGAGTATTTAAGAAGAGTGTCGAGCATATAATATAGCTCTTTGATAATTTTAGTACACTCTAATAAACATGTAATGT
Source organism: Chrysanthemum lavandulifolium (assembly GCA_022545495.1). Taxonomy (NCBI): domain Eukaryota; kingdom Viridiplantae; phylum Streptophyta; class Magnoliopsida; order Asterales; family Asteraceae; genus Chrysanthemum; species Chrysanthemum lavandulifolium. The sequence goes on along the minus strand of CM040244.1, from coordinate 259,366,975 downwards.
AACTGGTCTTATCCTGATGTAGAGAACCAAGATTCAAACCAAGGTGTTCTTGTTTGTCATCCACGAAGAAAGACAGAAAAGATTGACAGGAAAGGGCGACTTATAAACCATAAATTTGAGCAGGTAAAACATAACTGTTTTGATTGCATCTACTTTCTTATATAATGTTTTTGTTTATTGTTTTTTATTTTACTTGATCGAGTGATGTTTTTGTTGAATAATAATCAAACCTGCAAAACCCCATATTGATTATTTAATAGCATGTCCATGTTTAGTTTTTTTTGTTTAATCGACGAACAAGATAGCCATTATATAGATTAATTGTATTGTGTAGATGGATGGTGTTGTAGATATTTCGATTCAAGATTCATCGACATTTAACACGGCTGAGTCGCCAATACCCGAGTATGTATATGTGATTTTTTTAGAGCTATACTTTTTAACTTTTGTTGGTTTGTAACATTATTTGTATAATTAATTTTTTCTTTTAGGCAAGATTCTTCCAAGTTTAAGTTGAAATTAAGATACAGAGGCTTTTTTAGAATGGTCAAGAACTCGAAAAGGAGAAAATATTGTTTTGGCTCGCAAAAATGTATATACATGGACGCATGCTCATTCGACTTGAACCAACTAAATGAAGAAGTCTTGAGGCATTATCCATCACATAACGATCTAGTTTGCTCAATTGTTTTTGTTGACGAGTACGCAATGGAGCAATCTTTTATTGAGCTTAATTCTGATATGAACTTCATGGCCATGCTTAGTATGTATGAGCAAGAAAAAGAAGTAACCATTTATGTGTCAACTGATGAGAACTTTGGCGCACATGATACTCAACAAAGGTATCTATCTTTCTCTTTAATGTATTATAGTGTACTACATATGTTCATGCCACTCAAGTAATTATTTTTGTACAGTGGTCAAATGTATTATAGTGTACTACATATGTTCATACCACTCTAGTAATTATCTTTGTACAGTGGTCAAGTTGAAGTTATTAAAGAACCAAATGATGACAATGGTCAACTTGATGGTGATTCAGACTATTGTCCGAGTGATGAAAGTTACTTTAGCCATCTTAGTAGCGATGATGATGATGTTAATGAGATGTCAAATTTTGATTACTCAAATACAAAGAAAAGTCCAACAATGGAAGCAAGCTCAAAATTTCCAAATGTGGTTGCTTTTAGACGAGCTTTGAATCATCATGCAGTCATCAACGAGTATGACTATTTCATTGAGAAAAGTGATCTCGAACGATTCACAGCAAGGTGTACACAACAAGAGTGCCCATGGAGAATTCATGCATCTGTCAAGCAAGATGACGTTACATTTGAAGTAAGTATACAAAACAGAAAATCACATTAATTAGATGAATTGCTTGATTTATTTCAATAATCTGATGTTTATTTAACAATCATGTAGGTTAAAACTTTTACACAAACACATACTTGTACTCGAAGTAACATGGGTGGTAATAGGCATGCCACTCAAGGATGGATTGCGAGTATATTACGGACAAGGTAAGGTCCGATGGCGATATAAGTGTTGCAGAACTTAGAAAGTGGTTAATGAAAAATTACAGTGTTGACATACCATATCATAAAGTATTTAGAGGGAAGGAACAAGCATATACTGATATGTATGGTAAGTGGGATGACTCTTTTTTACGAATGAATGATTTTAGAGAGGAACTAAACAATAGGAACCCGGGAAGTGTTGTTGAAATTGATTTTGAGATGATCGATGACAAAAAAATGTTTCAAACGTTTTTTTATTTCACTAGCCGCTTGCTCTAGAGGATTTCTTGCCGGTTGTCGTCCTTATATTTCTCTCGATGCTTGTCATCTAAAAGGTAAGTTTAATGGGGTACTAGCCGCCGCCACATGTATCGACGGTAACAACTCTATTTTCCCAGTAGCTTACAGTGTCCTTGAATCAGAAAATACAAGCTCTTGGACATGGTAAGAAAAGGAGGATTGTTAGAAAATGGAATGGCACATTAGTTCCTATGGCTAAGAGTTATCTCAGGAGCATTTCTAAGGCAAGTAAACTAGGTTATAACTGCTTAAAATTGTTTTATACTTGAATTACCTACAGGTTGTACCTAAACATATCTTGTTTTATATTTTGTTTGTAGAATTTGGGTGAATCTGAAGTTTGCGTAGCAACGATAATCACCAAGTAAAACATAAGGAAAACGATGGCAAGTAATACTTGATGAGAGAAAATGTTCTTGTCGCGTATGGCGGTAAAGGTCTTCCATGTGTTCATGCGGCTGCTTTCATAGGATTCATAAGGGACAGTTGGGAAAAATATTGTGATCCGTATTTTACAATTGAGAATTTCAAAGATGCATATGCTTTCGGGGTAGCTACGATGCCAGGAAAGGATCAATGGGTTCGCCTAGAAACAGAGGACAAAATTTACCCACCTATTATCAAGCGGCCTGCTGGACGACCTAGGAAGAACCGAATTGTACCAGCAGACGAGACCAAAAAAAGGCACCGATGTAAGCAATGTGGTCTACTTGGACACCGTCAAAAGTCATGCAAAAATCCACCGGCTCAAAGTTCCGAACTTGGTCAAACATCCACCACTAAAAGGTCACGAAGAAAGAATACAAGAGCTTCTTAAAGTGTTTTGTTGCTTGATGAAATACTGTTCAAATGCTAAACTTTTGGCTCATTTTGTTTTTCTTTGTTGTTGTCCTAATAATACTTGTAGCAAGAGTATTCTTTTGTTTTTATTTTGCTATGTAAAACTTTAAATTGATGTTATTTTGCTATGTAGAACTTTAAATTGATGTTGCAACATAGAGCTGCTTAAACCCTTAAATTGATGTGTATGTTTCGTAACTGGTGTACGGTTAATGGCCCATGTTAATGTATTTGACGTTAAATTGATTTAAAAAGAATATAATGTGTATAATAAAAAATATATAAAAAAGGAACAAGGGTATAATCGTCATTTAATAAAGCAATTATAATTATTATGAACTTTTTTTATGTCAAATATATTTAAAATAATAATTTGGACATATTTGACAATTTTAATGCTTTGAAAGGATATATATGCAATTATATGTTTTGGTTGGATATATATGCAATTATGAGCCTTTGGAGGGATATATATGCAATTGCCCCTAAATGTTTAGACTTTATATAGGTGGTACATTGATACTAAGATGCCTATAAACTTATACGAGTAGTTTATCAGTTTATTTATTTTGTAAAACAGTAACTTCGATTCCAAATAGGGTGTATTCAAGACAACCTTGTTCGCAATTTAGCTCGTATACGTAACCATTTAAATTTAAGAGTCATAACGTAAAAGGCGTGAGCATTGTTTAACATGTTTCGGTGATGTTATTTCACAAGCTTGTCCCACATAGACAATAAGTAGGAATGATAATATCTTTATATATTCTCAAATGTGCAAATAAAAATTAATCATGGAACGAGAGTTGCTACAAATAATTATGTGTGGCTATTTGTAGTTATTTCGTTTCATGTTTTTCATTTTTCAACTTTATTCAAGTGTAAATATAACCATGATCGATGTACTTTCACAAATAATAGTTTGTCGCTATGTTTTTCATTTCCTAACTTTATTGAGGTATTTATTATCCGTATTTGATTAAATAAAAAACTAAATATAACTCCTAAATTAAGTACAAAACACTATGCAAAATATCTATGTGTTTTTTTATTGCAAAGCAACTAGAATATATGACACGCATTAATTTTTGTATTCCGTTGCTTCTTATCTTCGCATGATTTCCTCTTTTTCGAGGAAAGTGCATGCATTTTGGTGGCAGATGTGTACTTATATTAATAGTAGTTGTCATCGATGAAATTCTTGTGCCGGAAATTGCAGTTTTGGTTGAGCCGGAAATTGTCGTTTTGGGTTGAGAAGGATGAAGTTAAAGAATAGCATCATCGGTTGTTCACCTTAGAGGAACCTTCATGCTATTATGTCCTCTTCATCTCCTGACATTTAGGAGTCCTGAGGGCCAAAAGGTATGACAACTCCTAGTGTTTGCACAACGCGGATATCCAATCCCAACCAAAGATGAAACTAAGAGACCATTAAGGCGAAAACATAACAAGCTATTAGAAAGTGGCATGAAATTTAGTATTGCAACCAAATTCAGGAACAAGTTAATGTTATAGATACTTGCAGCCAATGTAACATATATTGAGATATATTGAGATCCCACATCGGTGAAGAATAAAAAGTTAGGGTGGAGCATTTAAGATGACTGTCGAGCATGTAATATAGCTTTTTGATAATTTTAGTACCATTCTAATAAAATATGTAATGTAACTGGCCTTATCCTAACGAATATAACAGACGAGTAAAAAATTAAACCACAGACTTATGCATGTATAGAACCAAGATTCAAATAAGCCAGAGTCACCACGTACCACCAAAGTGTTCTTTTTTTGTCATCCGCAAAGAAAGACAGAAAAGATTGACAGGAAATGGCGACTTATTGAGAACGTTAAGAATCTTAATAATGCAAGGAATTTAGTTGTAGTGTTTTCATGTTAGTTGGTTTTGTTGTTCATATTATTAGATCTCATTATGAAAATTATTACCTAGGTGCTTGGTTCTATGATATAAATGTTTAGACTTTATATATATAGGTGATACTGAGATGCCTATAAACTTATACGAGTAGTTTATCAATTTATTTATTTTGTAACTCAGTAACTTCGATTCCAAATAGGGTGTATTCAAGACAACCTTGTTCGCAATTTAGCTAGTATACGTAACCATTTAATTTTAAGAGTCATAACGTAAAAGGCGTGAGCATTGTTTAACATGTTTCGGTGATGTTATTTCACAAGCTTGTCCCACATAGACAATAAGTAGGAATGATAATATCTTTATATATTCTCAAATGTGCAAATAAAATTAGTATTGACTTGAATATGCTTGCAAATAATTATGTGGGGTTATTTGTGGGTATTTCTTTCTTAATTTTTGTTTTTCAACTTTATTCAAGTGTAAATATAACCATGATAGATGTATTTTCACAAATAATAGTTTTTCGCTATATTTTTCATTTCTTATTTCATTTTCTAGCTTTATTGAGGTCATAATTTTGACCGAATCGTGAGAGATGTTTGTGTTTGTAGGTGTATTATCTATACTACATATAATATCTGAATGAATCTCTTTCTTTAATCTTAAATTTAAAACTTACAAGTCAATGTTTTAATGATTAATACACAAAGACTCTCTCCTCAATCTTAATTTTAAGATTTACAAGTTTACAAGCCTAATGTACAAAACTTTACAACATAAAACACTATCATTCTTAGTTTTAAGTGAGCAATTCTGCGGTCACGATTTTTAAATGAAACAAATACTAAAGCAAAGGTACAATTAACTTTTGCACTATTACATTCATAAATTAACTAGTCAATATATATACAATTAATGAATTATTAAAACACCTTATACATAAGAAATAAATATTATTAAGCATATTGTACAACCAACTCAAACACAATTCAAGCATTAAATGTCACTAATACAAATAATAAATAATATTAGACAAACTATTTAAACACAAAAACAACAATTTAAGAAATACAAGTAATAAAGCTAAAATTGCAAAATATTTTTCCATATATTTTATTCTACTACGCATATTTATAATCCACCCTCAATTTGTTTAAAACTACATGTATATAAAACACGTTTCGATTCGAGTAACCAATGATATTTAAAAATAAAAACTGAAATCGAACCGCGATAAGATAGTTTATCCAATTTATGGTTTTTTCGGATTCGATTTCTTAGTTATCATTTTTTTTTTTGCGGTTCCGGATTAAGCGGGTCGGTTCGTTTTGCCGGTTTTACGGATTTTTTTTAACACCCATATCCATAAAACTTAGCTTTATATGAATCAAATAAATATTTTGAACGATGAAAAAATATTGCTCACTAAAATATTTATTATCACAATTGTATAATGAAAAACAAGATCATTAGTTAAAGACTTGAAATACATCATATGAAATTCTTGATATCCGTAAATTTATTGTCAAAATTAAAAAAGAACATAATAAACTAAAATACATGATTCATCGGAAAAATTTATTTTAGGATACCTGCAACCGCAACGCGTGAATACCCCACTAGTATAATTAAATTTTGTGGGGTATATGTTGGTGGGGTATTGTAAATATAACCATGATAGATGTACTTCCACAAATAATAGTTTCACTATTTTTTCATTTCTTATTTCATTTTCTAACTTTATTGAGGTGTTTATTATCCGTATTTGATTGAATAAAAAACTAAATATAACTCCTAAATTAAGTACAAAACACTATGCAAAATATCTATATGGTTTATTATTGCAAAGCAACTAGAATATATCACACGCATCAATTATGGTGATGTGTACGCTGGTTATATTAACAGTAGTTCTAATCGTTGAAATTCTTGTGCAATGGAGCAGAAAATTGTCGTTTTGTTTTGAAAAGGGTGAAGTTAAAGAATAGAGTTAATTGCATTTTTGATTCCTGTGGTATAGCCAAATTTGCATGTTTGGTCTCTAAAATTTTGAAAGTGCAATGATAGTTCTCATTTTGAAGTTTAAATTGCATTTTTGTTCCCTAGATAAGATGAAATGACTAAAATACCCTTTATCTTATTTAGAGTAGACAAAGGTAATTTGGTCATTTCACGCTGATTTAGTACTAAATGACACTTACTCTAAGCAATAAGGATGCCGTATTCAAGTCCAAGTCTTGACATTGGTTCCCAAACCATCTGAATTCAATTTTGAAGAGCTGCAAGCTGAACCGCTTACTGCTAAACCCGCTTTCAAACCCACTTCATTGGTTCCCAAACCATCAAGTAGCAACTATGCTATTTTTATTATGAGGTCTTTATTCCCAAATAGCTTCTGAAATATTTTACTATAACTAATATTGGACACAAATACTGTTTTGTAGGATGGGATTGTGTTGTTAGTTGTATAGAGTAAATGCATAGACAATATATGCACTTGTATTAGTTATATCTCAATAGCTTCGTAAACTATTGATAATGAAACATAGATGGTATAGATTATGATTCTAATAATGTAGGAGCTATAAAAAAAATTGGGTATTTAAGTGAAAACTAAATCAGCATATAGTCCCACATAGGTTAAGGTAATGAATTGGTACTAAATTATATACAATAGTAAAGATGTGTCAAAAAGTTGAGATGAGTATGATGTTATCTTTGCTAGTTTCGAACAGGCGGTATGTTTAGCGCGTGGAAACAATGAGATAACTTACACACGGATTCTTAATTTTGTGTATCGAACAAAAGATGTGATGCATTTTAATATGGTACACTAATGAGGATCTTTGCTAGTTTCTGAGCGGCGGTATGTTTAGCCCGCGTAGGAAGCAAAGTAGATAACTTACACACGGATTAAGCAATGAGATAACTTACACACGGATTCTTAATTTTGTGTATCGAACAAAAGATGTGATGCATTTTAATATGGTACACTAATGAGGATCTTTGCTAGTTTCATGAGCGGCGGTATGTTTAGCCCGCGTGAAACAATGATAACTTACACGGATTCTTAATTTTTGTGTATCGAACAAAAGATGTGATGCATTTTAATATGGTACACTAATGAGGATCTAGTGGGATAATATGGGCAATGTTTTTTTTTTTTTTTTTGCTTGCTTTCTTCTCACATTTGAGTCAAATCTTCCTTGAAAACAAAATTCGCCTTGAAAAGTAGCATGAAATTTTAAATTGATTGGTTGATACAATATGATTGTATAAACTTTAAATTCGCTTTTTAATAATAATAATAATAATAATAATAATAATAATAATAATAATAATAATGATAATAAAATATTGGATTGTTAATGTAAATCTGTAATATAATTTCAGTGATGAAATTGAACGGCGGTATGTTTAGCCTGCCTATAAAAAACAGATAACTTACATTCTTAATTTTGTGTATCGAACAAAAGATGTGATGCATCTTTAATATTGTACACCATGAGGATCTGGTGGGATAATATGGGTTGTGTTTTTGCTTCGTCTTCTTATCACATTTGAGTCAAATCTTCCTTGAAAAAATATCGCTTAGAAAAAGTAGCATGAAATTTTAAATTATTTGGTTGATACAATATGATTGTATAAACTTTAAATTCGCTTTTAAAAATAAAAATAATGATAATAAAATAATGGATTGTTAATGTAAAACTATAATATAATTTCAGTGATGAAATTGAACTCACTAACTATTACTCCGTAATAGAGAACTAAAACACATGTGTTTAAGGCCAACCTAAGCTGACTAGACTTGTATCATAAATTTAACTGCTTTTAACTGAACTCATTTTGACCGGTTGGCTGACCGCACATTTTCCACATCTAACTATCACCAAATTTAGATGTAGGGAAGTGAAAAAAAGAAAATAATAACTACGGCATGACCATAGCACCAACGAGTGAGAAATTGCAAGGCCCGTGAGAGCCGCTGCCTTTGAGTTGAGGGACAAACAGCCATATAACACTTCTGAGTTCTGAAGCATCAGGTTTCGCAATTAAAAACTCAACATGAAAGCATACAGCTATAGTTAGTACTTACTACAGTTAGTACTAAGAAATCAATCAAGAACTCAAGTTTCCTTACCTGCACAACAAGCAAAGTTTATACGAAACCGTTAAGAACTTAGAAGAGAAGGGTCGATTCCTGGTGCAGCCATCAGGCCAATAATCACAATCCTAGTCACTTTAAGACACAAATATATGTACCTAGACAATAAACTGTTTTCCAGTGTCTTATTGGTATATCCCGAAGTTATAAAATCCTATTTTAGTATTCGATATCAACAAACATATGTATGTGCCTAGGTCCCTTGACAAATAAACACACACAGTCATGTATGTTACTATTATATATATTAGATATGTGTCATTGTGATTGCGAGTATGATGTCATCATTCATGTTTCAAAGTTGTGATCACAACTCAAATAGTATCATCGGTTGTTCACCTTAGAGGAACCTTCATGTTATTATGTCCTCTTCATCTCCCGACATTTAGGAGTCCTGAGTGCCAAAAGGTATAATGACTCCTAGTGTTTGCACAACGCGGGATATCCAATCCCAACCAAAGATGAAAGACCACTAAGGCGAAAACATAACAAGCTATTAGAAAGTGGCATGGAATTTAGTACGCTACAATGAATTAGAAAAAATGATAAGTAAAAACATTTATAAACAATTAGCCCAATTGCATATAATGGATTATGGACTCGACCTGGAAAGGTGGAAGAAAACTCAAAGATGAATTTCGACAAGATAAGTAGACATAGTAAGCTTTTCGGTATAACTATCTTTATATACCACGTAAAAGTCATTACTATATGGTTTTACATAGTTATGCAACCTAGTACAGGTACTAGCTAATGCTATAGATACTTGCAGCCGCTAGGGCCACATAAAGTTTACACAAAAAATCCCCACTCGATGACGTGTCGTGGTGATTGAATTTTGTGGGATCACATCTCAAATGGCCGTCGGCGTGACGTCGCCGAAATGGCGATTTTTTATTAAACTTTATGTGAATGTAAAGAAATTTCATGTTATAATGGATTAATTTCCGAGTAGATCGAAAAGCTATGATTTGTTATCAATGCATCCACATATGTGAATAAGTAAATGTAACATATATTAATGGACCCAATTCAATATCATTACTTTTCATTATTGACAAGTAAATGTAACATATATTGAGATCCCACATCGGTGAAGAATAAAAAGTTAGGGTAAGGACAGTTGAATAAAGTGGGAAACATGTGACTGTACCCTCAACATGCAGAAAATAATATAGTGTGGAGCATTTAAGAAGACTGTAGAGCATGTAATATAGCTTTTTGATAATTTTAGTACCACTCTAATAAATATGTAATGTAACTGAACTTATCCTAACGAATATAATAGATGAGTAAAAAATGAGACTTATACATGTAGAGAACCAAGTTTCAAATAAGCCAGAGTCACCACCACCAAAGTGTTCTTGTTTGTCATCCACGAAGAAAGACAGAAAGATTGACCGGAAAAGGCGACTTATTGAGAACGTTAAGGATCTTAATAATGCAAGGAATTTAGTTGTAGTGTTTTCTTGTTATTAGATGTCATTGTGAAAATTATTACCTAGCTGCTTGGTTCTATGATATAAATGTTTAGACTTTATATAGGTGAT
>CM040244.1:259255721-259356621 GCA_022545495.1 Chrysanthemum lavandulifolium | reverse complement strand
ATTAATTACTTAACGTCCTTAGTTATTTCGCTTAATAAATAAATAAATACAACATTTATATTTAATTATTAACTTTAAATTCTCATACGTAAAGTGTGCAATCCCATAGTCTCGAGTTCGATCCTAACTCACGTCTACTAATTTATATCCATAAAACCAACAACTTTAACACATATATACGTACCTACACAATATTCTGTATCCTGTCACCTATCAAGAAACATATGTATGTGCCTAGGTCCATTGACAAATCAATAACTTTAATTATTGATTAATGAATAGGTAAATGTAACTTATAAGGATATCATCGGTGGAGAATGAAAAGTTAAGTGGAGGGGCAACTTAATAAGGAAGGCCTCTGCTAGTGCTAAGCCAATAAAAAAATGGGTCAAACATGTCGAAAGTTACCCAATGTGTATCTTTAATGCATAAGACCAGTGGCGGATCCCGATGTATCCTTAACTGTTTTCGTATGCGACCCCTGATGGATGCGTTGAGCCCTGCATGATCGTTGACCCTCTCAAATTAAATTTTAGTCGGCAAGTATCTTATGCCGTTTCTTGTGGCTAAAACCCTTTCAAACCGACTTCATTTGTTCCCAACCCATCAAGTAGCAACTATGCTATTTTGATTATGAGGCTGTTCTTACCAAATAGTTTCTGAAATATTTTACTATAACTACGATTCGACACATATACAAGATAGAAAAGAATTGTGATAGCGGTTTTTACAAGGGTGTACGATTGTACATGTTATACACGCAAACACAAAAGTTAAAATGGTTACCAGAAATTGTGGCAACGATTTTATCAAGGGTGTTTTCATGTCCCAAACTATTGTTACATTTGTCAAAAACATTTTCTAAGCTTGACAAAAAAAGGACCTAAAATATATTAGAAAACCCCTTACGGCAGGGGCTGAGTGGAGTCGCAAGTTCAAACCCCACGCCCTCTCCCTCAACTACTCGACTCCATATTGTTTTGAAGGAGGGATTGTGTTGTTGGTTGTATAGAGTAAATGCATAGACAACATTTGAACTTGTATTGAGCTATAAAAAAAATTGGGTATTTCAGTGAATACCAAATCAGCATATATCCCACATAGGTTAAGCTAATGAATTGTTACTAAATTATATACAATAGTGAAGATGTGTCTAATAAATTGAGATAGGTATGAAGTTATCTCTGATCTTATTTAGGCTGGATGTTAAGCCAGTCTAAAGAACATCTTAGACAACGTCTTGCACGGATTCTTAATTTTTTTTATCGAAGAAAACATGTGATGCATCTTTAATATGGTATACTAATGAGGATCTTGGGATAATCTGGACTATCTTTTTTGCTTCGTCTTCTTCTCACATTTGGAGTCAAAACTTCCTTAAAAGGTTTTTCGCCTTGAAAAAATGGCATGAAATTTCAAATTAGTTGGTTGATATACATATAATTATGCGATTGTACAAACTTTAAATACACTTTTTATAGAAACCTTAATTACTTTTGTAATAATGTAATATAAGTTCAGTGTTTAAATTGAACTTATTAACTATTAAACTTTTATATATTAAAACAAAACCTCTAGTGAGAATTTTTCATTTCAAAAAAATTAATTTTTACCTTAATTGGTAATATTTTATTTATTTGTTATTATTTTTATTTTAAAATATTTACCAAAAAAACTCAAATATTCCGGATTTAGCAATAGTTAAAAAAAGCGTTCTTATATATAGTCAAGAAAATAAAAATAAACCTAAAAGTTTAAGTGTCAAAAGTATAAAGAAAAAAACTTAGTAAAAAGCGGGAGTGATTTTAAAAATATTTGTGTCTAATGTAAAGAAATATAAAAAATCACCCGCACATCATTCACCTTCCAACCTATGTGTAAATTTAAGATTAAAAGGCTGCTCCCACCTATTGCCCTACATCGACACACGGAAAAAAAAAACCCTACCCCTAATTAATATAATTAAATTAATTATAAGCTTTCTATATCAACAATTTACAAATCTATATAAAATAAATAAATAACTAATTGATTCTTAAAAAAACACAATATATAAAAATCTGCGCGTGCGCGGACATTATAACTAGTAGAAAACTAAAACAAATGTGTTTAAGGTCAACCTAAGCTGACTAAACTTGTATTAGAAATTAACTCCTTTTAACCGAACCCATTTTGACTTGTTGCCTGACCTGCACATTTTACCACATCTACCTATCACCAAATTTAGATGTAGGGAAGTAACAAAAAAGCAAATAATAACTTGCGCTGTGGACGGAGCTATGGGGTGCATGGTGCACGCAGCACCCATGGAATTTTTCGATATAGTGTTAATTTTGAAAAATTATCGATTTTAAAAGTGTATCTTAAATGCACCTTGCATCAAAATGTGTTTTCTAGTATTATTTAGTTGGTTTAATTACAAATATAAAAATAAATATAGAATTTTGTAAAAGCCCCAATATGACAAAAGCCCACAAGAGTGTTAGAGACTTCTTTGATGTTCTATCCACAGTGACAAATGTTGTTTGTGGATCTTGTAAACGAAAACATATGTTGCGAGAAAGTCACAAAGAAAGAATAGTAAAAGAAATAGAGAAAGGTGAAATTGAAACATGGAGAGGGAAAAACCAAGAAGTTACCATTGCACGAGCTGAAGATACAAGATGGGGTTCTCATCATATAACTATCACTAGTTTGATACAAATGTTTCCTGGAGGTTCTTAAGGTTCTTCACTATGTCGAGGAAGAGGGTGATACTATCTCTAACCGTGGAATGTACTTCGGCCTTATAAAGTATTTCAAAACACTTGATTTTGTGTTTTATTGTACTTGTTGTTGCATATAATGGGGCTTATTAATACATTGTCACGACATCTTCAAGAGCGATCAAACAATCTTAGAGGCCGTTTCATTGGTAAAAGGAACCAAAAGAGCATTGCAAGAGTATAGGGCAACGGGTTTTGCTTCACTTTTGAAGAATGTAACTTCATTTTGTGGTAAACATGATATTGATATGGTAAATATGGTTGACTTTCTTTCAAGAGGCCGAAAGGATAGAATTACAAATCAACATCATTTCGAGGTTGATATATTCAACACTGTTATGGATATGCAATTTCAAGAGTTTGGGGATCGTTTTAGTGAGGGAAGCACCGATTTACTTGATTATATGGCGGCGTTGAGCCCGCATGATTCATTTTCAGAATTTAGTATATCAAAGTTAGTGAAACTTAGTGAGATGTATCCGCGTGATTTAACTTATATGGAAAGGTTAAGTCTTCCTACAAAACTTGGAGTCTATTATCAGATCATGTGTAACGATAAAGATTTCGCTAACTTGGATAGCATTGCCAAATTTGCTGAGAAGATGGTGGATAAGAAAAAGCATACATCTTATCCTTTGGTTTATCGGTTGTTGAAGTTGGCTTTAGTCTACATGTTGCTACTGCTACGGTTGGAAGATGTTTTTCTAAAATGAAGCTCATTAAAACTGATTTGCGTAATCGGATGGGTGATGATTATTTTAACGGCGCTTTAACTTGTGCCATAGATAAAGAAGAACTTATTAATGTTAAAAATGAGGGTGTACGTGGCGTTTGCTATCGGAGATCATAGAATCACTAATTGAAGGTAATATGTTCATTTATTTATCGCTTTTATGAAATCTTCGTTTTAATCCACTTTTTAACTCTATTATATTATGGTTCAAAAAATTTATGCACCCAACATACTTGTTCTCGGCTTCGTCCCCTCATTGCGGCATGACCATAGCATCACCCGTATAACACTTTGGCAATTCCAAGTTCAACAAGAAAGCATACAGCTATAGTTAGTACTAAGAAAGCAATCAAGAACTCAAGTTTTCTCACCAGCACAACAAGCAAAGTTTTATGAGACCGTTTAGAGCTTACGAGAGAAGGGTCTGCTCCCGGTGCAACCAACTCAGACCGATGATCATATCCGTATCCAGTCCTAGTCACTTTAAGACACACACATATATGTGTTGGAAAATTTAGTGCACTTGTGGGATTAGTTCACACCTTGTAATGGGTTAGGAGGTACGGAGTGTACACCCATAAGGTCCATGAACACCCCGACTTTATAGTGGTTTGTATTGGTAGTCTTGGTGAAAGTATCACGGTGAAAATCTCGCATGGAAAGTCTTGCTTGTGGAAGTAATGCGCTTGGGTTTCCATCGATGGCGGTGTTTCCGTGTATAGTGTATCCATCGCTAGTACTATGAAAGTATCGATAAGCGGTGTTTCCATCGATAGGTTGTATTTCCACTTCAAGTGGAAAGCATCGCTAGTGGAAAGCATCGCTTATTGAAAGTATCGCTAAATGACGATTACAAACCGCATTATGACCACGCTTAATTGGTCATGTAACCACTAACGCTATAATGGGGATAGTTATGAGGTGATTAATGGGCCGATTAATCCTCATAATTCCATTTGAACGGTTGAGAGTAATGTCCTATAAATAGGATATCCGATTATGCATGTAAAACACACGGAAAAACGATAAACACTTATTAGCGAAAGGGTTATAGAATTGCGCCTAATTTCTAACCTGATTTTGTCTTATCCCGTAGATATTCGTGATACCCAGGGCGTTAGGGTCGAATAGTTTACTTTGGAAAGTGATCACACGATTCCAAGTGATATCCGAACCACCAAGTGGTATTCTTCTCGCTATCGATTGTCTTAACCCTCGCTCGGAAGATAACCCCAACAATATGTACCTAGTACCGTAGTCAATCCATGTGGTACGTCATGGAGTCCAAATATATAATATAGCTAATAGTGGGACGAGTCAAAATGGGTCGAAAGTCACCCAAGTTATTTTTAAAACATATTATAAATCGTTTATACATGGCTTTACAAGAAATGATTGAAAAAGTGTTTATTGGCTAGTTTCAACCCGTACTAAAGATGAACCGTTTCTGTGTGAACCATTTGGCCCGTGCCAGATTCGCCAATCTACCAACTAACAGTATGTAACTATGTATATATGTAACCTAGGTCCACTGGCAGTCCACAAAGAAAGATGAAAGGCCGTTTTCCATATATTTATACATTAAACACAGATAATCACATACCTCACTATTAGCTATGTGTCATTGTGATCGCGAATATGACTATTTATGTAGTAAAGTTGGAGTTTAAGTGAACCTCAATCATAAACTAGCTCCACAACTAAGTATTGTTAGATTACATAATTCCCGTAAAGATCACTTTATTATTCATGCAATATTTATGAAAGACATAACAAAACCCTAAACCACGATGGACCCAAAGCCCACAACCGCCAGCCAACTAACATAATATACCTATCTAATGTCCTGCCGCAGTTCGAGCTACGAAATCGCTAAAGCTCGAGATTGTAGCAACAAAATAAATAAACCCTAAAGCTAATAAGCTGATGAAGTCATCTTGTAGCAGAGAGATTCTTCACAACTCAAAAATATGTGTGGCATTGTTGGAAAACTTGATTTGATTTTGCCGAATGATGTTCCAGTATGTCACTTTCGAGATCTATGCGAGAAGCTATTTAGAAAGAAAATTAAAAAGCACAGGAATGGAAAACGCAAAATATGTTAAAAAGTTTGTTTTGTTTTGCTTTCCTTATATTATTTTGCTTTGCTTGAA
This sequence comes from Chrysanthemum lavandulifolium, assembly GCA_022545495.1. Lineage (NCBI taxonomy): Eukaryota > Viridiplantae > Streptophyta > Magnoliopsida > Asterales > Asteraceae > Chrysanthemum > Chrysanthemum lavandulifolium. Next base: position 259,350,970 of record CM040244.1, on the reverse strand, counting down.
CTAGGAAAAAAAAAAATTCAAACGGAAGGATGTTTTCTTCTTTTTCTTTTTGTATTCTTCAGTTGAGAGGGTAAAGGCAAAAGAGGTATGAGAAAATAGATTTGTGATTGTTTTCTTTTAGAAATAATATTACGGAAAAAGGTAAATGGTGAGAGTTGTTTTTATCCCAGAAAATGGAGAGGGAAGGAGGAGGATAAGTTATTAAGGAGAGAACTTGACGCAGGTGGATGTGTAAAGCGCTTAACGACCGACAGGTCTCGGGACGACACTGCTCACGATACCTGTGTTAGATTACATAATTCCAGTAGAAGATCACTTTATTATTCAAGCAATATTTATAAATTGTACATAACAAAACCCTAAACCATGATGGACCCAAAGCCCACAACTGGGCTTGGGCCAACTAAGATAATATACCTATCTAATAAGTATGTCCTCTTCATCTCCCTGCATTTACTCCTGAATGCCAAAAGGTGTGACGACTCCTTGTTTTTGCACAACACGTGAATCCGATCCCAACCAAAGATGAAAACAAAAGAGACCATTAAGACGAAAACATACGAAACTACTAAAATGTAACATGGAATTGTAAAGAATGGATTTATGGACCCGACCTAGAGATTGGAAGAAACCCAAAGACGGATTTCAACAAGATAAGTAGACAGAGTAGGCTTTGGGGTATATGTTGCATGAGTTGTGATCCTCTACAGGAATAAAAATAAAAAAGAAAGTTCATTCAATTTCGTCACGTGTCCTCCACCCACTCCATCCTTTTTTCTTATTAAATTGGTTAGAGATTTTTGTCATTTAACCTGCTTTTCATATTCCACCCCAAATTTTAAACGAAATAACTTTCAAACGACAAACTTTTACTTAAAACCGATTTCACCATATTTTTAAAATTCGATTCTCTTTAATTTGGTATAAATCTTGATAAATATTTCAACTTTTTTTTTACATATCAAATGGTTTTCGATTTTCTGATTTTTTGATTTTTTACCTATTTTTACGCCATAAATGTCGAATCTTGAAAAACTTAAAACATGAAAGTTATAGATTTTGTTCACTTTACCCATAAATTCAAATCACTCAAATTCGATGTCATATGGGTAAGATATAACACGTTAAAGATGGTGTTTTACTCATATTATTGTGACACTGCTGTTTGATGAAATGTCAATTAGATTTTAAGTGTTAAAGTTGAGCTAAATGCACTAATTTTTGTCCCACAACGCATCAAGAATCATTTTATTAATGTAAGATTCAAAGTGATGTTTTAATAGTTAATGTTTTAACTATTAAAACTGATGAACCAAAGTGATGAATCACGAACCAAATCAAATCATAAAAAGCATAAAAGCAAAACAGATAAACCTAACTAAACCGATGAACCAAACCAATAATCGATGAACCAAACCAAAATCAAACTATGATTGATGAACTAAACCAAATGATGAACCAAACCAATAATCACGAACCAAACCAAAATCAAACTATGATTGATGAACTAAACCAAAACCATGAACCAAACCAAACCGATGAACCAAACTAAAATCAAACTGTGATTGATGAACCAAAATAAATCGATGAACAAAACAAAAAAACACCAACATGTTAAGTCAAACTACGATTGATGAACCAAGATTAATCATGAACAAAACGCGCATTTTATTTTAAATTAAGTACTAAAAATCACCTTTTGAATCTTACATTAATAAAATGATTAATGATGCGTTGTGGTACAAAATTTAGAGCATTTAACGCAATTTTAACACTAAAAATCTAAGCTTGAGACATTTTATCAAACACATCATACAAGAATAAATACTACTAAAACGCCATTTTTAACGCATGATATCTCACTTATTTCATATCGGATTTGAGTGATTCAAAACTTGTGTAAAGAGTGAACTAAAATCTACAACTTCGTGCTTTAAATTTTAAGTAAATCAACCTTTAAATTAGATAAAAGTAGGTCGAATACGCCAAAATTTCAAGAAAATCATAACCCACTTGAAATCTTAAAAAAAAAAAAAATCCGATTTATATATCAAAATGTATATCAAATTAAAGAGGATTAAATTTTAAAAATTATGGTGAAATCGGTTTTTCGTAAAAGTTTGTCTTTTGAAAGTTATTTGCGTTTGAAGTTCGGGGTGGAATTAAAAACATATTAAAGACAAAAATGCCCCTAGACGAAATTAGTAAAATAAAAAGTACGGAGGTAGAATATTTGTTGGTGGACACGTGTCAAGTTATAAGAGGCTTTTTAGACTTTGCAAACTTTCCTCTCTTTTTAATAGATCCGCTGTCTATGTTGCATAACTATTTTAGTGTACCACGTAAACGACATGACTGGATGGTTTTACATAGTTATGCAACCAAATTCAAGTACAAGCTAACGTTTCGGTGAATAAATGTTCGAGCAGATCGAAAGGCTTTGATTTGTTACCAAACTCTAAAGCTCAATTAGCATTCTCGGTATTTGGCCTTTGAGCAAGCTGCATGCTAACTAATGTCTTGTCTAGGTTGACCATCATATGAAGAAGCAATTCGTTCCATCTCCCGGCCCAACCAGCTCAGACCGAGGATCACATTCGTATCCAGTCCTAGTCACTTTAAGACATATATATGTACCTAGTCAATAAATTGTTTTTCATAACCTTGTTCAGTTTACCATTATTGTTTAACGTTTATGTATTGTTTGTAACACATTTTCGGTACCTTAGTCAATCCATGCGCTACCTTATGTAATGCGAGTCCAAATATATTATTATATAGCTAATTATGTGACGAGAATGGGTTCAAACTTCAAAGTCACCCCTTCAAGTTTTAAGGCTTGTCGCATTGGTTTAGTTTAGATCGTTGCTGCAAAAACACTCCACAACCGATGTTAAGATCGGTTGGGCATGAATGGGCCACATCGGTTTGGAGATCGGGCGTGACAAAAATTTGTGGACATCGGGAGAAAACGCCGATATTGGAGCGAGTGTTTAGCCTTCCCAAGGCATTTAATAATACAAAATTTAAATTTAGACCGTTTGGTCATTTAATTAAAAAAAAAAAATTTCAAACCCATTTTACCACACTATAAATACTACATTACCTCAAACACAATTCACAACTTACTATTTTCATATCAGAATGCTTACAATTTAGATTATTAGTTTAAGATTCTAGTGCTTATTTGAATTTCGTATTGTAATGTTTTTTTTTTTTTTTTTTTCAATGTAATGTTTTTTTTTTAATTTCAGAATGTAATGTTTTTTTTAATTTGAATGAAATTTAAATTTAATGTTAAAATGTTTGAATTAAAAAAAAAAAAAAAAAAAAAAAATCATCGGTCGCCGATCGGGCATCCGGGTTGTCTCGGTCATTGGAGAGAGAAAGGCGACGTAAGCGCAGGGTTGTCCTGTAGTCGCCTCAAAGTTGCGACCGGGACTAGCCTAATACATTTTATAAATCGTATATTAAAATATTTTGATTAATATTGTAACAATAAGGTTATTGTAACAGTCACAACAAGAACAATACCCGTGCGTTGCACGGGTAGACGGTTTTTTATGTGATGTTTGCAATAAGTTAGAAAGAGATAGAACGTCGAAAAGTTGGAAAAAAAAACATATTTAAACTCTAATAGAATAATTAAATAAAGCATAAACTATGATGGTCTAAACTCATTATTTTCATAATGTACTAAATGATCAAAGTAAATTTGTGAACAAATTATTGGTCGCAAATTGTCTAAACGATTCAAGTAAAGGACTACTAACGATTAACCACTTCCTCATCTCCCTCATCCCCGCATAATCTCCATACATTGAGGAATTGCAACCTCATTAACCTCAATGGTCATGTTGTTTACATTGACCTCATGTGGTAAGTCATCGCTTCTCTTGCCAGTAGCATTTGAAGAAGGACACACAACCGTGTTTGCATAAGATACATCATGTATGGAATCATCAAAAGGAGCCTCAACAATAGTAGCATTAACCTCATCATGTACGGGATCATTCATGTTTGTATTAGTGCATGAAAGCACTGATTTGAATCGTATGAGTTGTAGAGGCATTCTTTCACGGCACCTGTGTCGACTCAATTTCATCCATCAACTTTTCTTCATCCTCTGCTACGGTCGTTCCCAAATTTTCATCACAACAACATAATCAACCATATTAGAATAGTTTAACTCGATGATACGTTAGAATTTGCGAGCCTTGGTACCGATCCGCATATTGACGAACTCCCACGATGTTTATTCAAGTCATCGACATCGCTACCATAGTATTTTGTAACAAGATATCTTTTGACATATGTAGGTGGTAGATTAAATTTATCAATCTTGATCTCGAGAACAACCAACCGAGTGCAAAGAGTATAAAAGAAATAATCCACTATCCAGTTTGGGTCGCTCGCACCCTAAAAATAATAGCGATATAAGTTATCATATGATACGAGTGATACAAACGGATGCATAAACTTGTGACTAGAGTAAGTAACATAATATAAGGAGCATAGTAAGTAACATAAACTTGTGACCATGGTTCTAATACGCTTGTAACATGTGTTCATAAAATTGAAATATTTTCTTTAAAAGCTTACTCTGTTAAAGTCTTGGTAATCAACTCATCCAATCGTAAGGCCTAAAACTGAGTGGCATCCGAGTTAAAAAGTACACAATCAATATCCTCTCCGTTATCTCTTACTCTTATCACTAACTTGTACCTATAAGGAAAAATATTTATAAGGTTTTTTTTTTTTTTTTAGTAACATAAATGTCATGAGGATATATAGAACGTGACGCTTACGCTGGTTGCTAACGTGCATTTTGCAATTATCACAATAATATCGAACACCATCTAACGTCACTTTGTGGAAGCACTTAGTACATTGTATGAATTTCCATCCTTATCTATGTCGAAACCGATAACCATTCCATATATAATGAACCTTGTTCCTTTGAGAATAACATCAAATGATAGTATGAATGGTAAAGTGAAAGCAAATATGTAATTAAGATTTTGTAATATGAGAAATTACCAGTAGTAGCGCCATCGCCCAAGCGCCGATAAATGTCTCAGAATCGTGTTACTTTCAACATATCGGTCCTCATCAATTGTATATGTAAAGACAACGGTTGATATGCCTTAAAAAATATGTCAAGGTAACTTTAATATATGTAGTATGTAAAACGTATAGAATTTTGTAACATGTGTCCCGATAGAAATTAAATGTCACCTTTGGGTATATGCAAGAGTTTCAATGATCGGAGGTTTAAATGAAATTGTGTCGATGCTCGTTGTTAATTGTGTTGCACCCGAGATAAAGAAAAAGTACACTTATCAACTCAAAATACCATATTTGAATTATATCCATACGATTACTTTATCTAAGTATTCAAGATGCCAACCTGCATAAAGTCGAACCCTGCAACACGTCAAGACCACAACTATGTTGGTATTTTTTTTGGACTCGATTATGTTATCTTTGTACATCAAAGCACACTTCCCCACAATGATATGTTTAGTTTTATATCATGCGATTGATTAATCGTTGAAAGTTGGTTACACTTTTCAAATTACACATGGAAAAAATGTATGGTATAAAAATGATAAAATACCTCATATCAAGAATTACAATTTTTCGCACCCTGGGTTCCAACCTTGACGCGTTCTTCATTATTTTGAAGAGACCCCATTCTCGAAGAATACCTATGACATCTATTCAAAAATATATATAAGACTTATAGGAGATAAAAATTTAAAGATAAATGAAGGATATGGTGTAAAATGGTTAAAGTAAATGAGTATATGGTGTCAAATGGGTCAATAGTATGAGATGTTAATAGATTCAAGTATGCAACATGAAAATCAACATTGAATCGAATAATATCGTATCATAAATTGAAATGCTATGCATGTTTCTTTTATTTTATTCCCTTATCCTTGGCAAGTGTTATCATATATTGGGGTATATGATATTTTTGGAATAAGTAACCTCAAGCTGGTTACTCATAACATATTATATGTATTACAAACATGTAAGAAAATACTACGTAAAATGTGAGTTAGACCATGTACCAAACTAACCAATTGTAGTTCGCAACTGATCTACCAAACAGACCATGTAAGTGTATGAGTTAGACCATGTGAGTTAGACCATGTACAATGTGAGGTAGACCATGTAACTGTACATTAATAAGCATACAGTTACAATGTGACCTACGATACATCTGTATTATGTGAGGTAGGCCCATGAGGTGCTTTTTGAGCTTAAAATTAAGCTTTAAAATAAGCACAAAAGGACCTACAAATCTAAAAAAACTGAAATACATATCGTAAGATCCTACAAACTAAAAATTGGCTTTAAAGGAGCTTATAAGGAGCTTAAAATGGATCATAAGGGCCTAGTGGACAAGCAGAATATATAAAAGAAAGGATACAATGGCGATAAAGCTAAATGAACTAATATAAGCTAACAAATGGATAAAAGCTAATCTATAAAAGCTAAATGCTACTAAGGGAACATAATTAGGCAAGAATGAAAAGCAATATTGGGTTAATCCCACTCTTTCCTGCTTTACCCGCTTTCTACCCATTTAGAGGGTCAAACCCGAAGTCAAAGTCAACTATAATAAAAGTCAACTCTTAAGAAATAACTGCCATTTGACAGCTTATAAAGGAAGCGTTGCATCCGTTGATTCTATCGATAACGCCACACGCTGCCGTTCGGGGTCAAAGGAACTTCCTTTTCTTCGAGCAAGTTTTATAACACCCAGGCAAAGAACCTAATCGCTGTAGTGTAGTAATTGGGTAAGCCACGTGTATTGATATCGCTCTCTAGGGAATAGGAATGCTAGTAGGAGTTACTACGCTAAGGTTAAGGTTGAGGAAGATTATTTTTATCTTTTATATTTTATGAAATGGAAAAGTACGAATCTCGGTATTGATTTGGGGGTTGGTATTTCTACCGATTACTCTACTATTATCTAATTATCTAAACTAAGGTTGGGAGTCTATGTCTAATTAATGTGTGCTCAGATGATAGTTTAAAATGTGTTTACTTAGTTTGTATTACTCCTAATTATCTCCTATCGATGGTTGAGTGTCACGCCTTATTCCTAGTCGCGTTGTGTTTCTAAAGTTGTAGTGGTATGCTTCTCCCTAACTCTTTGAACTTACCAAAGGGTCTTGTCTACAAATCCACGTAGAGATTATAGACTCTACCTAAGGCACTCTTCGGATGGTTTAGACTACAATCACTCGTGTAATCATACTCTAGGGTTCACAAAGATGAATCAAGCATTACACACAACGAATGACCTATCGCATTACTAGATCATTAATCAACTAAGATAAGAAACAACCAATCAATATTTAATAATTAAGTTTCATACTTCCTAAGCAAACACACAAATAAATTAGCGGACATGGAGAACATGCAAGCATACACACAAATAATCAAAGACATAATTGAATTAATGAAGAAAGACTTATCTTGGTGTAAGATAGGGTTAAAACCCTAAAATACCGTGACAAGACACCTTAGGTTCGGTTTTAGGTTTTACCCAAAGACTTCCACACAAAGACCGAAAAATTCGGATTCTATATAAGATTACAATTCGCGACGGCGCCACCTTATGTTTAGTGACGCCGCCGTGTCGCCGCCATTGGGGTTTCGCCTGGCCACGTTAACCTTGCGACGGCGCCACCTTATGTCCGCGACGTCCTCTTCTTCCGGACGCCGTCTGGATCGCATCTAGGCCAAGCTCGAGTAGCGACGGCTCACTTTTCACACTAGACGCCGCCCTTGAAAACACGAGTTTTGAGTTCGACCACACAACAATTCTCCCACGCGCCGTACATAGAACCCGACGCCGCCGCCATTCACATTCAATGATCGTGAGTGTCTCGATTGACTTTGGCCATTTTCTTCATATATTCGCGCTTCGTCTAAATAAGTGTCATTCCAAGATTTTGCCTTCACGAGACCTAAAAGTGAAAAGGAACGATATTAAGCAATAACGGATAAAAGTGATCAAATAAGGACTTAAACCACCCTCAAATGGTACCTTTTAAAACCTTATCAAATATCCCTACACTTGTTATTTGCTTGTCCTCAAGCAAATGTGCTTTTAGCCAATTAATTTGTAAGTTGGGGTCATTCAAGATTAATTCAAAACGGTCCACAACACATATAAGCCCGCAAAAGTCATAACAAGCACGGAATTACATACTAGCACCTCACATGGGGTGTTTGATACTCACATCTCTCTGGTGTATATGAAATATAACAAAATAGGAAATGGAAGATAAACACTCATTAACCGGTCCTAGTACATAGATTACCATAGGCTTGAGAATAGATCAAACCTCCATCGCTTAAGCGAAGCACCTAGGAAAGACTATCAAAGAGGTCTTTAAAGGGTTGTAACGTTAGGCTTACGGTAGGGGAAATAAGGGTTTGTGGGATAGGCTATTAAGTGGTGGTAAGTCAAAATCTCTATGTTAAATGCATATGAAGAATGGCGTTGCTAAGTCAAGACTCGACACTTCTAAACTCTAGATAACTGAAATAAACAAACATAAATTTAAAGGATAGATGTAGGATGGTGGCCTGTATGTTTTTTTTTTTTTTTTTTTTTTTTTTTTTAATTTTTTTTTCTTTTCTTTTTTTTCTATTTTTTTTTTTTTTTTTTTTTTTTTTTTTTTTTTCATACACTTTACTCTACCATCCTCTACGATAACATCAAAATACTAGGGATTTACAGCATATCCCTACACTTGAGTTTTTATTACTCTAACACTAATTTGACCCGAATTGAAAAGATCAAAATACTGGGGTACATTATTACGCAAACAAAGGGAATTTGAATTTAACGCTCCATTCCCGTCATTTCATAAACTTTAACTTTTCCCATGAATCCCAATCATCCCAAAATCAGATACAAAGGATATGACTCGACTTAGCAACTTATGCAAGCAACTAGATAATTGAACTAAGGGTTTGGGGTGATAATAAATAATTGCACTAAAAGTGAGTGCATAAGGGTTAGGCTAAGGCGATTTGGGTGTATATTCAAAGGGTGGGGTGTAAATAATGTTTTCATTGATATTCCGAAAACCGAAACATCACGAGAACCGCGAAAAGGATAGGCTCGAGGGGTTAACTAGGGTATCGTGTACTAAAGATGAGTACAACGCAAAGGGTGTGGGGAATTACTCAACCGATGTGGAAGAAGTAATTATATTACGGTATCAAACAAGGGTTTATCCTAATGCCTCTTATCATTTAGTTATTCCTAACTACACAGTGTAGCCTCACTGCGATCTTGGAATGCATCACAAAACAAGTTCTAGAATCTAATATACTACCGGCTCACACTCTAAGCATTAAAGATGAATGCTTTAATTCCTACTAATCTAAGGCGATCCTCACATTTTTGGTGGAATTGGGTGGTAAAGGGTTTTGTGCTAGTCATATAACTTCCTATCCATGAGACGCTTTTGTTAATACTAATGGCCCACTTATATGTCATGAAAAATTTTAAATTTGTGCCAAAATTACCCTAACCGACATTTCTCATGGTTTATTACACAATCACAATTGACAAAGCAAATAGTCAAGGATAAGCATAGTTTCAAAGTTCCGCTTTATTTTCCTCCCTACATTTAAACCGAACATTGTCCCCAATGTTCCCGAAAGTATCAAAGTTATGATAAAGAAGGTAATTAAAACGAAGAAACTAATACCCCCGATTAGCTCGGTAGATCCGTAAAGTGGTGGTTAAATTCTTTTCAAGAAGAATAATTGTGAAAAGCTCCTTCCAATCTTTGTAACTTCTCTCGACAAACTAAACCCGCACACTTGAAGAAAACAAACGAAACCTTCGCGAAAATCGTAAGTAATAATATATATAAGACTCGATTTAAACTAGGATATAATGTCATGGAATGGATGTTTACTGCATTTCTAAGAAAATTAAGACCTAGAAAATTCCAAAAAATTTTAAGTAGCTCGTGAAACGAGAAAAGTAACTGATGTTTTACTCCTTCCCGACGCCGTCAGTTGCAATCTCGACGCCACAAAGTTATCCCGACAAAAGCGGTCTCATGATTTTCCGGAAAAATTTCGAAAATTTACATCTTTAGAATCCTCGAAAATTTCAAAACATTCATTATGACTCGATACAAGCATTTGACTCGAACAAACAAACATAAATATCTTTTAATTAATTGTTATTCTCATGTTTACGCTTTTGAAAACGCAGTAATCCTCCCTACACTTATCCCTTATGTAAAATACATTTATATGCACTTAAGACGAGGTTAAAAACAAAATAAAGCATTTTACAAATTTAAACATGAGGATAAACAATTAATAAAAGATATATGACACACAAATAAAATGAAAACAAATACACATGGGTTGCCTCCCAAGAAGCGCTTGTTTTTGTTCGAGTCACGAGCCCGACTCTACCCTTTATTTAACGGATAAAGGAGAGGTTTTCCTACACTTAAGTTTAAGTGCGGGTGATAGTAGCGATACACACCCTTAAGGTAGAAATTTGCTACGTGAGGAGAGGGTGATGGGTGATTTATATGCTCAAAGGAGTGTGCTCCATTCATTATAACCTTACCTAAGTCTATTGGTGTAGCGGTGAATCAAATCTCTCCCTAAAATGGATCATTTTCATTAACTTCAAAAGATTCCTAGTTAAGGATCCATCTTGACCTAATAAACCCGGTTTAAACCCATAGTGTTTCTTGTTATCAACCATGAATGGGTGATATAAGTGTGTAAGGTCATGGGTTACTCCTATATCGGCTTCTACTCTACATGGCCTAGAATCTACCACCTTTATCAAGCAACTACCCGGACTATCTATTTTGATGGGTGGATTGGGGCCTAATTCAATTCCAAGATTCACATCTAAAGACGAAAAATTGGGTAAGGGTTTCGGTTGAGGCTCCGGTTCATCAAAACTAGGAACTTCCTTAGGGCTAAGAGAAAGGTCATGACAACAAGCATCTAAACCTACATTCTCTAATGGCGTTTGGTCCAAAGGTTCTCTAATTGGGGTTCCTATAGTCTCTTCTACTTCTTCCGGTAAGTTATAGGCGATGTGTGTTCCTCAAGTGATGGTAAGACTTGGGTTATCCGATGGGGTTGGATTTTCTACTCTATCCTCCATCTTATCAAGATCACCTATGTATTCATTTTGTATTGTGGTAGCGCCTAACCATGACATGCACCTTGGTACCTCAACTCTAATCATCTCCTTCCTAAACAACCTTCCGATCAAGTTTCCAAATTGAAAATAGGTCTAAAGATTCGCTTTTTGGGTCCCATGTTCCACTTCTAAATCATGGAATCTCAAAGGTTTCCATGCAAATCGAGCACCACGTCCCCAAATATCCCCATCCGCTACATAGTCAAGTCTCCTTTGGGTTTAGTAGGCGATACGAGTGTAAAAGAATTGTAGTGGAAACAAGAATCAATACCATGATAAAGGACTTTTGTAATAAATATTTAATTCGAGTCCACGCCGTGAAAGGATTCATCATGATATTGCCGGAACCTCAAGATCTCATTTTGGAGTGGAAAGGGTAGATTATGTAGTGGATTTCGCTGATTGGGTGACAGTTTGGCGGATTCGCGTTCTCCATAACCCGCTAACGGAATAGTTAATGAAAATGGTTACGAACAAAGGTCACGAAGAAGGAGATAGACTAAGAGAAAGCTAAAATGAGAAAAAATTTACTTGATAGGAATCAAGCAAAGAACCTAAACGAGGTGGACTACTAACTAGCAATTTATTCCCGCAAGGCGCCAAAAACTTGATAACGCTACACGCCGCTCGGGTCAAAGGAACTTCCTTTTCTTCGAGCAAGTTTTATAACACCCAGGCAATGAACCTAATCGTAGTGTAGTAATTAAGGTGTCACGGTATTGATATCGCTCTCTGGGGAATAGGAATGCTAGTAGGAGTTACTACGCTAAGGTTAAGGTTGAGGAAGATTATTTTTATCTTTTTATATTTTATGAAATGGAAAAGTACGAATCTCGGGTATTGGATTCTGGGGTTGGTATTTCACCGATTACTCTACTATTATCTAATTATCTAAACTAAGGTTGTGGGAGTCTATGTCTAATTAATGTGCTCGTATGATAGTTTAAAATGTGTTTACTTAGTTTGTATTACTCCTTAATTATCTCCTATCGATGGTTGAGTGTCACGCCTTATTCCTAGTCACGTTGTGTTTCTAAAGTTGTGGTATGCTTTCTCCCAACTCTTTGAACTTACCAAAGGGTCTTGTCTACAAATCCACGAGATTATAGACTCTACTAAGGCACTCTTCGATGGTTTAGACTACAATCACTCGTGTAATCATACTCTAGGGTTCACAAAGATGAATCAAGCATTAAGTACACAACGAATGACCTATCGTGATTACTAGATCATTAATCAACTAAGATAAGAAACAACCAATCAATATTTAATAATTAAGTTTCATACTTCCTAAGCAAACACACAAATAAATTAGCTTGGACATGGAGAACATGCAAGCATACACACAAATAATTAAAGACATAATTGAATTAATGAAGCAAAGACTTATCTTGGTGTAAGATAGGTTAAAACCCTAAAATACTGTACAAGACACCTTAGGTTCGGTTTTAGGTTTTACCCAAAGACTCTCCACACAAAGACCTAAAAATTCGGATTCTATATATAAGATTACAATTGCGCGGCGGCCACCTTATGTTTAGTGACGCCACGTCGCCGCCATTGTGGTTTCGCTCGCCACGTTAACCTTGCGACGGCCACCTTATGTCCGTGACGCCTCTTCGCCTTCCGACGCCGTCCGGATCGCATCTAGGTCGTCCGAGTAGCGACGGCCTACTCTTTCACACAGACGCCGCCTCTTGAAAACACGAAGTTTGAGTTCGACCGTCACAACAATTCTCCGACGGCGTCATACATAGAACCCGACGCCGCGCTTTCTACATTCGCCGATCGTGAGGTCTCGATTTCGACTTTGGCCATTTTCTTCATATATTCGCGCCTTTCGTCCAAATAAGTGTCATTCAAAGATTTTGCCTTCACGAGACCTAAAAGTGAAAAGGAACGATATTAAGCAATAACGGATACAAAAGTGATCAAATAAGGACTTAAACGACCCTCAAAATGGTACCTTTTAAAACCTTATCATCTACCGAACCAACACAACCATTCAAACGCACCTTTTCATTCATTATATATAGATTAGAATCTGTAACATTTACAATGATGACTTATATTTATTTCAAGTAATACAAAAGCAATTCTTTGAAACATATCGTGTTACTTGGTATTATTGTGACCACGTTAGAACCAACAAAGATCCAACGTTGAGGCCAACAATTGGTATCAGAGCGGTTTGGATTCTTCTAACCAAATCATCATATACCAAGGGTTTTATTTTACCCTGAATCGAAGAAGAAACAATATTCCCAGAAACGGTAAAAAAAATTTTGCAAAATTATATCCGAACCACAAATCAAACTAGTAATCATTTTTGTGATTCTGAAAACCGTCCATAATTCATAGCCGCCTCGTAATTAATTACCGGCAACTAAGAATAGGCAATTTTTCAATCATCTTGCAAATTTTTTTATTCGGATTTTTTACCGAGAATAGAACAAAGGGAACAAAGGCTTGACTTTAAATCAAAACAAAGCCTTACATCGATTCAGAAATAAGAACCCATTACCATCGATTAAACACGATAGTCATCAAAAAAAGGAAAATAGATTGATTCAACAAAAGGAACAAACACACACCTGTTGCATCCAGAATCAATACCCTTTTTCATTTTTTTTTAATCATCTTGATTCAAATTTTTCCACGGACGATCAAAATCCAAAACAAGGATTAACCGGCGCTCGGATTAACGAGAACACCGAACACCCCGTGAAGAAGGAGGTTAACCAGAGCCAAAGCATTCGGCGGTCAACCACCAGAAGCATAGCAGTGCAACGGTCTCACCCAAAAGAAAAAAAGGCAGAGACTACTTTATCTCTTAAAAGAGATATCAAAGAAAGAAGAAAAAAATGAGGCGTACTAATAACGTCTAGGGCACACCGAACCAACATCAAAAGGGCACCGGGTATATTAACCCCCCCAGGTTTCGGAATTCTTACAAATCCACTCTTATTTTTTAAACTTTACTTATATAGTATAAGTTTTCTATTTTTTGATAAGTTGCTATAATACATTAAGTATACTTATCATATAGATATTATAATAACCTAGTGTAATTACGCTGCTTATTATAATTAGGAATAACTTTTAAGGAGTAATTAACCTTAGGCTTATTCACTTTGAATTTTTTTAATCTCCGAGGATAGTTTATATTTTAACTAATCCTATAAGTTTTGATTGTCACATTAGACACAAAACATTAGAAGCGCGCTATATTTCTCAACACACACCCCGTGTTAGAATTTTAGGAGATTACCTAGTCATTATTTATTTAAAAAAATGACTCAAGATAGTGGAGATAAAGGAAAAAAGGAGGTTAGTACATCTAATACTACCCCTCAATTCCAATGCCCGATATTGAAACCCGCGAATTACTTACTATGGGCAATTCGAATGCAAATTATTCTACAAGCAAATGGGTTATGGAAACAATTGAGCCAACCGACAACTCAACCCGATAAGAAAAAGAAACAATCATATAGCATACCTTACCGCCCCACCAAGACCAATTACTTCAAATAACAAAGCACAAAACCCCAAAGCAATATGGGACGCTTTAAAACTAGGCACTTAGGCTAAGAAAGAGTACAACAAGCCAGACTGCAAACACTTAGGTCTGAACTTGAGTTACTACATATGAGAGAAGATGAAACCATCGATACTTTTACAGGAAAACTCACAACTCTTGTTGTAATACCTGAATTTCTAAAAATCACCAAAAGACCAAAAATACCCCTACAATCAAAAGTATGAATAATTAATTCAAAAGAATACCAAGTAAGCTATGTAAATTCAGAGAATTTTAAGAAATATCCCACATGATCTAAGTAAATATTAAACACTTTGTAAAGGTAGTTTTTATAGTTTATGATTTTATAAAAATTAGTTTTGTATTTTACATATTAGCCGAAAATATTTAAAATAGTTTATAAAAGAATTAAACTAATAAAAGCCCAATATAAATTTATATTATTAAGAGTCCATTTAATTTAAGTCCAATGCATTATAAAGCCCACAAGAAAAATAATAGATCAAGTATATATACAAATATTCGTTCCTATAATCCCTAATAACCGATTTTCACCAAACCGACCTAAAAACCCCTCACAAATCGAATTCTAGTTTCCAGAGCTTGAGACCATTTTTCTTGGACGAGATTCAAGGTATAGAAGGTGGGAAAAATAGTGTTTGAGTTCCAAAGCTGCTGTTTTAGTCGTGAGAGAGTTTTGAGTGAATTAGGGTTTCAAAATAGGGTTTTTGCTTCTTTTGTTCTAACGATTCAAGCTCATCAAGGGTATGTTTCTAATGTTGAATTCAGTCCTATAAGTCGTATATAACACATAAAAATTAGCCATGCATGATTTATAAGTTGTATGAAATTATTTGGAATCCAAAACCCTAAAATCAGATATTAATTAACGAATGAGCTTATAATATTTTAGAGAGCATGAATTGATTTTTCCAGAAGTTGATACATGTTATAAGACCTGAGTAAAATACATGTTTATGAATTTGAAGCTTGTGTGATTTGTCTTGGGTTTTTCTTGTTCGAAAACGCAATAAAAGGAAAGGTTTTTAAAAAGGGGCGATTAGGGTTTTTCTTGAACTAGGGTTTCCTTGTAATCATTGAAGGTAATTAATGAAGTATTAATGAGGAGCTAATGATTGGTGTAACTTAGGTTTAGGGCTTGCTTTTGAATTATGCCCTAATCGGTTCGAATAAAAGGTTGGGTTGATTTTGTAAATTTTGAAACTTAAAGGTTATTTTTGAAAAACAGAAAAGACATGTACTAAACGTGATAAAATAAGTGTGGGGTTAAACGTGTGAGTTTGGATATTTAGAGGCTATTCGAATTTTATTTAACTAAAAGGGTATGTTTTGTAAATTTAAAACCTTTGGGCTAAAAGTGTAAAATATGAAAATAGAAGGTTAGATCGTATAATTAAAGATGTTAAAGGTGCAACATGTAATTTTGGGTAATTATGGGTCAACATGTGTAAATGAATTACGTAAGACATGCATGAGTTTTCGAGGTAACTTGCTTGTTCCATATACGCTCTAGGTCAAAGTGGAAGTCATTAAAAGGAGTAATATGTTAATTGAATGCGTAATAAGTAATATTGAAGGTATGGAAACCCTAGAACTAAAATGGAAGTTGATTAAGGGTTAAAAGTTAATCGTGGTAATTTCGTTATTTCATGAAGTTATAAATTATGTAAACTACTTTGAAGAGTAGTCTTAAAATCCGCCTTTTGACATTTGTAAACCCTATGCTATGAATAATGATCATATAAGCTCTTGAATAAGATGATTATCATATTAAACCCATACGTCACACTAATAATTGAAACCCTAAACGTTGGAATTCGTCCGTCACTATAAATGGGAATAATCGACAACCCTAAAAGTATTAATGAGATTAACCGTTATACTAATAAGTATTAAATAATCATAATCCGTAGATTCATGGAGAAGGTTACGTTACATCTTCGATTCGCTCATTTGTTGCATTTCTTCTCATTCGCTTTAAGGTACGGATATTCCGTCTTACTTTGAGACATTTGTGTTATCGCTCGATATTCTCGACCCTTCGAAGAAAGGTCCCTCATGTTTTCCTTCTTCGCCATATCTCTTATGTTTATTAGATTTCCGATGCCATTGCTATGAACCCTTTTCTAATGTTTGATCCATATTTATCCAATTTATGTTCTAGTGAACTATGCAATATCCGATGGAACTTATGTTAGAAGACTTTGTTATATACATTTGTTGAACCTCGCTACATTTGGGTTATGAACTTATGGTTATGAACCTCTCGTTATGAACTGCTTATGAACATATGATATGCCACTATAATAACGAACTTATGATTTCGATTATCTCAATATGAACCTTAGGATATGAACTATCTCGATATGATTCTCATGACCTTGTGTTGAATATGATCCGTATATATCCGAAATCTGCTTGACTTAAGTTGGTTGATAATAACCAAATATTTAACTAGTCGCTGGGTTCCATGTCCGTATCGCTGATGCACCTCCGATATGACTCTAGGCGTAGAGGGATGTTCGCCACGCCTCGATGGTGAAGCATATTTATGAATATGTAGAAGGGCGATGGATGCATCCTAGATCCGATCATATCCGATATGTTATCCGGTGAATGATGTCGTGTACACGCATCTTCACAAAATTCGGGAGCTAGCTACTCCATATATTTTCCGATGTTACTTTTTAAGAAGAAAGATATTTATAATGTGATATGTTAGTGAATGTGTTATGACGTAATTGTTTAAGTGATTATTAATTGCCATGATAGGATAAGATTGTTACCCGATTTGTATATTTGATATTATGATTTGTTATTATTACGTGAATACGCTGATCTCAGGAGATGAATGTGCTAGTGCACAATCGAGTGTTTCAAGGTTAGTTATCCGTCTCAGAGTACGTGCGACCGCCATGTTGAACTTTGCTAAGATTAGGATTTGATCCGAGAACCGCTTAGTTATTATGTCCGCCATGACTTGTTTGCTACTTCGCTACTACAATATTGCATTAAGTGTATTAAATGTTGATTAATTGATTTTATGAATGCTATGTTATTTATTAGAAATTGTTTCATAGTTTTGAGACTTTCCGTCATTATACGGAATCTGTTATTCTTGATATGTAATGTGTTTGGTCGTTTTGATGTGTTCGTGTTTGTGTCATTAATGTGCTATAGGATGTCCGAATCATATGGTTGTTCGATTGATATTTGTGCTTCCGCACTTCTAAAAGATCCTTCGTCATTATTTCATTTTGATTTCGTATTTGTATATTTATTCTGTTTTAGCTTTTGTGATCACATGCGCACTGTTAGACATGCGCACTGTGATCACAAATCACCCAATTAAGATAAAGGTCGTTTTATCTACATTTACACATCAGACACAGATAGTCACATATGCCACTTTCACATATGTATCCAATCCTAGTGACTTTATGACACATATATATGTACCTAGACAATAAACTGTTTTCCAGTGTCTTATTGGTATATCTCGAAGTTATAAAATCCCGTTTCAGTATCCGATATCCTGTCACCTATACCAAGAAACATATTTGCACATCAATCACAAGATAGTCACATATGCCACTATCATATTAGATATGGGTGATTGTGATCTCGAATATGATGTCATCATTCATGTTTCAAAGTTGTGATCTCACAACTCAAATAGCATCATCTGTTGTTCACCTTAGAGGAACCTTCATGCTATTTTGTTCTCTTCATCTCCCGAAATTTAGTAGTCCTGAGTGCCAAAAGGTATGACAACTCCTAGTGTTTGCACAACGCGGGATATCCAATCCCAACCAAAGATGAAAGACCATTAAGGCAAAAACATAAATAGCTATTAGAAAGTGGCATAGACTTTAATACGCTACACAATTCAGAAAAAATGACAAGTAAATGTAACTTATAAGGAGATCCCACATCGGTGAAGAATAAAAAGTTAAGGGGAGGGACAGCTGAATAAAATGGAAAATATGTGACTGGATTAATCACTTACCTTGATGGGGTCAATTGGTGTCACCTATACAAAGAAACACGGCCAAAGATGAATACAAGAGACCATTAAGATGAAAACATAACAAACTATTAGATTGTAACATGGAATTGTATAGGATGGATTTATGGACCCGACCTGGAAATTGAAAGAAAACTCAAAGAAGAAATATTTGACCGGATAAGTAGACATAGTTATGCAACCAATTTCACGTATAAGCTAATATTATTGCTACCTGCAGCCAATTCTATGATGAGTAAAGTTTCGAGCAGATCAAAAGGCTTTGATTTGTTACCTATGCATCTGCGGATGATGCTGACCAGAAAGCTATAAAAAGTGAGTTAATGGGCCCATTTCAATATCAATAGTTTTCATTGTTGATCAGTGAATAGGTAAGTGTAACTTGTAACAATAACCCAGATCGCGGAGAATGAAAAGTTGCTTGACGGCAACTTAATCAGAAGGCCACCGCAAGTGCTAAGCCAATAAGAAATGTGTCAAATGGTCGAAAGTTACCCAACGTGTATCTTTAATATACTACAACAAAGCATCTCATTTTATACGGTTATATTCTTATATCCTCACGCTTAGTAGTGTGTAAAATTTAAAGTACACGCCCATTTTATGCTGAGTATCTAGGCGCCACAAAATAATACACTATTTTATGTCAACAATCATTTAAAGAGTCTACACTAAAAAGTGTGAAAATGGTTAAAGTCCACACTTTTATGTGTCAACAAACATTTAATTACTCTACACAAAAACGGAGAATGATCAAAAGTACACTGTTATGTGCGAATAAACAAACACATCACAAACCGATGACCCTACCCTCAGATTCTGATGATTTTACACCAATGTACATACAAATAAACTTATAAAGAATTCGTACATTTAATCCAACTTATCATGCACAAATTCAATATAAAAGATACCAATTTGTAAGTATAACATACTTAAATCTAAAACTAATCATTCACAAACTAATATACTTAAATCTAACATACAAAACATCATTCTTCACAATTTAATCTTCCACTATTCTTGAACAATTGACCATACTATCTTCTTGAAACTTTGTCTTCAACAAGCTCCAATCTTTGTCTTCAACAAGCTCCTAAAACCACGAGAAAGAAAACAAAATTATATTGTATCAAAAAATATAAGGCAAAGTATCCTACAAATGACACTAATCTTTCTTAACAGCTATCATATTAAAATCATAAGCTCGTAGTAGCTATTGTATTTTACATCCTGCACATCACAACCAAGACGACTAACTGAATCGCACAACAAAATGACACTAATCTTTCTTGCAACAGCTATATATTAAAACATAAGCTCGTAGTAGCTATTGTATTATCTAAGAGAAATTGCATGTGCTATTTTTTGCAAGGTACGGGAAAGGAAATGAACAAGTATCATTAGATTATTATTATCACGTCCAAACACTGATGGTGTTTATTTATAGCTTGTTTGCTAGTAATTGTGCAATCACCTACATCTCGAATAAATCAACCTAGTGTGCACACAGCCTCACAAACAAATACATATCATACATTTTTTATGAGAACCCAATATGGGAGATTAGTATATATATATATATATATATATATATATATATATATATATATATATATATATATATATATATATATATATATATATATATATATATAGGAAGGGTTCTTTCGTAACCTTAAAAAGCGTCGGTAATCGGGCGGTAACTACCATCAACTAATCAAATTTTTTAGATATTAAATTTTATTATTTAATCAAAAGGGTATAATAGTAAAAGTACATTTTTTTATTTTCTTTTAAAAAAATTATAATAAAAAACGTTTTTTCCCCTAAATTCTAGGAATTTACTTTTTATTTTAATTTTTAGAATAATATTTCTTCCAGCATTCGTGTTTAGCAAGGTGCACATGTGTTTTTTTAGATAATAAAAAATTAAGTGTGTTTGCAGTGTTCAATATACGTGTATTTGGTAAGATGCATATGTGTTTTTGTAAATAATGTAAATTTACGTATGTCAGGGCAATGAATGTACAACATAGTATTTTACATGTATTTTATAAATTTTAAAACAAAACATTATATACAAAATTTAAAAATCATGATATACAATTCAAATATAAATTTCTAAAAGAAAACTATGGTGCCAGATTCGTACATGTATTTTCCCTTTGTATGTTCCATTGTGACACTTTGACTTTGTACGATACATGCAGATCAGATTCTACTAGCCAGACTCTCTAGTTTTACTCTTTAAATCTTTAAGATAACTATCACGTCGCTAGATAAGATGTATTAAAACACATGCACTCTTCATCGTTCTCAACAAACTCGTAGATCAGAATCACAAATAATTAATAAACGGATTATTGTTGTAACAACTAACAAAACATATACGCACAATCCTTTCTTATATCCAAAGATGCAAACGGATTCATCATAACAAGTAATAATCTAGCAAAACACATATGCATACATACTCATAATTTGTAAAATCTACACATACCTTATTATTTAAAGAATCTTATCACTTTAATAACCCAAACAATTTATCACTAACAATTTGTATCCATAATTTGTACATTCTATCACATATCATCATTCGAAAATCGATTTTATCAACAACAAAGCTTAAAAAAATAATAAAATAATGTGAAATTTGATAAAGTTTGTACGTGACCATTCAACCTTCTTATCATTAGCCTATTGTTTATAGATGCATACATGTAATTGTTGTCACATTCTTATAAGCATAGTAAGGGTACTGCATATGTGCACTCGGCGTTTTAATCGTCTTCTTCATAAATTTTCAACTTGAAGAGACGTGTAGCAATAAGTGAAAAAATTCTTGAAATTAAAATCTACAACATAACCTTTGAATACTAATAACATGATATGTATCGACAACACAACCGATTACTAAAAAAAAAACAAATGTGCACATCATTTGGTTATGGCCTCTAAAAAAGAGCTGCAACTTGACTATCTCGATCAACTCAAATAATATTCATTATCAATTCTATATGCCAAGCATATAAACATGCAATATCTTGACCTCAACCTTAAAGCTTGTCTCCTTCGCCTACCAACAAACTTAACACTGATTTTAGAAGCTTTTACTAAAATTACAATTATATTTATCCAAATTCATCAAATATGGGACATAATATTTTGTCATCATCTTTTTCAAGTTTCTCATGTGCGACATAAACATGAATAGTTTTTTAAGGAATACTTTTGTAACTCTTTATCAGTTAATCAAACGTGAGAGATTTCAAATCTTAATACATTTAGTGGCATGTATGAAACTCTAATATAACCGTATTAAATTATAATTTTGATATTAATTAACATTACTTATATGTATAGAAACCCCTTTTTCTGTTAATATGCAACAATTTTTTTTTAACATATACACAAAACTGAATAATAAACAAATATTTTATAATAAAATCTCACCAACTACAAAAACATCACATTATACGTGTTTTCTACTAGTAGAAATGAATTTTTGAGTAACAAGTTATACAAAATAGTACTTACCAAGCAACAGACCGTCCTTGTCAAAGATGACATGAGTGATTGACTTCTTTTGTGAACCGTTGACTGTTGGATTCGGTTGGATTCGGCATTTTTCCTGATAAAGATGATGATGCGCTTTTTCGTGATTGGAACTCGACTTGTATTGTGCTACTAGTGTTAAATCCGATATTTAAATCGAGATGGTGAAACAATACCATGAAGAAGACAAGGGTGGGCGGCGGCTACGTTTTTGTGATGGTAACAAAAACTTCAATGGAGGCTACTAGGTTTTTTTGTGTGAGAGAAAGGAAGATTTTGATTTGTGTAAGGAGTTGTAACTGATCCTAAAGTTACGTATATTTTTTGTTCTTTTTTCTTCTTTTCTTAATAATATATATTTATGAAATTCCATATTTGCCCATAAATAATTCAAATTCTATCACTAGAAGTTCAATTTATTTACCATTATGCCACCAATATTTTTAGCCATTGATCAAAAAATAAACTGCTCAGACATCGGCTCTCGCAGCTTCTCGATTTTTTATTGCCTAAAACCTATATTATATATATATATATATATATATATATATATATATATATATATATATATATATATATATATATATATATATATATATATATATATATATATATATATATATATATATATATATATATATATATATATATATATATATATATATGGCACACTAAATCACTAAATCTTAATAACATCAATTTATGCACTTTGATAAACATACAACTAAAAACTAAAACTACCAAATTTTAACAAAGACCTAATCAACTAATCATGAACAATGTGGTCATAATAACTATCAAAAATAATTAAAATATGTAAGGAAGACTTACTTGCATAAAAGGATCTACACAACAAAGCTACCGCTGACATACAAGTGACTTAACCTCACAAAGCTTACGACTTCTTTAGCGACTAATACCTTACAAGTCGAGACTTAACTAAAACACATTCACGAGCAGACATACACTAACAACGATGCTAATCATGACTTGCTAACCTTTCTCGAGACACTTTAGCGATTCAAATCATCATTCTTACACTTACGAACACAAAATTTTCACCTCTAAACTTACTCTCGATGTCGACATCACTTATCCGACAACGCCTAACAAAATATCACAAATTTAGAACTAAATCTCAAACCCTAACCTTAAGTAGTGTATATCTCTAATTCTTAGATCACAAAAGTTGTTATTTGATCTAAACCGCACTATGGGAGAGAGAACCAAGAGATTGCTCCTGGCCAATCATTCCGATCATTAACTCCGGCCAATCATTCCGATCATTCACTCCGGTCAATCGCTCCGATCATTAACGCCGGTCAATCATTCCGATCATTCACCCGTTGCTAATCATTCCGATCATTAATCTCCATCAATCATTCCGATCATTCACTTCGTCAATTGTTCGATCAAATGACGAATGATAGAATTGTGATTATGATTGCTTCTAATTCTATTCGGGGAAAATGGTTTTGTGAGATTGAGAGAATAAGAAAGCGGGAGGAAATATAAATGTTTTAATGACACGATTAAAAAAAACTCCACGCTTTATAATGCAGCATTTTATTTTTTCTTTTTTTTATATATAAAATTATTTGTCCACGCTTTTTTACCCCTAATATTTTTATACACGCCATGAAGGTGCAAAAGTTCTTTTCTTGTATCCGGTATAAGCGCACTCATATTATATACACGCTTACGAATGTAGTTATTTTAGCCACACTTATGTCCGTAAAATAACAAATTAAAAGTTCACTCTTTTCCAACCGTGGAAAAATAAGCGTGTATATTTCCGCTTTTTGTCGTGAGGAATGCAAAAGACCAAATGACGATTCTAATAAAGAGTTTTCTTTATAAGTTTATTTATTTTGTAAAACACTAATTTCGATTCCAAATAGGGTTGTATTCAAGATAACCTTGTTCTCAAATTAGCTCGTATACGTAACGGTTTAAATTTAAGTGTCATAAGGTAAAAAGCGTGAGCATTATTGTTTAACATGTTTCTGTGATGTTATTTCACGAGCTTGTCCCACATAGACAGTAAATAGGAATGATAAGATCTTTATATATTCTCAAATGTGCAAATAGATTTAAAATTGAGAAGAAATTTTTGCAAATAATTATGTGGGGTTATTTGTGGGTATTTCTTTCAATTTTTAGTTTTTCAACTTTATTCAAGTGTAAATATAACATGATAGATGTACTTCCACAAATAATAGTTTGTTTTTCAACGTTTTAAAATCGGCTTTAATCGATCTTCGCCGAAATATCTAAGACGGCCGACCGGTTTCGATCACGGCCAACCCTGCTTCCATTTTTATTATTTTATTTTTTCCGACCGTCAACTGGCTTGATCACCGGTCAACCGGTTTGACTGGCTGTCTAACCTGGTCAACCCAGATTCATAAAAATTTTGAAAATAACCAAACCCGGCGGTTTCACGACCTGTGTCGACCGGCCACTCAAACCCGCGGTTTAACCTATTGACCCGGGTTTTAAACCCTGCTGAATTGTTTAATAAGACCGTCCGATTGGTTGAACCCACGGCCGACCCTATTGAAAACATTGTGTCTTTTTCATTTCTTATTTCATTTTCTAACTTTATTCAAATGTAAATATAACCATGATATGAGAGTGACATCATCGTTCATGATATGGGTTACATTAAGGGTAGCCTAATAGTACTTTCACCTAAAATTTCATAGTCATACAAATCTCAGACAAACATTTTAAAGTTTATTGACCGGTCACCAACTAAAAAAACAAAATATTTTTATAAATATTGTAAGACCGTTAAGAGCTTACAAGAGAAGGGTCACCTCCCGGTGCACCCAGCTCAGACCGATGACAACATTCATATCCAATCCTAGTCACTTTAAGTCATATATCTATGTACCTAGTCGATAACTTGTTTTTCATAACCTTATCCGGTTTGCCATTATTGTTTAACGTGTATGTATTGTTTGTAACACATTCTCAGTACCCAAGTCAATCCATGCGATACGTTATGCAATGCGAGTCCAAATATCTATATCTATACTACTTATAATATACAAACCACTCTCTCTCCTAATTAATTTTCGACTTTCGACTGAAAGTTAAAGCATTTAATGCATAACACATTAAAGCCCAAAATTCAGACTTACAACCACATACGACAATATACACACATTTATACGATATTAAATATAAACCACATTAATGCACATCTTTAAAGTTGAAAAAAATTAAATGTCTTAAATTACGATATAAACCGAAGACTCGAAAACTATTGTATCTCGGGATTTATTTCGCGGCTCATAGATAACCGACCTTAAAGGTCTTCACACAAACATCATCACTGACCACGAACAAGCCCAAACTTAGTAAACCACCTTACAAATCAAGACCTCACTATCACTCCAACACACACACACATCAAACTACCAACCAAGATTCAAACTACAAAGAAAATACAAAGATCCTCGATTTAGTTCAATTCGGTATCAATCTTTAAAAGATTTATGTGTATGAACTTAAATCCATCATAGATCTATAAGAAGCTTACATTCTTTTTTAATATCCGAACATCTTAAAGAAATAACAAAAGAAACTCGTGTTTCAGTCATCCTTTCTTTCGGTTAACAAATCTCAAATAACACAACCTTACCCGAGATCCGTGTTTATGATCTTGAAGCCAATAACCACAAGAACAACAATAGATTCGTGGTTGAAAATAAGAAAAAACAAAAGATTAAAGAAGGTCATGTGGTTCGGGCCGAGTGTATGAACAAATAAATCAAAGCAATATTTGTTTTGTGTGTTGTCTGGATTAGATTTACCAAAGGACGATTTTTGTTTGTGTTTGTGTTTAGTTGTTGTGTGGTAACCGACATGAAAAGAGAGGATAAGTTTTGGTGGTCACGCGTGTTGTCCTGGTGAGAGTGAAATTGTGCCATGAGATATATTGTAAGTGCGAAATAAAGTGAGATATTTGGTCAGTAGTATCAATGTAAATCCAACGAGGGGTACGATTTGAATTTCCTGGGCTTTATCAAGATCATTTGAGTTTCAATATTAACGATGTAAAATTTTCATTAACGTGTATCAAATCAAGATGTATATTCATCTTATACGATCAGATCAAAATTCATGCATTAAATAGTAAATTATTCTATTCCATGCGGCCAAAATAGTTAGTGCATCAAAGAGTATTAATTGCGATCAAAAGTATTAGTTATGTGTATCTATATCTATACTACTTATAACGACGTAAGACATTTCATTCTTTATTTTAAGACGATAAGAAATTAAGCATGGTTTACAACACTTTAATGCACCCAATTTTCGTAATTACAATAAAGTAAAGATATCAGTACAACAAAATAAAGCGTGATGATTTTAAGACCAAAATTTATCAAACAACATTAACGCTATTAAAACCACACTTTCAATAAAAATTACAAGATTTAAGCACAATGTACAATAGTTAAACCAATTTTCGATTTACAACAAAATAAGATAGTAGATAACAAAATAAACATGATGTAATTTTCGTACTTACACAATTAACGCTATTAAAGTGGTCAACGTTATTAACGACTATAACGACTACTACTTACAAGAAAAGAAAACATAACAGACAACACTTTAACGCACATAATTTTCGTGACGACAAGACAAGAAGATAATGTACAACAAAATAGCACATTAATGCTTTTTAATATACTAATTATTTAACTCATTAATAAATACAATTAATACGCTTATTAAAACACCCTTTACATAAGAAATACAAATTATTAAGATATCAGACAACCAAATTAAACACAATTTCGTGATTAAATTTCACTACTACAATAATAAGACATTAAATTTCACCAACGGCTCGAGCCCGAGCAGACATTAATAACTGGTTCCAACCAACGGCACGAGCCATAATAAATTATAGATATCCGTAAATTAATTGTTAAAATAACATAATAAACTAAAATACATTATTTATCGAAAGTGATTTCGCAGACCACACGAACGCATGCGGCACCCTCGCTAAGATAAAGCTAATGTGACGAGTCAAATGGGTTCAAACTTCAAAGTAAACCCCGTCAAATTTTAATACATTTGTAACAATAAGGTTATTGTAATCACAATAACACATAATTTGTTTATCAATTTGTATTCATGAAATGAGTGAATAAGTGTTTTTGGCTAAGTTTCGACAAATATGACTGTGTGAACTCATTTGACCCATTGCACTATTTGATATGTATGTGCCTAGGTCCATGACGAATCAAACAAGTAGGATGAAATGCCGTTTCCTATATATTTACACATCAAACACAGATAGTCACATACGTCACTGTGATCACAAAGATGATGTCATTATTAATGTAGTAAAGTTGGAGTAAGAGAACTTCCATCATAAACTAGCCCGACAACTCAGTTTGCATCAACCTTAATTTGCATTAGAGGAATTTTCATGCCAATTATTTTTGGATATCGTTTTTGCCTAACACGGGATATCCAATCCCAGGCAAACATGAAGACAAGAGACCATTAAGAAGAAAACATAACAAACTATTAGATTGTAACATGGAGTTGTATAGGATGGATTTTGGACCCGACCTGGAAATTGGAAGAAAACTCAAAGATGAAATATTGACGGGATAAGTAGACAATAGGCATTACTAGATGTGTTTTCTCAATATGACCAAGCTGTTTTAGAAATAGTTATGGAACCAATTTCACGTATAAGCTATTATTATTGCTACCTGCAGCCAATTCTATGATGAATAAAGTTTCAGCAGATCAAAAGGCTTTAATATGTTACCTATGCATCCGCTGATGATGCTGACCAGAAAGCTACTCCGTATAAAAGTGAATTAATATTATGGACCCAATTCAATATCAGTAGTTTTCATTATTGATCAGTGAATAGGTAAATGTAACTTACAAGGATATCCTAGATCGATGGCGAATGAAAAGTTAAGTGGAGGGGCAACTTAATAAGAAAGGCCACTGCATGTGCTAAGCCAATAAGAAAAATGGGTCAAATGGGTCGAAAGTTACCCAACGTGTATCTTTAATGCATAAGACCAGTGGCGGACGCAGATGTATCCTTAACCATCCGACCCATTACATGGCCACAATATACTGGGTGTGTTTGTTTTTAAAAGTCTATAATTCTCTTACCTTACCGCAGAAGAGAGGCAGACGCTTTGCATTGTTTTTTTTCTTTCGAGTAAGACCCAGCAGACATATAACATCTTACCTGCAGAGAGGCGACTTTTTAACGCCTTACTGCTTTGTAAACTTTGTATAATATATTTATTGTTTATTAACTATGTTATATTTATGATAAAAAGTCTTGTTTCATATTTACATAAGCTACTTATTATCGCATTGCGCTGGTTTAATAAACAAATTGCAAAAACGAAAGACTTAAAATCATTCAGACACTTATACAAAAAACAAACAACATTATTTCGCTCAGATTAGACTTTCTACCACCTCTTACCAATAAGATGATAATGATTCGCACCCAAAACATAACACACCCGAAATGTTTTCGTTGGCAATCCCTGATGGATGCATTGAGCCGAATAAGCTGCAATTCAATAAGTTTAGGATTCAAACCCTGCATGATCGTTGACCCACTCAAGTTAAATTTTAGTCAGTAAGTATCTTATGCCGTTTCTTGAGACTAAAACCTTTCAAACCCACTTCATTGGTTCCCAACCCATCAAGTAGCAGCTATGCTATTTCGATTACGAGATTATTATTACCATATAGTTTCAAAAATATTTTACTACAACTACGATTGGACACAAATACAAGATAGAAAAGAATTGTGATAGTGGTTTTAACAAGGGTGTGCATGTTAGTTGTTACACATGGACACACAAAAGTTAAAATGGTTACCACAAATTGTGACAATGATTTTATCAAGGTTGTTTTTCATGTCCCAAATTATTGTTACATTTGTCAAAAGCCTTTTCTAAGCTTTTTTACAATATCGTCACAAGAGCAATAACTTAATTGCAAAAAAGGGCCTAAAATATATAGAAAACCCTTGATTATGAACCCCATAGGAGTAACATTGCGGCAAAAGTGGAGACGCAAGTTCAAACCCACACCTCTCCCTCAACTACTCAATTCATATTGTTTTGAAGGATGAGATTGTGTTGTTGGTCAGATAGTAAATGTCAGAGAATAATAGAATATTGTAATTGATATTATGTGATTATTATTGATTGAATCAATACAAAGACTCATACGGGACATATAAATACACGTAAACCATAAGAAACCCTATGTAGACATCGGGCTCGAGCCCAAAGATCCTAACAAAGAATAATACGACTAACACTCCCCCGCAGCTTGAGCGGGAGGACGCCGAACACTCAAACCGTCACGAATTCTTCAAATAGAGCTGAGGAAGACCCTTAGTGAAGATATCCGCAAACCGAAACGAGAAGGCATACGAAGGACTCTAACTTGACCGGCAGCCTACCAAATCTCGAACAAAATGAATGTCAATCTCAATGTGTTTTGTCCGTTGATGTCGAACCGGATTCGAGGACATGTAGACGGACTAACATTATCACAAAGACACAAGAGTCGCAGAAGAAACCTGAGTATGAAGCCTCAAGAAGGTTCCGCGAACCAACATGTTTCAAAGAACCGCATTACAACCCTCATATTCTCGCTCAAAGACTAGAACGAGACAACACGGTTGGCGCTAGAGGACCATGAGAGTAAATTGTTGCCAAGAAAACACAATAACCGTAAGTGACCTCCGAGTGGTCGGGCAACCAAACCCAATCGGCCGTAATATGCAACCAATGATGTTGTAGAAGAATAAGAATCAGAACCCGTAATCCAAAGTACCACGAATGTAGCGCAAAACCGCTTGAGCGCAGTGAAATGAGGCTCTCGCGATCATGCATATGAAGGCACACCCGCCGAACAAAGATAAGATATATCGTGACGAGTGAATGTAAGATAATCGGGCGACCGCAAGACCCGATATAATGCGGATCGGATATCAAACCGCCATCATCGCCCGCTTTAGACTCGTCAACCGAGTCCGACCGAATTACACCACCATGCGAGCACGCCAAGAATATCTCGTAGTATACCGGGCGCCGAGACAAAACATACCGTAAGTGTCACGTAAACCGATATGCCCAAAAATAATTTAGTGATCCCAAATCATTAGAGAACTCCTTACAAGAGTCGTAATAATACGTCAAGTAATCCATCGAAGAAGTCAAGACAATATCATCAACATATAATAAAGATAAGCAAGGGCCCCCGATGATAAATAAATGGAGGTGTCACAATGACTATGTGTAAAACCAATCCCAAGGACATATGTAAAAATCGAAACCAAGCCCGAGGAGCTTGTTTCAACCCATGTAGAGATCTCGCGAAACAAACATACATAACTGGTGCTCGTGATCGCGAAACCGTGGGTCGGTGCATGTAAACGCCCTCGAGATAAATCCCTATGCGTAAATGCATTCTTGACATCAAGTCAATGAACCGCCAATGTCGAGAAGCGCCCAAACCGAGAACAATACAGATAGTGCCGTGTTTAACAACCGGCTAAAGGTCTCATCAACATCAACCTCTATTCGAAGTTACCATTCGCGACAAGGCGTGGGCTCAGTAGCGATCGAGAGTACCGCCACCAAGTACTTGGCAAGCGTAAATAACCACACACAATGAACAATATCAGCGGCCGAGGACGAGGTACAAGAATCCAAGTTTTGCTTTAATAAGAGCATTAAATTCATCATTCATAGCATTTAACCAATTGGAATCATGAAAGGCGGCGATAGGAACGAGGTAAAGGGAAATGGTGGAGACATGACAAGCGTAACGGGATCGGGACGGGTAGTCCCGACACGCCAACGTGTAACCATGGGATGAACCGACCGCATGGTCAAGTTAGGATCGAACATGGGGGGGTCTGGGAGATGGAAACGGGGCCGCTGCTGCGGGGGAGGTGAGGGTGGTGGTGCGGGAGGTACTACAGTGATGTCACAATGGGGAAGAGGAGGGTCCGTGTAGTGTCGGGGAGGTTGGTTGCGGAGGAGAGGTTGGTCGAGTAGTCAGCAGGAGGTGGGTGTGTTGGTGGAGTTGGAAGTTAGTTTGATAAGGTTGGAAATGATGTTAGTAGTCATCTAAGAAATCGAGGATGGTTCGACCGCGCGCGGTGGTGCCAAAGCGGAAAACGGTTTCGCCAAAGCGTGACATGGCGAGATATAATGATTGTATTGGTGTTGAGGTCTAAGCAACGATAGCCAATGATGATCGTGGCATGTCCCAAAAATATGCATGGTGCTCGTGGTCCAAGTTTGTGGTTAGTGTCTATATGAGGGTAACAAAGACATCCGAATACACGAAATACTAGAGTCGTGAGGTGCCAAACAAAGGCAGGTGGAATGGCGTTATCAATGGCACGGAGGGTAAAATATTTAAGAGGTAAATGTACCATGTCGAGGGCTTCAAACCCGTGAGTTCGGGGTAGTGAGCTTGAAAAGGAGGGTGCGAATGAGGTTGTTAATGGTGCGAATCATGCTCAGATTTACCATTTTGTCGAGAGGCGGGACATGAGAATCGAAAGCGGATCCCATTGTCGTTAAATAATTTATGAAATGCATGGTTATCAAATTCACCACCATGGTCACATCGAAAAGATTTTATGTCACGGTTGAACTGGGTTTTGATAAAGTTGCGTAAAAAGTGTAAATTTAGACAGTAACATCGATTTATGAACTAACGGATAAACCCATACAAATTGAGAATGATGATCCAAAAAGAGAACATAATATTTAAACCAGATAGGCTCGGTATAGTGAAGTCCACAAACCGAGTGAATAATATCAAAACAAGCTTGAACTAAAGTAAGAACCGACAAATGGAAGTCGCACGTGTTTGCTGTCGACAAGCATGACAAAGCACGGGAGATTTCTTTATTACAAGAAATTGAATTATTAGAAATAACATGACGTAACACTTCACTTCGGATGTCCAAGACGCTGATGCCAATGTGATATTGACTCGAGAGGTAGGCTCGAGGTATAGGAGATGACTTGGTGACAGGTAGAGGTCGCCAAGTTATCACAATGAGCAAAGACCGACGGGTTTGAAAGTCCTTAATGTAAAACCAAAGGATCAAATTCAACAAAGGTAATAATTTCACATACAAACCGACTAATGTAAATCAAGTTTTTAACAATATTAGGAGTGATTAGAACATTATTTAGTGTAGGGTCGAAGGGGTTGGTAAATGTTATGGCGAGTTGGTGACAGAATAGTGCGACCGCCACCAACCGCAATGTATGAATAAATGCTAGAATTATAAACATTACTAAGATTATCGACCGAGTCATTAGGTGAGACGACGACCGTGTCCTATGTTCCACCATCGGAGCGGGTTCACGAAGAGTGGGAGTGGCAAAAGCATGTGGTAAAACAGCTTGACCCAAAATAGCTCCTAACGAACCCCCGTGTGATCGACTCATCAGCGGGATCTGGGCACCCAAGAATGCCTGAAGCTTGAACCGATCGCCAAACCAAATTGACCTCGCCGATGAACCCCGCCGTTGAACTGGCCGATGGACTCGCCGATGTTGAACCGCCGATGAACCGCCGCTTGAACCTACCGATGAACCCTCGCACCGAATGGACCGCCGCTGAACCGTATATGTGGATCGCGGGTAATCGACCCGTGGATAAATGGACCGAAAACCGATGGGTAGTATTGATACGGGGTTCACGAGGCATGGGGACCAAACATGGAACGGAAGGTGCAAATGAAAGTGAACCGGCCAGGGCAATAGGGGTTGCGTGTATGGTGGTTAAGGCTACCGCTTGTTCCAGCCGAGCCCAAGTTTGGTCAAAAGGTGGTGTAAAGTCGCGATATCATCGATGATAATGAATTAGAAGATGTTGGAGTTCGGGAGCAATATTGGCATGCAAACCATGCGCGCCATCGCGAAGAAACCGCATGATGCCCCAAAGCGACAAGAGCCTTTGCTCCAATTAATACACGGCCGCGGACTTTGTCCATGGAGGTGGACGACCGGTGGTTGGGACCGTGTTTGCTAGAGTACCACGGGTGAAGAGGACGTTGAATCGGACGCGATCGTTGGTACGAGCCTTCAATCGCATCTCTTCCGTAAGCGAGCATGGAGCTTAACGGTCTCGAGGCTCGGGAAAAGGATCCCTATGAGCAATAATCGCCGCCACGTTATCAAACCGAGCGGTAACCCTTCCAAGGCAAAAGTCACAACGCCGCTATCATCTAAAGTCGAACCAAGACTATTCAAGATTGTTGCAATGGATTCAATCTTGCGAAAATAGGCATCGATACCCATATCACCAAGTTTTAAAGAACGAGTTCGCTTTCGCTATGGAGCGAGTCCTTTGTTGTCGGAAAATATGGCGCTGGGTTTCCCATGCTTCATGCGCGGTTTGGGTTTGCAACAACCAATCGTTGTTGAAGGGTTTCGGATATAGTGATTAAGATCCAAGAGAGTAGGATGGAATCGATTTTTAACCATTCCGCATCGGCCGGCGAGGTGGTTGCAACATCTCGACCACTCTTGATTTCAAGCGATCCATTGAAGGTTCCCGCGACAAAAATGGGTAAAGAAGTATACCCATGATGAGTAGTTCATTTCATCTACATCGAGTTTTACCGGATTATGTTATTTAAGTTGGTAATTGCCATGAGTTTATCGAGAGGAGGATGGTGGGTCGAGGAAGGGGATCGATAATACCATGATGGGACAGAGTGATAGACAGAGTTGATTCGGCGGAGGAGATGGAGATGAGGTAGACTACGTAGGGATGAGAGGGAGAGGCAATGGATGTTTGTTTTAAGGAAAAGATTTCTCTGAAACCATGTAGAATAATAGAATATTGTAATTGATATTATGTGATTATTATTGATTGAATCAATACAAAGACTCACATGGGACATATAAATACACAGAAACCATAAGAAACCCTATGTAGACATTGGGCTTGAGCCCAAAGATCCTAACAGTAATAATACGACTAACAAATGCACATACAATATTTGCACTTGTATTAGTTATCTCAATAGCTTCATAAACTATTGATAATGTAACATAGATGGTATAGATTATGATACTAATAATGTAGGAGATACTAAAAAATATTGGGTATTTCACTGAAACCCAAATCAACATATAGTCCCACATAGGTTAAGGTAATGAAATTTTACTAAATTATATACAATAGTGAAGATGTGTCAAATAAGTTGGGATAAGTATGATGTTCTTTTTTTATCGAACAAAAACATGTGATGCATCTTTAATATGGTACACTTATGCATCTTCCTTAAAAGGTTTTTATCCTTTAAAAAATGGCATGAAATTTCAAATTAGTTGGTTGCGTACAAACTTTAAATTAACTTTTTATAAAAACCTCGATTACTATTGTAATACTGTAATATAAAAAAAAAAAACTAAATGTTGAACCGTTTCAACTATTAAAACAAACAAATGTTATTTAATTTGATCAACTCTAAGCTGAATAGTGTAATATAATTTCACTGATGAAGTTGAACTCTTTAACTATTAATAGAAAACTAAAACAAATGTGTTTAAGGTCAACCTGCTGACTCGCCTTGTATTCAAAATTTAACTGCTATTAACTGAAGTCATTTTGACTTTTGCCTGACCCACAATTTTAGATGTAGGGAAGTAACAAAAAAAACAAATAATAACTTACGGCATGACCATAACACAAACGAGTGAAATTGCAAGGCCCGTAGAGCTGCTGCCTTTGAGCTGGGGGACAAACACCCTATATAAGCTACACAATTCAGAAAAAATGACAAGTAAATGTAACTTATAAAGAGATCCCACATCGGTGAAGAATGAAAACTTAAGGGGACGGACAGCTGAATAAAATGGGAAATATGTGATTGGGTTAATCACTTACCTGGATGGGGTCAATGCGTGATCAAAAATGTCCATGGCTTTGGTTGGTGACCTTCATTGCACTTTGGAGGGCTGCCACCCTATGGTCGGCCCAAGTGGTAGAGCCTACATCATAATTTGTTGCGGTGGGAGCTTGCGTTCGCGCGGCCCCTGACAATTCAAAAGTGTAAAATGTTGCTTATAATTGGTCTTTCTGTTTTATCACTGTTATGCTTATTTGTTTCATGATCGAACAGAAACCAGAAGTGTTCATTTAGCACTAGGTTACACAATATCGGCGCTTAAATATGAACTGCAAATTGATCTTATATCTGGCAGTTGCTTATGACCATTTAGCTAGTGGGCAGTCCATATTATGGTTGGATTGGATGTACTGGGATCTGATGTCACTTATTCTAGGGGCAGTCCTGAATTCTGGGAGATGAAAGGTGCGTTTTTTTTCTGCAGAAAGTGAGGCTTCCAGCCTTCCACACACTGGCCCTAGAAGTCAGAGGATCCCTATAACCCGGTTGAGATGGGAGTGTGATAGACGACTTGTTGATTGTTTTAAATGTTTGTTGGAAGATATGTACTACATACTAGTCAACATTGTGCAACATTCTGCGGAAGATGTTTGTGTGATGTTTGCCTGGGCTTCTAAATCGAATTTGAGTGTGTACGAACGTGATATGTGTAGTTTTGATGGATGCTAGTACATCATGGCTTTAAGTATGGTAGCAGATGTATTCATCTACGA
Source organism: Chrysanthemum lavandulifolium (assembly GCA_022545495.1). Lineage (NCBI taxonomy): Eukaryota > Viridiplantae > Streptophyta > Magnoliopsida > Asterales > Asteraceae > Chrysanthemum > Chrysanthemum lavandulifolium. The sequence goes on along the minus strand of CM040244.1, from coordinate 259,314,883 downwards.
ATTCATTTAACAAGATCAAAGTTATGCGGTTCAGACTGGACCAATCTAGCATGAATACGCCATTTAACTAATCTTGCTATTAACAAGATCACAACAACACAACAATGCCCTTCAACTAATGTAATAGTTCACAAACCAAGGCATAAAACACACTACATACTGAAACTTCTAATCAGCATTAGATTTAAGATCCCCAACTTGAGATATTATGTTTTATTTATGTTGTAAAGCTAGAGCATGTTAGATTAACTCTATTAATCATTCTAAACAACCTCTAAAGCTCAATTAGCATTCTCGTTATTTGGCCTTTGAGGAAGCTGCATGTTAACTATGTCCTGTCTTGGCCGACCATCATATGAAGAAGCACTTCGTTCCATCTCCCGGCATTCAGGAGTCGTAAGTGCCAAAAGGTGTGACGCCTCTTTGTTTTTACGCATCACCAGATATCCAATTCCAGCCAAATAAATCAACATACCTGAAAATCCTAATACTCCACAGAAAACTTTTCCTACAACTGCCATATTGCCATGAACAAGAACGTTAATAAGATGATCCACTAGAAAGTAAATGTTTATTCCCATGATCAGGGAGCCGATGATCCAAGTGATTGCTGATATCTGCATAAAACACATAATTTAATGATAATATATGATTTAAAACTACAAATAGTAAATATGTTATTCATATTCTTACAGTCTTGGAGTTGGCATATGATCCCATCTTCGTCTCGCTGCTTGTGAATTTGAGAAGTGGAATCAGAGCAAATGGGAGTTCAAATGACAATATCATCTGTCACATTCACGAATAAACATTAGCAAGCACTGATAACCATCATAAAAGAATATAGGACAGGTTTTAAAGTATTCAAGACCACTGACCGATGCTATAATAATCAACTTTCCAGCTCCAGCCGAGCCGCCTATGAGAGCAACAATTAGGCTAGGGACTATAGCTAAGCACCGGGTTAAAAAGTTCCTAAGCCATGGCCTCATACGCAGGTCAAGAAACCCCTGTACAAAACATAACCATGATAGTTTGTGAAATACAGATCAAGATGGAACCACTTAATAATCTTTTCATGCAAACAAATATAATATTAATACCTGCATAACATATTGGCCAGCATATGTTCCGTTATTGTGGAGCTTTGGCCTGATGCCAGCAAAGCAATTGCGAAGACCTTGGAGCTCCACTTTCCTAGAACATTCTGTAAACATTGATATAAGAGACCATTAATACGAAAACAGAATGAAAGGAAGCGCTCATTTAGTACTAAATGACACTTACTCTAAGCAAGAAGGATGCCGTATTCAAGTCCAAATCTTGACAGCTTTTCTGATCATCTGCATTCAAGTTTGAAGAGCTGCAAACTGAACCGCTTACTGCTATAACCGAAATGTTTATAAGGAAGGCCACTGCAAGCGCAAAGCCACTTTCTATCAAATAAAATCTGCAAGCTTCCTGTAGACATTAGTTTTATTAACAATGGGTTTATACCTAGTAATCATATGGTACAATTCCTCGATAAGTAACTGATGCACTTATTCGAAAAAGTACGTATATATATTAGAAGTGAAAACGTCCTAGAAAATGAGAAATTTACTTTAATGCCACCAACTGATCTCGGTACTTTTCTAGAAAGAACGAGAGCTGAGTGTAGAAAAAGATTGTGCCTGCATTTACGGAGAAAAATCACAAATAAGATCTCTCATGGCATGGAATAAACAATAACTCACAATTGGCTCAATCTGAGTGGTTTCGTAGGGTAAACTCATATATTTAAGCTAATAAGAAAAGGCGTCAATGTGTTGACGGGTCGAACAGGATGAAAGTGACCCACAGTGTATTTTGAATGCATCAACCTCCTAAATCACTCTAATTAAAAGCCTAAATTATTATTGTAATAATATAAACTTCATTGGTGCTAGTAAACTCAGTAGTTATTTGTAAAAAAAATGGACAAAATGTGTTTGGGGTCAAGCTAGGCTGACTTGACCAACACTAAACATTTAAGCGTTTTGACACTAACCTATTTTGACATGTTACCCGACCCGCACAGTTAAAATTTAAAAACATCTAGCTATCACCAATTTCAAGTCTATGGAATTAACAAGAAAAGAAAGGATTACTTACGGCATGACCATAGCACCAAGGAGTGAAATTGCAAGGCCCGTGGAACCGCTGCCTTTGAGTTGGGGGACAAACAGCCCGTATAAAACTTCTGAAGCATCTGGTTTGGCAATTCCGAGCTCAACAAGAAAGCATACAGCTATAGTGAGTACCAAGAAAGCAATCAAGAACTCAAGTTTCCTCACCTGCACAACAAGATATTCATTTCATTTGATTGCCATTTTAAGCGAAGTTTAATAATCCAAACTTTTTAAGCCTATAAAGCATTACCCCGTATTGTTGTAGAGCAAGTAGAATTAATGTGCTAAATCCTGTGAGCAACACACCGCACCATACTGGAATACTGAAGAGCATATTCAGAGCAAATGCTGTTCCAATTACTGTGCATGACAGATATCAGTGTCGGTAAGCATTAAACTATTATTTGTATGCTTAGTCTTTCGGAAGTGAAAGAGATATATTGTTGACTGAAATGGACAAAACATACAAAAGAGCAACTTCAAAACGATGGATGTCAAATTTAACAATGTTTACATATCACAGATGGTAACCATGTATATTTGCGTAGTCATGTTAAATGTAAGTGATGATAGCACGAATAAGTAACCCTATGGATACTAATAGGAGCAATTTAAAAGCAGGAACATCCATTGATTTTCTTAAGCATGATTATATATTTCTGATTTGGAAATGCACATGGTATGCTGATGTTAAAATGCTCAACATGCTGAAAATGATATAGGGTAGCGCATTTAAGAAGACTGTCGAGCGTATAAAAAAGCTCTTTGATAATTTTAGTACCACTCTAATAAATATGTAATGGTCTTATCCTAGTGGATATAAAAGATGAGGAAAAAATGAAACCACAGACTTATACATATACAAAGCAGAAAACAGGATATGGATTTAAAATATGTCAAAGACAGCAGTTTGAAGACCCGTATCATTTTGTGGTCCTTGTTGTATAAAAAGAATATGCCGCACATGCAGATCTCTGAGTTTCACATGAGAAGTACTGAAGTAGGAACGCCTTTAGCAGGTAAAAAAGATTTGAAACTTGGCATGCCTTTATTACATACATGAACAGAATATGAATAATATCTGATGCAAATAGGATATTTATAGTTATCTAAAGTATCATTGACTGCTTACTCGCACTTACATCATATGCTTTCACATGCTTAATGGAATACTTAAATGAATATAACACGATAAAAGAAGTGAATTCTGAGTTACTCAGTGATAAAACAATTAAAGTGATACTACCTTCAGGAATGTCACATGCAACTATGGATATCTCCGCAAGAATCCATAGAATGAAATTGGTCACCTTCTCATACTCATTTTTACAATGCTCGGCCAAATGCTTTCCTAGAGTATAATACAGCAAAAATAAGCACTTTCTTAATTTTTACTAGTTCACTAATGAAAGGAACAACAAACTGAGAGTTACAAAAAGTAAAAAAAATAAAAAATCAGATACCCGTAACAACTCCCAGGTTAGCTGCCAATGATTGGATCACAAGTGCAGCAGCTGATGCAACCAATATAATCCAAAGTAACTGCAAACAAAGAGGGAAATGCACGGGTGATTAATGATCATAATGAACTTAAAAACGAAACTCAAATAAACACAGTCAATAATTATAGGTTTTAATGGATCATGAGATAATTCTTAAAAAGATACTGTAATACGCAACTATTGCAATATTGATTTGCACAGAGATTAACTGCGCTAAGATTCTATAAACAACAGTAAGGACGGTATGTAAGCACCTCATACTTGTATTGGGCTCCTGACTGTAAATCAGTTTCAACTGCAAGCATATGCAAACAAAAGTCAGTATTGGACCTCGTAAATAATCGTTAGATAAGAAACATGCATAAGAGGTATCTTACAGTTTCCAGGATCAATGTACGCAATGGATACAAGGAAACCAGGTCCCATGTATGCAAACAAGTTTTTCCAGCTTGTCTTCTGCAATTATAAACAATACAAACCATCACTTTGTAGTACAAGACCATCAGCAGTTCAGCACCTTAATTAGCCCACAGAAAACCGAGTCCCACAATCATAAGCAACTCATTTATTCATCATAATTCAAAGATAAATTATTATATGTGCAGGATTAGATTTTCAGTTATAAAAGTCCCATATAATATTCTATTAAAAAATTGGACTAAAGCATAAGTACAAAAAAATGCTATTTAAGTTTGAAATTAACAACAAATTTAATAATACCTGACACTAGATCAAGACTCAAGAGTTGCTTAAATTTTACACATATATTCAACTTTAACATATAAAAAGTAAATAAAATCTCAAAATTTAATTTGCCATTAGCCCTTTCTCTTTTCTTTTTCGGGTAACCTCGTTTTCCGACCTTTTAACCGACTAATACACAGGGTTTGAACCTACCGCAACCTTAAAATGTATCTACAAAAGAATACAACAATCATGAAAAAAATACTTACATCAGGAACAACAATCTGGTTAGTATCATCAGAAGCTTCAATCAAGGGAGCATTAGTCATGAACTGAGAAGACCCTTTATTAGCAGTCATCTTTTAAACTCAATCACACCTCAAAACCTATCAAAAAAAAAAAAAAAAAAAAAGCCAATCATCAGACATTAAACATAAAACTAACACATGCAAATGTTCATATGTACATAAATTTGGATCTAAAAAAATATTTATATGTATGTTGTGTACATGTGTTTGTGTTTATGGGAAGAATAGAAATAAACTTTTGTGGAAAAAGGTGTGATGAAAGATTGAGGAAGCTTCTCACTGCTGTATAGATCTTCTGAGTTTTGTTTTGTTTGGTTTTTTCAAGTTGGTTGTGTCTTTCCTATATACTCGCTACTAGTTGGTGGACTACAGTACTCCTTCTACTTTACTTGTCTATTACAGCCCTTTGAGGTACAATCTTGTACGACTTTTGTCCCTCATATTTGTGCATGAAAAACACAATCGATACAAGTTCCAAGGTTGGTCGAACCTCTCATAATCAGAATCGGCCTGATTTTATTAATCGAATCGATTACGACAAGTTTTGGGTTTTTCATGACCTTTAAGTATTTTGGCAAAATTTTCTTTAAAAACGTCATAACCGTTATAACCGTCCCATGTTTTAAACCGTTTGAATATTTCATCCACGATTTGACTTTAAGATATATTTTTTTTATTAAATAATGTTTTCTCGAAAGTTATATCAATAAAATACATTTAAAACCCAATTTCATTTATATATTTACATCAAGATTATATAACACAAAAGATATATTGTTTTAAGAAGTATTTTGAATTTAGACGGCGGAGTATTAAAACAATTTTATGGCTTTACTCTTTGGCAAGATTTGCAAGAAAAGTTTGACCATCGCCGAACGCTATTGACCGCCATCGATCAAATTTATTTTACACAAATAAGGCCGGTGTCCTCAGTAGCGTAAAAGACAATTAATCAACTTTGTAAGTTTTTTTTTTTTTTTTTTTTCACTGCCTTGTTCATTATAAAAGTTATATTTTACTATAAAATATGCATATGCTAAAGGATTTATTGCATTTTTAAAAAACAATGTTAATATTTATTATGTACCTTTTAAATATTAGGATCCTCGTATATTCATCATGTTAAGTTTTACATAAAGTTATATCTTCTCTAACAACAATATTAACATGACATATCATGTTTTAGATATAAGAAATGATACATGGATTTAAACTTAAACCTAAAACCAAGTGTTAGCATCCTGATGGCTGCAAACAAGGATCTACTTGTTTTACATCTTTATACCCATAAGGATGATGCCAAGTGATTTTAAGTCTAAGTTTATGTATCATTTCTCTTTAGATATATAGGAGGATCACAATAATTAAACATACGAGGTTTTCTCAAATAATGTAATTTTTTGGAGAGCGAGTCTTCGACTCAAATATATGTACATACGCTATGTAACTAGGATATCCGCATTAGGGGTGTCATTCGGGTCGGGTTGGTCGGGTTTGGGTCAATTCGGTCGGGTCAAGGCTAAAAATAATTTACCCGAACCCGACCCTATTTGAACTCGGGTTAGTTGGGTTCCGGTCAATTCGGGTTCGGGTCAACCCGAATATAAGTTAAATAGTGACAAAATTGCCTATTTGTTCTAATTTATATAAAATTTTCTAAAATAAATATATAAAAATAAAATCCCTATCGTCGGGTCAAACGGGTGACCCGAACCCGACTTAAGAAAAACTCAACCCGATACCGACCTTATTTAAGATTCTGGTTTACCCGAATAACCCGACCACTTTCTAACTCGAGTAACCCGAATTCAATACGCTAGTCGGGTTCGGGTTCGGTCGGTCGGTCGGGTCGTGATTTTGACGCCCCTAATCCGCATCACTGTTATTGGTCGTCTCTAGTCACCCTCTATGTACATCCGGTTATATTTAAAAACTAGACTTCTCGTGAGAACTATTACTAGGGAACATTGGTGGTTGATATAAACGAGTCGACACGACCGGTTCTTAAAATAAATGTGACTGAGTTACGGTTGTATTTCCTTGACACGATCATCCAAAAAGGTTAGGTAAGGTAAGTATTGAAATATATGGACCTGACATTTCTCTGACTTGAACCGGCTTACCAAATACAACATGAACTTGTTTTTGAACAAAATACAACACAAATTGACACCTACTCTTTCCAACATTATATGGATACATGTAAAGAAGCATAACGTCATATATATACATGGACCAATACACGTGACACGTGTCCTTATCATAACATGTGTAGCATAACGTCATAGGTTCGATTGAGAACTAAACGTACATATACAATCATGATAATTTACTCGTGCGTATATGTTTTATATATGTTTTAGTTCTCATTTTTACAAACAATCAACATATATTAATAAAATTTACTCGTGGTATGTTTAAGAAAACTAACATCAGAAACAGAATCAGAAATGGTAAACGTACAATCGCAAAACTGATAATACGTAGCCATGTTCGATCTTTTTTCAATAAAGGTGTTTTGTAAGTTAATTGTTAAACGTAACTATAAGATGAAAATGACGTAAAAGGACATATACATAATTATAAACAAATGTTTAGAGGTATATCAAGAATTTAAAGTTTTAATCACCAAAATGTTTAAAAAGCTCATGAATCACCATTTGTTTAAATTATTTGTTTCAAATAAAAGCTTGAAGTTAACGATTCAAACGTATTCAAACCAGCTATTTATTTTAGAAGAGATTATTTTATAACAAAAAGTTAACAACTCCCAACAAAGTTTCTCGCAAATGTGCCTCTCCTTTCTTCCCAAAGTTGAACTTGTTTCGTGAACCTTATGTTTCTTTAACTTTTTATTCGGTTTTTTAAATAAATTATTTCTCAAAAAGTTTATGTTCAAAAACCACAATGCCTCGCGTCCAAAATATTATTATGAGCCATATTTGATATACTTATGTAATTCGATGCAAAATTGTTTGATAATAAAGTAGATATATATCTTCTGGCACCCATAGGGCTTTGTCATAAAAGGGATAATTTCATATTTACCCAATCTAAACATGAAAATGTCATATATATTTAAAATACAACTTTTGAATACATAATATACAATGCATTTGAAGCATATTTTGGGTAATATGATATTATCATGTTTAAGTTGGTTAAATATTAAATTGCCCCTAAAAAAAATTATTTTGATATAAGTCATAATACATTTAAATTTTAATTCATTGTGCACATAAATTGCATACTATCTTATTTTGATAATACAATCGGTTATAACTATAAGTTTATATTTTGTCCGGTGCATATACAGAGTTGTTAAATAAGATTTTTCTACCATTAAATAAATCTTTTGGGGCTACCGGAGGTTGGTGAGTGTTTGTATTTGTTTGAAAAGACAAAGAAGAAGAGTGAGTGAAAATTAAAGAGAAAATGTTGTACTTTTGTTTGTGTATTTATGGTGCATTGTGGACTTTATTTTTTATTTAATTTAATAAATTATATAAAAATATATATATTCCTCGCATTTACAGAAATTTAAGTCAAATTGACTATTAATGAAAAAATGAACTAAACCCTTAACAAAGTTGGACTAAAAATGAAATAAGCAAATCATAAAAACCAAAAATATAGTTATCACTTAAATTTATATAATTATTAAAAACATGAAAACTAATAAACTTACTTAAATTCATATAATTATTTATGGTTTAAGAGCGAAAGTTTTATAAATTGCTTATTTTTCTCTAGTTTTTTTACAATACCGAGACATCTATAGTACATTATAAAGCATTTGGGACTTCCTATAAAAGGAAATCTTAAAATTTTAAGACAAAAAACATTACTATAAAAGGAAATTAGAAAATTAATGTAAAAATTTAAAAATTAAAGTCTCATTTAAATCATATGTAACCCCCTCCAATAATTATATATTTTAATAGAAATAATTGTTTATAAGAAAATCTCACTAAACTTATAACCACCAATTTAACGCTAAAATTTGATAAATAAAAGTCTTAACTATTTACATTATTAATAATATAGACGTTGACTTTTAAAAACATATATCTACTACGCTATAAAGATTCGGTATACGTTAAATAAGGAATGCTTAAAGTGAAAACATTGTTCATGCAAAGTAAAGAGTCACAACATGCCTACGCTGCATCACATTTCTTCTAAAGATATTTTTATACATATTTATTTGCCGGATGAAATTTAAATGGTTGTAACAAATTGTTTCAATTTAACTTGCTATTGATCGATAAGATAACTTTATTTATCCTACCTAATAAATTGAACACTACTATTGATCCAGTTTCATTTACTCAAACGTTATTCTTTTTACTTTAAAAAAATCTCTTATTATTATAAAAGAGATGATAACCCATAACATGTGATGATATGTGATGACGGATGATCAAGCTATTATTACGAGAAAATGTGTTCATTATAGTCCATGTACAATGTACGCATTTTCATTGACTTGATGAGTGAGGAATGGTTGCTTGTTTGGACCACGGTATGATTAATGTAACATCACTCTCTATAGATTTTGTACAAAGGATAGATGGATGGATATTCGACCCTTAAGCGGTCCTGGGCTATTGTAAATTAGTTTTCTCAAGACCCTTCAATTTTGAAACATGCAACTTGTCCATCTCAAACTATAGATTGACGTGGAATACAAAAGTAAACATAGTATTCAGACAATTTTATTCTTATTTTTTTTTATTATTATTTTTTTGTTAACCATGATTTCTGATTTTTTAGTTCACTAATCTTCATGATCAATATGAAATTAGAACTAAATGAGAACAAAAAAATTATAATAGAAGGAAAAGAAGAAATCGCATCTACACATTTCTGATGCAACAACAAAAATAGATGTATTAATTACCAAAATGTCACTTTTTAAAATAGGTTAACAAAAAATGACACTTCAAATTTCAATTACGAAAACTACCATTAACGCGATTTTTCTTTGCTCTCCGGTCCAATTTGCGCTCCATGTGGGCCCAACTCGTATGAATTAAAAAATCCGGAACTTTAAAAAAAATTATTTGGTTGCCCAAATGAATGTAACCCAAAAGAAAAATGTTTTCGGATTAAAAGTTTTAAAAAGTCATTTTTATCAAATAAATGAGAGTGGGAGAGCAAAATATTTTGCTCTCTCTATCTATGAATATTGCGCTCCAGACCTCTTTTTGAGCTCTACATGCAACCAGTCCACACAAATATAAAATTTGGGAGCGCAAAAATGAGAGAGGCTCTTTTGAGCTCTACATGCAACCAGTCCACACAAATATAAAATTTGGGAGCGCAAAAATGATGAGAGAGGAAGGATTTTTTGCGCTCCACTCCCCTTTTGCGCTCTACATGCAATATCTAGTTTAGATGTGATTTTAAATTACACGTGTAACGATCTATGACTAGGAGCGCAAAATTTTTGGCGGGCAAACTTATTTGCGCTATAGTAGTTTTTTGTAACACATTTTTCAACGGTTCACTTTGGTAAAACCCTATACAATTATGTCTTATCTGGAAATTTCCTTAATGTTCTCTTTTATTTGAAACGTGTGGCCAAAAATCTTTATTATTCTTATCATTTTAATTTTTCTTCTCACCGGATCATATAAATACAAAAAGAGAGTAGTTACGGCAATTTTAATTTTTTTTTTAAAGTTATACGATAAGGGTTAATGTATGAATTTACTTTTTGAAGAAACAAAAAACGTAACAAGTTACCTACTTGACTACTTGTATAAAGTGTACAACTGAATTCATGGATTTTGGGAAGTAATTAATTTGCAGAATATTTAGAATTCATAGTTAATGCAACAATTAGTTTTGCATAATATGCGAGAAACGGACATAAGGATGAGTTCTCGGATATTCTCTCGCCTAGTTGTCATCCCTACTGAGAATTGACATAGAAAGAAAAAAGAATGTCGAGTGCGGTATTACTTTTGAAAGTTTTTCGAAACAACAAATAATTGAATTGATCAATATATTTTATGAGATATGTACGCCCTCTTTAGATGACATATGACGATATGTGCATATGTTCTATTCGTTATAAATTGTTTATTAGCACTTTGGTGACTTTTGTCTCATAAACACTAGTAGAACGTCGTGTCAAAAGTTGATAATATTGTTTGTTCTGATTAAAAGAGGTTGCAAGTTGCCTAATTTTTGTTTTCTTACCTTTTTTTTATTTGAGAAAATCCAAATTTCTTATTTCCAAACTCGGTCCAAAAAAATTAGTGGTACATAGCGTCCAACTCCCATTTAAAGCATATGCCCGTAAAAAAAAGACTTTTTAAAAAATTATTGAAAACCTTAGCTTTGATAATGCAAGCGATGACGGCAGGATGTGACCTTACCTTTCGTTCTGTTACCGCCGTTCATAGTGTATGTCAAATATATATTTTTTAGAAGAGCTTTGCTATAAACTCTTACCATTTCATTTTACAAATTTTTCTACACACAATAATATTATATAGTTTTTTCACTCATTCTTTCTCTACATACCGTCCGTTCTAATATTTGTCAGAATTTTGTGAGTACAATGTTTTGTAGCAAGAAATTGTTGGAGGTTTTGCTCTTAAAATGGTGTGTCTATAAACTCAAAGTTTACTAGGATTCTATGACCAAGATTAGGGGTGTCATTCGGCCGACCCGACCGAACCGACCCGACCAACCCGAACCCAGCCAATTCGGGCCCGGTCAATCGGTTCAAAATATATTCGGTCAATCGGTCAACCCGAATTGACCAGTTTAAACAAGGTCGGTTCGGTATATTTTTTAGCCTTGACCGACCAACCCGACTAACCCGCTCAACTACACTTTTATAATGTAAAATACTCGCCGACCCGAACCCGAATTGACCCGACCCGAGTTGACCCGAACCCGAATTGACCCGACCCGAAATTGACCCGAAGTTTTAAACAAGGTCGGTCGGTATGTTTTTATGGCCATTGACCCGAGTTGACTGACCAGTTGACCAACACGGCCGTCAACCCGAATAACACCCCTAACCAAGATAACTTTGTATTCAAACACTGTTAACTTGAATAAGGATAAGCTTCAATTAGAGTCTAAAAATCAACATTTTTACATATTTTAAAAAGAGTTAATTGCATAAATCGTCCTTGAACTTTGGTCAAAAAGCATGTTTTGTCTTAATCATTTCAAAAGTGCAAAAATTGTCCTTGTGAGAAATCTTTGAGCAAGTTTTCGTCCCTGATGGGGACGAAACATGCAATTTGGCACTTTCAAAACATGCAATTTTCATTCCAACCAGGGACGAAAATTTGCTCAAAGGTTTATGACAAGGACAATTCTTGCATTTTTGAAATGATTGGGATGAAAAATGCAATTCGACCAAAGTTCAAGAACAATTTATGCAATTTACTCTTTTAAAAATGTTCATAATAAATATTTGAGGTGAAATATTTCACTTTGCTCCACATCTTCGCAGGGCAGTGCATCCTTAATTGGAGTTTAACTTTCACAGTTTAATTATATAATTAATGATGTCGTTTCGTGGTAAGTTGTGTTACCAAAAGTGTTCAGAGTTTGAAAATGACCATATATTGGCGGGGCGTTTATACTAACGCATCAATGCCAGTTTTCCGGCTTTGTTATGATACATCTTTACGACTTTGAGCACCAATGTCACTTAAATTGTTCAAAATTTGAGAATGATTGTATCTTGGCGGGGCGTTTATACTAACTCAGCCATGGCGGTTTTTGAGGCTTTGTTCTCATAATGCCATAACTAATTATTTGAAAGTCGGTTTTAGATCGGTTGTGTGTGAGAATCTTCTAAGTGAACGATGTTTAAAACATACGAACAAAAATAGAATTTGGAACGAACCAAAAAAATAATAAAAAAAATGTTTGGATCCAACGACAAAAAAACGTTGTTTAAATTCGTGAATGTATATATGTATAATTAATGATGTCGATTGTTATAAGTTGTCACTATAAATTGTTTAGAGTTTCAAAATTAGTGTATCTTGCGGGCGTTTAAACTAACGGAGCCATGGCTATTTTTCCGCCTTTGTTCTGATACATATTTACATATTTGAACAACAAGCATAAAAAGACTGTCTAAATAAGGATGTGGTGATGTAGGGGTTTGTTGTGCTATGGGAGTATTTAGGTTGAATATTTGTCCATAGATGTTGAACACAAAAAATACGGATACTAATTCTTATGGTTCATTGGTTGCTACAACTAGTGGGTGAAGTGCTTGAAGTTTTGGTCATGTCTATGAAACTTAGGGGCTGAGGTATAGGTTCATCTTGAAAGGGCACGCTATTTAAAGGATGCTCTTTAAGTTCATGAGCAACACGCTTAATGGTGCCAAAAGATGGAAGAAGGATAGTAGGTGTCAAAGAGGGACAAGTGGCACAGTGGGTTGTTTGTTTTGGATAAGTCGTTTGTAACATAAATGTATAAAAAGGGTGATGCAATATACGATGTATTTTTGGAAGGTTATTTGTCGTTTCCGTAATTGTGTAAAGTTCTTGTAACGAAAAATGTAAAATTAAAAGACATTCATTGCTATTAATTTTATTATAGGGTATCCGTCGCCGCATCGCATGATGTTAAGAATTTAAATTGTTTATCATCCTTGTTTCTTGCCAATCTTGCATAGATGAAACTAGGTACACCAAGTTACATATATTATCTTTTCTCGATCTTATACAACATTTGTTTGTCTAACCAAACTTAGTTTAAGAGAAGTGTGACAGTACACATGTAGGAGATCAAACCCACATGGAATACGGTGCTAACTTTAGGCTATTTTCTGTTAATAGTAACAAGGAAACGAATAATCTTTTTCATTGCAATATTTTTGCTTCTCCATAAAACAGAAACAAGTGGAAGGAATCTTTAAAAATGAATATAAAAACAAGAATTTTGTTACGCATGCATCTCACATTTATGCTCAAAACGTGCAAAAGCAAAACCTATACCCGATGTGATGTGTTGTATATCACACTTAACAAAAAAGTTTACGAGTTTGATTCCTCTTAGGTATCAAATTGTACATCATAATTAATTTAATTATCTAGCTCCTTTTACTTTCACTTAAGTAGGGTTGATTATATTAGATCGAAAACTGATTCGAATTGGAAAACTGAGTCAGTTCGGTTCGATTTTATATACTGACTGTTTTCGGTTTAGGTTCAGTTCGGTTCGACCCAAACCGAGAGAAACACACCAAAACCATATAAACCAAATCGAACCGACCGAAATAACACAAAATCGAATCGACCATATTCGTTTTGGTTTCGATTTTATGTAATAATGATTTTCGATTTCAGTTCAGTTCGATTTTAGACCGATGCTCATCCTTCTTAAGTGAAATTTGAGTCATTAAAAAGTCATGTTGAACATTGGCTAGTGTTGACAAAACATTACTACGTATTAAATTTAAATTTCTTATGAATACATGGTCAACAAATGGTTGATGGATAAGAAGAAAGAATAGTGAGGGGACTATGAAGTTGGTTTCGACTGTTAACAAGTTGAAAATCACCTAAATGTATATCACTTTTGACTTTTCTATCTTAAAGACATTGTCATAAATTTTCAATCAACATATATCTATTTGTATTGGTAAGTACTAACGACATTTACGTTGGTTCACATATTTTAAAGTTACCATATTTAGTATTGCTTTGTTATCAAACTTGCTTATACTTGGGAGGTGATACTCATACCATATTTTTTACGACGATTCACTATTTATGCATTGCAGATTGCCAACAGCACAATACTATAACGCATAAACGATGCCAAGATACATCAAAAAATGTGATGTAAGTATCAATTCCCATACTTTAACTATCTGAAAATAATGTTATTTGAAACAACTTTTCTTTCTCGTATCATGAACTAGATAATACGAGGAAAATGTTATTAATGTATTTTAACCAAGTTCAAAATGTTTCATTGCTAATTTATAGAGAGAGATTGTTTGCTAAGCCTCTCATTTAAGACTAGCCGTAATAGATGATAGATGATCGAGTCTTCGCTGCCTAAGTGACATGCAAGACACTTTGTTCTTATTATAGAGGCAAGGGAGCATGTATCTTAGATGGCAAATTTGCAAGACTTGGTTGTGCCAAGACCGAATCGTGTAGTGTGTGTTTTTATTTGTAACTATGTGTGTGTTTTGTTAAGGTATATATGTGTTTTAAGTGGGTATTTTTGATACGATAAATGTTTCATTGTTTTATTACATTGTTTGTAGAAGTTGGTTATAAAGAAAGAAACTAAAATAGCGAAGTCGTATCAAGAACAAAATTAAATGCTATCTTAGCAGTACGGATTTAGAGAGTCATAAGAGAGCATGCGATTACAAGACAGCAGAATCGTCGATGAAGACCACCAAATTTCATGATTTCTATTATATATACGAACATAATATGAGACTCGAATTTAATTAATTCAAGACTACTTATACATACGTATATTACGTATGTGTTGTGCGGCTCTTTGTGAATGGCGCAAAGACCGAAATCCACAAGACTACCAATCTTGTAGTCTCCTTATTTGGTCTAATGTTATGCAATTGAACCTTTATTAGGACGTACGTTGGGTGCAATATGATAACTCATGCTATAGCCAATTGAACACTAAATAATTTTGTTCCAGGTAGTGTTGTACATGGCGAGTAACTCGGTTATTGTATCGATTAATAATATTTGCTCTAATAAAAAAGAACAAAAGTATAGGGTGTATCGTTGGGATTGTTTCTTTACATGTGTGTTTTGGCACTTTTGTGCATGCTTGTTTGGGGTCAACTATGACATGCGTTTGACACACGCTAGACTCGTTGGGGTTCAAATCGGACCACATGTCAAAGTGAACAATGACTTGATAGAATAGAACCACAGTCCTCTCTACTTTTGTCTCTTGTGGCGGATGGTTGCCGCTACTCCTTATATCCTTTGGAACATTATCTTACTTTTTTTAGTTAGGTTTTTGCTTAATAAATTGAGGGATCTTGTGAGTTGAGTCTATCACCACACAAACACAAATCGGATAAAATTGTTGCTTTTCGCAAAGTTGGACTTGACCAATGCATCATGTAAGAATTGAATTTGAGACTTCGCACACTTAAGTGATTATATAGTCACAATATAATCACACGTTTTTTATCACAAGAAAATCTCCGATTAATTTTATTCTACTTTATTTTGTATTAACCATAAAGAAACGAAACAGTTCTTTTCTTATCTAAATCGGCAATCCGTTAGAACCACCTAACGAGGCAAACAAATAAAATCTTTTTATAGTTTTCGCTTTCACCATATGGGAATGGAATCGGCAATGCGTTAGAACCACCCAGTGAGGGAAACAAACAAAATCTTTTACGCTGTCGTTTCGGAAGAGATATTCTCAAAAATTAAATAGGTAATCTATAAACACATTTTCTTCGAAAAATAATAGTGTATAAGTTTATATCATTTACAATATAATAAATTCACACAAGTATCATGACACATGCTTCATACGCTTATGTTAAGTCATTAATTTCGAAATTAAAACTATATTAAAGCATATCTTATTTATAATTTATATTTGTTTGCAAACGGGAAGAGGAAATTAAATAAGCGCATTTGTTTTTTACTCTTATGTATGCAAGCAGAAAGAAAAAATGAAATAAGTGTGTTGTTTAGTTTTAGACATAAGAGGCAAATATGATTTATTTCTCTTCAATTTTGTAGATTGATTTTTATCTTATTATTATTTTTATATCCTAAAGACTTTAAATCCATCTTTTTTTCGTGGACATAATTTTGCGATCAAACATAAAACATCCTAAAAACCAAACGCAACCTTAGACAACTAACATAAGAATCATCTTGCCTATAGGGTGTCTTTGGGAGGGCTTATGGAGGCTTTAGGGGCAGGGAACTAAAATAAGTTAGGCTTATAAAATAAGTCTTGCTTATCACGCTGAGTTTATGAAATCATAAGTCCTGTGCTGCTTAAAACTTTAAATTTACAAAAAGGGAATTAAAACTTTAGCCCGGCTTATGAACCATAAATTACATATTTACCCACAAAATATCTAATATATACCATAAACTCATTTAATTATATCTTTTAGTAATTTTGCAATAATAAATCTACCCCACCCCATTTGTCAAACAAGTTTAAAATACAATTTCAACTTCATATAATAAAAGCCCAGTCTCAACCCCTACAAGTACGTCTTTCAATTTCCCAAATTTATTACACCAAACATACCCATAATGTGGCATAACCATGCATTCATGCATATTAAGATTAAATCATTCTCTCATAGTATCATGTTCACCATGAACCTTTATATGTACAAGTTATATTATATGTACTTCGTTGAGCTGTGCAACGGAATAACGTCAAATATTACTAGCATATATATAAATCATTGAAATCATTCTTAGGTACCAAGTTTTCATTTTATGTTGCAAAAATAATAATAATAATAATAAATAAATAAATAAATCATTTTTCATGATTAGTCTGAAAAAAGTTTACAAAAGTTAATGTATATTTATAGATATAGATAAGAAAATTTGATGTAGATTATTATATAGGATTGTCTAATCGGTGCTCTAAAGGCATTGGTTAATGTATATTTATTAAACACAAATTTTCCTTCTATACTACAAATTCTATTTAATACACATTAATTAACCTTATAAATTACCATAGTTAAATCTGATTTGTAATTTAATAAACTCAAAATTTTCTTTTATAATCACCTTAAACCTTGTCCTGGAGCACTCGTTAGACAAACCCTTTTCAAAATGGTGTTTAGTTGTTTACCTGGATTATTAGTCAAGTAATTCAGTAGCTGGGCTTTTGTTATACTCTCATTTGGGCTTCTTTGTTTTCCCAGTTGACAACCAATGTAATCCCGGGCAATGGATCTAAAACAGTGTAACACACTCACACATAAAATCCTATATGCCAAAACCCTAATTCCTAAACCTCTCTATAAAATAACATATCATTATCTTGACATCCATCAAAGAAAACCAATCGCAACAGTCTTATATAACTTTGTTTAGATCTAGAAGTAACTTTTATTTTTTATTTGTTTTGTTAAATGTTAAATTTCAAACTAGTGATGAAAATCCTAAGGCTTGTTTCTCGAAACATTCGCAGTGGCCGCCTAAGAACTTCGCCGCCTTGCTTGAGAGTTTATGCTGTTTTGCTCCTTCCTTGATGTCTGAAGTTTTATTTATATTTTTATATTTTTGACTAACATTTTATTAAAACTTTATAACGTGAAAAGGGTTTTCTCAATGATGATTATCATACGATGGCCAGTCCGATATATCCATTCCATTCATTATGAAGACGATTCGAGGCATTTGTCTGAGAGTTAACCTGAAATTTGCATTAAATAATGTGAAATGAACTTTACAAAAATATTACACTAAAATCCTAGTAGTATCTTTAGATCTCAGCAAAGGTGTAAGGTTTTTCATATGTGCTTATTTTTCTTTTTGACCAACAAATTTACAATATTTTTTAATTTGTTTTAAATTGCCTATCTTTGCCCTTACGGTTTCTCTTCTTACAATAAAAAATTGTTTAGGTAAAGTTGGTTCGCCTAAAAGTAAGTGGGCAAAATAAATGAGTATTTGTTGTTCCAAATAAGAAATTTACGAAAGATGCGGTGGGATCAATGTCGTTGTTTCATGTGATTTGAAGCACCATTTGATAATAAAATTGTTCAATTTGGTTAAAACTCTTTCACAACATTACATTTTCTTACTCAAGAAGACGCTATGTTTTTAAAAAAAGGAAATTTCTAAAATGAACTATATGACGAGCATAATACCTAAGTCGATTTTTGAAAATGTTTACGAAAATGGACATGACAAGTAAACTGGTTTACTCATCACATTTTTTGCTCGCCACTCCTTCAGATGTTGACATGTGTTAATTTTTTATTTTCAAATTTAATAAAATTGTGACACGTGGACATTGCAAGTAACTAGTTTGCTCTCCATGCCCTTTGCTCGCCATATATCTAGACAAGGCAATGAAAATAGTTTGCTTGCACCATATGATTTGCTCGCTATAATTGAAGGTATGTGGACAAAAATGTGTGGTGACCAAATTTTATTTGCTATCCATTTCTTATTGTGTTTTTTTAATGTGTAAAATGAAGATGGGGACAGACAAATGGGGAATGTATGTGTAAAATTAAGAGGCGACCTAATGTGTTTTTATGTTTTGCTCAACATGAAGATGAAGAAGTGCAAAATGTTACACGAGATATATGGCGAGCAATTGTGTTTGGCTAACATGAAGATGGGGACCAATAAATCAACATTACCAAAAAACGACATGGTAAGTAAACCAAATTGCTCGCCATATATCTCGTGCAGACATTTTAGACTTCTTCTCTTATTAGTAGAGCAAAGCATAAAAATATTAGGTCCCTCTGATTTTACTAACTAAAGGAATAAATACGATCTCCAATTGTCTTTGGTCCCCATCATCATTTTACACACTAAAAAAAAACAATAAGAAATGGAGAGCAAATAAAATTTGGTCACCACACATTCTTGTTCACCTACCTTAAATTATGGTGAGCAAATCATATGGCAAGCAAACTATTTTCCTTGCCATGTCTAGATATATGACGAGCAAATGGGCATGGAGAGTAAACTAGTTTGCTTGCCATGTAAATTTTCGTAATGTGGATTTATAATGTCGGTATTGATAATTTGATTTGTTAAAGGTAGCTTTTGGTAATTGATTTTTAAAAATCAGAAAGTTCTTTCTTACATGGTTTTAAAGGTTCGTGTAGCATTTCATATTTGATTGCACGTAATTGGTAAACTATCATTCTCACTCTATATGATTGTCACTGGTAGCTCAAAATATTAATGTATCTTTGTAGCATTTCATGATAGATTAAGTTGTTTTGTAAAAAGGAAAAAATAAATTTGGCAATTTTAAATAAGTAAAATTATAAAATACGCTAGTTTACCAACATACTTCACCAAATACTTTTTTTTATCAAGATGTTTGAAATACCATTTGAATATGCAAGTCTTGCGAGTTTAAGATTTTTGTAAAATTTGCAAAGTATAACTTCATGAGGTCAAGTTTACATTATTTAATAAAAAATCGCGAGGTTGGACCTTGCAAAGTCAAATATTACAATTTCAGTAACATTTGCAAGGTTAAACCTTGAATTTTAGAACAATTGCTACATCTTCTTTCTGTTTCACGGTTCCCTATGGCGCTTACGCATCGTTCCTCCCGACCGAGCAAATCCCATTGTTTTGGTCCCGAGAGAATCCCTATGTCCGAGGTCGGCAACCACGCTCGTTGGTCGAGGTTAGATCCTCGTATGTCGCCACTCCATCTGGGCGTTGTCACCGATGCCATTATCTCGTGACACCGCCGTGTTCTTCCTCGTTGACCGCCTTAGCTCAATATCTCAAAGTTGTAGACCTTTTTCTCATCATGCCTTCTTGAATCATACAAAATAAGTTCATAGAGAAAGTTATAGCTAAAATACCACATACCTAAACGAGAAAAGTTGTTGTGGTATTTTGGTCATAACTTTCTCATACGAACTTCATTTTAGTATGACTTTCAGTCAAACCTCAGTTAAAAAAAAAAAAATCTTCGCGTGGTTTGACTTTGAAAGTCAAATCTTATGAAGCCATAAAAAATTGAACTCGCAAAACTTGCAAATTTTGTTACGATTATGTTTTCGGTAGAATAGGGTTTCTTTATTCAGAAGTGGCCACATTGCAAACATTGTCTGCTTACACTACTCACCACTGATGTAAATCCCAAATTAGGTATTTTAGATTATTTTTGATAAAATTGGGTAATTTGGTAAAATATGCTAGTAAAATAGGTATTTTGTCATTTTCCTTTTAAATGTATGTAAATCGAGAAGAGTAACATTCAAAATAAAACTATGTTATGTTGCTTATCGAACCAAAATGATTACAAGAAAACATGCCAATTTCTATGTGTTCACTGATACTCCATTTGTCTTGAGCTAAAGTGCTAAACGTAACCATGTAATGTTGCTTATCAAACCAACTTAAAAAAAAAAAAAAAAAAAAAAAAAAAAAAAAAAAAAAAAAAAAAAAAAAAAAAAAAAAAAACCTATCATTTATGTTATGTTTGCAATTATATGGGTCATTGGGAATTGCACCTTGAATCGCATTCAATTTGAAAGATCATGTTTTATACCATCGCTACTACTTCCATTTGTAATTACTCGAAAGATCGCTGATGAAGCAAACTTACCCAAACTTGATGCGGCACCTCCTAAATTGAACATAACTTAGGAGACTATATTCGTTAGGAGCGCAGCACATGTTTTACACAAGAGCGCTTAGCATGGCTACCGCTCCTATCAGATTAAAATTTCACCTATTGTATCCGTCAGACAATACAATATTTTCATGGCCATGTATGGGCGGTCAGTTTTCACTATATAACATGGTATTCGAGCAACAAGGTCTGACGCCGATTAATGAGCTCTCGACTCATTGTCGCCGGTGTTTGGGGAGTCACGCCGTACAGAGTCGATGCTTGTTTTTCTCTTTGACGCGATGTGAAGATCACAATTTATAGAAAGTGGACGGTAAATATTCAGAATAAAATGAGTCCGCTCACCTTCGAATGTGTCCCAAACCGAATATTTATAAAAGCTTAATGGAAATTACAAGAATGGTCCCCTAGATATTTTCATTCTTCTCTCCCTCAACTTTGACTATTGGCAAAACTAGTCCTCCCAGGGTATAAAACCCCATTTCACTCTCTCTCTTCACTTTGATACAACACTTAACTCTCTCCTCTCTCTATAATAATAGACCCGCCACCGCCGACCACCACTTTGATACAAACCTTGCACCAATGATAGATCGCCACCTCATGATTCTTTTGACATATCACACGCGCCTAAACCTTGAAACGCCGCCCCAGATCTTGAAAACAAGATCGATTCTAGGTTTCTAAATATTCTTGTGTGGATAAAGAGTATGTATGCTTGGAAGGGTTTGTCTGGGATGGTCAGGGTGTTTGAAGCGACGTCCGCCAATTGTACCGCCACCGCTACCGCCACTTTGCTTCTCCATCTTCTCCGCTTTTTTAATCGTGCAGACACTTAAAGCCACCGCTTCACTTGGCATACGTTTAGGTGTGACACCAACACTATAAAAGTTTGCTTATTTTGTATAAAACCGAGCGAGTAGGTTTGTTATTGTTTTCATGGAACCAAAAAGTAAAATGTTTTGTTTAAGGTTCTTGTGATAAAATGGATTAAACATGGGTTAAAAATGTTTTGAACGCTTGTAAACGCCGTGCTCCCCACCCTCCCGACATTGATTTCAATTAACTCACCGAGTCAACCCGATTGACTCGGTGAGTATTTGATGTTTGATAGTATTCGGTTGTGGTCTTGAGATTTTGGATGGAATCGATTTAGTTTTCTCGCTCACACCTTGTTCGTGTCTCATAAATTTGCTAGCCAAGCCGACTCAAGTAGTCATGGCGAGGTATGGGTTTGGTTAGGTACGGTCCCGGCCAAATCCTACTTTTACTCTTGTGTTGGGACTCATTTTAATTACGGGTCAAAGTGGTAAAACCGCACGTTAGTATCGCTTGGATTTGATAAAGTTAAGAATAAGAAGGGCATTGTTTTGCTAAATATTGAAAATGTGTTAAACTATTTAGACTAAAATAACTAATCGAAAAATGGTACCGTCGGGTTAATGAAAATCTAACGTAACTTAATCGCTCAATACTTGGATCATTGTTACGCTTCATAACTCGGTTGACACTTGCTATTGGACTCTACGATAATGGACTTATATCTGACTATTTGGACTCGAGACGGAGGTGACAACTAGACTTCTACTCAGATGGACCAAAATATCATACTAAACAAATCACGAGTTATAAAACCACAACTATTTAGTAATCAAAAATTTGAACATATAATAAAACCATTTGGTTAAGTTACTATTAAGATGAGTTAGATTAATAATTAAGAACACATGGTTAATTATAGGCCGGCATGACATACTATTTTAGAAATCACTTTTATTAGGTCTATCGATTGAAAACATTGTATAAACGGATGCAACATGCCGAGATTTATTAAACCTCTAACCATATACTTTCACTTGTACAACCTTTATTATTCGACTTATAAATCCAACCTTGTCGATATTATATGCTTTTATAAACTTATGCACTTATTTAATAATCTTTTATTCTTATACAACTCACAAGAGCTTAGACTTATATTTTATTAAATAATAAAACCTTTATTAGGCTTTTCTATTAAACTTAATTGACTTTTCTAAAATTATCTAGGATTACCATGTAATTGTTGAAGACTCTACCAATTACCTACTTATTACTTACGCTTAATCGATATTTACATGTTTAATCTCTTTATATGTTTTGTCGCAACAGTATTCTCGAGTCTTAGTCAACTTATTGACTATTCCTCATAATATATTGATATATATTGTCTTGGTATGAGTTATGTTTGGTGTGAGTTAAAACCTTAAAGTAGTTACATTTTGGTATACTTTTGCTGAATCGATGTCGAGTCTTGATTTCACTACCACCTAAACGTTAACACCAAACTTTTCTTTCGAGAACGACACTAAACTTTTATAAGATATCGATACTAAAAATCCACAAAACTAAAACATCTATCTTTAGAAAACCTCTTTACTTTACGACACGATATACGGTAGATGAACCATATACTAGTAGTAGGTACAGACCGACGCGCCTTCACGTCAGATTCTTGACATCGCGTGCTGCTGATAGCTTGTGATAATGTTGTGTCACATCAGATACTAGTCGTGTTAGTATCAATCCTTGCATTGTTCTCGACCAAGGTGAGTTCATAGCCCCACTTTTACTCTATTAACTGCTTTATAAACCTCGGGGAGAATACATGCTACCATCGCTTTTATGATCACAATTGCTTGAAAACCGCTTATTGCACTTGATATTATGACCGCCAGTGGTATGCCAAAAGTCCCTACATCATGAACCATTAATCACTGAAGAGTGAACGCAAATATCGTGGATAGTACTATGGGAATTGACGACCCCGACTCTGGCATCGGAAATAACCCGCGCACTATATTTGTATCTCTATGTAATTGGCTATTACATCTCGTAGGGCAATTTTATTTACTTACACCCGAATTTAGGTGTATGCGCTAGTTTGTGTCATGAGCTTAGTGCAATAATATCAACTATCTTTTTGATGTATAACAACGTAGTCCATGGCTTATCTTAAACTTGAAAATCTTGTGATCAACTCGCTTATTTACTAAACCTATGAATTCACTCAACCATTGTGTTGACTTTTTAGCATGTATTTTCGTGGATGAAAAGGCGATAGCTAACTCGAGCGCCAGCATTGGGTATGGCAAGCACCATGTATGACTGACGATTTACGAATCGGACCACATTTTATTAATGGGCCATTTTTCGAACAAATCAACCTTTGTAAACTCTAGTTTACTTCAATAAATGAAATCTTCTACGAAAAAGCTATTATTTTTCACTTGTGTTATGATCCAATCGAGTAGCATCCCAAAAACTTTTGTTCCACTGCGCAAACCATTTTGGGGTGTTACAATGGTATCGAGCTCTTGTTATGTAGAACTAGGAAATTTTCAAAACCTAGACTATAACCACTTTTACAAAAATCTTAACCCTACGACCGACAAATGCCTCGCCAAGTTGAATGCCTCACTTATGACTCCTTGAAGTCATCTTTGATAAGATATTTGTTTTATTAACGACAACTTAACTAATCACTATTAGCTATGATTGCCTTACTTATATGTATGATTATATAACAACTGCCATCGCCTTCTCCCCCACATAAATAAAATGTTTGTTCCATCTTTCATACCAAACTTTAAAGACATTAGGGCATGGTACTAGTTAACTAAACTAAGCATTGCTAGATTCATTGAACTCGGGTGAATATAGATTGATCACCTATATTCAACCAGTGACAGGGGACATAGCTTCGATCACCTATGTCCTACTTTGAGTGAATGTTGCACATCGAAAGTAGTTATAATAGTGGTATGTCCACTTAACCTCCTCATTGACTTCTAAAATGATAAAATCTTCATGTGTGTTCATCATAAGAGTTATAAAAGTTTACTTCACACATCACACATTGACGCCACAATATTTCCTCACTACGATACTTTTCTTCTAAGTGGGACGCTTTTTCTCATTACTACACCTCTAAACTCGACTATTTTACACCACTACTCTTACGCCGCTCACATCTTACTCAGCAACGTGTATTGAGATTTGCGTGGCGATGATGCACACTACCACTTCGCAAGGACATCACAATGATCCATGTTGAAATGGACCACTTTACGCCACACTTCGGCGCTTCCGTGCTTACGCTATGTATGAGATTTGCTTAATGATAATACATAACCGACTAAATGTTGTATGATGCGAGTTAATGATTTTAAGTACCATTTAGACTTACTTAGCACATTACGCAGACTAACTCTTGATTTCCACATACCACCTATTCGACGAATGTCACATAGAGTTTCAATAAAATATTTTCAGTTGTTTGGTTTTCACTGAATGAAACTGCCTATATATTGTTTAGCTAAACAGTTTACATAATTTTTCATCTTGAGCACATTATTGTTTTGAGAGAAACTATATTACAAATTTTTCCTACAAGGGTTCGATGAAATATTTTCATCTTGAGTACATTATTGGTTTGCTTATTTGCTTATGTGTTAGTATTAATTACTGTTAATTAGAATATTAATTTTGCTTAATCTTATCTCAAACACCCCCTAATAAGCAATCTTTTACTTTTTCTTCATAAGAGGTGTTTGGATAAGCTTTTTTTAGGGGCTTAATAGCTTTTTGAAGGTGTTCCGATAAACTTATTTCCATGAGCGCATGTATTCTTCTATGGGTGAAAATAAGCTATTAAGCATTAGGTTCTCAATCATGCATTGTGAGACTAATTTTACTACCTTTAATGTTGTTTCTCATTTAACGTGAAACTTAGACACGGTCTTGGCACAATTGTAACTTCGTTGAAGCCTTCAAACCGATCACTATTTCTATTTGCGAGAAAGTGGATTTAGTAAATATTCATTTTATTGGAAAAATGATTTCGTGAACAATGGCGCAAGTTTCGTAATTTTTCGAGTCCGCTCACTCCTTCGAATGTTATTTATAAAAGCTTAATGGAAATTACAAGAATGGTCCCGAGATATTTTCATTCTTATCTCCCTCAACTTTGACTATTGGCAAACTAGTCCTCCCCGGTATAAAACCCCATTTCACTCTCTCTTCACTTTGATACACATTTTCACACTTAACTCTCCTCTCTCTCTATAATATCCGGCCGCCGCCACCTAGAATTCGCCATCACGACCACCACCGCCGCCGAACCACCAATTGAAAATACAAACCTTGCACCAACAAGCCTAGATCGTCACCTCATGATTCACTTGAACGCTCCAGATCTTGAAAACAAGATTCTGATTCTAGGTTTCTAAATATTTTTTGTGGATAAAGAGTATGTACGTTTGGAAGGGTTTGTCTTGGGATGGTTGTGGTGTTTGATAGACGTCCGTTGCAGCCTATACGCTGCCACCGCCGCGCCACGCTTCATTCGCTTCTCCATCTTCTCCTTGGGCGTTTAATCGTGCTAAAGTAAAGGTCACACTTAAGGTTTTCGCCAGAAGCACTCGCCCCCACCGCTCACTTGGCATCTTTTGTTCTCTCTCGACGTTTAGGTAAGTGGACACCCACGACTCTTCTTGTTTGCTTATTTCGTATAAAACCGGCGAGAGTCGGTTTGTTATTGTTTTCTTGAACTAAAAAGTAAAAATGTTTTGTTTAAGGTTCTTGATAAAATGGATTAAACATGGGTTAAAAATGTTTTGAACGTTGAAACGCTCGTGCTGGCCTCACCCCTCCTCGACAATGCTGATCATTAACTCCGCCGAGTCAACTCAGTTGACTCGTGAGTATTTGATGTTTGATAGTATTCGGGCCAGGTCTTGAGATTTTGGATGGAATCTCATGTTTCCGCCCGCTTACCTTGTTCGGTCTCGGCAGCCTGGCTAGCTCAAGCCGCGACTATGAAGTAGTCACGGCGAGGTATGGGTTTGGTTAGGTACGGTCCCGGTCAAACCTACTACTTTTACTTGTGTTGGGACTCATTTTAATTACGGTCAAAGTGGTAAAACCGCACGTTAGTATCGCTGATTTGATAAAGTTAAGAATAAGAGTGGCATTGTTTTGCTAAATATTGAAAATGTGTTAAACTATTTAGACTAAAATAACTAATCCGAAAAATGGTACCGCTTGTTAATGAAAATCTAACGTAACTTAATCGCTCAATACTTGGATCATTGTTACGCTTCGATAACCTCGTGGTTGACACTTGCTATCGACTCACGATAATGGACTTATATCGGACTATTCGGACTCTGAGACGGAGGTACAACTAGATTCTCTACTGTATGGACCAAAATATCATACTAAACAAATCACGAGTTATAAAACCGACAACTATTTAGTAATCAAAATTTGAACATATAATAAAACCATTTGGTTAAGTTACTATTAAGATGAGTTAGATTAATAATTAAGAACTTGTTCTTGATAATGTGAAAGGTACCCATATTTTGTTTCATTTGGGTGTTTAGTGATGACATTTATATGTTCTTATCTTCATACTTTGGACTTTTGGTTGCTAAAAATGATACATCTTTGTGTAATTTCCTACTTTCGCTTTGATTGCTGAATGTTTGTCGTGCAGGTAGTATTAATGGATGAATAGGACATTGACCCAAATGATCAAAATTCAGTTCTTGAACATCTAGACAACGTGGTAAGCTATTTTCGCTCATGAAGATTCAGCATATCGTATGTTGTTATGGTGTTGTATGTGGTATTCTTGCTGACTGTAAATGGCTTTAGGTGAACGTTCTTATAGAAAAGTGAAACGAAACAATCAAAAGAAACTATTAAGTTGTTGCTGTGAGTGGCGGGGATTGTGCAAGTATCCCGTAATCAATAAATTAAATCGGGAAATATGGCAAGTAATATGGTGTAGAGTCCTAAAAATTGGTTATGATCAAGTTTAGAGATGTTTCTAAAACGACAAGGTTGGAAACAATATGAAAAATATATGATGCATGAAGATTTTTATAAAAACAGTTCTTTAAATCCTTGTTTTTTTATGGCGTATGGGTGTGTAGGATTAAGGGGTGTTTGATTTAACTTTTTTTTTTGCAACGGTGAAAATATATTATCTCAAGAAAACAAGATAGTACATGATAAGCATCCAAATCATTGCTAGAGACATACCACAACAGCTGACAATTGGTTTTGGTTTAACTTATTTAGTTGGTGAATGAATTGAAGTTGTTTTGGGGTATGCTAATCAATTGGTGCTGTCAATTGGTTTTGGTTTTGGTTTTGGGCTATGCGTAATCAATCGGTTTCGGAGAGGTTGTAGTACTAATGCACATCTACTTATAATATTCAGAACAATGTCCACGAAGAGCATGAAATGATGGTTAAAGATTGGGATCTTCGTTTGGAATATATGTTAAGGAAATGGTCAATGTCTATATTACATTTTTAGTTGCTGGATCTTAGTTTTGCTCTCATTTTTCTTAACCAGGGCGTCAAAGAACCTGACTCTTACGAAATGGGATAAGTTTTGGAACATCAACAAGAAAATAATTGATCCCATTTATCCTCGCCATGCTGCAATTGTTAAAGATGGTCATGTATTATTGACTTTGTCGAATGGCCACGAGACTCCGTTTGTGCGTAAGATCCCAAAGCTTTAGATGATGTTGTGGCCATATCATCTAATCTGGAAATTACATTAATGGATTAGAGAAATGCAAGTGAAAATAGTTAAAGGAGTTCTGCATCCCAAAGGATTTTTTTAGACCCGCCGAACTCAAACTTATGTGGTTACCTGAGATTAATGAACTTGCTTTACTAACGTTTTCAACCATTTTCAATCATTTCTTGTTTTGTAGCTCTGTTATGTATCCAACTTGGGAGGCCTTGTTATTTAGCTTCTTGCGCTCATTGATTTGAACACACAAGCCTTACTTTGGATTTTGAGAATATCTTATATAAATTTGATTACCTTTGCTTAGAATTATTCGTGCATATTATCCTATAATTATGCTTTGTTTGTTTTCCCCCATTCTACAAAGTGTATTCTCAATGCATAAATTTTTATCCAATTTCAAAACTTGCTTTTACTTCAGGTGTTGAACACGGGTCCTTAGCTAGTATAACTGATAAAGTATAGCTCACCCTCACACTATAGTGTACCAACAGGGAATAACCACAAAACAAACATTAAAGCGGGAATGAAATATCTCAACAAGCTGGTGACAATGGTTGTTATACAAGATACAAGACAACATATGGGTATATAACATATAACAATCTGATTACAAAGTCTTAAAGATCAAATATAGTTTCAATCATTAACATAACTGGCTAATATTAATAATTCTAGGTAAAAACAAAACTCCATTAAACATAGTTCAGAAACAACAAGCTTCAGCCGTATGCTCGCACATCCTACTTGAGAGAATTAGCGACAAACTGAAAATGGTAAAAGAATAATATTTGGATAAGCTGGTACAAAACTAGCATCGCACAATTAATAACAGCTCATGCATAATCATCATAGGTACGGCGTAAATCCAATCATAACAAGATTAATTAGCTAAAAACACTGATTCGTTAACTAAAATGATTATGGTTTATAAATGAAACTTGAATACCTTGTTACCTGTGACAGTGTGTGATCTGATCAGGTTGGTGGTGCATTAGCGGAAGTAGGTTGGTGGTGCATTAGCGGAAGCATGTGGGGGGTTGTACTATTAGAACGCGTGTTTGCAGTCCAATGGGATAGACCCCGTTCTAATAGTACAACCCAAACCTCATAGGCGAGGGCCCAAGGCATTAATCATTCCTTTTCTCGCTAAAAGTAAATTTCAATAATAATATTGTAATAAAAGTAAATCAAACCACACATAATCATGGGGATAGGCCCACTACTATGAGGTGTTAGCAGTCAAGAGGATGAGCACGTTACAATAAGACGGCCTCGGGTTGTCTTATTAGAATCAGTGTTCGTCGATGGGATGAACCCTGCTCTAATAGTACAACCTGGTTTATACTATTAAAACGGGTATCCCTCGATCGCAAAACACCTCGTAAGCGAGGGTTCCATTCCGTACTGTACCATTGTTTTTTTTTAATTTAATTGTGTATAGTTTAATTTGTGTAGTGTTTTTATATGTAGAGTACGACGGTTCCATTCCGTACTATTGTTTTTTTTATTTAATTGTGTATAGTTTAATTTGTGTAGTGTTTTTATATGTAGAGTATTTATTTGTGTATTGTTTCCATTTAATTAAACAATAACAATAAAATATTTTATAAACTTTTTTTACGTTACTTTTTTTATAAACTATTTTTAAAAAAAAATTATAAACCCCGTTCTAATAGAAGAGCCCTTGAGTTGTACTATTAGAACGGGTGTTTGGAGTCCAATGGGATAGACCCCGTTCTAATAGTACAACCCTTGGGTTATACTATTAATACGGGGGCTATCCCCTCGGACTGCAAACACCTCGTAGGCGAGGGTTCCATTCCGTACTGTACCATTGTTTTTTTTTTATTTAATTGTGTATAGTTTAATTTGTGTAGTGTTTTTATATGTAGAGTATTTATTTGTGTATTGTTTCCATTTAATTAAACAATAACAATAAAATATTTTATAAACTTTTTAGTTACTTTTATAAACTTTTTATAAATTTTTTATAAACTTTTATTATAATATGTATAATGTATTTATTTGTGTGTATATTTAATTTGTGTAGTGTTTTTATATGAGAGTATTTATTTGTGTATTGTTTCCATTTAATTAAACAATAACAATAAAATATTTTATAAACTTTTATTCGTTACTTTTTATAAACTTTTATTATAATTTTTATAAACTTTTATAAACTTTTTAAAAACTTTTTATAAATTTTATTATAAACTTTTTAAATTTTTATAAACATTTTTATAAATTTTAATAAAAAGTTTATAAAAATTTATAAAAAAGTTTAAAAATATTTATTAAAAATTTTATAAAAAGTTTATAAAAAATTTATAAAAAGTAACGTAAAATAAATATCATATAAAAACACTACACAATTAAAAACACTACACATATAAAAACACTACACAAATAAATACACTATAAATATACCTAAACACTACACAATTAAATTAAAAAAAAATAAAAAATTGGTACAGCCGCATGTGGGAGAGAGGGAGGACAAAGGGAGGATAAAGTACCCCTAAAACACTAGAGAGGGTTACTCTAAAAATATAGCCACCGTCAAAATAACCCCACCCATAATCATATATCCTTTTTTTGTATAAATAAACCCATCGCCCCCGTGTCACTCTTGATGAGAATGAGACTGTAGGTGCCCCATCTAAGCTCGTATTATATGGACTTTCATATATACTTATCATACCCGGTTCATTCAACATCTTATGTTATGTTTGTTTTACTATTTTTACTTTTTAGACCTAGGTGGCTCGTACAGTAGTTATTGCACCACCACCACCCATCCCAAGTCACAAAAATCCACTTATATCACACTCTCCCATTTATAAATTTACTAATAGAATTTTGACATGAGTAAAGAAAACATAATACAATTTGACTAGCCTCATACTATGATTAAACCTAGTGTCATCAAAATTTATTATTTAGAAAAGAAAAAAAATACCACAGATGTATTTATTATTATTTAAACTATCTAATAAACAAGTTTTCACAGATTAGCTTTTATTTAAAGTTTTCGAAATATAAAATCTAACGAAACTGCTGGGAACAAAACATGAAAACTTGTGCAAAATGTATTAAACTATAGTAGATCTAATGCAAAAATGAAGAAGACAAGAGTGAA
The DNA here is from genome assembly GCA_022545495.1 of Chrysanthemum lavandulifolium. Taxonomy (NCBI): domain Eukaryota; kingdom Viridiplantae; phylum Streptophyta; class Magnoliopsida; order Asterales; family Asteraceae; genus Chrysanthemum; species Chrysanthemum lavandulifolium. The sequence continues at coordinate 259,283,156 of CM040244.1, read as the reverse complement.
AATAACAAGTTTACAACTACTAGATTATAAAACGAAAATAATGAAATGATTAAAAAAGATAAACAAACTCTGACTTCTAGTATTGATTCGCCGAACTTTTAGGGTTTTTGTTTTGTTTTCTTACAAAGGGAGGAGGGAGAGACCGAGAGAGTGAGTGAGAGAGGCGAATGAGAATATGAGATAGATAGATATATCAGTACCATTTAGGGTTAGGGTTAGGCTTCTTTGGGCTTGTTGGGCTTCGTAGAGAACAAATACTTAGCACATCTAAAAGTGTAGATTTCCTACTTATAATGTTGTGAAGTGGTGAGCAAAGCTCTTTTATTACTACTTAGTAGAATCTTCACAGCGATGCTTGCCACGGATCTGTATAATAAAATTTATGGCGATGAATATATTTTAATTTTATGTTTTCGTTCTAACAACTCTATAAATTGTAAGAATTTTATATTTGAGTAATTTTAACAACGCCTTGATCTTTTAAGTTGCGTAGGTTGTGATTTTATACTCGTGTTTTAAGTGTTTGGGTTATTGGATTTTAATAATAGATTGTTAGTAGCTTGATTAGATTGTATCACGTGATAAAATGGTTGTGCTTTTGAGTAAAACACCAATATCCCCAACCTAAAACCCATCATAAATTTTAAGATTCAACCACCCAACCCAATATCCGAACCTAAATTTACATACCAAACCAACATACAAACCTAAAAATTTCCAAACCAACAAAACCATTTCATCTCTTATTTCCCAGTTTTCCTCACCCTAACGCGATTCTCGAGTTGAAATGGAAGAGGAAAGTAAAGGAAGCTAAAGTTTTTGTGTTCTTGAGTCGTTTTAAAGGAGGAAGGAAATGGAAAAAAAATAAGGAGGAAGATTTGTTAAGTAAATCTTCCTCCCACTTTTGGAGAAAGGAAAGGAAACGGAACCATATGTTGTATAAAGACTAATATACCCTTTTAAAACATTTGACATTAACAATTAAAGGCATATATGTAATTTGACAAAGTTATTTTCCTTTTCCTCTCACTCAAAACACGACATGATTCTTTCATTTTCCTTTCCTCTATCTCAAGAACATGACAACTAGCACTTACTTTCTTTTCCCTTTCCTATTCTTTTCTGTTAATACAAATAAACCGTAAAAACGTTTATTAATATTTTGCGATCTCTTTGTGTTTTGTTGATAACATATATAATGTTGTCTTAAGTATAATTATAAGGATACATGTTATTTTTGTAAAGCATTTACATATAATCTTTTAAATACAAAAATGTGGTAACAAAAGCATTTGTTGTAATAGTTAATTAGGATGGGTAAAAATCACAACCTATGGATCTTAACCCATACCCAGAGACTTGATACAATGTATACTGATACATTGAATCTAAAGAAACCCACGGACCAACCCATAACCCATGACCCATAACCAAAACCCACGGGCAAAGAGAGGCGTTCCACGGATCCCACAACTTTGTCTTGCTTGATCCCAAGTGGAAGGATCCGTGGGATCCGTGAGAACGATGAAGAAAATTTGCCTATAAATAGAGAGCCATTTCTTCATTCTAACTCACCCTCTTCTTACTAAATCTCTCATACACTCTCATTCTCTTCTAACATATAGATCACTAGATCTAGAGTTGTTCTTCTTTTCTTTCTATTTGTGATCCTCATATAGGTCCTTCTAAAGGCGAGATCACGAGCATTCTACAAGTCATCCAAGCGAGGGTCCTTGATTGATTTGTCACCCATAAGATTTCATGGCGAAGATCTTGTATTTGATATTTCACATATTTGTTGTGTAATAGTTGTGTTGGTTTGGTCCACCGTGCTACGGACTCGGTGATTCAGCTTGTCCGGGAAAAGTGTAAGCAACGTTGTGAAGGCTTCTCAGCCATGTGAAGGAGTTTGTTGACATAGTGCTTGAACTCTCGAGTAGGTGACTCGGGGTGGAGTAAGCCCAAGGAAGGTGTCCTTGTAAGCGAACCACTATAAATCGGTTGTGTCATTTCTATTCCTTATCTTTATTTATTTGCTTGCATTATCATTAGATCTATATCGTTCTCAACATCCATACGATTTCACATAATATCGAATCTAAAGTTTTGAAATCAACTTAAAATCGGCAAAACTATTCAACACCCCTTCTAGTTTTCCACAATTGGCATCAAGAGCTAAGTTTATAAAAGTTTTAAAATAAAATTGTATTTTAAAAACTTTTCGATCACTATGGGTTCGAAAATTATAAGGAAGGGCAATCTATGCAACGACCACCACTACTTGAAACTAATGGTTTTATATATTGGAAAAATAGGTTCAAACATATGTGAAGTCTAAAGATATTGATCTTTGGTACATTATTGTTGAAGGTGATTTTGAGGCTACCTCAAATGATGATAAAGGAAATTTAGTTCACATACCTCATGATAAACTAAATGATGAATGATAAGGTTTTAAAAGGTACCATTTTGAGGGGTCGTTTAAGTCCTTATTTGATCACTTTTGTATCCGTTATTGCTTAATATCGTTCCTTTTCACTTTTAGGTCTCGTGAAGGCAAAATGTCGGAATGGCACTTATTTGGACGAAAAGGCGCGAATATATGAAGAAAATGGCCAAAGTCGAATCGAGGCACTCGCGATTCTGGAAGTTAGAAGGCGACGGCGTCGGTGCTATTGGCGACGCCGTCCCAAGATTTCGTGGACGGGCGTAACCCAAAACTTGTATTTTCAAGCGACGACGTCCAATGGTAAAAGAGTAGGTCGTGTCGCTACTCGCACGCCTAGAATGCAATCCAGACGACGCCGAAGTCAAGAGACGGCGTCACGGACATAAGGTGGCCGTCGCAAGGTTAACGTGGCGAAGACAAAACCCAATGGCGGCGACACGGCGCCACTAAACATAAGGTGGCCGCCGTCGCAATTGTAATCTTATATATAGAATCCGAATTTTTCGGTCTTTGTGTGGAGAGTCTTTGGGTAAAACCTAAAACCGAACCTAAGGTGTCTTGTACAAGATTTTAGGGTTTTAAACCCTATCTTACATCAAGATAAGTCTTTACTTCATTAATTCAATTATGTCTTTGATTATTTGTGTGTATGCTTGCATGTTCTCCATGTCCGACTAATTTATTTGTGTGTTTGCTTAGAAGTATGAAACTTAATTATTGAATATTAATTGGTTGTTTCTTATCTTAGTTGATTAATGATCTAGTAATGCGATAGGTCATTCATTGTGTACTAATGCTTGATTCATCTTTGTGAACCTTAGAATATAATTACCTCGAGTAGTTGTAGGCTAAACCATCCAAAGAGCGCCTTAGAGTAGGAGTTTATAATCCCTAGTGGGTTTGTAGACAAGACCTTTGGTAAGTTCAAAGAGTTGGGAGAAACGATACCCTACAACTTTAGACTCACAACGCAACTAGGAATAAGACGTGACACTCAACCATCAATAGAGATAATTAAGAGTAATACAACTTAAGTAAACACATCTTTAAACTATCATACGAGCACACATTAATTAGACATAGACTCCCACAACCTTAGTTTAGATAATTAGATAATAGTAGAGTAATCGGTGAAATACCAACCCCCAAATCCAATACCGAGATTCCTACCTTTCCATTTTCATAAAACATAAAAGATAAAAATAATCTTCCTCAACCTTAACCTTAGCGTAGTAACTCCTTACTAGCATTCCTATTCCCAGAGAACGATATCAATACCGTGGCTTACCCTAATTACTACACTACAACGATTAGGTTCACCGCTTAGGGTGTTATAAAACTTGCTCGAAGAAAAGGAAGTTTCCTTGACCCCAACGACGCGTGTAGCGTTATCAATGAAATGAAGAAAAGCTTTCTAAAAATAGTGAAGCAAAATGGTTTTATATAATGCTTTACCGAAAAGGAATTCAAAGAATTTCTATACTTAAAACCTCTAAAGAAATTTGGAATTCTTTAGTTGTAACTCATCAAGGCAACCAACAAGTTAAAAATAATAAAATTGATTTATTTGTTCAACAATATGAACAATTTTCAATATCGGACGAGAAACTATAGATCATTCATTTGCTAACTTTAATACTATTATTACATATTTACAAGCACTGATGAATCCTTTTCTAGCCGTAACCATGTTAGAGATATCTAAGGGCACTTCCATCAGTGGAGATCCAAGGTGACGGCAATCGAAGAGTCAAAAGATTTGACAATCCTCACCCTCGATGAACTCATAGCAACCTAAAAGTCTACGAGCTTGTTCTTGCTAAAGATTCCAAGCCTCAAAGGTGAAAGAGAAACACAAATCTCTTGCCCTTAAAGCCAAAAGGCTTCGAGCGATGAGGAGAACTCATCTTCTAGTAGTGACGACGAAGAGTACGCTATGCGGTGTAGGGACTTTAAAAGTTCTTTAGTAGATAGGGTAGATACGCCAAACAACCGCTTGACGATAAGAAAGGCTTTCGGAAAAGCAAAGAGGACGAAAGCCAAAGGATGATCGTACTTGTTTTAAATGTGGGGACCCAAACCACTTTATTAGTAAGTGTCCCAAACGGATGATCAAAAGGCATTCATGAGCGCACGCTGGGGAATGAGCGACGAGGAGGACGAAGAAATTTGTCTCATGGCAAATGACGGTATGTCACGAATACTATAGTAGTTCATCACTTGATGACGACTCATTGCATAATGAATATGATAAACTATGCAATATTAGCTTAAAACTAATTAACAAAACAAGCTTTTAAAGAGTCAAAACTAACGCTTAGATAAAGAAGTCATAGAATTAAAAGCAAAACTAAAACGCTTGGAAAAGGGTAAAATAGCAAGTGGTGAATGTGAACTTTGTGTTCAACTTCAAACACTAGTTGATCATTTAGATTCTAAAATTGCTAGAATAAGTACAAATACCTTAGATACAATACTCGATGGTGTTAAAACCGCAACAACCAAAAGGGTCTAGGTATACAACAACTTGATCCATCAACTAGTGAAAGTAAAGAAAAAAAATTTGTTAAAGAATTAGAAAACCAACCACCGTTGTGGCGGATCCCATGATCCCCAAAAGGGAACCGCTAGTGTACAAACCGATCCGTGGATCTGCATTGTGACAACTAGTGGTAATAACATAGCCTCATCTTCTAGAACCGAGTTCGTTATCGTAAATAGGAAGAAACCAACTCATGTCACCACTAGACATCCACCTCAAAAATTAATCCTACTTTGCAAGAAACAAAGCACCATCTTTTCTAAAACATAATGCATCTAGGAGACCTAATAACATTTATCCAAGAAGTAACCATCAAATGGGATGGAACCCTAATATGCAAAACAGCTTCTCTTTTCAAAACTTTGCTCCATGGAATGCATACTCATCCTATCCATACATGTCTAACATGAATGGAATTTTAACACTAATGGACCCATGAATAAATGGGACCAAACTTTGAGTTTATTATTGTTTTAGGTGTGCTTAAAGGTGACCTAGACCCCATGAATGGGTCAAGGATAAGCGGGTGCACGAGGCACATGACCGCAATAGGATCTATTCTCCACATATGAACCAGTAAATGGAGGTAATGTGGTGTTTGGAAATAGCAAAAGTAGAATCATCGGTAAAGGTACGGTTTCTAACAAATCTCTAACCATTAACGATGTGTGTCACGTAGAAAACCTAAACTTTAATCTCTTAAGTATAGGACAAATATGTGATAAAAGTGCAATGTACTTTTTACCAAACCTAGTAAGATACTTAAAAATGGCATGACCATAGGAAGAGGAATTAGGAAACATGGAGTCTATGTCATTAAAATCGGTAATGAACCTAAAGACAAACTATGTCTTACCTCTATGGATGATACTTGACCTTATGGCATCAAGATTGGGTCACGCCAACATGCGACTTCTTCAATCGCTATCATCCAAAGATCTAATAAGAGATCTACCTAAGTAAAAATATGAACATCATTTTGTGATGCTTGTAATATAGGAAAACAAGCTCATTCGAGTCATAAAGCTAAAACATGGTGTCCACAACTAGGTGTATAGAATTACTACATATGGATTTATTTGGTCCATCCGCTATCCAAAGTTATGGAGGCAACTACTATACTTTGGTAATAGCGGATGACTCTCTAGGTATACTTGGACAAAATTTTTAAAGAACAAAACGAAACCTTTAACTATTTTGAAATATTAAGCAAAGATCCAAAGACAACTAGGAAAACCCATAGTGTCTATTAGGGCGGATCATGGTAGAATTCGATAATGAAGTGCACCAGAGCTTTTGTGACGCTAATGGTATTACTCACAACTTCTGGCCCACGCACTCCACAATCGAATGGGGTAGTAGAAAGAAAGAATAGAACCCTTCAAGAAATGAGTAGAACCATGCTTAACGAACAATCCATACCTCAAAATTTTGGTGTAATGTCATTGATACTTCAACGCATATACTCAATCGAGTCTTAATTAGACCAATCTTAGGTAAAACTCCATATGAGTTACTCCGAGGCAAAAGCCTACTTTAAATCATTTTAGAGTCTTTGGAAGCAAATGCTTCATTCTTAACACTAAAGATTACCTTACAAAATTTGATCCTAAATCAACCAAGGTATCTTTCTAGGTTACTCGCCAAATAGCAAAGCTTACGTCATATTAAACAAAGAAACAATGAAGGTAGAAGAGTCATTAAACATAAATATTGATGAAAGTCCACCCAAACCCTCTCCACCTCTTGTCGATGACGAGATCATAGAAAGTGAAGCTATTGTAATTAAGAAAAAGATAAATGAAGAAGAAGAACCTTCAATTAGTGAAATCACAAACATTAAAGAATCCAAAGATCACCCCGTAGATAAGGTCATAGGAAAGCTAAACGAATCTAACATTAAGATCTCAAGTTCAAAATCAAAATAACTTATTTTGTTTTGTTTCAACTATAAAACCTAAGAACACACAAGCCATAAAAGATGAAAGTTGGGTAATGGCTATGCAAGAAGAATTAAATCAATTTGTTTCTAATGATGTTTGGACACTTGTCCCTCCACCTAGTAATCAAACCATAATAGGAACAAATGGGTGTATAAAACAAATTAGATGCAAACGGAGTAGTATCTAGGAACAAGGCTAGACTCGTTGCCCAAGGGTATAACCAACAAGAAAAAATAGACTTTGATGAGACCTATGCCCCGGCTAGATTAGAGTCTATAAGAATACTTCTTGCGTATGCTTGTGCTAATGATCTAAAGCTTTATCAAATGGATGTCAAAAGCGCTTTTCTAAATGGTCTTATTAATGAAGAAGTATATGTAGCTCAACCTCAAGGGCTTCATCGATTTTGAAAACCCAAACACGTCTATAAATTAAAGAAAGCCCTTTATGGTCTTAAACAAGCTCCAAAAGCTTGGTATGATAGACTCAAGTCCTTTTTAATTAAGCACAACTATACCATGGGTTAGTTGACAACACACTTTTACTAAGAAAAGGAGTCACACATAATCATAGTACAAATATCGTAGATGATATTATATTCGGATCCACTTGTCAAGACATGTGTGATGATTTCTAAAATCATGCATGACGAGTTCGAGATGAGTATGATGGGAGAACTTAGTTTCTTTCTTGGTCTACAAATTAAACAAGTAGAAGATGGTATCTTCTTCAATCAATCTAAATACATCAAGGAGATGCTAAAGAAATTTGGTCTAGAAGAGTCGAAACCAATTAGGACACCCGTGTCATCCGACACCAAACTCACAAAAGACGAAGACGAGGCGAATCCGTAGATAATACTAAATATCGCGGCATGATAGGTAGTCTTCTACCTCATGGCAAGTAGGTCTGATATCATGTTTAGTGTCTGCTATGTGCTAGGTTTCAAGAAAACCCCAAAACTTCACACCTAGAAGCCGTAAAAGAATTTTTAGATACATTATGGTACAACACAATTAGGATTATGGTATCCTAAGGGCACAGTGTAGAAACAATTGTATATGCGATTCGACCATGCGGGGATTACGTTGATAGAAAAGTACAAGTGGGTGTGTACTTTCATGGGATGTTGTTTAACATCATGGTTTTCTAAGAAACAAACGGCTCTAGCAATATCAACAACCGGCCGAGATGCGCCTCCACGCAAGAAGCATGCCAACAAGCACTATGGATGAAACAAGCGTTAGTAGACTACGACATTCATCCGAGCGACATAGCCATTCTATGTGACAACAAAGGTGCCATCGACTTAAGCAAGAATCCGTATTGCATTCTCGCACCAAGCATATAGAGATTCGTCATCACTTCTAAGAGACAATGTTCAAAAGGGAACATTTCTATTGAGAATGTAGCATCCGAAGATAACATAGCCGACGCCCTCACCAAACCGTTGAAGCGGAACAATTCAACCTACTTCGCCTTGGTCTTGGTTTAATGGAACACACGTCGTAATTTATTTTGACTCTACAAGGTATGTAAACACTAGCCTTCTTCCTCTAAGTCTAGGATCTCTATTTCACGCACAACTCACAAACAATACGGAATTTTCAAAACCCAAAGACAAGTTTTTTTTACTTATAGCCTTCCTACTTTTTATATACACATTTTCAAAGAAAATCTACTTTCACAATGTTTTCTAAAAGGATGATACCTTCCCAGATCAATTTCACAAAAGCAATTTCTCACGCTGGGACAAATCGCTTTTTCATTATTAATACAAAGTAAAAACCCGTTTTCTTTGGATCTCATGTCTTTTGAATGCTAAAGGGACACATAACTAATATGTGTTTTCGGGTACATTCATTTAAGCTACAATGAATTAGAGCATTGACAACACAAGATTACGACTTATGTACTAAACATGTGTTTTCGGGTTATCTCAATAGGATACTTTTTATACTTCTAGTTTAGTTTTTATTTCTTTTTAGGGTCGAGATAACCACAACTCCAAATAGTTTGCATATAGGCGCACATAGGCAAAAATATTTCCAAAAGGAGAATTTTGGACTTCACGAACACTGCACCCACGGATCCCAAATTTTCATGCTGACGGATCCTCGAGGAAGGATCCGTGGGATCCGTGTATACTGTGTCGTTTTCAACTTCTATTTTTGTCACTTTGGATGTAAAATCCACATTTGCTTCATTTTGGGAGTATGTGATGAGTCTCTAAATACTCATCATTTTTGTACTATCTAAACTGCAAAATCATCTCGAAACACTTTCGTAAACACATCAAATGATCAAATTATCACAAATCGTTGTTTTATGTGTTTTAAATGCAAAATATCAAAATCGGATGAAAACGTAAAAATTTGCAAAATTGCGCTTTAGTCCCCAAGTTTCTAAATTGTCAAAAATGTCCACGAGCACATAATTTCAAAAGTAAAGTCATCAAAGGTCCTTTTAAAATCATAACTTGTCAAATTTAGTCCTTGGTGAAAAATATCAAAAGTTTGAGAAAATGGCAAAATGGTCCTTCAAGTTTGAAAATTGGCGACTAGCCTTGGAAAATTGCAAATGGCAATTTTGGTCCTTATACTTTTGAACTTGTCATTTTCAACCCTTGGAACAAGTTTGATGAATTGGCGATATGGTCCTTGTATTTTCGAAAATGGCAACATTAGTCCTTGTTTATTAAGCTTAAACCATTAGACCCTTGTCATTTTACCAATTTTGGACCCTGCCTAACCTCTTTGACCCCTGCCACAACCCAATTTGGACCCCCTGGCTTATTAATATCCAGTCAACCCTTCTTGGTCAAACACTCCAACCTTGGCGCCCTTTTTCCTTCTTCCCAACTGCTTCCCTGAAATTCCTCCATCTCCATCCCCCCAGCTCACACCCTTGTCCCCCCACCTCAACACAAATACAAGATACATTTAATGATCCCTCACCCTACATACTCAACCATAGCCACCTGTCAAAATGCCACTTTCCCGCCAAAATGCATCTAATGGCTATAATGAGCCCAAGTGATCCAAGGGTCAAAAATCTAAGTGGGAAATAATCAGAGCAAGTGGAAAAGACTTTTGAAGATATAAAAGTGAAGAGAGAAGCAGTTTCAAGGGTAGTTAGTTTAGTTTTTGTTAAAATGTATGTCGTATTTAAACTTGTAATGTCTTAAATAGTTGTCATTTGTATTTTCAAGCTTAATTTGTATCAATCTCAAGTATTCCAGTGTAGTTCAACTTAATTCAAACATCAATTCAAGTTAATGTTATAAGTCCACATTTTATGTCTACTGTTGAAGTTTTCATTTTCAAAATCATATGTCAAAGCTCTCAGTAGCTCAACTTTAAGTTTCTACAAGCTTATATAAGCTTGTTACATCATTTTACAAGCTTGTCTTCAAGTCTCATGCACTTTTGGAGTTTGGTCAATATTAGTCAACTGGTAAGTATTCTTGGTTCAGAAATGGAATGGGATGAAGCAGAGGTTGATATGGGGTGTATTAGATTAGGTTAGAGCATTTTTAGGTTTGGTTTTAAGCTGCACACCAGCTGGACAGTGGTGAGTATTTGTCTCACTTTTTATTTTCAAGCCAAATTGCATATTTTGCCTGTATGAATATCTGTGGTTACAAGTGTTTTTTATGTGTTTAATTAGTTGTAATAATGTGTTAAGCTCGGTTTGGTCATTAGTACAAGATGGAACATGAGTTAGGTCGCTTAAATCACCAATCATCGCTTAAAGGTGTGTTTGGATTTGTTTGTAATCTCGTGTTCGTGGTGGTTCAATGTTCAACTCTTCTTGTTTTAAGTATATTTAGCTCTAAATAACTCATATTGGTTTAAGTTTGTGCTCATAAAGTCGAAGTCAAAACTCCATTTCATTTGTTTTCGCAGCCTTTACTTGTTGAAGCTTTTGTAAATCCAAATACTTGTTTTGTGTTCCAAACTCATAAACAAAGCTTGACATAGCTTCATTTTATCTATAAACATCATTATCGTGCAAGCATTTGGGATCAAAAGTCGCTTTAGTCAAACATCACATCTATTTTCAAAAGTCAAAAGTCCCCAATATCGCCCTGCCTCATGATCTTGCGAGACTGCCCACAAGCTCATAAGAGCTTGTGGGTGGCTCATTTTGGTTTATATGTACTTTACTAGGTCTATTAGAGATTGCAATACTTAGTTTTAGGTTTCGCTTATTCAATGGCTTATTTTTAAGTCGGAAGATTGACTCGAGAGCCTGTCGTGTAATTAAGCTGCGACTTTTGACGGATCTTTCAGAGCTTGCACAAAGCTCATTTGAGCTCCCTAGGTCTCAGAACTTGGTCTATAAGCTCTCACCCGGTCTAGTGTTAGTTCCAATTAGTGCTTTTCGCCTGACTTATTTTGAGTTCTCAGCCGGTGCTTAAAGTAGGTACCCTTTTCCTGTTTTAATTATTGGATCATTTCATCAACTGAGTAAACTGCTATTCCGTAGGTTATAAGCATTTGAGATTTGTTCCATTTAGTTCTTTTAGTATTTCATACCTTCGCTTTGTATTGGTGCTTGTGGGTTCCATTTTGCTTATTAAAATGCTTATTTCAATAAGCACTTTCTCATCGCTTGCTTATTCTTCCACACATGCACCTGTTTTCTAATTTTCTTAGCTTCCTAATATTGTTTTAGACTTTTCCTGAAATTTTCATATTTTTCTAAGTTGTTTTGCTATTTTTCTTGATTTTAATTAGTTTTAAGCATTTTAAATAGCATTTAATACAAAAAATTAAGAAAAGCTTCAAAAAATATTTTTCAATTTTCTTAAGTTTAGATAAATGTAAAAGCTTAAAAGTATTTTTCCCTATTTTCTCCTTTTATTTGGTATTTTTAATAATTTAAATTAGTTTTAAATAGTTTTAAATTAATAATAAATACATAAAAGTCTAAAAATATATTTTCAGTTTTAAAATTAGTTTTATCATATTTTAGATTTTTCTAAATCTTAATTTTATTTTTCTAGTCTTATTTCATATTTTCTTGCATTTTAGGTTATTATTTATTAGTTAAAAATAATTTTAATTAATAATAATTAATTAATTAGTTATAAAATAATTTTCTTTTCTATAAATTTTCTTTTATCATTAGGATTGTAAAATGTATTTTTCATATTTTTAGGATTTATATTGTATAAGTTTCACTTTTATTTTGTACGCTACGTTATTTTTATTTAAACGTAAGTTTTAAGTTTTAAGTTTTAAACGCTCATCACTTTAAAAATAGTGATAGCGTTTATTTAATATCTTTTATCTTTTAATTTTCTTAATTTGCATTTAAGTCGCTTTTATTTATAATCTTTTCAAGAGTGTAATTATCCTATCAAACCTTTCTCGATCGCTATCATTAGTGATCATTCTATCGTCTGAATCGGTGTTTAACACACCATTGAGTCTCCGTGGGACATAACGACCCGGAATCCACTATATCCCCTGAATTCTCGATCTTCATTGTATTTGTGTTCCGAAATTGCTTTTAAGTCTGTTTGACTGACGGCTTCTACAGATCAAGATGCTTATTTAATGCTTGTGTTCTCATGATCACATGCCTTGAATTCATATCTAATCATTAGATTTTAATCCACATTTTGGGTCAAGCATTCATTACAATGTGTTGGTTTTTCTATATATAACTCCCAAAATGCTTGCATACTCCATCTCCTTCTCACAAACACACTTCATCATGTCATCCAAAACCCTTTAGAGAAACATCTAGTACAAACAATCATGATATCCAAACCTTTGTACTTCCATCATCCAAAATACCACAATCAAATGCTAGGATATACGCACGGATTAGTATCCGATCTTGTTGTTTAGAAAAACTAACCTCAAATGATTCATCCTCAAATAACTCACCACAAGATGCTTCCATTATAGCACCACCTCATCACCAACAAGTACACCAACTTCATCACCACCTAAAATAACTCTTTTGGAACTCCTTAGGACTCCAACAAGATCTACCCAACCTAAAGAAAAGAAATAGTCTTTTCCACACCCCCATCACCAAATACGATTTTCAAGATCTTGAAACATCACCACCTCTAGCTCTCATCACATTACAAGAACATCTAGGTTCTTTTCCACCACCACATACAAACATTCCGGATTTTGATCCATATTTTCCTATTTTCCCACCACAATTTCCGTGATAACTCAAATCAAAACAACCCGAAAACTTCCGCACTCATTACCCACATCATTTACATTGTGAACATTGCCAATCCACTAGGAAATTGCAATAGAAGTTAGGAAGAAATGCGTTTCATACTCAACCTCATCCTTGATTGCATCAATACCATTACTCATCAAAACCTCCATCCATAACCTTATGCAAGCATGGAAGGAATCTCTACTACTATTTTCACTTTTAGTATTAAAATTTTTTTGTCATTTTCAAGAACAAGTCTTGTTCTTATTTTACATGCTTGTAGGTCGCTTAACTACCACTACAATTTGTCGCTTTATTACAAGGCCTTGTTTACATACCTTGCCTCCCTATCTTGTTTCTAACAACCATAAGATCATTTAAGCATGTTACTAACTTTCTTTTGTAGATTTTTTTCTTCTCTTGACGCCCAAACTGGGGAGCTACCGTCGAGGGAGTAAGTAATCGTAAACTACTTTTTCCTATTAAGGGTTAACTTTTGTTTCGACAAAAGGGAGAAAGAAGTAAAACTTAGGAGCTTTCAAAACTTACATATATTCTTAAGTTTTACTCATCATAACATTATATTTTGTCATCAACAAAAAGGGGAGATTGTTAATACAAATAAACCGTAAAAACGCTTATTAATATTTCATGATCTCTTTGGTTTTGTTGATAACATATATAATGTTATCTTAAGTATAATTATAAGGATACATGTTATTTTTGTAAAGCATTTACATATAATCTTTTAAATACAAAATGTGGTAACAAAAGCATTTGTTGTAATAGTTAATTAGACGGGTAAAATCACAACCCATGGATCTTAACCCATACCCAAAGAGACTTGATACAATGTATACTTAGATACATTGAATCTAAAGAAACCCATGGACCAAACCCATAACCCAGACCCATAACCAAAAACCCATGGGCAAAGAGGAGCGTTCCACTGATCCCTAGCTTTGTGCTAGCTTGATCCCAGTGGAAGGGATCCATGGGATCCGTGAGAACAAATGAGAACTTTGCCTATAAATAGAGAGTCATTTCTTCATTCTAACTCACCTCTTCTTACTAAATCTCTCATACACTCTCATTCTCTTCTAACATATAGATCACTAGATCTAGAGAGTTGTTCTTCTTTCTTTCTATTTGTGATCCTCATATAGGTCCTTCTCAAGGCGAGATCACGAGCATTCTACAAGTCATCCAAGCAAGAGGTCCTTGATTGATTTGTCACCCGCAAGATTTCAGAGCGAAGATCTTGTATTTGATATTTCACATATTTGTTGTGTAATAGTTGTGTTGGTTTGGTCCACCATGCTACGGACTCGGTATCTAGCTTTGTACCGAAAAAGTGTAAGCAACGCTGTGAAGGCTTCTCCGCCATGAAGGAGTTTGTTGACATAGTGCTTGAACTCGAGTAGGCGACTTTGGGAGATGGAGTAGAGCGAGGAAGGTGTCCTTGTAAATGAACCACTATAAATCGGTTGTGTCATTTCTATTCCTTATCTTTATTTATTTGCTTGCATTATCATTAGATCTATACGTTCTCAACATTCATATGATTTCACATAATATCGAATCTAAAGTTTTTGAAATCAACTTAAAATCGGCAAAACTATTCAACCCCCCTTCTAGTTTTCCACATTTTCCATTTCCCTTCCCTAAAAACTCGAGAACTTATCGAAAAAGTACACAATAAAACAAACCATTTCATCTCTTACAACACACACACAAAAAAAAAATCACTCTCACATCTAACAAAATCTCCACGACCATCTCCTCCACCACCGAACCCCACCATCACCGAACCACCATCCCTACCGAACTCTACCACTACCGACACACCCACCACCATCGTAAGCTTCCACCAACGATTATGGCAACCCCACGACCACAAAAGGACCACTACAACCGAGTGGCACAGCCAAGAGCCACCACCACGGGTTTTGAAATTTTTAGGTATTTTTTAAATAGACCTATATATGTTAATCAAGTTTTGAAGGTTTTTTATATACATCTATAGTTTTATTTGCAGATCTATATATTTTATTTGTAGATCTATAGATTGTTTTAAAGATCTATGTAATTTAACATTTTGTTATTTTTACGTACCACCGTTGTTTTTGACGCCGTTATATCGCCGGAAAAGGTTGCCGTTGTTATCACGGTGAGTGTTGCTTTAAATTACCGGAAAATGTTGTTACCATGTCTCGAAATGTTTTATTTTAATTTTGATTTTTTTAAGGTTTGAAATTTTTAGATATGTGGTTTTGTTTTGTAGATCTCGCTTGTAATATTTTTAGTTTTGATTGTTTTGAAGTTTTATTTTAGTTTTGATTGTTTTTGAATGTTTTTGTTTTAGATCTGTGGCCAACAACGAACCTCCCATCACCGGACAATAACAAAATGGTAACTTTTTTAGTTATTTATTATTTTTATTTTTTTGCAGATTTATGTATTTTTTTATGTTTTGATGGTAAATTTGAGTTATAACAGTTTTGATTCTTTTAGATCGGTTGTTGGCACCGTTGCTGTTGTTGCCGGAATCTCCATCAGCCGTCACGTGAATCTACACTTGTTAGTAGCTTGATTAGATTGTACCATGTGATAAAATGGTTGTGTTTTTGAGTAAAAGGGTGATTTAAGATTAGTATTAGGCTATGTTTGGCGCGGAGCTTTTTCGAGCATTTTGGAGCGATTAGCAATGAGTTTTTTTATTTTTATTGTTCGCTTGATAAAAGAGCGTGAGCTTTGCTATTTTTTAGAATACTCATTTTTCCAATGCTTTTTAAGAAACTGTGAGCGGTGAGCTATACAACTCACATACCATCGCTCACATATTCATCGCAACTTTTACCAAACACACCCTTAATTGCATATGTTTAATATAAATGGTCAAGATAAATTAATTGTACATAAAGCATTAATATATATATTTGCTTAAATTTTGTATTTGCTTAAATGGTGTACATCATGATTAGAGACATGTACTCTTTTGTGAAGGGGTGTTTTAAGTTTTGTATTAATTGTATTTTGATTTGTATTTTTATTTGTGCTTTAAGTATTGTAACTAATGTTTTGTAAATTGTATTTGCTTAAAATTCTATATATGGAAATCTTAAAATAATTAATATGAGAGAAGTGCATCCCTCTATTATAAGATAGTAAGATATATATGATTTGGGGACACAAAACGGTGACCATGTACGTCGTTTAGGGCTGCTGGGGTTACGGGCCAGCCTTTTTGCGTTTTTCTTGAGCCCAAAAAATATTTCTTGCCCTGTTATCTTGGCCCGATCCACAAAGACCGTTGTCGCCTTTCTCTTATGATAACAACGGAGTGTCAGGATACGTGACACCCTCTGTTTCTTTCTTAGCCGATCACAGCCTTAGTAATAGGTAATTGATGTCTTTGGCTAATTAGTGGATGTCACAAGAAGGTGGGTTGATGGTTGGTTGGTTACGGTGTGGCTCGGTGGATACGATTGAACCCTAATTGGGTTTCCGGTACACCGGATATTATTTTGAGCTAATTTTGGTCTCTTCGTGGTTGGTCGGAGGTACCATGGTATGTTTAAGGTGATGTTTCTTTGTTGAAAACTAAGTGTTTTCGTTATTTCAATCCGCAGATCGCTTTTTGTGGGTTAAGTTTTATTTGTTGTGAAATAAGCTAAAGCGAGGTCGGTAACTATATGTTTGGTAGTTCTACTTTAAATATGTCGTTATATGTTTCCGCTATAACGACATGTTTAATTGAAACTATTTTGCTTATATATTTAATTGGTTGGCAGGTATAAAAAGCAAAAGAAATTATGAATCTCATGGTACTCGGGTAAAGATATGGTTTCCTGTGTGTTGATGATTGGTGGTTTTTTGGCTACGCAGCCACTGTCTTTGGTAGTTGCAGCCATAGACCATCTTTGGTGATGGTATTTGTTGCTTACAGAGTGTTGCCATAGTAAAGAAAAAAAATGATATGTCTTTGATGAAATCAACAATGGTTCGGATACGTGTAGAAGCAAGGTTGTAACCGTCCGACATCATTTTTTTTATCAAATCAAAAGACTCGCCTTCAGAAGTGTATGCGTTGTGTTATTGCAAACGATGACATTTTTGTCGATTTGATATTGGGATATATGAGGATGACGAGTCTAGGGGTGAGAGGATTAAAGATGAGGTCGTCCGGATCTTGGCGCTGCAACTTATTAAAGTTGCAACCATGGCGACGATTCTCTCGACCTCATCGCTTCGCTTCTACTAATTTGACTAAAGTGGTGAACGTCCGCGCCTTGGCGGGGCAAATCACTAGATTTGCAGCCATTGCGGATGTTTTAGCTTTTTTTTTATTCCCACCCTATCTGACCCTTATAGACACTTTTGTCTGAATATGTATCCCAATATCATTTTGGTACACCTTCCTCTATATGGCATAAATTCGCCAACGGGTGCATATCCTTTTTACTGGATGCGTGTGATTCTGGCTTCAATCGTGGGAATGTCATGGAACTTGGTTATTTTAGCAACATATACGAGGTTTGTGGTTGCAGCAATCATAGTTTCTTGGTATCGGCAAGTGATTTCATACGATGCTATAAATTGTGGTAATAAATATGTTCAAAAAATGTGGTCACAAGCTGCATATAAGATGTGATCATAGTCACTGATTTTACATTTTGTTGGTTTCCATCCGTGGCAGGTTTGGAATCCCTTTTATCTGGTGCTATGTTACATATGTTTCCGCAACCTGCTACAAAACGGGTCCGCGAGATGTCGTTTAAGACTAATCGTTTTGTATCCTCAAACTATATACATAGTAATTTGCATGTTGCTAAGGCGATGATGATAATTTTGTACATTTACATTCTTTCGACGGCCGCCTTGGCGGGCAACCGTAATTGTCGTTGCTGCCATGATGCGCGATTAATGTCGATTCTATATGTACATATACGAGCCTCATTTTTGTTGGGTCGCTATATAAACGCCGTGATTAGAACCACGGAACATGAAAGATAAAATGTCCACTAAGATTGTCATCACCGATTTCACTACAAAGTTAGTTTTTCACCATCTACCGTGTTGTTTTAGGTATGAATGAAGGGACAAAAGCAGTTGTAGCGGTGTTATAAAAAGTGACAAACAAAACATTCCACTGCTCGAGGTTGTTCAATCATACTTTACATATTCTATGCCCGCTATTCACGTTGTATTAACCTTCATATTGTATAATTTCCGTAGGTATATACGAACCAAATTTCACAATGTATATGACATTTGAGTGGAATCCACTAACAAGACGCATATAATTGCATATCGAGCCTCACTGCTCACGCCGCTCATTAAAGGTAGGTTAATTTATACATTCAAGGACTATGATATTGTTGAATCGTGAATATTACATGCCTTATTTCCTTTTAGATAGTATCCGGTTCGTGGTTTACGTAACATCGTTGTATTCGTGATTGTTGTTATTGTAGGTATAATCATGCAGTACATCCGTGTTGTACTAATTTATTTGGAAACACAAGCCTCTGATGTTGAAATGTTCGAGCTTGTTTCACTATTAGTTTTTTCTCAGACAAATATAACCCGAAAGGAAGTTGTCGCCTTGGTAGTAAACGGTTCTCACAGTGTAGCTAAACATATATACTGTACCTTCATTCTTTATGTTTGTGAAATTGTGGATGGATATGTTTCTTTTATTAAGGGGGTGTTACAAATTGCTTATAAAAGCAGCGTATTTGTCCTTTGATGCAAAATTAGCTTCGTAAAGAGTGTTTGGGATTGGTGTTTATATGATAAATTAACATTGAAATGAGATTGTTTGGGATTTCATATTCTATTATGCACATCGGAGTATATTGGTATGAATATGTGTTTAATTGCTGTTATGTTTTACTCTTTTAGATGGAACTTTTCATGTGGACTTACATATCAGTCGTCTTACAAAGGTAAACAAAATTAGTCCTTTTCAGTTTTTATCCTTACTCATAGCTCCTTATTAGTTTTAAGTCAGTGGGTATGTTTTATTCCAGGTTAAAGATGGTTGCTTTATGGGATTTTAATGAACGTTACCCCTACAATTGTATTGGGTTTGCTTCATGAAGTTGCGAATAGCGACAACAACAACAACTCATCAAGAAAAGCAAGGAGCTAACGATCAACTTTGTATGCTCGAGGTAACTTTTCCGTCAAAAGTTATATTTTAACGCCAAGAATACAACGCTTGAAATGATCCGCCGATTTAACTTCATCTTATTGGCTCATTCGTTTAACAACGATATTAATATTTATAGAAGCGTACGAAAAAACCCACGTCGAGTGGAGACCCACCAAAAAACACACAACTTCTGCTGCATACAACCGTGATTTCATCAAAAAGGTTCTTTACTGGGATTAGGTTGTTACTGATAAAGTGATAAGAGAATTGTTTCAATTATGCGGCCGACGCCAGACCTATATGGCAACCTAATGTCGGGAGGTACGTACTTCTAAACACTTTGCTTTGTATATCACACTAAATTATGTTCCAGCTGATATTTAAATGGCTAGCTTAAACTGATTCTTTCAACCATTATAACTAGCTAAAATTAACGACTGACTATTACAGAATTGTCAATGTAATACACTACTTATGAGCGGGGTGCCGGTCATGAATTGTGTGATCGTATATGTACGCATCGATACCAACTTTCTTTTACTCACGCTCGCGTTGTTTGTGTTCCCCGATTCTTCTCCTTCTTTATTAGTTATCCGTGCCCACCATCGATTATTCATACGCCTTTTCATGATTCATTCATTGATGTCGCTTCTACAATGGTTTTCCGTAAATCCACCAAACGGTGGTAAAGATGATATCGATTCTCCACCGTAGACGGGTATACTCGCTGAGAAGGTGCACATGTGACACCGCTATTGGCGACAACATGAATTGGCGAGTGCTCGACCCAATAGCACGGTTCCACGGTGAGGCAGGCGTACACGCACCCGAGCAGGTACAATTGTTGCCTATTCATTATTAGCACTTACGTGGTTTGTTCTTTGACTAGATTCATACTATTTGATTTGGCCTCATTGCAGGAGCTATGGGCACGTACGTGTCTTTAGGCCCACGCAACAGGATTTGTGGACATTGTAGTTACCTGAGTTTACATATACGACATTGTGATATGTGTGCATAAACATCCTGCTGCCAAACATGCGCCCCGGCAACTACTAGGTACAAATTCCGTGTTTTAGCACTTTTTTGTGTGTTGTTCGTGACATTTTTCGAGATACTTCAGCATAATTTCCGCCGCCAAACGGATATACCGATAAATATCAGTGCCCTTACCGCAACGCTGCAGCTTTCGGGCAATCATTGTTGTATTAAGTCGTAATCTTTTATTTTTAATTAATGTAATATTATTTTTTAATGTAATACAAGAAAGTAGTCAAACTACTAATGTAATGACGCTAGTTCTAAAGCACTTTAGATAGAGAGTGATGTGTTGACCAAAAAAGTAGCACTTACAATTGTACTAAAAAATAGAACCGACATTGCCTCAACAACAATGCAAGCCACCATACTTGCCAACATCGTAAGGAGAAATTGAATAACAACTCGAAAAAAAATATACTTTACAAAAAAAGTCAAATATAAAGAGACAACTTTGTGATATGATTGTCCTAAAGATTTCCAAACATCCCAAAGACTCAGTTCAAGTATGTCCATGACCTGAAAAAGATTGAAACTTTTATGTCATGCTACACCATTGGAAATCTAGGCTAACCATAAACGAGCATTTGCGATGTCGCAAGCAAAAGTTTTAGATCGAACTCAAAAGAATGTAAAGTCACCTTGTCAGCCCTTGTAGTAAACATACGGAATTCCGCTACATCCATTCAATGTGCTTTGCGTTAAAACAAATATTCAATGTGCTTTTGCTTAAAAATAAATATACAAATTAGATCATAAAAACACTAACCAGAAATACTATAAGATGAATTTATAAATTGTAACATATTGGATTTTATAAACACACTAAACAATAAGATCAAATAGGCGTATAAGATGTTTTAGAGAGAGAGAAAGTGGGATATTCTAGAAAGAGAAACTTGTAGAATGTTAGATTCCCAAATGAACATCCAACCCTCTACCTTGCAAGGTAGAGGGTATTTATAGGTTACAAACTAAACGACCTCCTGACGGCCTGTGGATTAGGTATACAATGGGTAAAGACCCGTCCTTCCTCCAAGGTGTTGCACTAAACTAACTAAGAAACTACTTAATAATGTACATAACGACAAATCTACGAGCTGACTAAGGCTAGATAACATTTAGGGTGACCGACTCTTTGACTTATGGAATTTCCAATTCCTAACAATCTCCCCCTAAGGGAGGTCACCCTATAAATTACATTGTAAAACATAGCGTTCTAATAAATCTTCAGTCTAGAGCACGTAGACTTCTCTTCAACAAAGTATTCAAACTAAGTGCATTTGTGGAGATAATCATCATTGAACAACTGTAATGAATAAATCGTGGAGGTTGAAAGTCTGATCCACCTATGACAACCTTTGAGCATTATAAGAGATCATCGACCATAGTAAAGCTCAAAGATCATACATTGAAGTGTTGCCAAGATATGAAAAGTTGACGCATGGACCCACATGCTCACATTCGGATTATGAAATCTTCTCATCGAGTAGCGGAAGCTTTCGCTGATTCATGATATTGGCGCAGCAGTAGCGTAAGCATGGAGTGAAAATATCATAGTCATCGAGGCACTAATCATGATTTCTTTGAGATGAATGTGTTAAGTGAGCATGCGGCTATGGATTGACCGCATCATTCGATCGCTTGCAAACGTAGAGCCGCACTGCATAAAACATTTAGTTAAAAGCGCATCTAAAGTGTCTTTGGTCACTTCGCTGAATTGAGGTACACGGCCCACGGTTCCCTCGCTGATCAAGACAAGTATCGCTTGTGATCGTATAATTCAAGAATTTCCTTGATAGGGTTTCGCAATGCTCTAGTCGTTCTCAAACCGAACGCCTCAAAGAAGACAACACGGATGAGTGAACCAAATAATAGAGATTCACCGATTGATGAAAAGAGATTTGAAAACAATCGTATTGCTCAATAGAAATTGTTTTGCAATACAACGAAGGTTTTAGTGAGAATCAATTATCAATCATAAACACCTTTTGATTTGAAATATTAGACATCGGTCAAGTGCTAAAGAAAAGAGTTTTTAGCACAACGACGGTTTTTCAAAGGTATCCGCTAATCCATAACTCGAACTGTGATTGATTCAAAAGATTGAATCGCCCCATTGTTTCTGCTCAGTTGTCACATGGTTGATCTATTGAATAGATCTCACATGCCACCTACCAGAGCTTGTTTGATGTTGGCTCCGTATGCTTTCCATCTTCATTGTGAATATGTATGCATATCACTCGGATGTTCCGCAATACCACAAGGATAATGCGAGGACTCAAGATATAATCTCTCTTCCACATTTTGTGAAGCGAGAGTCTTCATTGAAAGTGTCCTAATGAGATTTATTGATGATCTCGTGGCTCTAGACTCAATTTGTGCATATTTGGATCCTCAGATCGGAGACTAGGAGAGGGTCTCCTTCTTCAATATCAACAATCTCTAAGAGAAAGTCGATAGATAATGTCTGTTCCCCGTGAGAATGAAACAATTCATTTTAAGAGGAACTTGAGTGGTTTGGGAAGTTGAAGTGCAAGGCGTCACCGGGTCCATGACGCCTTGTATTCAATACCGATGTTACCTTGGTAACCACCAAGAGCAAATGAATTGAACCCGGTTTACGCCTAAGGTTGAATAATTGAGGGCTATTTGTTTTCACCCTTTCTCATTCAATTCTTTTTCATTCTTCAACCCCTTCAAGGCTTACCGAGACTTCATAGCTAGAACCTTGTTGGGTTTATTCCAAGATTAGCTCGCACTCATCCCAAGACTCTTCCATATCTCATTTTTCAATATACATAAGGACTTCTACACTATCTAGTGGATTGTCCTCGGTAGATCCTTCCGGTTCGGCGGATCATGGAACAAATACCTAACCTTATCATCCTTATATCACCATACATAAAGTAAAGTTGGTCGGTCTATTTGGTATTGTTCATCCGCCATTGGAACCAAGTGAAAACCATTTGAAAATCAATCCGATACTTGTGATATATTATCAAATCATTTTGTACCGAATTGTTTTGATATTTTAGAACAAGAGCCCCTCAACATGTGCATCAAGTATTTGAAATCGCTTTTGCACACGGAGGCAAGAGAAAGAATTAACTTTTTGATTACCATTTTCTAAAAATATCAACATCACTTCCTAATCAAATCAAGTAGATAAAGCATTTTGGGGAAGGATGAGGTTTTCATAAGTTTGCTCCCCTCAATATGTGCCTTGAGGTATTGAAAGAGTTTTACACATACAAGAGGGAACCCGCATTATTAACAAATATACCGCCATACGTAAATCAAGTGAAAAACAATCAAAGTACTTTATGATAAAACATGTAAAACTTTCTACCTTGAAGGTTTATTTTCGCTTTGAAATGCTCCCACTTGATATATGCTTTGAGATTTGAAAGATAATTTAGCATATATGAGAGAGCAAGATGTACTTAGAAAAGGTCATCTTATATCATCTTTCATATATATCACATTTTCTCCCCGATCAAAATTTCAAACTTTGAGATTTTGGATCTCAAGTGATTTAAATATGTATTAAACAGAGCATTTGTTGGAGAAAATGTGTCTCGTTTAATAAGATTGAAGTGTATAAGATGTAGGTTCCCTTTTTATACATAAGGAAACCACGACACACAACCTAGCACTATTACATACATTATAGATGTTTATAGACCTGCTCACCACAAAATACACATAAATAGTATAAAACAGAAACTACTTCCAAAGATGACTTCACTCGCTTCAAGTAGTTTGTAATGACCATCACGAAGTCTCGCTTCCAACAAAACTTTCAAGGTCATGGATGATCATTCGAGTCTTAATTCTTCGCTGATTGCAAAGAATGAAATCTTCACACCTTTTCAAGTCATCATCATCCGTAATTTTGTTCTGCTCCACGCTTCATATCAATTCGATTTCTTTCACTCTAGAGTTCAACTCTTCTTCAACCATCTTGAGAGTACCATCATCAATTTCTAGAGCTCGCATAATCTCATCAACATACGAGTTCCATACCGCCGTGGAAGAGGACGGCCTGGGGTGTCAAGTACTCGTAGTCGTGACGAAATTCTTGTCCTTTGGTATCCCATTGTGGCCTTGTTAAATTGACTTAGTCCGTAGCTTTCTATCCTGTCGAAAGTCCTCAACCCATTTTCGGATGACTAAGCCTCTAATCCAAAGAATGACAAATGATAGAGCTTTCTTTTCACGAATCGGTAGGTGTTCAAGGTGTCCTTGAAGATTTAGAAGATAGAGATCTTCAAAGTCATTTGGTAGAGATGTTTAAAGTCGTTTTCTTCAATAATATATTCTTTCAGTGTCCGCTTTTTAAGAACGATCTTCTTCAAATACTCATAGCCATAGATTGAAGACCTCTACCGAACAACACTTAAAATTCTTAGTTTGGATCGAACATCTTACGACTCTTTTAGTCGCATGTCTTTCAATGTAGAAATTCTTCTTCTTGAACCACCAATGAGATTCCATATGAAGCTTCATGTCATATTCTTGTTCTTGTCCGCCTTGTAATTGATCCGGAACCATTTGTTCAAGACCCCGATCATAGTAGGTAGCAGCTTTCATCTTTGAGATTGATAAGGTCGGTCTTCTTTCAAGAGTATGGACACAAAGATAGTCTAGGTCATGATCGAAGAAGAACTCGATCAATAGTAATTTGTCCAGTTCACCACCGAGCGGAAGAGGCATGTTCACATTGAATCGACTAACCCGCCACCGACTTGATCATTAAGCATCTTATGACATTCTTCCATCCGGTATTGAGCCGATTGGCATTAGAGTGAAACACCTTGACAATTTCATAAGTCGGTCCTTCAAGATCCTTTGGAGTGATGGACGTGATTTACTGCTCACAAACCATTTAATGAAGTCGCCATATCACCAAGTGAAATGAAGGAGAGTCTTCATCCGAGTTTCATAGTTAGTAGAAATTGTGAAAGCCCAGCTTGTTGTCGTGGATCATCGTGTCGGTCTCGGGATAGACCATGAGGGTTCTCGTGAATGAGGTCTCTTTGGGTAGCCAACTTAGAATTGTGTCCTTTGATGGTACCACTTTAGAAGTGTTAGTACGCTCTCCCGACACGTATGAGTCAAACCATTCATCTTCGCATCGGCTTGGGAATATGCTTGGTGGATGAGTCATCTTCATCGATTCGACCGCCATGACATACGACTCTTCATGAACCATTTGATCTTCGTGAATCAAGAGATTGTGGTGTGAACTTGAATCAACCGTCGCCCGATGCAAAGATATTTCTTCCGAGTTCCCTGCTCTCTCGGTAGGCTAGATTGATTGGAAGGTTTTGGTGGTGATGATGGTGGAGGTGGTGGAGGTGTAGTGGTTGTCTTAGAAGATCCACTAGCTCCGAGTTCCAAAGACCCCAGCTGGAGGTGGAGGTGAGGAGGATCTTTAGGACCTTTATGCAATGTTTCCAACACTTTGGTCCTCCTTTTCTTCTTTGCTTCTCTTTCTCCTATGTCCATCAAAAACTGTTCACGATTGTCGTGCTTAATTCTTCGAGAGCCTCATATAGCTTCTTATGGACTTCATGCTTATGCTCGCCAGCTTCATACATCTTATCTGAAAGTACAGCTCTCATATCTGCAATAGGTAGATCTTTGAACCGTCTAAGCAGTGGAGCTTCTGTTGGACCACTACGATATATCAACCTTATCACGTAATACCCACGTTAACCAAAGTTATGCGAGAACTCGTGAAACCCAACACAAGCACTATGCGATAAAGAAAGAAAGATAAAGATGTTTGGTGACTTGATGATATAAAATCCGTGTATGATGTGAGAAAGATAAACACAAGATGTTGTATATTCAATAAAGAAAACACACACACACACACTTTCAAGCACACCCTCAAATGACCATTTATGGGTATTTATAGTACAAGAGGCATAAAACCCTAAAGGCTTTAGCTTGGGCTTTCTTTGGCTTTTCGTGACTTGGATTGGATTACACTTAATAGAAGGCCGGCTTAACATAACTATAAGCCATTTAGCTTAGCCCAATCCACGAGCCCATTGACTATTCTATCACGATATCTAACATACGTTATAAAGTTGCTAATCGTGAATGACCATCACTTTTAATAAAACTATTATACAATAATCTCCCCTAAGGGGTGGTCATTCAAACGATGCTCCACTTGATTAGGTCTCTACTTTCCTCGAGCTTGAACTTTGCGTGTAGATATAGAATAGTCTTGATTCTTTGTTCCTTCATGCTTGGTGATTAGATAATGTGGTTGTTCCGCCATTGTCAACTTCGCTGGTTAGGTGTCTCCACGCCTTTTCCACCATGCTCACACTTCTATTTGTCTTTGGTTACCAATGATGTAGTTCTCTAGTCTTTAAACTTTGTAGATTCTTTGACATTGACGAAGAATCGCCTTTAACTTTGAGTAGCCTTTGATTTTGATGAGAACTTTCATGTGTTGTTGGTATGAGCATGTGGCAGTCTCAGACGATCCATCCGCTCCGGAGCTTCCATAAGAAGAAAACATAAAACAAGTTAGTAATAAGCGGATTCCGCACTTACAAGTTTGAATTTCAAGGGTGTTAACAACATAGTGTGAAAACACGCCTCTAATTCTCACAGAGGCCGCTCTCGAACTGGACTCCACAAGTGAGATAACGCGATATACCAAGCACATCTACAGCTCAGATGAGTCGCCGAGGTACACCAAGCATCACCCCACGATCAGACCGCTTAAGACACACTAAGCGTAATCCACGGGAGTTACCGAAGCGACCACCGTCGTGGTCGTTTGATGTTGACCGGCAGAGTTTCCATTCAATCATTGAAGATCACGATGTGAAACTTCTCACAAATGTTCTCGCAAATTGCTAAGATCTCGTGGGACTCTAGAATATATCACTTGTGTCCTTATTGATGAACAACAAGCGATGTCATGTCAAGTGTTCCTATGAGATCTTTTGATGAATCTCGTGGCTCTAGACCGAATAGTGCATTTTAGTTTTCCCGAGCGGAGACTAGGAGAGGGTCTCCTTTTTCAATACCAACCAACTCTAAGAGAAGGTCAATAGATTATGTAGGTTCC